>CM028130.1:1253255000-1253855000 GCA_016271365.2 Neoceratodus forsteri
AAGGAGAGAGAATACCCGACAGGGGCAAACAATAATGAAGGTCAGGGGATACATGGCAAGAATAAAACTAAAAAACATAGTGGACAGGAAAAAAGAGGGAAAAAGGCAAAAGAGATAGAGGGTGGCAGCATAGCCTGGAAAACCATACGTGCAAATGTAAGAAGTCTAAACAACATGGTTGCAGACATGAAGGCCACCATGGCAGAAGCAGACCTGGACCTGGTCACCATCACGGAGAGCTTGTGCAGTGCAAACTAGGACTGGGAAGTAGCCATTCCAGGATATACTGTATGTAGTTCAGAAGAACAGAGTAGTTAAAAAGTGGGGAGGAGTGGTTCTATATGTAAAGGATAACATAAAAAACATGGAAATGCAAGGGAGCAGGGAGGTCAGGAGATACTGTGGGTCACTCTGGAAAGAAGGAAAGGGTCCGCTGTTAGAACAAGAGTGATGTACAGACCTCCAACACAAGGGGAAGAGGTTGATATGAAAATGGTGGAAGTAATCTGGAAGATGGCTCGCAAGGGGGAGGTACTGATAGTGGGAGACTTCACTCTACCAGACATGGATTGCAGTCTCCCCGCTGCAGCTATAACCATGAGTAGGTACATCCTGGACTCCATGAAAGTGGAGTTCCTCAGGCAATTAGTGTTGGAACTCACTTGCAAGGGGGCACTTCTGGGCTTAGTACTATAAAACAGGGACAGTGTGACTGATGTCAGAATGGGGGACCACCTGGGAAACAGTGACAACTGTACAGTGTCGTCAGAGGTAATGACCAGATTAGAATCAAATCCCATGAGGGCGAGGGTCCTAAACTTCAGGACAGCAGATTTTAAGAAAATGGGAGAATGCCTAAGAGAAGCCCTGGTAGGGATAGGAAAACTAGGGGCAGCTGAGGAAAGGTGGGCAAAAATAAAATTAGGCAAGCTACAAACCTCTGTGTAAGGCAGGTGAACAAGTGCAAGAGAAAAAGGAGACCACTATGGCTCTCTAAGGAAGTAGCAGAAAAGGTAAGAGCAAAAACAGGGCATTTAGAACATACAATAAAACACACAGAAGGAGGGGGATAGGGAGGCTTACCAAGAGAAATAAAGGGAGGCAGGGAAGGCAGTTAGAAGTGCAAAGGCACAGACAGAGGAAAGGATTGCCAAGTCAGTGACAAAGGGAGATAAAACATGTTTTAGATACACAAGTGAAAAAAGAAGGACAAAAGGGGAGACAGTAACACTGAAAGGGGAAGGAGGGTACAGTGTGGAAGTTGACCACCAAAAATCAGATTTATTAAACAACTATTTCTATTCAGTATTTATGGGGGGGATGAGTTTATAAAGGGATGGGAAGTGGACATAAAACCGATTACAGAAGAAAAGTGCTTAGGGAACTATGAAACATAAAAGTAGATAAAGCAACGAGGCCAGACAGGTTGCACCCCAGGATACTGAGGGGAACTGAACGGAGCTACTTGCACCGCTGACAGTCCTTTTCAACATGTCATTAAAAACAGAGGAGGTACCAGGGGATTGGAGGAGGGCAGATGTATTCCCACTTTGCAAAAGTGGAAATAAGGAGGAGGCAGGAAATTACAGGCCAGTGAGCCTGAAGTCAGTGGTAGACAAGGTAATGGACACACTAGTAAAGGAAAGATTTGGGGAATACCTAGTTACCAATAACCTGCAGGATCAGAGGCAGCATGGGTTCTCAGGGGGGAGATCCTGCCAGAGAACCTGATCAAATTCTTTGATTGGGTAACCAAATTAAGTGGATCAAGGGGGAAGTGGTGGACGTGGCCTACCTGGATTTCAGCAAGGCCTTCAATACCATTCCATATAGAAGGCTGTTAAACAAGCACTGAAGCCTAGGAGTTGGTCCTAAGGTAGTAAAATGGGCAGAAAATTGGCTGGGCAATAGGAGTCAAAAGGTGGTGGTAAACAGCAGCCACTGTAGAGTAGGCAAAGTGACCAGTTGGATACCACAGGGATCGGTACTAGGACAGTCCTCGTCCTCTTCAATGTTTTTATCAGTGACTTTGCAGAAGGGCTGGAAGGGAAAGTATGCCTGTTCGCAGATGACACAAAACTCTGCAACAGAGTAGACACACTGGGAGGAGTGGAAAAAATAAGACGTGGTCTAGAATGGCTGGAAGAATGGTCAAGGGCTTGGCAGCTGGGTTTTAATGCAAAGAAGTGCAAAATAATGCACTTGGGGCATAAGAACCCAGGGGCAACATACCAACTGGGAGGAAGGCTGATGACCTGAAGGTAGCAAAGCAGTGGGGAAAGCTGGAAGGATGCTGGATTGCATAGGAAGGGGAGTCACCAGCAGAAGGAGGGAAGTAATAATACCTCTATACAAATCACTCGTTATGCTGCACCTTGAGTACTATGTACAGTTCTGGAGGTCCCACCTCCATAAAGACATAGAGAGGGTGGAGGCAGTACAAAGGAGGGCAATCAAAATAGTGCATGGCCTGCATCAAAAGCCTTATGGGGTAAGGCTCAAGGAACTTAACATGTACTCCCTGGAAGAAAGGAGGGAATGGGGGGATATGATAGACACATTCAAATACCTCACAGGCAAAAACAAAGTACAGCAGGGAAGCATTTTCCACAGAAAAAAGATGATCAAGGACAAGGGGTCATGCTATGAAGTTAGAAGAGGGAGGCTCAGAGGAAATTTGAGGAAGTATTTCTTCACGGAGCGAGTGGTGGATGCATGGAACAGCTTACCAGTGGAGATGGTGGGTGTGGAAATGGTGATAGAGTTCAAGAACTCATGGGATAGATGCAGAGGGATATTAGCAATGCAGGTGGGACTGGAGGCTAAGTAGGGTCTGCAGAGACACTATAGGTAGGAAAAATAGGTCAGACCAGGTGGGCCATCATGTCCTTATCTGTTGACAGATTCCATGAAGTAGATGACAGGAATACTGGGGCCAAAGGTCGTGACCTTTAACATGTTCACTTTAGAGAAAGAGGCTGTGAGAGGACATGATCTCAGCCTTTTGTATGCTAAAGGAAATTGACAAGCTGGATCACTCAGAAATGTTTGATCAGGTGTCCTGCATCTGGATATTGGGATACTCCTAGATGCTTAGAGGGTGTTACATTCAGGGATTAAATTAGAAAGCCTTTTTCTCCCATACGGCAGTGAACCTATCAGTTGTGGCCATGAACATACGAAATTGCCAGCAGGTACAGGCCATTTGGTCTATCTAGTCTGCTCGAGTGTGCAGCACTTCAATCCATTAGACTGCAGCTGCCCCATCCGTATGCCTTCCCCCCATCTTGTGCTCCCTCCCAGTTTGTACCCTCCCTTTGAATCTGTCCCACCCCCTCTTTAAGCCCCCGTTACTCAGCAGCAATATGACTTCCTCTAGCAGAACATTCCACCCTGCCACCACCCTTTCTGTGAAATAGTGCTTCCTCAGTTCCCTCTTGAACCTGACCCCCTTCCAACTTCATAGAGTGTTTCCTGGTTTCCCTTCCACCCTTCAGACTGAACATTCACCTGGTGTCTACTCTGTTCAAACCCTTCCGATACTTGAAGGTCTCAATCATATCCCCTCTCTCCCTTCTTTCCTCCAGGGTATACATATTGAGCTCTCTCAGTCTCTCCTCATATGGTCTGTTCCTCAACCCCAAGATAATTTTTGTTGCCCTGCATTGCACACTGTCCAGTAGTTTGGTGTCCCTTTTTAAGTAGGGGCACTAGAATTGCACGCAGTACTCTAGGTGTGATCTCACCAGGGACCTGTACAGGGCCAAAATGACCTCCGCACTCCTAGAAGTAATCCCCCCTTGCTATGCACTGTAGCATCCTGTTTGCCTTCGCTGCTGCCTTCCTGCACTGAGCATAGTGGTTCATCTGTCTGGTTACCTGCACTCCCAGATCCTTCTCCTCCTTGGATCTTATTAATAGGACACCCTCCAACCAGTAATTGTGTCCTGGGTTCTTGCCTCCTAATGTATCACTTTGCACTTCTTGGCATTGAAACCATGCTGCCAAGTGTGAGACCATTCCTCCAGTTTTGCCAAATCCTCCTGAAGTACTTTTGCTCCCTCCCCCTATCTACCTTGGCACAAATCTTTATGTTATATGCGAAAAGGCTGATCTTACTCTTAATCCCTACTGCAGTGTCAGCTATGAAAATGTTAAACAGAACTGGTCCCAGCACCGAGTTCTGTGGTACACCATTTGTTACTGCCCTGGGTTCAGATGCCCCCCCCCCACCCACTACTACCTTCTGCTGTCTACCCTGCAGCCAGTTCTCGACCCATCTGACCAGTTTCCTCCCTGTTCCCAGACTCTTCAACTTACAGATCAGCCTACCTTGTGGCACAGAGTCAAAGGCCTTGCTAAAATCCAGGCAGAGGACATCCACTACATGTCCCCTGTCCAGTGCCCTAGTAACCCAGTCATAATAATTTACCAAGTTCATCTAGCAGGATCTGCCTGAGACAAAACCCATGCTGTCTGCTGCCCTGAAAGTTGTCATCCTCAAGAAATTGCACCAGCCTTTCCTTGAGGGTTGTCTCCATTACTTTTACAACAATTGCAGTAAGGCTCACCGGTTTGTAGTTCCCCGGTTTGTCCTTGGGCCCACTCTTATGGACAGGTACCACATGTGCTTTCCTCCAGTCCCTGGGCATGTACCCCGAGTTCAGAGAGGTATTGGACAGGTCCGTCAATGGCCCTGCCAGGACCTCTGTCAACTCTCTCAGCACCCTGCAGTGGACTCTGTCTGGGCCAGGTGCCTTGTCCTCCTTCAGGGTCTTAAGGCCCTGGGTCACCCTTTCCACCATGATTTCCCCATCTGTGGTTGCTTCTCCTCCACCCTCTCCCACCTCACACTTCCTTTCAGGTACTGGCACATCCCTCTCCTTGGTAAAGACTGAACAGAAGTATTCATTAAGTACTTCTGCCTGCTCAGCCCCCTTTTCTACCCACCCACTTCCCCCTTCTGATCCTAACACTTTGATCCTTGCTTTCCCTCTTCCTCTTCTCTCTGATATATCTGAAGAAATCCTTTTCTTCTCCTTTGATCCCCTTTGCTAACCTCTGTTCCCTAGCCGCCTTTGCTGCCCTGATCACTCTGCTCACTTCTCTGGATTTCTTCACATATTATTCTTTTTCTTCTGCCCTGTTGGATTGCTTGTAGGTCCAAAATGCATTCCTCTTTTCTCTCACCTTCTCCATTACCTCTGTACTCATCCAACTAGGTTTCTTCATCCTGGCCTTCTTGCTCTGGCTCTTGACACAAGTTTTTAGTGGCTTCAGCCAGTCCTGTCTTGATGACTGCTCATTTTTTTCCTTGTTCATTTCTGGGTGGATGCTTGCCATATGACTTTCCAGTATGTTTCCCATCCTGCTAAAGTCCGCCCTTTTGAAGACCAGGACCATAGTTTTTGTAGTGGCTACTTCCCTACCCAGGTTGATTGAAAGTCACACTGTGCAGTGGTGTCTGCTTGCCAGGGTTTCCTGACATGTTCCCCATCTTCCAGTACTAGGTCTAGTATATTCCCCTCCCTCATTGGCTCCATTACCCTCTGGGTAAGGAAGCCATCCTGGAATGCTTCCAGGAGGATCTGCTCCTTGGTGCAATTGGTTGCTGGGATGCTGCAATCCACCCCCTGGTAGATTAAAGTCCACCACCACCACTGTGCTCACTTTGCCACTATGCCTCCTTATCTGCTCTCCCAATTCCCTGTCAGTGTCCTCCTTCTAGGCTGAAGGTCTATAGACAACCCTCAGACAGATCTTGGTCCCTTTCTAGCTGTTTAGTTGTAGCCAGATAACTTCCAACCTGCCCTCCTCCCTCTTACATCTGATCCCTTCCCTTACTTAAATGGCAATCCCCCCAGTCTTCCCTTGATCTCTATCTCTCCAGAATAGTTTGTACCCTGGGATGATTAGGTCCCAGTCATGGTGCCTGGTTGCTCACATCTCAGTAATGGCAGTTATGTCCACCTCCCCCTCTGCCATCAATGCCTGCAACTCTGCCAACTTGTTCCCCAGGCTCCTAGCATTTAGTGAAACCATTCTCCATGCTGCTCCTATCCTTCCTGCTTCCTTACTCTTCACTCCAACCCCTATTTTGCCTGAGGTCGTATCTATCCCTGTGGTGGGGGGAGGTCCATAGGATCCCCTCTTCTGGTGATTTCCAGCTCCAATGCCCCCCACCTAGTTTAATTGATACCTCTTATTGACATGAAGACAGTGCAGGTATTTATGGTAGGCCTGGGCAAATTTCTGCTTGCTAAGGGAATCACCAGGTACCGAGTAGTAGATTGCGTACAGCATCTCTATGAACTGGAACATGTTTATAAAGCATGCATATTTTATCCCTTCTTATGAGGGCAGAGGCAGACACGATGGACCTAGACTCTCTTCCAACCTTAAATTACTGTGTTACTTTATGTAGTTTGTGCAGTACAGCTTCTAGGTTTCCTACTAGACTCAAAATTATCACTTCAAAAAGAAAGACGTCAAATAGCAGAACTGTGCAAAGTAAAGAAGTACAGAGATCATAATTAAGGAAGGCAGGCCAGTGATTGTGATTACTACTGTAAGCAGATCAATCCCAGGCTGCCACACTGCTGCAGCCAGTCAAAATGTGTCAAACTGAAAGGGTTCAAGGTCCAGGAGACTTTGACCTTTGCCATCTAGTCTTATTGTAGAAGGTAGATGTTTAAAGGACTACCAGCCCCAGCATTGCTTGCAATGCAGCAGACTTTCCCCATCTGTTAATCTGTTTATTTCTTTCATGTTTGTACAGTATTAACACAGTTTATAAAATAGGTAGGCACAGTCCAGAATTCTGATTGGCTGCCACAATTTTCAAGCCATACCTCTTTTTTTCTTATGTACACACAAATTAAGAAGTGCTGTAGGAATAAAACTATAATCCGTAAACATATTGTATAATACTTTTATTATTTTATATTCTTTATAATACCTAGTTATCAGTGTTTAATTGTACTATTAGGCTGTGGTGTATTTTGGGATGTAATACAAAGACAGTTGGTTTAAACTCAAAAAGTGTTTGAATTTTAAATCTGCCTTCATGAACTGTCTAAGAAAAAAATGCTTTCTAGGTGGTTTTAAATTTACTTAGATGGACTATCCAAAGATGGAAAAAAAATGCAGTTTGAATTTTACCTTTAGCCCAGTGAAGATATACTGTACTATTTAATAAAGGGCATGCTAACTGAAGAGAGGACAAAGTTTTATAACTGCAGCAATTAAAGAATTAATGTTATTCACTAAAATGTCTTGTGCTCAAACCACAAAAGATAAGCAAGGACTGTTTGGTCTTCTTGAATGAGAGCTTATCTCCAAAAATATAACTCTTGATCTTAAAAAGTGTACAGGGCAAAGGGAGGTAGCATCTCAGAAGAAAAACTAGCAATGCCTACCTAATTTGCAAGAACCAGTCAGAGCTGGTGCAATGATGTCATGATGATACAGTGATGATGCTCTGGCCAAGAAGGTATAAAGCCTACCACCCTGCGGGGCAAGGCAGAAGTCTATTAACCCTGATGCTGTGAAGATCTGTGTCACTCAAGTCTGTGTTTTATGGTTGAAAAGGTTTCCCACTAAAACCTTGGACTGTCTTTCTGTGTGCACTAGGAGGAGCCACGTGTTTCTTTCTGTGTTTACAACAAAAAAACTGCTTTCTACTTATGCAACTATACGAGGAAGGACTTCCAATAACCATATGGCAGCTAAGCCAAAAACTGCAGCAGAGCCAAACAACGGCTACTGCCATCAAGAGGAAGGATTCTCATCAATATGTTGAAGTTAAGAAGAAAATCCAAACCCTGCAACTAGCCAGATGTCTTGAGTATCATTTTTAATATTTTTATAATATTTCTAATTTAACTTAGGACTGGGTTGCATAAGGGAGGAATCATCTTGAAATATTAAAATATATGGTTATATAGAGAAATTAATTGAATATCTACGCAAAGAAGGTTTTTAAACATTTTGCATGCAAAGAAGTACTTGAACAAGTTTTCATATACAAGGAAACAATCTGCAACATTTATGCAAAGGAATTTTTTAAGTATTCATATGTAAACAAAGGTATTATTTACAAAAGTGACTAATATTGCATATGGTGTTTTGCTTTTGATTGTTTTTGTGTTTTTTTGTTTTTTTTTCCTTTTTTGCAAGTTAGTACTTTTTATTTATGCTGTTTTTTACAGTGTTTACAAGATTCTATTTATGCAACCGTTATTAATGTGTATTGTATAGGGATAATAACAACTATTTCTATATAATTCCAAGGGTGTCACAGAAATGTCATTCATAATTATCAGAACATTTACATGCAATAGGTCAGGAAGTAAAAATCTAAGCCAGTCTTACATTGCATGATATGGTTTATATATATATATATATATATGCATATATATATATACACACACACTCAGGTATATGACACTGGGCTGAAGGCTTAGCTGAGTGTCCATAATAAATAATTGATATTCAGTCTATTGTTCTAACAGTGCCAGTACCTGTGACCACAGATATGAAGAGATCCATGCCCTGTCATTGTAAACCATTTCACTACAATTTTTTCCCATTGAGTGAGTGAAATCAGAAGCTATAAAAACAAAAGAAAACACTTGCAGTACTTAAAAAGTGTTGTTTCTGCAAGAAAACTCCTCCCGCTATCCCTCCCAAGCCACTCCTTCCCCCTCTCTGAGCCACAGTTATCAAGGACTGTATAAACTCCATTCTTATCCACAAGTACCATGAGACTGACAGGACTTTGTGGAAACTTTCTACTGCAGATGGTAGCATACTGTCAGCAAGATCATAAGGAAATTGCAGTCTTGCCAGCGGCTGCGACCTGGTGGCTCCACTGTGCAGCACAGCACCCCTAGTGACAGCACCAAATACTGCAGCATCCATAGGGAAAATGGAGAGACTATGATATTAAATAACATATTTATTTTTTAATTTTACCAATTTATTTTGAAAATGCCAGTTTCTCAACATATACCCAATTTATAAACAGAATAACACAGTCCAGAGTGTGGGTCTGTGTGTGATAAATGCACTTCGAGGGGCAGTAAGGCATCTGGCCTTTAGTCTTATGCCTCACTACTCCTCTAGTCATGCATTTATCACACACAAACCTACACCCCATTGTGTGTTATTGCTTACATACTATACAGGATGGATCCCCCACTAATGACATCTGTCCAGGCATCTGTTAGTTAAGTGGTGATTCTCTTGAATTTATTTAGACAGTTACAAACTGAAAGCTCAGCATGTGGTAACTCATACTGAATACAAGTCATCAAGTGGGAGGGGTTGATAAAATGGCAGATGCAGGAATGGGAACTGTGTGAGTTGCTCAGTATGGGATTTTCTGTAAAAGCCAACCCATAACACAAATGCCAAGAATCTATATTTTTAAATCCTGCTCCACAAAGATTTCAATTCCCACTTTGTCACTCTCATGTTCAAAATAGAAATGTTCTTCTTTGCAGCTTAGCATACAAGCAAACAAAAAAAAAAGAAAATAACCTCTGAGTTCTTCTAATGAACTGACTACCTCACTCCCACATGTAAATTTTAGAAATTGCTCTGGTTCATCTAAATTGTTTCAAAAAGGATCGAGAACACTCACTTTCTGTTTCTTTCCTGCACTGCTTCCTTTTAGCCCAAAAACTGAATGTACTATATGTTAAATTGGGAGAGGCCACTCAGACCTTGAGTGGCCAAAAGGTCTGTACCTTATGAGGTGTTGATAAGGCAAAAGCAGATTAAAAAGAAAGGGGCCAGAGCAGATACTCACAATGCAGCTTTCAGCAGCACATCAGAACTCAAACCATTGATTCTCCCATGTTTTTTTCAGGGTTACTGCCACCATTGCTTAATCCATTAACTGATGGCCTTCTCCCAACTACAGCTAAGGAGGAGAACACGTAGCGTGACCATATGGAAGGGAACTCGAAGTCTACACTTGATGGTCCACGGGACCTGATTTTTAAAACCTCAAAGTGAAGAGAGTACAGACACAAAAGCAAAAGAAAATGTGATTTATCTCTCCTTCCAAAAACTTGTGGTCCCAAGGAACAGGCCCAGGTGAAAACATGCGGGAAATATATTGCAAGAAATGGCAAATGAAAGTTATTGAACAAAGGTGCAAAGTTTAGTGGTGCCAGTCAACAAACCTATGTGAGAAACATGCAAACTTGCTAAAACAATCACAAGAAAGAGTGTGCACATTAAATTCACCCAATCATATGGGCCAGTGTATGGAATAATATTAAACTGGAATGGCAAAGAGATCAACGAGCAGTCACAAGAAGGAAATATGAGCCTAACCAGATACGAAATAGCCCGACTGTGGAGGGCTTTAAAAAAGCCCTAAAACCTTCCTTTTTAATGAAGCATTTCATTAATGTAAATTATATTGAAGCTGTTATATATAAAATGTTATTTATTATTGTGGTTTTAATGCTGCTTATGTAATTTTGTAAAGGCGCCCTGAGCTTGGGAAAGGCGTCTTATAGAAATAAATTTTACTTATTTTACTAACTTACTACTTACTTACTAACCATTCCAGATAATGAATTGCTTCAAAGAGACAAAGAAAATCATATTTACCCACTGGTATTACAGGAAGATAGTGCAATAACACAAGGAGAGCTTACTGGTAAAGCAACAGCAGGCACATAAATCACATTTTCTAATAATTTATTAACAATCGAAAACAACATGGATTCTCCTGTGTCTGTCTCAGCAAATATACTTGTTTACAACATATTAATGCAGACTAAGTCTGATAATACAACTAATATACAAAAAGTAAAGACGTGAGACTCAGTGTTAGAGAAAGCCCTAGAGACACAAAGGAATACTGCTCTTAAGTTACAAAAATAGGGCCCCAACTGTAACAATTTTCTTAAGCTACTTCGTCAAAATGTATTAACAGAAGTAGACAGTAGTAGACTGTTTGGCTTATCGCAAACTCAAGATAAAAGTCAGTTCAGACTACAGCAGCCTTCTTTAAGGGAAAAAGTAAGCTTACACTTCCTTTGGGACTAAACCAAATATTTTTCCAAACAACAGTGACATAACTGAATCAGGAGTACACTGCAACAAGAAAACCAAAAAACAAGACTCATCAAAGCAGGGAGACAGAGAAAACATGGACTCAAATGGATTTTGATAGTTTGGAGGAATCCTCAGACCAAATGCTCATTTGGGCTAAGCAAATTTTGGAGGAAATTTTACATATTGAAAAAGAAATAAGCCCTTTAAAAATAAAGAAAAAAGATCAACTTGATTAGCTAAAAATGGACATTGAGACAGTAATGAGATGCATACATGAGCTGAATAAAAGAACAGTCAGCTGACATGCAGAGTTCCACACTCGAGGATGATACGACTATAACTAAAAGTGCTACTTATACTGTACAGTAGACGAGGACATCTAAGTGCACCAAGTGAAATTAACAGGCACAGAATCCAAATCTGAAAGGAAAAAACATTTGAGTGGTGTGGTACCCAAACAATGACATAAGAATGAACAGAGAGACCTCTGTAGAGTTAATGCTGCAAAACATATTCCAGAACATATTCCAGGAATTTACTGGTGAATCAGATAAAAACAAAAGATGGGAACAGAAAGTACAGTTTTGTACTTATTGTAGCATTAGATCTTTGAGAGAATCTCTTCTCTTAAGCCTTTACTTTGGAGTAACAGCCATCAGGAGTAAGAACTACATGGAAACATTTGCCATGCTGGGGCCACCCATGCTGACATAATGCAGTAGCATGAATATAACTGTGGGCACCCTACTGTACATCACCTCAGTTCTCTGCCAGAGATTAGAGTCAGACAGCTGTCATTTTGGGGGAAACAGGAGAGTAAGCCAGCTCCAAACACACTAGGTAAGACAAGTGCTGGCAGGAGCACCATGGAAAAATAAACTACCAGTGTAAATGTACTGTGTCACCCTATGGGGATGGTGAGAGGGTCAGCATGGCTTAAGTGAAAAGATTATTTCAAAAATCAACAGTTACAGTAAGTATGTAACTGTACTATTTTACTTCGATGATATCTCTTCCCTTAAGCCACATCTTTGGTAGGAATCCTGAGCAGTACCTAAAAAACAGATGTGAGGATGGCAGTCTGGATCAAGAGAAGAGGCCTTGTATGACTGTAAGGCCAAAACTGGCATGCTTTTGACAGGTAATGTCCTGACTATAATGCTTAATGAAGGTGTGGACTGTACTCCAAATGGCTGTGGCACAAATGTCAGCAGCATAGGCATTTTTAAAAAAGGATGCAGCAGTAGCCATACCCCTTTTGGAATGAGCACAAAAAACAACCACCAAAGGCACAGGTCATAGCTGGCTCAAAAGGAGGTAACGTAAGCTTTTCCAAAATACAACTGAAGTCCCAAGAAGGGACTGAATTGCATATAGGTAGTTTAAGATGAAATATACCATTGAGGAACATATGGGAGACCTCCAGGTGTGCAGTCGAATGCCCTTCAGTGGGTACATGAAAAGCTGATATAGCTGCAAAATGCACCTTAAGGGATGAATATTGCAGACCTGAGTCTGACAATGATAATAAATAGTCCAAGGCATCCTGCACTGGACAGGTGAGGGGGGGGTCTAGATTCCTGATAGTGGTCCATAAAGAAAAACATTTCCATTTTAGTGCATAAGTATGTCTGGTGGAAAGCTTTCAGGCTGCTGCAAGGACATTAGCTACTTTAGGTGGTACATGAAAGTGTATACAGTGACTATGTCTGTATTTTGTATTTATTTATTTTACCAGGAAAACATCTCCATTTAGCAATAAAATACAAAATCACACATGCCCCCACAATGCAAAGCACCATGGGCTGCATATGCAAATCACCACAGAATGTTATGCTGGTCCAACTTTAAGCAGAATTGCATGGTGCCGAAAGGCCTCTCACACAGTAAGCAATGTTCATTTGCAAAGAGGTCCTGGTTAGGACAGGTAACAATGCAGAAGATGAATTGACAGTATATAAGATACAGTACACATAATACTGCATTAGAATTAGTTCATAATACAGGGCAGTAGGTATACACTAATACAGAGACTAGCACAAAAGGAGCAATTTGATATAGGTTTTACAGCAGGGAAAAATAGAATAAAATCCAATGTTTCATGAATTGTAAAACATAGTTTATATAATGTTCTATTTGTGAACACAAAATTGAGCAAGAAGGGCCTCAAAATAATGGGGAGCTAAGTAGTGAATTAAATTGAACTGATTCCTGAAGCACATTCCAAGCCATGGAGGCAGCCCAGCTAAAGGCCATCATACCATATTTTGAAAGGTGCCTAGGGACATCAAGCAGGATAGCACTGGGCTTTGTTATGTGGTAGAACCCCATAGATCTGCGAAGGAGACTACATGTGTATGTTGCTAAGAAATTCTGTATCGCTTTAAAAAAACAGTAATTTAGACTCCTGAGCCTTCCAATTTCAAGTGGAGACCAGTCCACTTCCTTGTATAGAAGACAGTGATAGGTTTTGGCCTGTAAACCAGTGATAAACTGGATTGCTGTCTGATAGATCACATCTAATTTAGCCAAATTAAAGACAGTGGCACTTCTGTATATAATATCACCATAGTCTAGCAGGGGGTAGAAACATCACCAGAACAAGTCTTTTCTTTCCTTCAAGGTAGAAACAGAATTTGCTTCTGTAATATAACCCCAGTCTCATATGTAGCTGCTTTTTACAAAGATTTTCAATGTGCACAGTGAATTATAACTTATTATCCAACCACATGCCTAGATGTTTAAAGGAATCTACCATTTCCAGCCTTTCACTTGTTAGGGTTGTGATGCCTAATATGTGTCTGTGTGTGTGTGTGTGTGGGGGGGGGGCAGAAAGGATATGGAATGAATATCATGTACGTAATTTTAGCAGCATTTAGGAGAACCTTGGGAAGTACATAAATTAACTTGAAGTTGATCAAATGCCTCTTGGAGAGTATTCACAGATTTTCAGGTGTAGGATTCACAGCATAAAGAACAGTATCATCTGCATAAAAGTGAAGCTTTGCATTTACAATGCTATCATTCAGATTACTGGTGTAAATCATAAATAACAAAGGTCTCAATATAGATCCTTGTGGTACTCCTTTGCATATTTGGACACAGGAGGATGACAAACCCTCTACCTTCAATTGCTGGCATATACCAGAGAGATAACTTATAAACTAGGGCTGCGCGAACCCCTAAAAGTTCTACCTTGTGAACTTTCTGAGTAGAACCCCAAAAAGTTTTACCAGGCAGAACCCAGTAGAATCGGGTTCTACCAGGTAGAACTGGGTTCTACCATTTATAATCAAGTTCTACCAAATAAAACCAGTTCTACTATGTAAAAAACAAGATCTACTAAGTAAAACCAGGTTCTACATGGTATAACAAAGTTATATAGTATATAACGCAAACAAAAACTGAAGTTTACATGGTTCTACTTAATTAAGAAATCCACAGAAGTATTGTTTTTTGTTTCGGAACGTGTATGTAGTACTAAGAATGGTATAAATACAATTGAGTATTGCAAAGCTTTGGTGCATGGGATTCTGTGTCGGTGATCGAAAACTTTCAAAACTTACCATTCTTAAAGTTAGAAATGAATCTTAGTATTACATGTATATTCCCAAACATGCAAAATAAAATATGTGTATTTTTCTTATAGTTAGGTATAACCAGGTGGAATGGGCTTACTGATTATATATTATAGAACCACCTGGTGGTTACCCAGCAGATGCTTAGAAATACTAGTGCTGAAACAAATTTAACAAGTGGTAAAGGTCAGGGATGATATATGACTCGTATATTATCCCTGACAACTTTAGCTTTTTAAATCTGGTTACAGGCAGCTCAAAGGGTTAACACCCTGAGATACACCCTGTTACAATAATTTTAAATCTTCCCCCACTGTTAGACTCAGGTACTAATAGAGTCCAGTTCAAAATAACTGGCGCCCATGGTACCTATAGCTTCAGCTGCTTTATTACCAAATAAGTACATGGACAGAAGTTTACAGTACAAAATGTATTTAATCCACACAATGTGGTAAAGCAAAATGCCACTCTGACCCAGCGCTTCTGTACCTTACCTTCCTCAGTGCCCCCCCCCCCCCCGAGAAAGACATGGTGCTGACGCACTGGTGCAGTGTGGCGTTTTGCTTTACCAGATTGTGTGGATTAAATTACATTTGTACTTTACATTTTGTCTGTGTAGTTATTAGTTTGGGGCTTTCTGTTATTCTGAGCAACTAGTGTCGATGTTAGTAATACAGTACCTACCACAGTCTCCTGCCCTGATCCCTATACCTCCCATAGGTAACTATGTCAATCAATACTGTATTACTTTATTTGTCCCACCCTCCAAAACATCTGCCCCTTCCTCATCTTTACTCAGAATAATTGAAAAACCCATAACAGTATACCATCTGCAAATTGTGTTTATTTATGATGCCAGGTCACGTGCATGGTTTGGTGTCTTAACAATGGAGGGTGAATATTATTTGTAAGAGGAAGTGTCCCAGGGGGGTTGGAGGGCTTAGAGTTTCAGACGGGGGCTAGGGTAAGATCAGTGATTTTTTTTTTTATTGTCATGATAGTCAGTGCAGTATGTGGGAACAGCATTTTGTAAAATCTATTTTTTTTATTTTCATTTTACAGGTTGTAATGAAAACAGTTTCTATCTAGTGAATGGTTCCTTCAGATCAAAACATTGGATGTCATTGGGTGCAACACTGAAATTGGGAATGTACTGTGAAGTTGACATTTTACAGCAAAAAAAAAAAACATTTTTTAAATTAAATTCTCATCTGGAATTGAACAAGAAGAACAGTTATTTATTTTTATTAATGTTTTTGTTTGTTAACAGCCAGTAATAAGTATTTATTGAGTGTGTATTTTGTAATAAAAATCCAATAAAACAAATGGATGAAGACAGAGCTGTGTGACAATGTGTAGTCATCTCTGGTTATTTTAGTTGAACTGCCATATGCAGTGGTCCTTCAGTTTCTGGTGCTAGTCAGATTGAGCCTTAGTGACACATGAGAACCAGCAGTGGATGTTTGTTTCTGAAATTAATGGAACTCCAGGATGAGGAGGAGACAGGAGGACCCACCAGTGGAGGAAAGACAGCTGGAAAGGCTAGTGGCTACTAGTGGCAACAGAATCCTTCACCATCATCATCGTGGCATGATGCCATCTGTGTGCTGTCACCCTGCATAAATTTGGGACAGTATATGTTTTTGAACCGAGGCAGGTTCATTTTTAAAAAAAGTGAGCCTCTCTACATTCTTCGTGGAAAGACATGTTCTTTTGTCATTCACTATTGCCCCAGCAGCACTGATAATTCTCTCTGAATATGTGCTGGTAGGTGGGCAACTGAGGTATTCAATTGCGATCTCAGTTAAAGAAGGCCAGATCCATTTTTTCTGTTGCCAATAAAGCAAGGGTTCATCACCTGCAATGAGATGTACAGTCTCCTCCATATAATCCTTAACCATTTTTGCAGCAGGGACTTCTGGTACCACTATTGCTGCCTGAGCCTTCCCGCATGTCTTTATTAGACCAAAGTCTGACAGCGTGTCCCACAGTGGTTTGTCCTCTTGTGGTGTAGCAGCAGTTCTGGTTTGCGTTTGATGAGCCAAACCATCAGTAGTAGTGGCAGCCGCAGCAACAGCAGATTGTGCTTCCTCCCTCTCCACCAGATTTTGGTCAGAGTTTGAATGTTGCCAAAAGGACACTGATGATGATGTATTACTTTTCTGAACTATACGTGCTGACACTTTCTCAATTAACAGTTCATGATAGTGTTCCAGGTCTTTAAAGTCATGTGGTGTGAAAAATGTCTCAATTGTATCCTTAAACCGAGGGTCCAGAAGTGTGGTCAAAATGTAATGTTCTGTTTTGCACATATTTATAATGTGTTCATCATCCAGGAAGGCTGGTATCATTTTTCCAACAAGTGATGCAGCATTGATGTCATCATTGTCAAAGAACTGTGACTCGAGATGCTGCAGTCTCATCCTGATGAGTGAAATTAAGGGTAGGATCTGACTTAGTCAGGCACCATCAGAGCTCACCACTCAGGTAGCCTCCTCAAAGGGTACAACAAAGATGAGTACCAATGCCCGTAGTCTAAGTAACAAGCTTCCTGAATTAGTGGCCTTGATGGAGGAGGAACATCTGGATATCGTGGCAGTCACAGAAACGTGGTACACACAAAACCATGACTGGGACATAAACATATCAGGATACACTATCTACAGGAGGGACAGGGAGGGTAAAAGAGGAGGAGGAGTAGCTCTTTACATAAGGAAGGAATCAAAGCAACAGAACAAAAGGGTAAACAGGGAGGAGAAGAAGCACTGTGGGTAAATTTGGAGACCGGCAATGGCACCACAATCCACACAGGGGTTGTATACAGACCCCCTTCTCAGGGGAAGGAAATGGACAAGGAAATGATAGAAAGTATACTTAAAATTGCAGAAAATGGGGAGATATTGCTGATGGGTGATCTGAATATGCCAGATGTTAACTGGAGTGCAGTTGCAGCAGCCACTTGAAAGTGGGGTTATTCTAGATGCCCTATGGGGGCATGCCTTAGACAACTAGTATTGGAGCCCACTCAAGAGGGAGCAATCTTAGACCTGGTTCTCTCAAATGGAGATGAAGAGAGGATCACAGATGTAGAAGTGGGTAGCCATCTGGGAACTAGCTACCATCGGACAGTATGGTTCACAATAAACACAGCAATAGAGTCAAGCCATACAAAGGCAAAAGTACTGGACTTTAGGAGGGGTGACTTTGCCAAAATGGGTGAGTGCCTAAGGAATGCACTAGCAAATGGGCAGGAAGGTGGGGTGGAAGAACATACATACATAGATACATAGATACATAGACAGTGTCGGCAGATAAGAGCCTATGGCCCACCCAGTCTGCCCATTTGAGCTTGTAAGTTCAGTTTGTTTTCCTAGAAGTCTGTTGCACCTTACCCCTGACCTCCAGAATTCCTTTATGTCTATCCCATGCATTCTTAAATCCCGTGATTGTTTCAGCCCCCACCACTTCCTCTGGCAGGGTGTTCCACTTGTCCACCACCCTCTCTGTGAAGAAATTCTTTCTCATGTTTCCTCTGTATCGTCCTCCCTCCAACTTCATCCCATGCCCTCTAGTCCTGGAACCTCTTTTTCGCTTAAAAATAGTGTTTTCCTGCACCCCGTTCCTCCCTGTAAGATACTTGTATGTCTCTATCATATCCCCTCTCTCCCTCCTCTCCTCCAGGGAGTACATATTCAGTTCCTTCAACCTGTCTTCATAGGACTTGTGATGCAATCCATGCACCATCTTTGTTGCCCTCCTCTGAACCTTCTCTACCTGTCTATGTCCTTATGTAGGTATGGTCTCCAGAACTGTACACTGTACTCCAGGTGGGGCCTCACTAGTGTCTTGGATAAGCGGAATTATGACCTCCCTTTCCAGCTGGTAATGCCCCTGCCTATACATCCCAGCATCCTATTTGCATTACCTGCTGCCTTGTCACACTGTTTCCCTACCTTGAGGTCATCAGGGTATGATAACTTAAGATCCCTTTCCTGCTTGGTGCATACTATATCCTCACCTCCCAACTGATATATTGTGCCAGGGTTTTGTCCCCATATGCATTATCTTGCACTTCTTTGCATTGAATTTCAACTGCCAAACCCCTGACCATTCTTCAAGTTTCTGCAGGTCGCTTCTCATTCTGTCTACACCCTCTGGTGTGTCTACTCTGTTACAGAGCTTTGTGTCATCAGCGAACAGTGAAATTCTGTCTTCTAGGTCCTGCATAATGTCACTGATGAAGATGTTGAATAGGATCGGTCCCAGCACTGATCCCTGTGGTACCCACTGGTCACTCTTCCCTCTGTGGAGTGACAGCCATTTACACCACCCTCTGTGTCCTGCCACCCAGCCAGTTACCTACCACCACACTACTGTCCTGCCCACACCCATATTCCCCAGTTTGTGTAATAGTCTTCTATGTGGCACAGTGTCAAAGGCCTTGCTGAAGTCCAGATAGGCCATGTCCACTGCCCTCCCTGATCCACCTCCCTAGTCACCCAGTCAAAATTTCAATGAGGTTGGTCTGACATGACCTCCCCAGGTGAAACCATGCTGCCTTGGGTCCTGTAGTCCATTGACAACAGATGTTCCACCAATCTCTCCTTCAGTAGTGCTTCCATGATCTTCCCCACTACCGAGGTGAGGCTGACTGGTCTGTAGTTCCCTGCTTCCTCTTTGTTCCCACTTTTGTATAAGGGGACTACATCTGCTGTCCTCAGTCTTTGGGTACCTCCCTGTTTCCAGTGATCGGCTAAACAGGATAGCCAGAGGTTCAGCCACCACCTCTCTTAGTTCTTTAAGGACCTGGGGTGCACCCCATCTGGCCCCATTGCTTTATCAACTCTTATTACTTCCAGTTCCTTCAGGACCCTTTCACCGTGTAAAGGGACTTGTGTCCATTTCTGCACCATTCTCACCCTTGTACTCCTTCAGACCCATTACCCTCCTCTTCCTCAGTAAAGACTGAGCAGAAATACCTGTTCAGTATGTCAGCTTTACTGTTGTCATCCTCCACCGTCGCCCCCATCCTCACCCTTCAGTCTCACTATCCTCCCTTTGTCTTTCTTTTTTCACTTATGTGTACCTGTAAAGGTTTTCTCCCTCTACCCACTGATTTTGCAATGTGTTCTTCTGTCTGAGCTTTGGATCTTACTGACCTCCTGCCTCCTTTGCTTCTCCTGGTACTTCTCCTCATCCTTCTGCCTGTGTCTTTTGTATTGCCTGAATGCAATCTTTTGGCTTTCACTTTCTTTGCTACCTCTTTGGAAAACCATAATGGTCTTCTCTTCCTTTTCCTCTTGCTAACCTGCTTAATACATAATTCTGTTGTTCTTGTAATCCCCATTTTAAATACTGCCCACTGTTCCTCAACCCTGATTCTGTCCCATTCCCTTAATGCCTCTTTCAAGTATTTCCCCATTTTCCAAAGTCTCCCCCTAAAATCCAGGATACGTGTTTTTGTGTGGTTTGGTTCTGCTCTTTCTGTGATTTCAAACCACAATGACTGGTGGTCACTGTTTCCCAGGTGCTCCCCACTGTTACCCCATCACACTGTCCCTGTTTGTGAGCACAAGGTCCAGTATTGCCTTCTGCTGAGTTGGTTCCATGACCGTTGCTTGAGGAGGCACCTGAAGAGTCAGGATAAATCTGCTCCTAGTTGATGCTGCTGCTGGGATGCTCCAGTCCACGTCTGGAATATTGAAGTCTCCAACCAGTACTACCTCACCCTTGTCTGCCATCCTTTGGATGGCTGGCATCAACTCCTATCTGTTTCTTCCTCCTGGGTTGGTGGTCTATAGACCACACCCTGCGGATGGCTGTCCCCATTTTCCTTTCCAGCTTAACCACATTATCTCTCCCCATTTTGTTCCTCCTGGATCTCTGTGACCCTTATGTCATTTTCACATAGAGTGCCCTCCTCCTCCCTTCCTGCCTGCTCTGTCTCTTCTGAATATGTTGTAGCCAGGTATAGCCCATCTCCCAGTCATGGTTATCATTACACCAGGTTTCAGTGATGGCCACAATGTCCAGAGTCTGACTGCACCATGACAGCCTCCAGATCGTCCATCTTGTTGCTAAGGCTCCTGGCATTTGCACACATGGCTTTCCATGATTTGACCTCCTAGACTGTCTCACTGTTCTACTCCAGCCCCTTCCTTGGTTGCCATTTATCCCTGGTTCTCCTTGCTGTCTGCCCGTCTGCTGAATTTTGCCCCTTTCTGCTTATCCACCTCTTGGACACTAATCTCCATCTTTGCACACTGCTTTGCAGAGATAGCCACTCCTCTGGTTCACTGGTTCCACTGCTAGCTGTGGGGGTGAGCAAGTGGGTACCCTCCTTGCTGGCCCTGCCACCCCTCTTTGCTAGTTTAAATGCTTGTCAATGTAGCATTTAAACTTATCATTGATGCTTGGATTCCCCTCCAGGATGGATGCAGGCCGTCAGGCTTGAACAAACCTCCATCCTCCAGGTGGGTCCCCAGTCACCAATGAATCCAAACCCTTCCTCACAGCACCAGTTCTTCAACCATGAGTTAAAGTTCCTGGTGCATGCACCATGCTCTCCTTGCCTCACAGGTAGTACTTCTGAGAAAGTGACAGAAGTAGCTACTTGCTTGAGACCCCTCCCCAGTTTCCTAAACTCTTCCTGAACTTCCTTTGGTTCCCCATTTGCCAGGTCATTATTACCTAGGTGGATAATGACATCCAGCTCACCCTCTCATCTTGCCTTCCCAGTGATCCCCAGGATCTTCCTTCCATCCCTCCATGCCGTGAACAATAGGGAATAATAAAAACTGCCATCACAGAGGTAACGAGCCTTTGTGTGAAGCAAATAAACAAAATGAAACGATGTAAGAAACCACTATGGTTCTCAAAGGAAGTGGCAGTGAAGATTCAAGAGAAAAAGAAAGCATTCAGGAAGTACAAGGAATCACAGAAGGAGCAGGACAGAGAACTGTATCAGTTAAAGCAAAGGAAGCTGGGAAGGCAGTCAGAACAACAAAGCCCAAACCGAGGAAAAGATAGCAACTTAGTTAAGAAGGGGATAAAACCTTTATAGGTACATCAGGGAGTGAAGGAAGACCAAGAGAGGATAGTGAGGCTTAATAAAGAGAGAGGGAGGGTGGGCAGAGGGTGACTGTGAAAGGCAGAGATACTAAACAAATATTTTTGCTCAGTATTTACAAAGGAAGTGGGAAGGTACCTAAAACAAACATTAGAAACACTCTGGATACAGAAGTTGATACCAGCCCATTTACAGAAGAAAGGGTTCAGAAAGAACTCTTAAAACCGAAGGTGGACAAAGCAATGGAGCCTGATGGGATTCATCCCAGAATTCTAAAAGAACTAAGGGTAGAACTAGTGACACCACTGACTTCCCTCTTTAACAAATCATGGGAGGATGGGGTGGTACCCGAGGTCTGGAGGAGGGCAGATGTGATTCCCCTTCACAAAAGTGGGAGCAAGGCAGAAGCAGGAAACTACAAACTTGCTAGTTTAACCGCAGTGGTAGGGAAAATGATGGAATCACTTCTGAAGGAAGGAATTGTCGAGTATCTAGAGGCCAGAGGGGCACAGGACCCAAGGCAGCATGGATTCACAGCGGGAAGGTCATGCCAGACAAATCTGATAGATTTCTTTGACTGGGTGACCAAAGTAGTAGATCAGGGAGGGTCTGTGGATATGGCCTACCTAGACTTTAGCAAGGCATTTGACACAGTCCCACACAAAAGATTAATATATAAGTTAGCCAGCCTGGGAGTGGGTCCCAAGATGACAGCCTGGGTAAAGAATTGGCTGGAGAATAGGACACAGAGAGTAATAGTAAATGGAGTCCACTCTGGCGAAAGGGGATTACTAGTGGGGTACTGCAGGTTCAGTATAATACGGTCCTCTTCAATGTTTTATAAGCGACATTGCAGAGGGACTGGAAGGAAAAGTATGTCTCTTTGCAGATGACACTAAGATCTGCAACAGAGTTGATGCACAAGGTGGGGTGGAAAGGATGAGAAGGGACTTGGCAAGGTTAGATGAATGGTCAAATGTATGGCAGCTTAGATTCAATGCTAGAAGTGCAAGGTAATGCACCTGAAACAAAAACCCTGGGAAGAGCACACAATGGGGGTGAGATACTAACAACAACAAAAATGGAAAGGGACCTGGGGATAGTCATATCAGATAACCTAAAGTGGGCAAGCAATGTGAGAGGGCAGCAAGGAGGGCTGGGGGATACTGGGATGCATAGGAGGAAGCTCACCAGTAGAAAACAGAAAGTTATTATCCCTCTGTACAGACAGCTGGTGAGACCCCATCGGAGTATCATGCAGTGCAGTTCTGGAGACCCAATCTCTGCAAAGACATAGACAGGATGAAGCTGTCCAGAGGAGGGCAACTAAAATGGTGCAGGGTCTGCACGGAAGACATAAGAAGAGACTTAAGGAGCTTAATATGTATAGCCTCGAGGAAAGGAGGAAGAGGGGGGACATGATAGAAACTTTCAAGTACCTCAAGGGAATCAACAAAGTCCAAGAGGGTAGCATCTTTCAAAAAAGAGGTGTGCAAGAACAAGGGGACACAATTTGAAGATGAGGCAGCTCAGAAGTAATTTAAAGAGTATTTTTTCACAGAGAGGTTGTGGATGCATGGAACGGCCTTCCAGAGGAGGTTGTGGAGTCAAAAACAGTGGTGGAATTCAAGCATGCATGGGACAGTCATAAGGCAATTCTAGGGGGTGGGGTAGGAAGAAGTAAGCTGCTGGTTAACTAGGATCTGCAGCTTATCCAATAGGTAGGGAAATGGGCAGACTGGGTGGGCCAAGTGGTCCTTATCTGCCATCAAATTCTATGTTTCTCCATCAGACGCCACTGATTGAGGCTGATATTCACATCTCCTTTCCCAATACCATGTTGGACTGCATATTGATGGATGGCTTTCTGTTGTTCAAGCATTCTCTGCATCATATAGTAAGTGGAATTCCACAGAGTTGGAATGTCCTGTATCATCTGGTGGAGAGGGAGGCTGTTTTCAATCTAAATCTGCCTCAACAACTTTCAGGCTTTCACAGAATGGCTAAAGTGAGTGCACACAGTGCGGGTAGCTGCAATCAAGTTCTGCACATTTCAGTCCTCACTGATGAAGTCTTTTACCACCAAGTTAATAGTGTGTGCAAAACATGGCACATGTGTAAACTTACCAAGTCTTACTGCTTTCACAATATTTGTACCATTGTCAGACACTATAAACCCTGGTTGCAGAGACTTTGGAGTTAGCCATTCAGCAAACATTTCTTCGAGGCCCTCCAGCAGATGTTCCACTTTGGGATCTTTTTCAAAACCATAAATGCATAAAGCTGCCTCCCTTCAAACTGTGAAAGTCCCTTGCTTCTTGCTGCTGCTGCTGTCACCAGTGCCACCACATGATGATGATGATGATGAGGAGGAGGAGGAAGAGGTGGAGGGAGGAAAGTTTACCCAGTGGACAGTCACAGCCATATAGTCAGTTGTCTGACCACTGGTCCACATATCTGTCATGACATGAACCTTTTTGCCCACTGAACCTTTCAGAGCATCAGACACACTTTTCCGAACAGCGTCATACAAATCTGGAATGACAACACTGGAAAAATAGGTCCAGCTGAGGACCTGATACTTTGGCACAGTGATTTCCATGAGTGCTTTAAAACCTGGGTTAGCCACAAATGAGAATGGGAGCAAGTCAGTGGCTACCATCTCCCCAATTGCCTTTGTCAATCACCTTGCCTCAGGCCTGTTGGGCTTATATTTCTGTGACCGCTCAAAGCAGTCTTTCAAAGAAATGTGATGCCCGCTCTGCTTGCTGCTATCACCTGATTTTCTGGGCTGCACCCTTTGACCTTTACCACCATGAGGGGTGGATGCTATGGCCGTGGATGGTATATGACTCCGGTTGGGCTGTGGTGGTGGAGTCAGAGGGGTAAAGAAATGAGAAATAGAGGATGCTGGGCTTTGACTGGAAGAAAGACATTCATCATCCTCCACCTCCGCATCAGTTACTTCATCGCCTTGGTAAACATCCATTACCTCATCCTCCTCAGCTGAGTGCAGAAGTGCAACAACTTTTGTGTGCTCCTTTTGTGCTTTTAGATACTGATAAATGTGAGACTTGTTCATATGTCTTATCATTGTTGATGTTCTCAGTCGGAGTACCCGCTTTACCACGACTTAATTTGGTTTTGCGTAATTTGCAAACCACATGGCTGCCAGATGATTTATCTTGTGTGAAAAAATCCCACACAATGGATTTCACAGATTTTGTTGCACTGCATCTTATAGGGAGGATAGGTTCATTACTACCACTGCCACCACCACCACAGCCACTACTATTTCTACTACCTCTTTGAGGTCTTTCCATGCCCATCTGCACATAATTTTGAAGATGCACAACCTCTCTGACTGGTTGAACTGCATCTCTTTCTTCCCCTTGTGAAGCCTGTCCATCTTCTGTCCTCTGTTGTTTCTCTGCATGTGTGGGTGTCTGACTCTCCAAGTTATGCCCCACTATCATTAATGTTTTTTTTTAGCACCACAGCCATCCTTTCGAGAACTTGTTTTTGTTCTTTTTCTGCCTCTGTATTCCTCCTCTTCTTCCCACTTCCCAGAGCTACTACAACTTGACATACTGACTGCTGCCTTATCTACTACAAACTCAGGATCTGTCCCACTGATTTCCCCCTCACTCTCATCAGTCTTGTCCTCCTCCTCATCATCATCATCCATCACTCTGCTTACTAAAACTGGCTGCCGCTCTACTAAGGCTCTTGTGCTCATCCTCTGAGTACCACGATGGGTTACTCCTGCAACGTCCTGAATTTTCTGTACTGTTGTTACTGTTGCCTGGATTGCCTGAGAAAAGTTGCTATTTTTTTTACCACTCATGGCTGCGTCGAGTCAAGTACTTTAAGTGGTAAGGCACAGGGATATTTTCTCCCTAACCGGTAAATACAACACTGCTTGCTGCATCGAGTCAAGTACTTTAAGTAGTAAGGCACAGGGATATTTTCTCCCTAACAGGTAAATACAACACTGCTTGCTGCATCGAGTCAAGTACTCTAAGTGGTAAGGCATAGGGATATTTTCTCCCTAACAGGTGAATGCAGCACTGCTTGCTGCGTCGAGTCAAGTACTTTAAGTGGTAAGGCACAGGGATATTTTCTCCCTAACAGGTAAATGCAGCACTGCTTGCTGCGTCGAGTCGAGTACTTTAAGCGGTAAGGCACAGGGATATTTTTATTCTCTCCCTAACAGGTAAATACAACACTGTTTGCTGCGTCGAGTCAAGTACTTTAAGTAGTAATGCACAGTGATATTTTCTCCCTAACAGGTAAATACAGCACTGCTTGCTGCGTCGAGTCAAGTACTTTAAGTGGTAAGGCACAGGGATATTTTTCCCTAACAGGTAAATACAGCACTGCTTGCTGCGTCAAGTCAAATGCTTTAAGTGGTAAGGCACAGGGACATTTTTATTTGTTCCCTAACCGGTAAATACAACACTGCTTGCTGTGTCGAGTCGGATATTTTCTCCCTAACAAGGCACAGGGATATTTTTTCCCTAACAGGTAAATACAACACTGCTTGCTGCGTCGAGTCAAGTACTTTAAGTGGTAAGGCACAGGGATATTTTCTCCCTAACCGGTAAATACAGCACTGCTTGCTGCGTCGAGTCAAATGCTTTAAGTGGTAAGGCATAGGGATATTTTCTCCCTAACAGGTAAATACAGCACTGCTTGCTGCGTCGAGTCAAGTACTTTAAGCGGTAAGGCATTGGGATATTTTCTCTGTAACAGGTAAATACAGCACTGCTTGCTGCATCAAGTCAAATGCTTCAAGTGGTAAGGCCAGGGATATTTTCTCCCTAACCGGTAAATACAGTACTGCTTGCTGCGTCGAGTCAAGTACTTTAAGTGGTAAGGCATAGGGATATTTTCTCCCTATCAAGTAAATACAGCACTGCTTGCTGTGTCGAGTCAAATGCTTTAAGTGGTAATGCACAGTAATATTTTCTTCCTAACAGGTAAATACAGCACTGCTTGCTGCATTGAGTCAAGTTCTTTAAGTAGTAAGACAAAGAGATAATTAATTTCTCCCTAACTGCTGGCTGCATCGAGTCAAGTAATTTTAAGTAGTAAGACACAGGGATATTAGTTTCAACTTTCCAGACTCTTAAAATTTTTTTCTGTTTGTTCTGTAAGCCTGTAGAACAGAGAGATTAATTTTTTTTAATGACTGTTTTTAGCCAGGTTTGTGAATGTGTGCTGCTGTACTCACTCCTCTAACACTTAACACACACAGTAAGTAACAGCACAGTCTGCACAGTGCACACTTCAGTCAGTGTGTGATGTTTGTTGGCATCAGAGTTTCAGTGAGCCCTCAAAAAAAACCCACAATTTGATTTCACACAACACATATGGTCAGTCAGGTCACACCAACAGCACTCCACCACGAACTTGTTGTCTGCACAGGTATGCTTGTTTTTTTTTTTTTTTCTTTTAAGGCTTAACGTTTTCTTCCCTCCCAAAACAAAAGCTGCCTAAGCCAGCTCATCCAGCTGGCTATCACAAAAAGAGAAGAGGGAAGAAGAAATAGATTTTTTTTTTTTTTAACTGATCCACTGCCGTGCTGAATGCCAGATAGATGATACACTCACTCCACAACCACTCTCATTCAATGCCCTTGAGAAATGTGATGCGCACACTGCAGCGAGCAACTTCAGTACTGAGACCCATGTGGGTATCTGTGTCCCCCTCCAATAGCTGACTGGCTTGCTGAGGGACAAAAACTGAAACACCAGTCACCATTTCCCATCTAGCATGTTTCCTCCCTTCCCCACGGTCCTTCTTCTCCAGGGTCTCTCAGTCTACTCTCCACCCCTTTTGAGAGTCCCAACTGGTGCCTGTGTGCTTCGAGCAGCATCATGTGTGCTACATCAGAGAGACAGTGAGGGAGCATGCGCGGCAGTGCATCTGGAATGTGTGTACTTTGTGTACTACTGTTATTAGCAGTTTCTACAGGTGAATCAAAGTTCACAAAGTTCACATTTTTGGGGGTGACATTCTACCATGGGCGGACTATGGAGAACAATGGAAGTTTGACCTTTTTTCAAATTTGGTCAAACCGAACTTGCAGCCCTATTATAAACCAAGCAACAGCATCAGGCCTATGCCAGAATTCCTGAGTTTTTTTAATAGAATACTGTGGTCCACAGTATTGAAAGTTTTGCTAATGTAAACCCCCTACCAATTTGAGGGCTTACCTTAGCTCAGTAACTCCCATTTCCTCCTGCTCTGCTCCGTAGTGCCAGGAATGCCTGCATATTTTTTCTGGTCCCCCATTCTTGACTGTGCCCCGGGTGCCCTTTATTCAGTAGCCCCAGTGTAATTTTAGCCCTCTGGGGCTCCAAATGTTTAAACCGTGATCTCTCATGCTGCTAATGCACTCTGGTGCAGCAGGGATCGCGAAGGCATGAGCAGCGTCTTTGCTCTTGCAACCACCCGACCTGCGGTTAAACCGAGGAGTGTCCAGCAGTCCCAGTGTCCCCACCAGCTAAGTGGGACCTGGTGACCTCATCAAGGGCCCTGAGATACATTGTTTAAAATATTTAAAAAGATCCATGAGGTGTCTAAAATTGGGGCTCATGAATATTAATGAGCCAGAGCCCCAATATAAATGAATATTCATGACAGTCAGTTCTGCCCTTAGGGCAGCAATGTTTTTGGCAACCGCTGAAAAAGTAAAGTAAACATAAATAAATGAAATGTAACTGCTGTGTGGGTTTTGGGGGCAAGTTCAAGAAAAAGAAATGTTTAAATAAATAAATATATTTAGCCTGGCTGCACCAGCATAATGTTGGGACTCGGAGAACAGCCTGCCTGCTGCAAAGGGGTCTAAAATATTGGCAGCAGTGTCAGGCAAACAGACTAAGAAAATTACTAAATCTGGGCAGCAACTTAAAGGACATCTGTGGCTACTGAACTGTGGGGCATTTGGGCAATTTCGATAAATATTCTGGCTGCACCAGGACTTTATTTGGGACTGAATTAAATCCACCTAAGGGACTGTGTGTTTAAGCAGCAATTACAAAACAGCCACAGTCAATCAGAAAGCTAGAATATTAAAGCCAGGACTTGTGGGACATCTGCCAAAGCTCATTGGAAACTTTCTAGTGCTCGTGGGGAACTGTAGGGTCCAAATTCCAGGTGCCAAAGTGGCAAACCAACTGTGCATCGAGGAGACTTAATGAATAATTAATTTTCCTGATTGACAAGCCTTCCAGCCAGTCAGAGTCAAAATAACCCATAGCCTCAGCCAATAGGGAGTCTCAGGAGAGCCCCATAAAAGACTGTGTTGTCAGAAGATTTCCAGATTTGAGCAGGAGCCCCCACCCCAGGGTTGGGGGATCAGGCCCCCAGCAATGCAACTGGGCCTGATGATCCAGTGTAAGCCCCTCCATCCTGGAGGGGGTCTATTGACTTTTTGCCAGTAATGTTAAAGTAGTTTAGTTTAAAGCAGAACCTGCTAGCATGGAGGTTGCTAGAATGTGCTAGCCTCCCTTCCATATTGGAAAAAGCATGGATCTGCATCTTGATGACAACAAGGCAGCTGTGAGAGAGCTGATCCTGCCTCAGTGGTGAGAGAACTGAAGATGTCAGGAGCCTTTATGATGGAGATCCTACCGTGAGGAGCCTGAGTGAGTACTCTTGTACCCCACGATGCAAGAAAGAATGAAACATGCTTAATGGGGCTGCCAATGCCCTAGAGACTGTTGCTGTTTAACTCTGCTCATTTGATCTGTACCTTGCATCTGCTGCGCCTAAGATTTCCCAGCACAGGTGGCCCTAAAATGTCTTAAGGGACCTGGCGTGGTCCAGTTTTTCTGTATAAATGTGATGATATGTGTTTATCTGATATGGAACCTACAGGACTGGAAAGGGAGCACTCAGAACCGGGGTTCATCCTGCCTTTGCCTGGGAGGTCCAGTATTTGCTTAGTCAGTCAGTCAAGATGCCCAGCTGCAAACTTCAGCCATGTGCCACATTAGGACTGAGACCTCAAGTCTAAATAGAAAATGACTACTTTGAATTGAAAATGACTGCTTTAAATATTCCAGTTTCTCAAACAGAGAAATGGTATTCTTAAAGCAATGTGTCTGGACATGACGGTAGAGAAACAGGGTCCCCCTAGATTTGGGAACAACTATCCAAAGATTCAAGTGTGAAAGGACCAGGGTGGCCATGCTGGCCCCTGGCTGAAGAAGTTATTCCTTCTTTAAATGTACTAGATGTGTTTAGAATATAAATGTGCTGAATGTACCAGGGATATCAAAATGTGTTGGCTGTTTAAAGATACTTATTGGCCTCAAACCAATATAATCGCCTGGTTACATCTAACCTTTGTTCAGCTTGCAACATGCAGACCCCCCCAACATACTCCCAAAAGGCTGTACATAGTTCAAGCATCTAAATGTTTTAAATTTAAGTTTTAAGTCTCAGATCCTTCTAATTAAGCCAGCCAATGTACAGCTGCAACGTCCAACAGGCCTGCACCCTCTAGGGATTTTTGGTAACTGGATACCCAGGTTTAAATATTGGGATTATGAGGGTTCAAGTACAAATTTGAGAACTGGTACCAGTGTAGGCAAAATAATATTTGGTGTCATCAGATTTTATACAGTTTAGAAAGCCAGGGCTCTGGTCATCTCAAGGTTGGCATAATGTTGATTGTATTTTGATTTTGAAAAAACAGCATATCTACCCAGCTGGAGTGTTTTCACCAGCACAATCCAAAAATCTAATCTCATTGTAAATATTGTATATACTACCTGCATAATCTCTACTCCTCTTTCCCCCCATTCCTAAGCCCTTTACCCCTGTAAATAAATTGTTGTTGTTTTGTGGATAATGGTGTCGTGAGCATATATATACATTTTTTATTTAGTTGTTTAATCAGGTATAGCACACTAAGCTGAAAGCTTTTTTGCAGGAGTGACCTGAGAGCACAAGGAGGTTAAGTGACTTGCTCAGAGTCACACAGTATGCTAGTGGAAGCTGTGGGATTCAAACCTAGGTCTGGTCTGCTGGATATCACCAGATTTGCAGCTCAGAGCCTCAGACCACTATGCTATACTGCCTCCATTATTATATATATATGCCTCCATATTATAAGGATCAAGTCAATAATCGGTACCAGGTATTGAAATGTGGGGAAATGTTTATTGGGTCATGTGTTGGAGTGACAAATGGTTACAGTGGTTGGTACAACATCCCAGGGGGTTGTACCGGGTGAAAGCTAACCCACTTAAAGTTAAACTCTGGGTGTAGGCACTGTGTCATTGTAATATCTAGGAAAGAACCAGTTTTAATGTAATCTTGGGAACCCAGGCTCCTTAACCTTGGTCTGGTCAGGCAAGAAAGGGGTAGTAACCTTAGGGATAGCGCCATCTAGGGGTTACACTAGGGTGTGGACATACTGCCACATTAGTCAGTTTTTGGTGGTGTGCTGTGAACCAATCATTTATAACCTTAACTAGCACAGAAGCTGTACTATGTTTAGCTTGAAAGCCTGATTGCATAGGGGTAATACTAAATTTATCAAGGTATTGTTACTGTTTTGTGCTTACAGATTACTGCTGTAATCTTCTCTGATTCCAATTTTTTTTTGCAAGGTATATCTTATGTTACTGCTTTATTTTTCTCTGTAGCAAAGTGTTTTTTATAGGGTATATCTTCTGTGAAATTGTTACAGGTGGTGCTTACAGGTAGTGTGGCTTTTTTATCTATCATTATGCTAAGCAAAATTACTGTTTGCTACTATTTTATTTTTTGTGCTGAAAGGTTTTTGGTTTGGTCTCAAAGGTGTTGCAGTCTTCTTCTCACATTGAAGGAGCTAATTGCTTTCCTCCCACAGCTCTTCCAAGGGATTAGGAGTGTAACTGGATGGTGGAGCTGACAAAGGCTTAGTAACTTCCAACAGAGGGAAGAGTTAAAAGGTCAGGTTAGTTGGTGTTTTTGAGGTAGAAGACTAGGTTTTCTGGAAAAGACAACTAGCTTTACCTGAGCTCTTTTTTTCTAGGTTTGCTTTTAAGGACAGAGCCAGGAACAATATTATTAGAGCAAGGAAACAGATAAAGCTTCTTTCGGCCATGCAAATTTACTGTGTGTTACTATTTTCTTTTGTGCTCACAGGTTTTGTTACTGTTTTTTGCATACATTTTACTGCTTTATTGTTCTCTGATTCAAATTGCTGTTGCACGGTATACTTTCTGCTGCATTATCACAGGGTGTGCCTACAGGGTTGTTACTATTTTGTGCTTACAGATTACTACTGTAATCTTCTCTGATTCAAATTGTTTTTTGAAAAGTGTATCTTCTGTTACTGCTTTATTTTTCTCTGTAGAAAATAGTTTTTTTGCAGGGTATATCTTCTGTGAAATTGTTACAGGTTTTATAGATTTATTTATCATTAGGCTAAGCTTTCAAGGCTACTGCATTTGTTGTTGGTTGATTGTTTCTGTTTTTACCCGCTTGTTTCTTCATCCGTGGTTCTTTTTTGGCAGGAGAAGGGCCCAACCACCAACCCCCATCCTCAACCACCCAATGCTACACTCCTTTTATAGAATAGCACAGTTGTGGCATTTCCTGTAGCAAAGCAGGACAGGGAGGATCAGAGGGGTATCCACATAGTCACCTCACTTACAGGGGCACAAGTAACTTAACTTATTATAAAAAGTTATGCAAAAACAAATAAAATAATAAAAAAAAAATAACCAAACTTTTGCTTTCATTTTCCTTCTAATTACTCAGACCAGGTTATAAACTGGGCAACTCAACTGGAATAGGTATTGTCAACTGCATGTGCTGCAGGACACTTTTCAAAAGGGCAGTTATACAGGATTTAAGACACTGTCCTACATACTGGACCATCAGAGATTTAAGGGCTTAGCTCCAGGCAGTAAGGGCAGAGATCGTGCACCTCAAATCATATATTCAGGAGGAAATATATTACAAGAATCACCAACCATTTTCCCCAACATCCAACTGAAGCACCTCGACCGCAGAAGGGAGTTGGTCCAGGAGGTTAGAAGGTGGTTAGGAGGGCCAAGTCAGGTGCTCCATCACTCAGTGCTCACCAATGTATCACCTCCACAAACCATATAAAAACTACAAACAGGTATCTGCCTCTATCTCCAAAATCAAACAAAGGGGCAGAGGACACTGCAGAGCAGGGCACTGCAGCACAGGAGCTAGTGCTACAAAACTCACCCAAAACAGGGACCAAAACAAAAAAAGCAAAAAGGAAATCTAAAACACTTCTGATCATAGGATACTCCAGGATCCTGGGAGTTGATACCTACCTCTAGCCAGGGGTAATGGTCAGATGTCTCCCATGTACATCAGTGTGAAGAGACACTGATCACATTGCTAAAATCATGCAGGAAGCAGGAGAAAACATTGACATCCTGATATACATAGGGACTAATGATCTCACCAGCTGGTCAGTTGTGGAGTCCAAGGAACACCTGACCAGGCTAGGAGACAAACTGTCATCCATATCATCTGGCATCGCCTTCTCCACAATCCTGCCAGTTTGCAAGAGGGGAGAAGATGGACAGAAGGTCAGAGAATGGGAGATAGGGGAGCTAAACATGTGTCTTAAGGGCTGGTGCCAGGAAAAAGGACAGAAATATGTCTGGCAACAGTTTTGGGAGTGAAAGTTCTTTAAATTTGATGGACTGCATCTGACTAAGGAGGAAGTCAGTGCATTGGGGCAGAAGTCTGATGTCTTTGCAGAATATTTAAACTAGCAAATGGGGAGAGGGGTGCAGCAGCCAATACACTGAATGGGAAGAACATCCCTTCCCCTTCAGTGAGTGATCAAACAGGAATTCATCATGTTTGTAGTTCATTTGCATCATCAGGTAAGGAAAAAGGTCCAGCTCTCCATACAACACACAGGGGAAATGCCGGACCTTGCTCAACAACTAACGCACCGAAATCTGGCCAATGGAAAATAATGTACACAAATGCACACTGTCTGGGAAACAAGATCCCAGACCTGCAGACAACAATAACAGAGGCTAAACTGAATGTAGTAGCCATTAGCAAGACATGGTTCACCACTAATCACACTTGGGAGATTTCAGAACCTGGTTATGTACTGTTCAGAAGACACCAAGGTGCAAAACGTGGGGGCACTTTATGTCATTGAAAATATCAAAGCTACAGAAATTCAGAATACATGTAAGGAGCCAGAAGAACTGTGGGTCACCCTGGAAATCGAAATTGGACAACCATACGAACTGGGGTTGTCTACATGGTTCCAGACCAGGGTGAGGACATAGACACATTACTGTTAGAAGAGATACAAAACATGGCAGCTAAAGGGGAGATTCTGATAATGGGAGACTTCAACATGCCAGATACAGATTGGTCAATATCGGCAGGAACATTTGCCAGAACTAGACACACAGTGGATTCCCTGCAGGAGGAGGACCTCAAACAACTGGTACTACAACAACCCACAAGAGACAGGGCTATCCTAGATCTAGTACTGACCAACAGGGAAAGGATCCCAGATTGCCAGGTAGAAGGCCACCTGGGGGCCAGTAACCATCACATGGTATGGTTCAGTTTGGCCAGAAGAACTAAATCATCTCATTCCAAGGCAAACATATGGGACTTCAGAGGAGCTGACTTTGGTAAGATGGCCAACAAAGTTAAGCTAGTCCTCACAAAAAGAAATACAGGTGAGGGGGTACAGGCAAAGTGGGCAAGCATTAAGGATACAATACTTGAAGCAACATCCCATTGTGTTAGGGAGAAAAGCAAGAGCAAAAGAAGGAGGAAACCACTTTGGTTCTCAAAAACAGTAGCAGAAAAGATCAGAGCCAAAAGGTTAGCCTTCAGAAAATATAAGGGAATGCAGAGGGATGAAGATACAGAGGCATACCAAACTTCCCTAAGGGAAGTAGGGAAGGCAGTAAGGCAGGCAAAGGCCCAAAGCGAGGAAACACTAGCACAAACAGTAAAAGAAGGGGTCAAGACTTTCTACAGATACATTAGAGAAAGGAGAAAGTCCAGAGGGGATCTTGTTAAGATCAAATGGGATTTTGGGGAGTGTGTGGAGGAGGACCAAGGAAAAGCATCTACCTAAATAGATACTTCTGCTCAGTATTTACTGAGGAGAAAGTAGGGCAGGGCCCACAGCTCAGCACCATGGACATAGGAGGGAGGTGTGCACAAGTCCCTTCACAAAAGAAAGGGTCCTACAAGAGCTCGCTAAGCTCAGGGTGAACAAGGCAACAGGACCTGATGGCATACATCCCAGGGTACTAAAAGATCAAAGGGTGGAACTAGCAGAGCCATTAGCAGAACTGTTTCGTGAGTCTCTGAGCACAGTAGAGGTCCCAGAAGACTGGAGAAGAGCTCATGTGATCCTGCTCCTCAAGAGTGGTAGCAGAGAGGAAGCAGGGAACTACAGACCAGTCAGTCTTACCTCAGTAGTGGGCAAGATTATGGAGGCATTCCTTAAGGAAAGGATAGCGCAACACCTGGAATCCATAGGAGCACAGGATCCAAGACAGCATGGGTTTACAAAAGGAAGGTCCTGTCAAACTAATCTCATAGATTTCTTTGACTGTGCAACCAGAGTGGTGGACCAAGGGGGTGCAGTTGATGTTGCCTATCTTGACTTCAGCAAAGCTTTCGATACTGTTCCACATAAACGATTGATTAATAAGCTGGGTAGGCTAGGGTGGGTCAGAAGTTGGTCAAATGGGTGGCAAACTAGTTGGTGGGCAGAAAACAGAGTGGTGGTAAATGGTATACAGTCATAAGAGATGTAAGTCACAAGTGGGGTACCTCAGGGATTAGTCCTGGGGCCAGTTCCCTTTAATATCTTCATCAGTGACATTGCAGATGGACCAGAGAGTAAATTTTGTCCGTTTGCAGACGACACCAAGATCTGCAACAGAGTAGATGATCCAGATGGGGTGGGCAGAATGAAAAGAGATCTGGAAAAACTGGCAAAATGGTTGGAAAGGTAGCAACTAGGGTTTAAAGCAAAGACATGCAAGATCATGCACATAGGGAAGAGAAATCCTGAAGTCACCTATAGGTTGGGAGGGGAGTTGCTGGCAATCGCAAGGGAAGAAAGAGACTTGGGCATCATCATCACAGATGACCTGAAATCATTCAAACAGACCACTAAAGCAGTAGGTAAGGCTAGAGGAATGTTTGGCTGTATTAGCAGGGGTATCACAAGTCATAAGAGGGAGGTAGTAATCCCTTTTTACAAGACACTGGTTAGGTCCCATCTGGAGTACTGCATGCAGTACTGGAGGCTGCACCTGCACAAAGACATTAACAAAATTTAGGCAGTCCAGAGAAGGGCAACCAAAATGGTGCAAGGACTGCATCAGAAAATATATGAGGACAGATTAACGGAGCTCAATATGTATACCCTAGAGCAAAGGAGGGAGAGAGGTGACATGATTGAAACATTCAAACATCTTAAGGGCATTAACAAGGTGAAAGAGTCTAACATGTTTCAATATAAGAAAAGTAGCAGGACAAGAGGAAACAGCATGAGATTAGAGGGAGGCCAATTAAGGGGTAATGTGAGGACGTTCTTTTTCACAGAAAGGGTGGTGGATGCATGGAATGGCCTACCTCAGGAAGTGGTGAATATGAATATAGTGTTGAGTGTCAAACAGGCATGGGATAGGCATAAGGGAGCAATACAGATGAGTATGAATAGATAGGCCATTGACAGAGTATAGGCCTATGGCATGTTTATAAGGTAGAAAAAATGGGCAGACTGGTTGGGCCTTGTGGCCCTTATCTGCCATCAACTTCTATGTTTCTATGGTATTCTCTAATCTGCTCATTTATCAATTTTTCAAGCAATTTGGCAAGGACCGGTAGAATGTAGATGGGACAACAGTTTTTTAAAGAAGCATTATCTCCTAATTTAAATAGCAGAATTATATGAGCAGTTTTCCATAGTAATAGAATGTCACACTTTGCAACTGATAACTTGAAGAGATTGGTCTTAGGGGCTGTTAGACTTGGGTAACCCATTTTTAGAAAGAAGGGTTTGCTATTGCCAGTCCCAACACTTTTTTGGGGGTCCAGATACTGAAGAAGCTGCTCCACCTCCCTATAGGAGAACTGCTGGAACTGGAATAGAGGTGATCTCTAAGGTGCAAGGTTGGGTGATTTCAGTGGAGGTAATGGAGTCTGGTCTACAGGTGAGCTGTTAAAAGAATTCCTAGTGGAAGCAAAACATGGGTTCAAATCTTACATGATTATTTGTCCATTATAAATCTGAAGCAGTCTACGAGGGTAGCAATGAAGGGGCTGACTTGCCTTCTATACCCTTTATGGCTTTCCAGAAGATGAAGGGGTCATTCTTGTTATTGTACAACAGTGACATGTAGTCATTTGTGTTGGCCAGTCAAAATGAACATTGTACACCTATTTCTCTATTGCTGAAAGTTTATCTGGCCCTTCTCTGCTTTGGAGGTTCTAGCTTTTGCCCAGTACAAATCTCTATCCCTCAAGGCTTGCTTGATTTCATTAGTCAACCATGGGGAGCTTCTTTTTCTTGTTTTACTTTTTATAAAAGGGAAAAGCTGGCTTATGACTTCTAATATCTGTTGAGTGGAAATTACATAAGCAACATGAATTGAAGATGCTAAATATAAGTCATGCCAGTTTATAATAGCCAGTTGGTGGCGATATTCTTGTTCAGTGAATTGAGTAAATGAATGTTTGCTTATAAAAGATGGCTTACTGTACAACATTTTTACCCCTCTGGATTGAACCACAACATTATGATCACTAAAGACATCATCAAAGACAGATGACAACACATTCTTCTGTGGTCTGTTTGTAAGTATAATATCTAAAATAGATGAGTTTGAAGGATTCTGTTGGTTAGGTAGACTCTGAAATAAATTGTGTAAAACCAAATTCATTACATAACCTCTTCAGATAGTTTGATTTTGAAGTCAGCCAATAAAGGTTTAGGTCCCCCATGAAAAATGTCTCCTTGTTATTACCATTAGCAAATTTAAATTAGGTACTGCAGGAGGCTGTGGGGTCAAAAACAGTGGGGGAATTCAAGAATGCATGGGACAGACATAAGGCAATTCTTGTTGGGGGTAGGAAGAAGTAGGCTGTTGGTTAACTAGCTTATCCAATAGGTAGGGAAATGGGCAGACTAGGTAGACCAAGTGGTCCTTATCTGCCATCAAAGTCTATGTTTCTATATGTATCAGATCCCCCCAGTAGGGGGTCAATAACAGCCAATTACGTTAATCGATTCAACCTTTCAGAGAATTATAGAAATTGTAATACACTCGAATGCAGATGGCTTACATAGGGTGGCAACTAAAGAACATAGAAACATAGAAGAAGATGTAAACTTGCTTTTTACATAAAGAACTATTCCTCCACCAGTTAATCGATCCTTGTCTGTATACATCATATTCTGGGATGGAGATCACAATATCAGTGATGTGTTAATCCACATTTCAGTTAGCAGAAGCACATACAGGTTTAAATGGGCAACTCAAGTTTTTTATGTGACCAATTTGTTTAGCACACTGCGAATATTGATGGCCATAAATTTCAGCCCATTTGGTGCAGTGAAGTCAGAAGGTGCAATTTTATTTATTTCAAAAATTTTACCAGGAAAGACATACTGAGCTGAACAGCAGCTAATTTCCAGATACGTCCTGGGGGAAGGGGGGCAAAGAAAATCTGTTAGATAATTAATTCAATACACCCCACCAGTGTGGGGAAGGCAGTCTCGACGGTCTTAGTGTCTACTTCTGCTTTAATAAACTGAATAAAACCAAGTAAAATATAGTAAAAATTGGCAGCAGTAAACAATACAGAAAGAAGTATGGAAGCATAATAGACTAGCAGAATTATGGCAATATAAACATTTTAGCATTTACAAATTACATACAAGAGCATTTACAAGTTGTGGATATCTGTACAGTATGTAGAGGCCCACTGAGTTGGTAACAGTAGCCCCACAAGGGGCCAAAGTATCTAGGCATGTTACAGCAAATGCAGAGAGGGTACAATAAGTGGGGTAAGCAATTAGTTGGGGAGGGGTAAACAGGCAAGTTAGTGACGAGTGAGTGGGTAGAGGTCAGTGGGAGAGAAGCGGTAGGGAGGAATAGGGAGAAGGGAAGACAGAGGAAGAGAAGAGGAAGAAAGAAGTCCATCTTCTTCCAAGCTGTGTACTGGGTGTGCTTTGAAACAACTGAGAAGCTGCGTGGGATATACGATATTGGACTAAATATCTGTAACTAATCTCTCTCTCTTGCTTACATCTGAGAGAAGTTTTCCTCACTTTTAAAGTGATATTGCTTTGTGTTTAATTATTTTAGTTTTTAATTCAGGAAGGGGGTTTTCAAAACTGCTTATCTTGTCAGCATCTTCAGAAGGGCTGAAATAACTGCATATTTGATTTTCCTTTGTGGCTAACAAACCACCAGGCTGTTTTGGGGCTGGAGAGGTTTACCTGTGTCTGACTTGGATGTCTGGATTTTCTCTGTTTGATTAGCAGGGTACTTTCTCTGTCAAATTGTTGTGTATGGTATCTTGCTGACAGGAAGGCACTCATTGCAGCGGTGGGTGAAGCTTTTAGCTGATTGTTTTGTGAGGGGCACAGTTAAGGCCCAACCCCTTCCCACCCTCACCCCAGCCACCCTGAAATCGCTCCTTTATACCAGAGGTTCTGACATCATTTCCTCAAGAGTGCAAGGTGCATTTCACTGTCATATCCCCTCTAGCACACTGCACTGACAATATAAGCATACACACTGTGTAATAGATATATTTCTATATAACCAATCACATACATGCACGCGCGCACACACACACACACACACAAATACAAACACACACAAAAAAGTAGATAAACATGTGGGGAGTAGTGCAATGTAATGGCTGTGGGGCAGCAGTCTTCTGGGAGTCTTTCTGGAGGCTGAGATGCTGCCCTATTTGCAAACAACTATCTGCCCTGAGGGAGGAAGTTGCCCATCTTCAGGCCGCACTGGACAGTAGTAAGGAAATCTTCCCCCAGGCCACACTGGACAGTAGGAAGGGAACTTCCCCATCCAGGGAGCACTAGCGCCACCACCACTACCTCAGAGGTTGCAAAGAAAGCACAGCAGTTGGACCACAGTGGGCTCAGGGAGGGTGAGGATGGTGGCACAGAGGCACACCCCTGTCAATTGTTCCTCCACAATCCATACACACCATTCTGGGGAGCATAGCTCCCCCATGGATGCACCCGCAGAGAGAGACTGATGACAACTGTCACAAGGAGGCCCACAGGAAGGAGACAGAGGACACCACAGGGAAAGGAAGCAGCTCCTGATGGGGACTCAATTATTAGGGGTATAGAACTGGGGAGCTGGGAAAACTGAAGTAAGGTGCCTGCCTGGTGCCATGGCTTGAGGGACAGGAAGCGCATCCTTAGGATCACGAGAACAGCTGCAAGGGAGTCTGAGCTGGACGTAATTGTCCACCTAGGGACAAATGACTTGACTCATCATGAGATTAGAGCAGTGCAGGAGGACATTGCAGAGTTGGGGAGTGGCCTAAGACAAGTAGCACACACAGTATCCTTCTCAGAGGTGCTGCCTGTCAAAGGCATGGGGGAGGCGAGGGTAATTAGCACCATGCAGTTTAATGAATGGTTGAAAAAATGGTGCAGAGCACAGGGGTTTGGCTTCATTGGGGACTGGGGTTCCACCTGCATGGACACCAGCCTATACTGGCAGGATGGTCTGCATCTGTCCAGGAAGGGAACAAGTCTTTTGAGCAATCGGTTTAAATGCTTCATTGGCAAGCTTTTAAACTAGTCAAAGGGGGAGGCACTGACAAGCAGCAGAAAAATCCAGGCCTCTCCCTACAAAACAGGGTACTAAATGAGAAAAAGACTGAGGTAGAACAGTCAGTGGGGGATGCTGCAACAGAAGGTAAAGCCATCAAAAAATGGAGAGCAATGAGTACCAATGCCCGTAGTCTGGGTAACAAGCTTCCTGAATTAGTGGCCTTGATGGAGGAGGAACAACTGGATATTGTGGCAGTCACAGAAACATGGTACACACAAAACCATGACTGGGACATAAACATACCAGGATACATTATCTACAGGAGGGACAGGGAGGGTAAAAGAGGAGGAGGAGTAGCTCTTTACATAAGGGAAGGAATAAAAGCAACAGAACAAAAGGGTAAACAGGGAGAAGAAGAAGCACTGTGGGTAAATTTGGAGACAGGCAATGGCACTACAATCCGCATAGGGTTGTGACACAGACCCCTTCTCAGGGGAGGAAATGGACAAAGAAATGATAGAAAGTATACTTAGAATGGCAGAAAAGGGAGATATTGCTGATGGGTGATCTGAATATGCCAGATGTTAACTGGAGTGCAGTTGCAGCTGCCACTTCGAAGAGTGCAGTTATTCTAGATGCCCTACAGGGGGCATGCCTTAGACAACTAGTACTGGAGCCCACTCGAGAGGGAGCAATATTAGACTTGATTCTCTCAAATGGAGATGGAGAGAGGATCACAGATATAGAAGTGTGTAGCCATCTGGGAACTAGTGACCATCGAACAGTATGGTTCACAATAAACACAGCAATAGAGTCAAGCCATACAAAGACAAAAGTACTGGACTTTAGGAGGGCTGACTTTGCCAAAATGGGTGAGTGCCTAAGGAATGCACTAGCAAATGGGCAGGAAGGAGGAGTGGAAGAACAGTGGTGAATAATAAAAACTGCTATCACAGAGGTAACGAGCCTTTGTGTGAAGCAAATAAACAAAACGAAACAATGTAAGAAACCACTATGGTTCTCAAAGGAAGTGGCAGTGAAGGCTCAAGAGAAAAAGAAAGCATGCGGGAAGTACAAGGAATCGCAGAAGGAGCAGGACAGAGAACTGTATCAGTTAAAGCAAAAGGAGGCTGGGAAGGCAGTCAGAACAGCAAAGGCCCAAACCGAGGAAAAGATAGCCAACTCAGTTAAGAAGGGGATAAACCTTTATAGGTACATCAGGGAGTGAAGGAAGACCAAGGGAGGGATAGTGAGGCTTAAAGAGGGAGGAGGGTGGGCAGAGGGAGACTGTGAAAAGGCAGAGATACTAAAATATTTTTGCTCAGCATTTACAAATGAAGAGTGGGAGGTACATAAAACAAACAGTAGAAACACTCTAGATACAGAAGTTGATACCAGCCCATTTACAGAAGAAAGGGTTCTGAAAGAACTCTTAAAACTGAAGGTGGACAAAGCAATGGGACCTGATGGGATTCATCCCAGAATTCTAAAAGAGCTAAGGGTAGAACTAGTGACACCACTGATTACCCTTTTTAACAAATCATGGGAGGATGGGGTGGTACCCGAGGACTGGAGGAGGGCAGATGTGATTCTCCTTCACAAAAGTGGGAGCAAGGCAGAAGCAGGAAACTACAGACCTGCTAGTTTAACCTCAGTGATAGGGAAAATGATGGAATCACTTCTGAAGGAAAGAATTGTCAGTATCTAGAGGGCAGAGGCACAGGACCCTAGGCAGCATGGATTCACAGTGGGAAGGTCATGCCAGACGAATCTGATAGATTTCTTTGACTGGGTGACCAAAGTAGTAGATCAGGGAGGGGCTGTGGGCATGGCCTACCTAGACTTTAGCAAGGCATTTGACACAGTCCTACACAAAGATTAATATACAAGTTAGTCAGCCTGGGAGTGGGTCCCAAGATGACAGCCTGGGTAAAGAATTGGCTGGAGAATAGGACACAGAGAGTAATAGTAAATGGAGTCCACTCAGAAGAAAGGAGGGTTACTAGTGGGGTACCGCAGGGTTCAGTATTAGGACCGGTCCTCTTCAATGTCTTTATAAGAGACATTGCAGAAGGACTGTAAAGAAAAGTATGTCTCTTTGCAGATGACACAAAGATCTGCAACAGAGTTGATGCACAGGGTGGGGTGGAAAGGATGAGAAGGGACTTGGCAAGGTTAGAGGAATGGTCAAATGTATGGCAGATTAGATTCAATGCTAAGAAGTGCAAGGTAATGCACCTGGGAAACAAAAACCCAGGGGAAGAGTACACAGTGGGGGGTGAGATACTAACAACAACAAAAATGGAAAGGGACCTGGGGGTAGTCATATCAGATGACCTAAAGGTGGGCAAGCAATGTGGGAGGGCAGCAAGGAGGGCTGGGGGGATACTGGGATGCATAGGGAGAGGCATCACCAGTAGAAAACAGGAAGTTATTATCCCTCTGTACAGACAGCTGGTGAGACCCCATCTGGAGTACTGTGTGCAGTTCTGGAGACCGAATCTCCACAAAGAAGTAGACAGGATGGAAGCTGTCCAGAGGAGGGCAACTAAAATGGTGCAGGGTCTGCACCAGAAGACATATGAAGAGAGAGACTTAAGGAGCTTAATATGTATAGCCTTGAGGAAAGGAAGGAAGGAGAGGGGGGACATGACAGAAATGTTCAAGTACCTCAAGGGAATCAACAAAGTCCAAGAGGGTAGCATCTTTCAAAAAAAGAGGTGTGCAAGAACAAGAGGGCACAATTTGAAGATGGGGGGTGGGGGGGTGGCTCAGAGGTGATTTAAGCAAGTATTTTTTCACAGAGAGGGTTGTGGATGCATGGAACGGCCTTCCAGAGGAGATTGCGGAGTCAAAAACAGTGGTGGAATTCAAGCATGCATGGGACAGTCATAAGGCAATTCTAGGGGGTGGGAGTAGGAAGAAGTAGGCTGCTGGTTAACTAGGATCTGCAGCTTATCCAGTAGGTAGGGAAATGGACAGACTGGGTGGGCCAAGTGGTCCTTATCTGGCGTCAAATTCTATGTTTCTATGTTTCTATAGGTTAGGAAAGAATCAGAAGTAGTTGCAAGTGGGTGAGCAAAGCTTGCAGTGAAGATGCGAGAAGTAGTGAAGAGAAGAGGCAGAATGTGTGGTTATGAGGAGGTAGTTCCACAGTTTAGGAAGATGGTAGGAAAAGGCTGTCAGACCACCTGTAGTCAGCCTATGCGGGAGAGTGAGGAGGCGATAAATAAGAGTTTTGTTGTGAGTAAAGGGGGGGAGTGGATGAGAAGAGTGAGGAGAGATTGGAGGGATGAGAACCAAGCCAGTGTTTGGCCAGGAAGGAGGAACAGTGAGTAAGATGTCTGGCCTCAAGGGAGTGGAGAGAGAGAGAGAGAGAGTAGAAGGAGCAGTGGTGAGTATGGAGGGTGCAGTCAAGAGCAAAGTGGCAGAGTAAGTGGAAGAGTGAGTCCAGTCAGCCAGCATAGACTTAGGAGTAACGCTTTATACTGTATCTCCATAGTCAAAGATGGGGAGAATCAGTCTCGGTAATATGGATCTTCGAGCAGGCAAGGGGATGCACCCACAGTCATGATAAAAAGCCTCTAGTTTTGGGTGCAATGTTTTGTGGATTGCCTCAACATGAGCTTAGAAGTCCAGGTGCTGGTCAAGCCAAGCCCCCAGGTACTTGAAGGATGGAACATCTTCAAGGGGAAATTCATCAAGGGTGTGAAAGAAGGGGCAGTTTTAAGTCTGGAGGGTTTTGCCTGGTTCCAAAGGTCATAGAGACCATCCATTTTGCATTTAGGACTAAATGATTTGAGCAGAACCAGTGCTGGACATTGTCAATGTCCAGCTGGAGTCTGGTCATCTTATCAGAGGGTGAGAAGCCAGAGGCAAGTAGTACTGTATTGTCAGCATACATGTGGATGGATGCTGTGTTGCAGACTATAGGCAAGTTATTTAGAAAAATGGAGAAAAGGAAGAGGCCAAGTACAGAGCCTTGGGGGACTCCAGTGCTGGTAGAGAGGGCTGGGGAAATAGAGCAGCCAATTTTAAACAATTTGGTTCTACTTAGTAGGTATGAATGGAACCAATCAGTGGCATAGGAGGAAAGACCTGCAGCGGTGGGCTTAGCAAGGAGAATAGGGTGGGTGACAGTGCTGTAGACTTTGGCTAGGTCGACAAAAAATGGTTGAAGTGATTTGGACCTGGTCCATCCCAGAGAGAATGGAGTCAGTTAGGCTGAGGAGGGAAGTGGAGATGGAATGGGATTTGCAGAAGCCAGACTGGAATGGTGTGAAGAAAGAGGATGAGTCCACAAAGAGGGAGAGTTGAGAAAGGACTAGGTATTCTTGTAGCTTGGAAAGGGTAGGTAGTAGAGAGATAGGGTGATAGTTGCCCGGGACAGAGAGGTCACTACCTTTGGAAGGGGTATTACTGTAGCATGCATCCAGACATCTGGGAAAGAAGCAAGGGAGAAAGAGAAGGTCAGAAAGGAGGACAGCAGGAGACAGATGGCAGGGGCAGAGAGGTGCAGGAGTTTAGGGTCCAGTCCATCTGGGCTCTTGCCCTTGAGAGGGTTAAGAGCCAGAAGGGCCTTAAGGGAATCAGATAGGGAGATGGGGAAAAGGAGAAATGAGGGGTGGGAGAGAGGTTTAGAAGGGCAGTAGGAGGAGGGGAGAAAAAAGGAAGGGGAGAGGAGCAAGGGAGGATGGAGAGGAGAGAGGAAGCACGGGTGGCGAAGAATGTGTTGAATTCAGCAGTGACAGCAGAGAAGTCAGAGGTGGTGGTGTCTTTCACCTTGAGGATCAGGAGGGTGGCCTCTGCTGGGGGTGAGAAGAAGGCATGTATCACCTTCCAAAAATTTGAAGGGTGATTAATGTTGTTCCAGAAGGTGGCAGAGAAGTATTCTGCCTTGACATGTTTAGTTGCTCTGGTACATGCATCCCTCAAGGTCCTGTATTTGAGCAGGTCAGATGGGGAGCCTTAGGTCTTATGAACTCTCAAAGCCAGGTCCTTAGCATGCAGGCAGGCCAGCAGTTCAGCAAACACCCAGGGGAGATGGTTTCCATGTACCCTATGGACAGGAACATGGTCCTGAAGTGCAGTAGGGCAGAGTTCATGGAACTACCAATGTAAATAAATAAATATGTAAATAAAAAAATGGGAGGCAGTATAGCGCAGTGGTCTAAGGCTCTGAGCTGCAAATCTGGTGACATCCAGCAGACCAGACCTGGGTTTGAATCCCACAGCTTCCACATGCATACTGTGTGACCCTGAGCAAGTCACTTAACCTCCTTGTGCTCCCAGGTCGCTCCTGTACAAAAGCTTTCAGCTTAGTGTGCTATACCTGGTTAAACAACTATAATAAAAAAAAATAGATCAATCTGATAATTCTAGGTCTTCCAGGAGGGAGGTCAGGTCCAAGGAAGGATCAGAGGAGGAGTTTTGGTGGGGCTTTTGGTCTGTGGATTTTGCGTACACAGTAGACCATGTGGTGGTCACTGAGGGCATCTGGGAGGGTGCCTGACACACTAATTTGGTGAGGGTGGGAGGTCAGGGCCCAGTCCAATAGGATGTGATTAAGGGATTTGTGGTTTAGTCAGGTAGGATCAGATATTAATTGGGTGAGATTTAAGGACTTGACATTATTGCAAATTTTGGATACGGAAGGGGAAAGCCAATTTTTGTTGAAATCCCCAAGGATGATTAGTTCACCAGATGAGGTATGTGAAAAAATGGTGGAGAGAGGGTCAGAAATAGAGGGAGAAGGTAGGCCTGGGCAACAACAGACACCAGCCACAAAGATAGGGAGAGAGAGTTTAATTAGCAGTAGTTTGTAGGCAGATGGGGAGGAGATAGAGGACGGGGTGGACTAAATTGTAGAGTTTTGGTAGATGGCAAGTCCACTGCCCCTCCTGGCTAGATCCTGCTGGGTAATAGAATAACCAGGAATGTTTAAAACAGATTCAGGGATCCTATGGCAGGGCTAGGATTCCGATATTAACACATCTGGATGTAGATTGAGTATTAGGGGTTGCAATAGATAAATTAAGCAGAGGAGGCTGTGGACATTTACATGAACCACACAGACCTTTGGGGAGGCAGGTGGAGAGGGGTGACTAGGGCCAGGATTAGGCTGTATATTATCTGCCAGTAATAACAGATGGAAAATCAGGAGTTTAGAGGGAATACGTTTACATAGCAATTTAGAGGAAGAGGAAAGGTTGAGTTGAGAGGGGATGCAGGAGGAGAGCAGGGAGTTAAGAGTCACAAGGTGGAGTGAAAGTGATGGGAGGAGGGAGCAACAAAAGGGCCAAGGGGAGTGGGAGAAGGAAGGGAGGGTGTAGGGGTTAGAGGGGGGATAGAGAAGGGGGAGAGGAGGATGATAGAAGAAGGAAGAGTGGGAAAGATAGTGGGGGGAGGGAGGCAATGGAGAACAAGAGAGGAAGAAAGTATAGCAGGAAGTGGGGCATGTTATTGGTGAACAGTAGGGATCTGGAAATTATTAACAGTGGAGAGAGAAGACCCAACGTTTAGAGAACAAAAGCAGAAAAAAGATTTAAAAGCACAAACAGACCAAGTTTTTGTTACATACCAGCAATACTATAGGAATGTTACAAAACACAATTAACAGAACAGGAAGGAATATTATAAACATCTTGGCCTAGAAGCACAGCAAGGCAGGTAGGACAACACTGCAAAACAGGATAATAAGCAATGACAGTGAAGCTTAACTACTTAAGAGGGATTCATTGACAGCAGTGGTTGACCCAACAGAATATTGAAAGTCACCATTTTCAAACACCCTTTTCAGTGGTTATAGCTTTAGTGACAGAGGTAAATCAAGTTACTATTTAACAATTGGGTAGGTGGGATGGAGGGCCAAAAATTCAACTAAGGAATGTTAGGCATCTCAAGCAGGCAGCATTAGTCCTTAGGTAAGCAAGGCACCTCAGCACTGGTCAGAGGCAAGCACTCCAAATTTAAACTGATATCCTGTATTTTTTGTAAGTAACTGTTCCCCAGGTGCACATTTCAGATCCCGGTTCCCCAGGCCAAAAGTGAGCAAGTAGAGTCACAGGTCCCCAACTGATTGTTGGCTGGAACAAGATTTAGTAAATCCAAAACAAAATTCAGTCCTCAGCCCCGGTTCATAAAAACATTGAAAATGGTGGTGTTGTCAGTCGGCCGTTGGCAGTGCACCCCTTCAGGATGACAGCCTGACGGCGAAACACAGAAAAAGACCATTATGGCGACAGTCGCTGTAATGGTCCTTTTTTGGTGCTTTGCTTTCTGCAAGTGTTCTGCCACCCCCGGTCCAACTCCCATCTAGAGTTGAGAATCCTAAAGTCCGAGGGGTGCAGGGGGCACAGCCCCCACAGAAAACACTCGCTGCATGGGTGGCACAATACCGACATCGGTATTGTGCCGACGCTGTGAGGGAGGTAGCCATTTTCACTGTAGACATCTCTTGGTGCTTCCGGCCATTGGGGGTGAGGGCTCCTGCCATCTTGTTCCCCCTCACTACCCCCTGCTCAGACTGAACAAAAATTCAGCCAAAGAATGTTAAGCATCTCAAGCTGGCAGCATTAGTCTTTAGGTAAGCAAGGTGCCTCAGTATTGGTCAGAGGCAATAGTAGTAATATTTAAGTAAAGAGGACCAGGGTTCAGTTCAGCATTTCCCAAACAGAGTAGTAATAGCATAAGGGAATGTTTAGTTAAATAAATAGCATACTTGTATACAGCTTAATGTGCCTGGTATTAACTGGTGTAATGTGAGGGTATGTGAACTGCAGTATTAAACTGGTTGACTAGCGAGCTAATGGCAACTAGTGTCAAAGGCTTGTAAGATAGGGAATTATAGCTAATCAGATATCTTTCCAACTGGATAGTGTCTGATAACCAAAACTGCAGCCAGGAAACAGAGTAACCCAAATTAGTCATATCATCAACTTTTAGGCTATGTTTCATAATTTCATAGTGGAATACGAGTTCAGGAGGCAGAGGCCCATTATGTGTCCTATCTTCACTTAATGAAGACATACTCATTGCAGAGAGAATAAATAAGAGCAAGAGAGGTTACATGTTGAGAAAGGGCAGCTGCATCATTAGTACAGCAGTCTCTCTAGGAAAATGAAAGACTAGATTGGCAGTCACTCTAGGAAAATGAGAGACTAGAAAATATCCTGTGTGGTGTCTTGGTAGTTCTTATATTGTTTACATTATAAAAATTACATTACAAAAGTGAACAATATTTCATGCAGACTCAGCAGTTAAATATAACCATCCCCTATGTAGAAGGTTATCCTGTTTGCATAAGAGATTAAATGTACTTAAAGCGCTCCTGCAGAATAGTATACAGTAAAATGGATATCACAAGAGTCATTCTCCAAATATATCTGGAACTCCTGTAATATGTGAGACAATACACAAGATACAAAATCAGCCCAATTAGAAAATGAGTCTGGTTGAATGTCCTAGGAATACACTATATAGCTAATGAGCACATATAAAACATCTTCAGATGTCACCTACTACAAATATACTGTGTAAGTGCACCCACGATGCTATGTCCAGCAGGGTGTTAAACAGTATTTACCCACAAAGGTAAGTAATCTACAGTGCAGTATGAATCAAAGGCATTACTTCCTGGAACCTCTTGCCATGCCCCATTAGGCTGACCGAAGCTACATAAGGGACGATCCTTGTGAGTAATATCAAGGAGCAATAGCAACTACATCACTGTTGCACCAGCATAATTCTAGTGTTATTTTTTGTAACAGCTTTGTAGTCTCCTGCTTGCTATAGTGCCTATTCTAGGCCATACTCCCACTGCCTAGAGATAGCTAAACTGTGGCCTGTACTGTCAGCAGCAGAAAACAGGACAAATTAACTATTCCAGTTGTCTTGGTGTCGCAGCTGGTAGTGCAACTGGAACAATATTCAAGGCCTGAGTTCAAGTCCCAGCTGAGACACACACTTCTTTCTCTCCTCTGTTTGTATGGTTTCCATTAAATATGCACACCACACTCTTGTGATTTAAACTATTCACAATTTGCAGTAAGAGAGTCAGTAAAGTTAGTAGTATAGGCCATCCATGAAGATTATCTGTTTGTAGGCAAGCAGCATTTCTGGTTGACTGCCATCTCCATGGCTGATGCCCATGATAGACACCCTTATTCCGTGACCCTTATCACTTCAGCCCACTGCACGGCGCCCTGCCTGAGATGGAAGTTGGAAGATATAGGGAGTGGAAGTCCCACCCTTTGCCTGCTCCTATTGGCTGAAGGCAGGGAGAGGGGAGTTTGCAGCCAATACTTTGGCTCCAGGAGTGTCCTTGAGATGATCAGTGGGAAGAAGAGGATAGTGCAGACTGAAGCCCTTCTCCTCCTGACCCTGTACACTAGTCTGTCTTGGCTACCTGCTTCTCTATGGCATTTTTGGCAAGTCCAACAAGGAGAAGTATTCAAACTGCTGCACTTCTATTTGTCCCACCCTCTGCCTGCTCCTACTAACTGAAGGGAGGGAAAAGGAGTTTGCAGTCGGTCCCGCAGTTCTGGGAGGGTCCTTGTGGTGATCAGTGTGGGGGGGGTCCAGTCTGAAGCCCTCCTTGCAACCCTGTACAGTAGCCCACCTTGGCTTGACACCCTGTTGACACCCTTTGCAAACTGTGTGAGAGGCCTTTTGGCACCATGCATTTTTGCTTAAAGTTGAACCAGCATAATATTCTGTGGTGATTTACATATGCAGCCCATGATGCTTTGCATTGTGGGGGCATGTGTGATTTTGTATCACCTGGGCTAACTACTTCTCCATGGCTTCTGTCAGCCATGCATGAAAATGCAGTTACTTCAGGTCTGGATACTGCAGGAAGTCCTTGTTCTGTGAGAAAAGGGTCTTCTGACACAGATGCAAGGGTAGTGGAGGTTCTACTGTTAGCTGATACAGAAGGGGAAACCAAATTTTGGGTGGCCACAGAGAGGTTATGAGGGTGAGGGTGGCACCCTCTATCTGCAGTTTGAGTAGTACTCTCTGTATGAGAGAAATTGGAAGGAATGCATACAGGATTCTCCCATCTTCTTCGAGGGCATCTCTTGCAACAGGTACTACTCTTGGACATCTGCCAGAGGGTGCTCCTGTTGACAATAGCTTTCACTAGTGTTGACTGGGGCCCACCCACAATGACATCATCACATTTGCTTCTATATATATGTGGACAGCCCCTAGCATTCTCAATTCTTTTTCCCACCGTCTTTCAGCTCACTGCACAACTGGCTGTCACTGCAACTGTGATCAATGAAGACATTGATGAGGAAATTGAAGCTGAAACTGTTCTCCATTGGTTTCCAGCCTACTCCGAATGCCTAATTTGGATTTATTATTTTGAAAGTGCCTTTGCGGCTGAAAAATCTATTGTTACGATAACCATTTGGTTTGTGTTTGTTGTATGTGGGCTACCCATAAAATCTCTTCCTGTGTATACTGCCATGGGTTCAAACAAGCCACTCTGTGATGATGCCTACAAGAAATTGAATCTTATCTGATGGATCAAATTTTATTTCTCTCCTCGAGAAGGGGATTTGTCTCCGTACTCCATCGTCGACATCACAACTGCCTTCGTCAACGACGACCCTTCCAGTCCTCTCGTCGATGGACTTAACAGAAGCTTTTGCTGTTGTGACCACGACTACTCCTAATGCATCCACTGGTCATTTGTCAATGATGGCCTGGTCCTCCAGCATGGGCTTAAGTGTATTGTCACTAACGCATGCCTTTCATCATTATACTACATCCCCATTTCAGTCCCTGTCGATGAAATCCGTGAGGGACTCGGGGTATGTTATAAAAGAGAAGGGATTCTCCATTTCAGTACTCCCAAAATTACCACCCACTTCCCAGGTGGTCACTCATGGGAGCCAGGCTGATGCTTCAAGAGGGACAGTTTTGTATGGCTCTCAGCTACATCCACAACTGTGCCCCACCCCTTCTATTTTACCACCTACTGGCTCTACTACTGCTGGAAGGCCAACTTTGACCTTATTGATGGCCCTCCCCATCAACGTTGTCACGGTCGTACAAACAGTACTTCAAGTAATGCAGGGTTGGCAACCACCACCACCTCCCCAGCATCCTAGGCCTCAATCCTTTCCCCTCTCCATCACCTCCTCCACCCAAGAGGCCTCACATGGAGTCCTCCTTTGGGGAACCTTCTCCTACTCCCCTCCTTCCATTCTTTGGAAGAGGAGTTTCTCCCAGATTATGTGGAGGAATATGAAGAAGAACGATATGTGGAATGGCCTTCAACCTCCCTCTAGTGCCTCTATTGTATCCTCTGCAGAGGAGAACTCTGGGCTTTATACACCCTGTTCTCCTGATGGTCCCACCTTTCTGGAAATAATGACACTAATAGAAAAGGTGATGGGCTTCACTACCATGGAACAAGACAAACATCATCGTAATATGGCAGACTACCTGGATCTTCCAGAGACCCTGCAATTGTGGTTCCTCCTTTAACACAGGCATATCAAGATGCAGTCCAGGTGGCATGGCACCACCCGTCTGTGGTTCCAACAGTCCCTAGAAAGGCAGACCACCTTTATCAAGCACCAACAGATCACCCTTTCTTTTCTACTGCACCACATGCAGACTCAGTGCTCATTAACACCGTACACAACAGGACAAAATAACCAGAACACCTAAGCTCCCTTTCCACAGACCAGGAATCTTGACGCTTAGATTTAGGGGGCAAAAGAGTATACCAGGCTGCCACTATGAATTTACATATCCTAAATTATACAGGCCATATGTTAAGGTACCAGAAGATCCTCTGGACTACGGCATCAGAGGTAGCCAATAAGCTTCCTCAGTCAGCTGAAAAAGACCAGCTTCTAGCCACATTTACAACTGGCACCTGCCTTTCCTGCCACTTACTATGAGCGGGATATGATGCTGTGGATACCTCAGCATGAACTTACATAGAAACATAGAAACATAGAAGTTGACGGCAGATAAGGACCGCAAGGCCCATCCAGTCTGCCCATTTCTTTTTCTACCTTATAAATATGCCATCGGCCTTTGATATGTCAGTGACCTATCTATTCATAGTCATTTGTATTGCTCCCTTATGCCTCATCCCATGCCTGTTTGAAGCCCCACTGTATTCATAGCCACTACTTCTTGTGGTAAGCCATTCCATGCATCACCACCCTTTCTGTGAAAAGAATTTCACATTCCCCTTAATCGGCCTCCTCTAATCTCATGCTGTGTCCTCTTGTCCTGTTATTTTCTTATATTTAAACATGTTAGACTCTTTCACCTTGTTTATGCCCTTAAGGTGTTTAAATGTCTCGATCATATACCTCTCTCCTCTTCTTCTCAAGGGTATACATATTGAGCTCCGTTAATCTGTCCTCATATGTCTTCTGATGCAGTCCCTGCACCATTTTGGTTGCCCTTCTCTGGACTGCCTCAATTTGGTTAATGTCCTTGTGAAGGTGTGGCCTCCAATACTGCACGCAGTACTCCAGATGGGGCCTAACCAGTGTCTTGTACAGAGGAGTTATTACCTCCCTCTTACGACTTGTGACACCCCCTACTAATACACCTAACACCCCCTAGCCTTACCTACTGCTTTAGAGGTCTGCTTGGATGATTTCAGGTCATCAGTGATGATGATGCCCAAGTCTCTTTCTTCCTTGTGACTGCTAGCAACTCCTCCCAGCCTATAAGTGGCTTCAGGGTTTCTCTTCCATGTGCATGATTTTGCACTTCTTTGCATTAAATCCCAGTTGCCACTCTTCAGCCATTCTGCTAGTTTATCCAGATCTCTTCTCATTCTGCCCACCCCATCTGGATCATCTACTCTGTTGCAGATCTTGGTGTCATCTGCAAACAGACAAGCCCTACCTCTAGTCCATCTGCTAGGTCACTAATGAAGATGTTGAATAGGACTGGCCCCAGGACTGATCCCTGAGGTACCCCACTTGTGACTTGCATCTCTTCTGACTGTATACCATTTACCACCACTCTCTGTTTTTCATGCATCAACCAGTTTGCCACCCAGTTGACCAACTTCTGACCACCCCGAGCCTACCTAGCTTATTTATCAATCTTCTATGTGGAACAGTGTCAAAAGCTTTGCTGAAGTCAAGGTGGCGACATCAACTGCTCCCCTGGTCCACCACTCTGGTTACCCAGTCAAAGAAATCAAGAGATTAGTTTGACAGGACCTCCTTTGTAAACCCATGCTGTCTTGGATCCTGTGCCCCTATGGATTCCAGGTGTTGCACTATCCTTTCCTTAAGGTGCTTCCATAATCTTGCCCACTACTGAGGTAAGACTGACGGTCTCTGTAGTTCCCTACTCCTCCGTGCTACCACTCTTGTGGAGTGGGATCACATGAGCCCTCTCCAGTCTTCTGGGACCTCTCCTGTGCTCAGACTCACTAAACACTCTGCTAATGGCTCTACTAGTTCCTCCTTTAGCTCCTTAAGTACCCTGGGATGTATGCCATCAGGTCCCATTGCCTTATCCACCCCTGAGCTTAGCAAGCTCTTGTAGGACCCTTTCTTTTGGGAAGGGAAGTGCTCACCTCCCTCCCTCTGTGTCCATGATGTTGAGCTGTGGGCCCTGCCCTACCTTCTCTTCAGTGAATACTGAGCAAAGTATCTATTTAGGATAGATGCTTTTACGGGGTCCTCCTCCTCACATGTCCCTTTTCTCCATTAAAGCTAGCAATACCCCTCTGGACTTTCTCCTTTCACTAATGTATCTATAGAAAGTCTTGTCCCTTCTTTTACTGTTTGTGCTAGTGTTTCCTCAGTTTGGGACTTTGCCTGCCTTACTGCTTACTGCTTCCCTTAGGGCAGTTTGGTATGCCCCATCTTCATCACCGTGTGTTCCCTTGTATTTTCTGAAGCCAGCCTTTTGGCTCTGACCTTTCTGCTACTGTATTTGAGAACCAAAGTGGTTTCCTTCTTCTTTTGCACTTCCTTTTCTGTCTAACACAATGGGATGTTGCTTCAAGTATTGTATCCTTAATGCTTGCCCACTTTGCCTGTACCTCCTCACCTGTGTTTCTTTTTGCCAGGGCTAGCTTAACTCTGTTGGCCATCTTATCAAAGTCATGGGAGTCACTCTTTGAAGGCATGCCTGGCTAAGGGTGTCAGGTTTTACTCCTGATGTACAACAAACCATTCTCAATGCCCCTTTTAATGGTCACAAACATTTGGGATCTGACACTCAAACCATTCTGGATGATCCTCAAACTTTGGGATGCACTCTCCAAATGGTGCATGGTATGTATCATATGTCCCAACCTACAGGTCAGAAAAAATACTACCTACTCTTTCAGTTCTTCAGGGCAGGCTGTCAGTGTGGCAATGCCAGACAGTCTACCAGGCATCAACAACAAACCCAATCAGCTAATCGTACCCCTGCCTCCAAGGGTACCTTGTCCACCCCTCCTGCCGAGGTTGGCACCCCGCAGTCCTTTTGACTCACAGCACTACCTCATAGAAACATAGAACGTAGACTTTGATGGCAGATAAGGACCACTTGGCCCACCCAGTCTGCCCATTTCCCTACCTACTGGATAAGCTGCAGATTCTAGTTAACCAACAGCCTACTTCCTGCCACCCCCCACTACAATTGCCTCTTGTCTGTCTCATGCATGTTTGAATTCCCCCACTGTTTTAGCCTCAACAACCTCCCCAGGAAGGCAGTTCCACGCATACACCACTCTCTCCGTGAAAAAAAATTTCCTCACATTACCCCTGAGCTGTCCCCCCTCTATCTTTAAATTGTGTCCCCTTGTTCTTACACATCTCTTTTTCTGAAAGATGCTACTCTCCTGGACTTTGTTGATTCCCTTGAGGTACTTGAATGTTTCTATCATGTCTACCCGTCCCTCCTTTCATCAAAGGTATACATATTAAGCTCTCTCAGCCTCTCTTCATAGGATTTCTGATGCAGACCCTGCACCATTTTAGTTGCCCTCCTCTGGACTGCTTCCATCCTGTCTATGTCCTTGCATAGATGAGGTCTCCAAAACTGCACACAGTACTCAGAGATGGGGTCTCACCAACTGTCTGTACAGAGGATAACCACTTCCTTTTTCTACTTGTATGCCCCTTCTTATGCATCCCAGTATCCCCTGGCTCTCCTTACCGACTCCTCACATTGCTTACCAACCTTAGATCATCTGCTATGACTACCCTAAGTCCTGTTCCATTTTGTTGTGGTTAGTACCTCCCTGCTATTGTGTACTCTTCTCCTGGGTTTTGTTTCCCAGGTGCATTACTTGCACTCTTTGCATTGAATCTAAGTTGCTATGTCTTGACCATTCTCCAACCTTGCCAAGTCCTTCTCATCCTTTCTACCCCTCAGTATCAACTCTGTTACAGATCTTTGTATCATCTGCAAGGAGGCATACCTTCCTCCAGACCCTCTGCAATGTCACCTATAAAGATGTTAAAGAGAACTGGACCCAGTACTGAGCCCTGAGGTACTCCACTAGTGACCCCTCTTTCTTCGGAATGTGTTCCATTCACTATTACCTTCTGTGTCCTGTTGTGCAACCAGTTTGCAACCCAGGCTACCACTCTCGGACCCACTACCAGGCTGGCTAACTTGATTATTAATCTTTTGTGTGGGACTGTGTCAAATGCCTTGCTAAAGTCTAGCTAGGCCATATCCACAGCCCCTCCCTGGTCTATCACTTTGGTTACCCAGTCAAAGAAATCTATTAGATTCATCTGACATGACCTTCCTGCTATAAATCCATGCTGCTTTGGGTCCTGTGCCCCACTGGCCTCTAGGTACTCAACAATTCTTTCTTCTTTCAGCCAGCCTTGGAGGCTGTGGGAGGGCTGCTTTGCACTTCATTTAGAGGCATGGCAAAACGTAACAGATGAGTGGGTGCTGCAAATCATAAAAACAGGACACACACTGGAACTCATTTCCACACCTCCTATCCATCATCCTCATTATGTCACATACCCACCAGACCACATTCTGATACTTCTAGAGGAACTGGCCTCCCTCATACAGAAAATTGCACTTCAATCTATACCACCCAGGGAACAGTGAAAGGGATTTTATTCCCATTTTTTCCTGGTACCAAAACTCACAGGACATCTTCATTCAGTTCTAGATCTCAGGAACCTAAACTGGTACATTCAATACAAAAAATTCAGACTTGTTACCCTAACCTCAATCCTTCCTGTTTTGCATCAAGGAGATTGGCTTTGCGCTCTGGACATGGATGACGCATACCTTCATATACCAATACATCCTGTGTATCATCGCTATCTCAGTTTCCAACTTCTGGAACATCATTACCAATTTCGAGCATTACCCTTTGGCCTGTCCTTGGCACCCAGTGTTTTCAAAAAATGCCTAACGGTAGTAGCAGCGGCCCTAAGATGTCAAGGACACTTTATCTTTCCATACCTGGATGACTGGTTCATCAAGGCATCTACCAAGGAAGGGTTTCTACAGTCCTTATACACCACCCTCCAGCTTTCTCAAGACCTAGGCATTATGGTCAACTGGCCAAAGTCCCATCTTGACCCGACATAAAGACTACTATACATAGGTGCTACCTTAGTACACAGCTAGGTCGACCATTCCTTCCAGAGGACAGATGTCAAAAACTCATGTCACTTGCTGCCCACTATTGGGTCAGTACCACATATTACAGCCCATCAAGTCATGCGCCTTCTAAGCCATATGGTTGCCACCATCTCAACTGTACCACATGCACAATTGCACATGTGGTCGATACGATAGGCTCTACAACACCAGTGGCTATAACACTTTGAGACTTTGAAGACCATATCAGGGTCACACCTGCATTCTGCTGAGCCTTGACTTGATGGACAGTTCAGTCCAACCTAGACAAAAGCATTCCTTTTCAGATATGTCCTCCATCCCAAACCTTGACCACGGACGCTCCCACCCTGGGTTGGGGTGCCCATTTTGGACCTCACCAGACACAAGGTCTTTGGGACCAGACCATTGCCTCTCTCCACATAAATGTCCTCAAGATGAGAGCAGTTCGCTTCGTGCTGCAGACATTCTGAACTTATCTGGTACCTGGTCCCCTTCTAGTACAAACAGACAACACTTCTGTTGTCTATTACATAAACAAGGAGGTACAAAATTCCAGCGTCTCTGTCAGGAGACAGTCTTCATCTGGCAGGATGCCCTACCTCAACATCTTATGCTAGTGGTGGTTCACATACCAGGAGCCCAGAATGTCCTGGAAGATCACCTCAGTTGTCACTAGCAAGATCACCACTGGACCTTATACGACTCCATCTTCCATCTCTGGGGCACACTGGAGATCGACCTCTTTGCCTCTCTGGACAACCACCACCACCTACCTCATTATTAATCCATTATACCGGACAATGAGGGACACTCTATAGGTGCTCTCTCCCTAATGTGGCAGGGACAGTTGTTTTTTTCAATTTAGTATACTTTATTGAATTTTTCATCATACATGTAAGTCACAACATAATAAAAAAAAAAACAAGCAAAATCATGCAATATCTCCCTAGCTTCCCTCAGAGTACAATGATGAAATGACCCACTTTATAAAGGAGAATCAAGACTATAAAGCTATAAGGCCTGGTCGAGACAAAAGTATGCATCTCCCATAGAAAGGCCTGGTAGTATGAAACAACCCTAGATCCTAACGAAATATCTCCCCCCTTCCCCCCCCTGCAGCCCCCTTCAACCCTGGAGCACCCACAGTAGAGAGCTAAGTACCTGCTTCCACCAGTCTGTATCCAGAACATTGCTATACAGACAGAAACTAGAGCAACAACCCTTTTCTGGGGTATATATTGAGTTAAACTGAATGAAAATCCCACCCCATACAGGTGGGTGTGCTGATCTACAGCACATGATGAGAAATGGGGCCAATAATGGGCCCCATCTCCTGTTAAATGCTTCCTGGTGATTTTGCTGAGAAGCAGTGTGCCTCTCCAGTTCAAGAGCTTGGAGTACTTCCACGTGCCATTCTCTTAGGGAGGGATATCTTGATCCAGCCAGTGTCGAGCAATGACCAATTTAGCCACCACCGTGATGAGAGACATATAGGTTTTGTGGCAATCTAACATCTCCCAAGGGAAAAGACCTAACAAACAGATCCATGGGGAAAAATTAGAGTCCAGGCCCAATACAGGGTCCAGAGAGCCTCAGATTGCTTGCCAAAAGGGGGTAACCCAGTCACAGTCCCAAGGAATGTGTTTAAGTGAACCTTCAGATTTCCCGCATCTAGTACAGGTGGAGGATGCCAACCTGCCCATCCTATACAGTCGGGCAGAAGAGAAGTAGAGGTTATGCAAAATTTGGAATTGTAGGAATCGTAATCAGTCCTGCTTTACAAACCTATATAGCCTTTGCCGCACTTGCTGCCACTCATCTTCTAGAGTTTGGTTCAGTTCGTGCCTCCAGTAAAAAAATATTCTCCTTGGTTTGTGGTGATCATGAAGTTGTAAAAGGTTGTAAAACAGGGAGACCGGGTAGGGTTGAACAGCTGTATCTATGAGTGTCTGCCTAAGGCAGTTATCAAATTCCTGTCATGGAGGATGACCCAGGGAGGATGAGATTGCCCCACACAGTTGCAAATGCTTAAAAGAAATGGTAAGAGGGTATAGAAAATTTTCGCTGGATCAGATTTGCTGGGCTGATTTTCCCATCGGTAAGCAGGGATGCTACAGGAATGCCAGCGAGGGCTGGGTTAAAGGCCTATGAAACAGTGCAATTGGCAACTTTAAAATGGGGGTTGCCAAAGAGAGGTTGAGTCAAGTCTTTGTGAAATGACAGGTTCAGGTGAGAACAAATCTGGCAGAGCACTTTAAGTGACCACCAAAGGGGAGGATCTGCAAATATTTGGGAAGTTCCAAAGGTTTGGCATATAAAATACATTTTAAATTGCTGCCCTTAGAATGGCATAGTTGCTGTTCTAGAGAAATCCATTGGGGAGTATACCCATTGTCAAGAGAACCTTCAGTAGAGGCATTCTACTGAAAATTTTGCGGCAGTGGATTGCACAATAATAAAGAAAAATATTGGGGAGACACAGACCTCCTAAAGCTTTCTGACAGTTCAGTTTGGAATACGCTCTTCTTACTGCTTTCCCATTCCATCGGAAATCTGAGAGCATGGACTGTAATAGGAGAAACCAGTGCTTGAGAAGATATTGGCTTACCCTGCTTAATGGGTAGAGTAACCGTGGTAGAGTATTCATCTTGATTAAATTTTCCTGGTCCCAAAGTGAAAGTGGGAGAAGTTTCGATATTTGTAGGTCTGTGTAGATAGCAAGGAAAATAGAGGAAAGATGAAGTCTGACCAGACTCGAGAGACAGTGAGAGATTTTAGTCCCCCAAGTATGTAAGAGCTTTGGGTTCCCAAGCAAGACCTAGATTCACAATCCATTATTTCTGGACATGAAGGTTAAGAGGCACAACTTTAGATTTGCCCAGATTAAGCTTATACCCAGCTGCTTTAGAAAATTTAGCAATAATGTCCACAGCTGCCGGTATAGATGTTTTGGGTTTTTCCAGATGCATTAATAAATCATTGGCGTAGGCTGACAGCATGAATCTGTATTTGCCTACTTTGATGCCCTGAATTTTTTGACAGTTTTGTAGGGAGCGGATAAGGGGTTCCAGGTAAAGATTAAAAAGGAACAGGGAAAGAGGACAGCCTTGCCTGGTTCCTCGGGCCAGGGGAAAAGGGGCGGAAAAGATTCCTTCACAGTGGACTCTAGCTGTAGGCTGATAATAAAGAACCTTAAGCCTGTCGCAGAACGGCAAAGGAAAACCATATCTGCTCAGGGCAGCAAACAAAAATGACCAGGAGACACGGTCAAATGCTTTTTCCGTATCAAGAGTGACTAGTACCAATGGTATATGCCCTTCCCCAGGGATCGAGATCAGGTGGAGGATCTTGTGCATATGATCCAAAGACATTCTTCCTGCTACAAAACCTACTTGGGTAGGGATAATAAGGCCCTGCCAGATTTTTAAAAGACAGTTAGCTAAGACTTTGACAAGAATTTTCAGGTCTGAATTTAGAAGTGAGATGGGATAGTAGTTTCCTGGTACCAAGTGTGATTTACCAGGTTTCGAGATTACAGTGATCCAAGCTTGAATGAACGAGCAGTCCAAAAGGCCTGACATGTATAAATAGTTGAATAACCATGTGAGAACCAGTGCCAAGTCATCAAAGAAGGTGGCATAAAAAGAGTTGTTGAACCCACACGGTCCAGGAGCCTTTTCCTTAGGCATTTGCTCTATCGCCCGTTGCTCTTTGTGCAAGGTAATGGGGGCTTGTAGGAGTTCCTGTTGGGATTTGTTAAGAGTAGATAATGTAACTGAATCCAGAAAACTACCTATAGGGTCTGTTCTTGGAATCCTATCTTCCTCTGGGGCATAGAGGGCTTTGTAAAATTGGTGGAAAGCCTCTGCAATATCTTGAGCGTGGGTAAGGATAGCTCCTTCTGGGGATGGTTGGAGGTTCTGCATCAAGCCCTGAGCTTCTAGTTGTCTGAGCCTCAAGGCTATGAGTCTGCCTGCTCTCTCACCCGATTCCAGATACCTGGATTTGACCCTCTGTAGGGCTAGGTCAGCCTGATCGGCCAACAGTCCAAAATATTGGGCACTGAGTGCATGTAGCCGGGTCCATCTATCTTGGTCAGCTGAAGCCCAATCACCCCTGTAATAGGAGAAAGTGGCCTTCTGGATCCTGGTATTCCTCTTTTAGCTGAAAGGGGGTGCCTCTATGGATTAAAATGCCCACTCCTCCCCTTTTGCTGCTAGACCCCACCCCAAAAGCCTGACCAACCCATTCTCTATGAAAGTAGTGTATATCCTCATGTTTAAGATGGGTCTCTTGTAAGAAGACCACATCCGTTTGGTACTTCTTAAGATGACATAGGATCATATATCATTTACGTTTATAATATGCCCCTTTGTGTTCCAAGATATAAATTCCCCATGATCGCTCCTTAAGGCTTGTGCTGCTCGAGTATCTGACCATCTGCCTGCCATAGCAAAGGGTGCTCCAAATCTACCCCCCATATCCCGCCCCCATCCACCTCACCCCTCCCATCCCAAAAAAGGCCCAAGATAGCAAAACTGACATAAACCACCATCTGATACTGTGTTTTCCTTCCCCCTCATTTTCCTCCCGCTTCTCTCCCATCCAAACTATATACAAAAAAACCCGACCCCGGCCCTGCAGGCCGTAGCTCCAACATCACTCTGTCTGTAATGAAATACTTCCCCTAAACGGGCACTCTCCTGCCCCTCCAGTCCAGTTTGCCCTGATTTATTAACAATTCAGGCACAAAGTGTTTTGTATATCATGCATGAGCACCCAACCTGGTAGTACATATACTTTCTGTGCCCCTCCCCCCGCCATTTACAAAATCAGATATGACTCAAAGGGGAATAATACAGCCCATAAAGGCAGCAAATTATACTTGCATCCAAATATTTGGGAAAGAGCAGAAAACTTGTGCAAGAAGACCAGATAGAACAGTAGAACTCCTCATCCCAGTTGCCCCATTCTCACCCAGGAATTCCACCAGAGGCAAGCTCCATGTGTCCTGACCATACGAGGTACAGGAACCCCAGGTCCAGCAAGGCACCCTCCCCCCTCACCCCCCCCGGGAACTCACATGGGCAGCCTAATTTAGCTCAAATAGAATACTTTGTTAATCTGAGTTGGAGGAACAGGTTCTATGGCACAGTTTTGCATCAGTGATTATATTTACTCTTTCAACTGCAACATATGTTCTGGAGGCAAGCTGGAAGAAGGCAGATGATGCACTGGAGGGGTTTCTAAAAAGTTCTAGTGCATGTCCCTTTGCAACTATCTCCAACAGCCATTCATCTGTGGTGATCGGCCTCCATTTTGGAAAATGAAGGGAGATACAACACCCTACAGTCACCCCTGAAGTTAAAAGTGGCTGGGGTGTATGAGAAATAGCATCAGACTGAACCGGTGGTGGCAGAGCCACCAGTTCCAGTGGTCTTTGGTGCTTTTGAATGTGCACCTGGGAGAGTGGGCCCAGCAAGGCACCACTTCTTCTGGTTCTGGAGGGCTAATGGAAGGTAGCATGACTACCTCTGGCAGCAGTACTACAAAACAACCCTCTGCCTCTTCCAGGTGTAGCACAGAGGGATTTTACTGACCTTAGAGTAACTTTGGATGACTGAAGACTTATTAATGTTTCTTCTGCGACAAAACCAAATTGTTTCTTGCTCTTAAATGATACATTTAACATTACCTGCTGGACATCAGTGGCAAAGTCAGCCACTGTTATCCATGAATATCATCTTATGCTGATGCCAGAAGCAGCATCCCTGGCCGAGGCATCTTAGCCTGAGTTTAACAGATGATTAACTACCAACATTTAACCGTTTTAGAAACTCAGTTTTAGCAGTACCGTTTGGGAAGGCCTGTGCAGCTGCCTTTACATTCTTCCAGATGGTATTTTCGTATTCGTCATATGGGCTTGATAGTTGGCTATTTTAAGGCCCACTGAGGTGAAGGCATATGTTTTTTTGCCCAGGACATCAAGCCACCTAGATGCCTTATCAGGTGGCAGGGAACTAGGGGGCTTGGGTGCTTTAGCTCCATCATGAGCAGCCATAATCATCACAGAATCCATTTCTGGTTGGGTGGCACAATAGGTTTTAGCAGTAGATGCAGGATACTGCTTGTCAGCTTTGCATGGCATTGCAGGGATAGTATTTGACCTGTGTCAGACAGTGAAGGTAGCATCCTCCAAAGCTGGATAAATAGAGGTATCAGGATGGAGGAAGTAAAGGGCACTTCTAAAAACTCCATTAAATTATTTTTAGTGGAATCTTCTCTTCCACTGCAAATCTCAGCTCAGTCTGAATTTGCTACATTACAAGACTTAAAAGAAGTTGGTTAGTTAGCTAGTTAGTTACATTTTATTTATCCAGCTCCCCATCCTGGATGCTCTGGGAACTGCACAGGCAGTCAAGAGTTAAAATAAAAATACATACATCAAGTTCAAAACATATGTCATTGACATCAACAACAAACAACTGTGAGACCTAGATAAAACCATGTTTAAAATAATTCAGCAGTCAACTGTTTCTAAGACTCAATCAATTTACAAATACCTCTCTAAAAAGATATATCTTCAGACCCCACTTAAACACCTCCACTGATGGGGCTTCTATGAGAAGGATCCTCAGGAGCTGACCTTGGTGCATATATTACACAGACTTCACTACAGGAAGGCAAAGTAGAACTGGAATGGGGATTGTATGGTTTCCCCCATATTTTTCTTCCTCCCCATAATCCTCCTCCATCTTGAGGTCAGAATTGCACTCCACACCATTGTCAGTAGGCCTGTTTGTAACATGGACGGATGAATGGGCTTGTGATGTTGGTGGCAGTTGTCAGGAAGGAAGAGGCAGTGAACTGGAAGCAGCAGTGGACAGGCTTGAATGGACAGCAGTCCTGTTGACTGTAACACAGGCTGCAATGGCAGACCCAGCAAGAGTAGTGATAGTTTATTTGATTGACCACAGGTCATTACAAAAATCAGCATACAAAGAATTATGCAAGTAAAATTCATCAATACATATAATAACATGAGCTATAAGGTAAGCAATATTTAGAGACAGAGTAGAGATAGAGAATACTTAAATAATCTTGTCAAAACGAGTTGAAAACTAGACATAAAAGGGCTTGGGTCTGGTTACCTGTAACCTCCTCCATCCTGTAATGTAACCAGTAATTACAAAATGAAGGGAGTACTCAAACTTGGATATTAAAAGTATATTACAGCTTTACCTTTGTCTCTTAAATAAGGCAAAAACATTTATAAAAATGGTGCCATAATATCACAGAAGATGAACCCAAGAGTAAAGAAATCAGAGAAATGGATTTATGATATAATGAGACTCAAAAGGCAGAACAAGGGGAGTAATGACCTCATTTAATATTCACCCTATGGATCTTTTTCTTTCTAAATTTAACTATGAGTAACAAAAATGTAACCAGTCTGGCCAGCATTTGTGGATTTTCCAAAGTAAATGGAGGATCCAAAGTATCTAAGTGGGACAGAAACAGTAGATACAGTATATACTGCACACTCCAATTCTCTCTTGCTTGATTGTACCACAAACAAATTAAAAACATCTTTTAAAATATCATCAGGTTTATTAGAGTTTCAATAGCATAGAGTGGAGGCAGAGCCTTCTCTATCACTACAGCTCAAGGCCAGGATGCTAGTATTAAAGGCTTCAAACCTGAATTTGGTTATAAGATTCCCCAGGATATCAAGACATGCTTTTAAGCAATGTTCCTCAGTATTAATAACCAGACATTTAGCTACCTTAATATTTTTAAGCATGGCCATGTCCTTCTCTCTTGAGTTAACCAGTAACTTGTTAGTACTAACTTTTCTATGGGACATATGTATTTTGATTCATGCACTTACAGTATGCATTGTTGTATGAAAGAGAGATCATACTCCCTAAGAAGTAATATAACTGATTTAGCCATTTTTTCCTATGAGAACATGCTTTCATTGTACATTTCTCTTTAAGGGACATGGCAAAGACAGAGGCCCGACTATAAGTAAAAACATTTATCAAAATTTTAATATCCTTGAATGTATAATGAACCTTAGGCTTATTAGACCAATCTCTGCTCTAATTAATGAATTTGGGTACCTTTAGGAAGTTTTAACGCTTCCTTATAAAGATTTGTGATGACACTAAAATTTTAGCTTCAGTAAATCCCCAAATTTCACATGCATAAATACCCTAATTAATCAATTTAGCATTTGCTGCTGTTATTAGGGGGCTTATCATACAGCCACCATAAAGCCTATCAGAGCATTTTAATGCCTTAGGTCATGTGTTTATTTTGGACCGTATATTGAGAATGTGTGTGGTCCACTTTGTATTTCAACTAAATGAAAGTCTCACATAAGGAAACTCTGCTGTGACCTCAAGATGGGCATGATTTAAATGGAAATTGATCTTTTTAGAATGGATTCCATTTCCAAAAAACATGATAATTGTTTTCCTTGTATGAGGGAAAAGCTTTAAGTGTTTTGTTAGAGAAGCAAGCTTATTTTACATTTGCTGGGGGCCTTTTTTAGATTGTGATATAAGGGTCAAATCATCTGCATAGACAAGGACAAGAATTTGTCTGTCAAAAATGTTTGGAAAATGAAGATCTAATTTAACAAATGTTTCAAGAATCTCATTTACAGGTATATAATGATTAAACATTGTAGTGGCCAATATGAAGCCTTGACAGACTCCACAGTTTGTCATAATATGCTCTGTATAGGCCCCATAATTTATATATTTGATCTAAACCTGTGCATCAGAGCATAGCCGTCTTATTAAAACCAATAAATTCTATCAATTTGCAAAGATTCAAGTTTTTGCCAAAGAAGAGGTCTTTACATAGAATCAAAAACAGTAGTAACGTCTACATATGCAACATATAATTTTGGTCTCTTTATCTCAACATATTTTTCAATGTGGTAATCCAAAATGAAACATTGGGTTACAGTACCCATATTTTCCGAAAACCGGCATGCAAAGGTGATATAATATTGTTTGAATTAATCCAATTAGTAAGTCTTTTTAGTAAGACCCTTGCATATGTTTTAGCCATGCTATCAATTAAACTGGGCAATAATTTTTGGGGTCTGATTTACTTTTTTTTTTTATAGATTGGTACTACAAAATTACCTTGCCCCGCATGAGGAGTAAAGGCACACTGTACATAATTGTTTTATTATAAAAATTTGCTAAAACCCAAGACCACCAAGAAGTATCCAGTTTGCAAAACTCTGGTCCTGAATCGGGTCCTGGAGTTTCATTATTTTTGGTAGCTGTTATAACTTCTTCAACTTCAACAGTTGTAATCCAAAAAAAAGAAAGAAAAAGATTTTGTAATTTCACCAATGAATTGGGTTTCAACTTCTGCTAAACTATAAAAATAAATTTTTATAGTGTGCCATCCAGACAGAAGATGGGATATTAATATCAGGCTGCATCTGATAATGTTTGGTATCAGAAGCAACAAGCTTCCAAAAATAGTTTAGCATTGTTATCTGTAATGGCTTCTAACATACTGTTCCACACACCTTTATAATATACTGTAACTCCTTTTGATGTCAGTCAAAGATGCTACTGTATACGCTTTTCTTCTATTATTTAGTTCATTTAACTTCTGTCTCAGGAAAAGAAAAAGCAGAAGACAAAAGGATCTTCATATCACAACTGATTATTTGTATATACCATGCATCCCCTAACTCCCTAGTCTAGGTCTTCTCTGAGCATATACTAAATACATTTTTAGAATTATAAGAGTAGAAAGAAGAGTGAGAAAGCTGCAGGAGGAAATGGAATGTGTATAACATGACCCTGAGACAGAACAAATTCTCATTTATTGACTAAGGGTGAGAAATAAATACATCAAGAGAAAAAAATACCTTTTTATTAAAACACTTAATTATCAGGGGGTACTGGCACAGCAATTGTAGCTGTCTATATGTATGATGGTTAGGAAGCTATTTACGTGGTTGTTTGTATAGTTTTATATTTCAATAAGATGTTTATAGACAAAAAATGTAACTTCCGTTCAATGGGGCTTTTTCAACTTATCTTACTGTATAAACTCTGCCAGTTCTCTCTTTTTGTTTACAGTTTCTACTGAACCAGCCATCATATTTCAATTTCCTTGGATTAATATTTTTTTTGGTATGAATCCTCAATGGGTTGATATGCTTTTAATAACTGGCAATGCATATAGGATGGTTATGCCTAGATATAACATCTTCTACCTTTGTTTTATATTCCAGGTGTTTTTTTTTATCCATAACATCTGCTTCCTTTGTTTTATATTCAAGAATAAGATATTCCTTGTTCAGGGATTGGGGGATTCTGTCCCACAACTTTTTCTTACTACTTATGATTTCACAGAGTTCCTCACTCTTTGGCACAAACACAGATTTACTTTTTCTCCAGATGACTAAACAAAGTGATCACTTTCCAGTCTGTCTAGTATTTTCAAATCTTGTATCAAAAGTATATGATGAGGCAGTAAAATAATCCATTAAAGAAGCTGCATTATATTTTAAATATAAAAAAATGACCATCCTTGTCTGAGGGGAATCTCCAGTTATAAATAATGAGATCAAATTTCTCAATCAAAGCATGTCATATTCCTAGAGTTTTTTTGATCCCTGGATTTTCTGTTGGAATGCCCAAAGCTTTCAATCTTCACTTGGATTCTGTTTCTATCAAATGTTCTAGCAATCCTGTTCTCAAGTTAGTGTCCTCCATTGTAATAATCTCCATGTTATAATATTTTTCTTTTAATAGGGACAATTTGGTATATATCGCTTCCCAGATGTCACTGATGTATATGGCAGAATTACATGGATGAACATATACATTTACAGTAATTATCAAGTAATTATCCCTGGATTTTCTGTTGGAATGCCCAAAGCTTTCAATCTTCACTTGGATTCTGTTTCTATCAAATGTTCTAGCAATGCTGTTCTCAAGTTAGTGTCCTCCATTGTAATAATCTCCATGTTATAATATTTTTCTTTTAATAGGGACAATTTGGTATCTATCGCTTCCCAGATGTCACTGATGCATATGGCAGAATTACACGGATGAACATATATATTTACAGTAATTATCAAATTCCCCTGCATTTTCATTAGTAAAATGTCAGATTATTCTTATAAAAAAAAATTGTTTCGAGATCAGTAAAAATCCTTACCAGAGTCAGGAGGCCATTGCTAGGTCTTCCTTTTTTCAATGATTTGGAAGTAGGTATTTAAAATAATTGATTGCCATTATGGCCAAAATCCCACCGCTGTCCTGCCATATGCCATGTCTCCTGTAGACAGATTATATCTAAGCCTTTCATATAAGCTATATAATCCTTAACAGGCAGTTTACCAAGATGTCCCGCAACATGCCATGTACACAGCTATTATTCTCATCTGAGAGCTCTGGAATATATTTCATAGATGTATTTCTATCACTAGTGTTTTTACTTCAAGTATCTTTCTTACAAAGTCAATCAAAGTGAGAATCCAGGATCTCAAATCTGTTTTTCATGTCTACACTGTACACCAATCTTTTAATGTTATTATTGTGTTGATGCTTAACATTCACATCTGTAAGTAAACTTTATTCTTTCTCTCTCTAAAGCTATTGAGTCCATGACAAAAATTCCTAAGGGATTTAGTTTGCTGGCATTCAATATAAATTCTTCTGCTGTCTTATAATTATTTAAAACTACTTTAATTTGATCAGTCTCATTTTCTTTTCTTTATACTCTCTGTACAGTACATTCGTGATATGTTCCCTTGGAAAATGTATCCCCAGCAAGTTTCAAAAATGTTATATTACAAGTCCCTTAAGACAGGCTTTGATTCAAAGCCCAATCTCTTGACTCCCAAGAGAGAGAGAGGCAATTCAATATATGAAGACAGCTGTTTTTCTCTATGAACAAGTTGACATGTTTCCCAAATCTGGGTATAAGGCAACCTCTGCTCTCAATTCTGTTTTAGTCACTTAATAATTGTTCATCCTCTTTGGAAAAATCAGGACTGGGTAATCCATATATACAGTAGATATCATGTTTTTTAAGGAGACTGCATTTCTCCAAATATAATGCACAACCTTTTAGTGGGCAATTAAAATTATTAAATTGTCTCTCTTAGTAGCATCATTATACCTTATGTATATCCACAATGTCCTCATATACGATATCTAAACCCAATTCACTTCTACAGATCATAGACACAAAAATATTTTAAGACTTCAGGATTTTCTCCTTCTGTCATGTGTAGCCCTCTAAGCCTAACAAAAGCTTCAACCCCTTGTAATGACTGTAATTCCAAGGGGACATTTTCATCCTGATTATCTTTATTTCATACATGTCAGGGTGGGTTCTGCAAGGGTCAAGGAGGCTGATCCTTCACAGATTTTGTTCCTTGAGGATTCTGATTATTCTTAGGGAGATCATCTTCCCAATTAATAGGGGATGACTCCTGTAATTGCTTAGTGAACTCTAGTTTTTCCGGCTGATCTGCAACGATCTGATCTTTAAGAAACTCTAGCTCCAAACTTTTTTTTCCAAGATGGTCTTTTTTGCATGCTTTCTCATTTACCTTCCTTTCTTATTTAACTGATTTGATAAAGACTATTATGGAAATATAATTTGGGGATGTCAGGTATTAATTTGTTTGGCACCTCTAGGGAATATAAATGTTCAGAATTTAAGAAGACTCCTATTTTTCTTGTGTCCTTTTACATTCAAGGAGCTCTTCTAAAAGTACTGCAATTATAGCTACAACCTTTCTCAAGAAGGTGGCCTCATTTTTCAGTATCACCAGTTGTTCCAGGACTACTACACTAGCAATATTATTATCTTAAAGTATCTCAACCAAGTCATCATTTAAAAATGGTGAATAGGTCACAGGTCTTATGTTCTCCATCACCCTTCTCCATTTCAACCAACCATCTTTTTTGCAATCCTTTTATCCCAGCTATAGTCTTGTGTAAATCCTGAATAACTGCTAAGAGTAGATACTGCCCACAGGAGTAATTTTTAACCAAAGGTAATTCCAAATATTGTTTTCCCATTCCCTCTGTTGAAAATAGGGGTTGGAAGTTTATGAAAACTATTCCCAAGTCTATATGATCCCCATGGTGTATCCTTCATTTCTCTTGGGTAACCATTTTTTGTTGGTTACTATCTATATTTTACCTTCCAGAGACATGGGCATGTCCTCAGCCTCTAGACCAGATGTCTCAAAATGACAGGAGAACTCTCAATAGATTCTGACTGTGGGGTAAATGGTTCACTAGGTCTTTTTCATAGTTATGTTTTGTTTTATAGTTGGAACCATCATCAGCCTTGTTTAGTGCCAATAGGGTAGAAGTTAAAATAGTATCACAATTTACCCCTTTTGATTGTATCTATGCTTTTTAAACTGTTTTGTTATAAGTGACTGGGCATTAGCAAGGTAAATATATTTCCTCATATGGCTCTTATTTTAATTTTTTTTCTTACTAAGTTTTGGGTTATTTGACTCAATCACAATCAGAGAATCAGCTGGATCAGATTAGTTTTGTAGTTCCCTGTTACTTCTACGCCGGCTCTTAGTGCCTGCTGGCCCCTCATTAGGAGGAATAGAAGCCACAATAACGATCTTATTACTCTTAGTTCTCATATGTTAGTTAAATAAGAGCTTCTGAGTGATGAATTCCAATAAGAATCCCTACGCAAATAAATTATCAGAGATACTTAAAAGCAAAGCAAATCTAAATTCTTTAAACAGACAGCAAATAAAATAAAGAATAATGTATGGGCAACCATAGGCAACAAGGCAGTGTTTCCATTGAGGGGTTGAGATGACAGCATATGAACCTCGAAAGTGAAGCTCGAGAGGTCCATCTTGTCATTTCAACCCTGAGATGGAAACATATAACGAGTTGTGTGGTTCCCCATATTTTATTTTTTATAATATATGTTTTTTTTTTTACTATGGAGTGCCAGACCCCCACTGAAGTTAAAATAAATAAATCTTATCATTTCTTTGTAATGTTCTATGATTAAAATCAAATTTACAGACTTTTGAAAGTTAAAAGGTACAACTTTTGGAACTGGGTGGTTAGTAAGTAACTAGGTGTAGGATATATGAGAAATTTAAAATTGTATGACCTTTGAACTGTGCAGCACAACCATTTGGAATGTGCACAACATTTTGGAATGAGCACAACAGTTTAGAATATGTGCAATAAGGTTTTTGAGCAGGCTGATTTTTATACAGAACAAGAAGACTGAATCTTGTTAGATAATGGCTAACTCTCTAGCCAAACCATATAAAGGAGATAAAAAAATATATATTCATATATGATGTGTCCCAACTTATTCATTGCACATATGTGTTTCTTGCTGAGGAAGAGTGCAAAAAACAAAAGAAAAACAGGCTTGAGGCTCAAAACCTGTGTAAATTTTGCTATGGACGAATATATCTGATTCAAGAAGGAAGCTACTTGTAGAGCTAGGGGCACACTTTTCCTAGGATTTAATAATTTAAAATAATTACATTTATTGCATCTATATTTTAACCAGAAGCATCAAAAGTGTGTCTAACAATATTTGGTGACTTAAAAAGATTAATTATACTCCAAGTACACCAAGTGATAAATTCGCTGAGATGCCAATTCATAAAAATACAATCACCACTTTACAAATGCTTTATAAAAAAGTAGGTTGTCAAAAACGTACTTCTATTTTAAAAGTAAAAATATTCCTCTGGAAGTTTTCATTAAAAATGGCATCAGCTGTTAGCAGGGAGTAGTGAGGAAAAGGCAACAGCAAATGAGGGATAAATGACTACATCTATATCAAAGAAAACAAAAGAGAGAGAAAAAGCTGTTCCTCTTAACATAACCCCCAATGCTTCTGGTGAGGATGAATGAAAGGTCTGTGGTGCTGGTTAAGGTTTAAAACAGCCTCTCTACATGTTAAGGAATGTGAGCGATTTAAAAAAATGTACGAGCACATTAACGGAACTGGCTAGAAATAAGCACATGTTCCACAAACGTTCACAGCTGTTTAAAAAATCTGCATAAATGAATAAGAGCTGCTGAGTATTCACAACAATATGTGTTAAGATGCATCAATATGAAAACATCACAAAAATGCCATACAGCCTATTCACTGAAAAAAAAAAGGCGACATCTCCTAATTCATGCAAAAAAAAAAAAAGGCTTTTCCACACTATACCACCCCACCAAAAAGCATCCCAAGCCACCTCCTGGCAGAGGCCTCTTACTCCTGCAGCAACTCAAACTTAATCCCCAGCAGCTAGCTCTTTCTTCCCCTCCCTACTGTATCCCCCAGTTTACACAGCTTCTGAGTTTTAGCCACAATCCCTAGAGATTTCTTCATGTTTAGCTTCAGCTCCCTGCTCCAGTCTCAAATTTGGCTGCTGTCCTTGGGCTATCCTTGGTTCCTCGTTCCCTCAGCTCACAGTCTGCTCAGCTCCTGGGCAGTAGCCAGGAGTAAACAGTGAAAAACTGGAGAGATTGGAGGAAAAAAACCCTAGCAAAAATGCTATCAAGTGCAGCAACCCAACTCCAGCAGTAATGAAAACTATAATTTACTTATCAGTAGGCATCAATGGTATACCTTTCAAAACTATTATCTGGCATATAAACAAACACACAAAGAACAGTCTCTTGGGAAGAGCTGTGCTGCAGTCAGCCAGATTCTCACCAAGTCCTGGCCATAATCAACAAGAAGCATTGAATCATCTCTGAGGAAGATGCCAGTACTGCTAGTGAATCAATGGCACCCTGGCCAAGGGCCATGCTTGGAATGGTCGATGACTGGCTGAGACAAGATGATGATGGTGATGTACTGCCTGTAATAGGCCTGGTAGTGCCTAAGCCAGACCCCAACCTTGATATTTGATCAAGGGGTGGGGAAGTTGTAATCACCATAGCCGAAACAGACTATGGCAAAGAAGGCATACCTGAAGGTCGCAGCAGTGACCAAAATCTTACAGGGGAGGATGCCTTTTCCTTATTGGTGTGTTTGTGTTTATGAATCAATGATTCGATGAAGACTTCTGTTTCTCATAGTCTTTTTGATCTGACTACTGTGAACTCATTGAAGGAGAGGGCGACACTGGTTTTTCACCTTGGTTGAGTTTCTCTATGGTGACTGCCAACATTTTCATAAGTAAATACATTTCTAGGTCTTTCTTGACAGTGTTGCTGAGTAGTTTGGTTAAAACCCTGATAAATATCATAGGCTTGAACTCTTTGAGAGAGACTGGGGCAGCAAATACAGTTTGTATATGTCAATTCTGAAAATCTTCTCTACGCATTTGCAGTATCGTAAAAGCATCAAAGGCTTGAAAGTCATGCAAAGGTGAAGAGAAGAACTTTTTTGTATGAAAATTAAGAAAAGAAAGATGCTATGTCGATGGATACATCTGCAATAAGTCTGATGAGGGTAACTGATGGTGGGAAAAGAACGGTGGAGAGGTAAGGCCACCCACAGTTACATACAAGCTGACACGTGATGTGGATATCCGAATGCCTGATGGATGTTGTTCCAAAGGTATGGTTTAAGGGACGAGATATCCTTAAAGTAAGATCAGAGTAAACCATGCACTCAAAGACCAGAAGAAGGGAAGACCACAGGGCAATAACTGCAAAATTTCTCAAAGCAAAGGAAAAAGAGGAAATAATATCCTGTGTAAAGGAAGAAGCACATTTTCCTCAGAGATGCATGTATTTTAATTTACAATGATCTTCTCCCTCAGAATTGTCATGGTCCAGAAAAAATTTCAGAACTTAAGAATATTACTGTGGAAATATTACATTAAATCCTCTATGGTTAGACTGCTGGCACAATGATAGCACTACCATTTGAGATGCTGCTGATCTGGGTTTGGGAGTGAACCCATAGCTGTTAGAACACCAACTAGGTGGAGAACACTAAGTGTCCGATGGACTGCTTACCTTCTGCACAGAGGGAGGGATCTGGCACCTAGCAACATACTAACCCCTAGCGACAGCCAGGGGAGGGTGAGTTTGTGACCAGTGCTGGGGCTGGGATTGGTGGAAGCTGCCAATATCGATGCATGTCTACCTCCACCAGGGAAGCAACTGTAAGCCAAAACCCCTAAGAATGAGAAACTCAGTGTTTGGGATCCCTGCCAGCACCACCTCTGCTGCCTCATTAGCTGCCTCAACTTCTGGATTAGCATCCTTGTCCTCCCTCCCTCCCTCCTTCCCATTTGGGCTGTGGTTGGGGGGAGTACCACTGTAGGGGGCAAGCCACAGCCTCCTGAGGGGAGCCAGGTGAGTTCCATTGGAGCCAGCATGGGGGTGAACTTAAATGCAGATGTGGGGTAAATCCCCAGCACTCCCTAGCAGCAAAAATTGAATTGTTAAAAATAAATCTCTGTGTTACATCCTGCAAGACTGGAGGCTCAATTCAGTGGCCAAAATCTCATTTTTGAAAACACATGAAAAAGTAAAAAAGGTACTCATATTTATAATTCTGCAGATGTTCTTCTCAGATTAACCTACATGCAATATTTTTTTTGCCCCATATTGTATACATGGAGGTACTGTGGAAGGACATTGTGGCCTATGCACGAATGGGTGGGAAATACATGGCGGTGGTGTGAACCCCACCCTTGTAGCTTCGCAGCCCCAGACAGGTGCCAGATGTGTTGTATGCACTACCCCATGCACCTGCAGGGCACCTGTCCACAGCCCCACCCCCACATGCATGCAAGATTGTGAAGGGCAGCCAGTGGTGGAGTAGCGGACCCAGGTGGGTATCCAACAGGATGCCCATCCCGGGTCCCAGAGTGGATCCCATATGTGGGCAGGCACAGGTCCGGGTGTGTGAATCACATCTGCAAGCACCCAAACACCCATGGCCATGTTCCTGTGTCTAGCAGGCCTGTACTATGACTCCCTTCACCTCACAGCACTGCCCCACTCATCTAAGCCCTATCCCCATCTTGCTCATACATACTCCCTGACCCAAACACATGTTGTCCCCATTCCTGGTGTAGCACAATCATAACCCCCCCATATATGACACCCTGGCCCCATAGGTCCATAAGCACCCCCCAACACATGGCAGTCCTGACACCATTTAAGTATTGCAACACCCCCCCACATGTCTGCACCAACTCCGGTGTTGCACAAGTATAAACCCCACCTCAAATATGGCACCCCTATCCCTGTATTATAAACAGAACCCAACCCCCACACAAGTACGCTCCCTCCCTGGTGTTGAGTAAGAACCTCCCCAACTTGCAGAGGAGCCCTGGTGCATACACTCCAACTCCCTACCCCAGTAAAAACATATGCTGGCAGTTGTCTCCTCACTTGCCCACCCACAGCACCATCAACCCCCCCTCAATAAATGACAGTTGGTGCAGTGGGCATAGATGGCTGGTGGCACATTCCTCCACATACCTCCTTGGCCACTGGCCATCTGACTGAGGAGTGCACTGCCTATTAGTGCCAGGTATGGAGGGGTTGTCAGTGCTGTGGATGGGTGAGTGGATAACTGCCAGAATATGTTTCAGCTGGGGTACTGTTTGTAATATGGGGATTGGGTGCCATGTATGAGGCAGGAGGTTATGCATGTATGACACCAGGATCAGGCAGCCAAGTGGTGGGGGTGTTCAATATGCCTATGTGGTCAGGGCAGACAGGAGTGTGTGTGGGGTGTTACAATACAACAACGGGGTTGGGGAGGTCCTGTGTATAGGGTGGGAAATGATTGCCACTATGGGACACAACATCAACATGTGAAGACACTTACCTGATCAGCTGCCTCAGCCCTTCCCATTAGCCTGGTAGTCTGCAGCAGCATGTGGGGGGATGTATCCTACTTCTCCATGGTGGCATGCAATGGGTTACAGCAGGGTCCCTGCTGCCATAATCTGTGCCCCCCTTTACCCGGCATGATGTACCATTGTGAATAGTGCATAGTGCAGGCACACGCCCAACACACACATCTGCCCACCCCTGGTGCATTGATAACTGTGTGTCCCATTAATTGTAAAACTCGGTGTTCTATCTGCTCTAATAATTTGTAATTTTTTATGTTTGCTTGTGCGCATGCACAAGAAACATTATGCAGCAGCTTAGGAGTGAAGCGGGTTGTGGAGGTGCGGCACCGTGGCAGCCAAATGAGGCATTGCATTTGGGGGCTTGCACTGGTGGACCAATGGAAGCACAGTGTGCTGATGACACTGGCTTCCAAAAGTGGCACCAACTTGTAATGTTTTCACCCAGCGATCAGGGGCCACCTCGACATTGCAGCATCAGCCATTTTGCTGCAAAGAGGAGCGACCCGTCATCGCAGGGTGGAGCGTTACCTAGTGCAATATTGTTTGTGAATATGGTGATGAGCCACTGCCATGTTTACAAACAACATTACCAGCCCCCACTGCCGAGGGGGTGCCAAATACCCCATGGCAGCATGTACCCCCCAAAAAACAGTGTTTCTTTGCCGATGGGGGGCCCAATGCCTGTCGGCTTCAGTCCCCTCCTTCCCAAAAAAAACTTTGTTTTCTGCCGAGGGGGTTGCCCAATCCCCCTCAGCTCTTGCTCCCCTTATGTGCTGACAGCTGTGCCAAATCCCCCGTTGGCTATGGCCCCCCAAAAAAACAGTCAGGTGGCATGCTGGGAGTCCACCCCAGTGTGTCAAATGCCCCTGTTGGAAAAAAAAAAATCCCACAATGTTTTTTTTTTGTTGTTGTGTACCTGTAAAGCAGAAAACAGTCCCTCATCAAGTCTGAGGCCCCTCCCCAAACCACACCCACCCTCTGCACGCCCTGCCTCCCCTCCCCCACCCATACTTGCCTCCAAAGCCTAGCACGATGATCTTTGGTGGACCAGGAACATGTCTGCACTCTTCAAAGCCGACCGCAAACTGAGAGAATGCCGGTAAGCTGTATAATGGCATGCAGTAAATAGGGTTTTTTGAATTTTGGTGCATATCTCAGTCATTTTTGGGAATTTTGGCACCACATTTTCAACATGGGGTTATTGGGACCCCTCCTCATGAATTCAGCCACTGTCATGGTGTTACATGGTCCCAAAAGGAGATTTCATGGTCACTGCATGGAATCACCTTTCAGGACTGATTAACAAAATGACAGTGTCAGTGTTCATGAGATGGGCTCCCAAAAAGGCTATGTTGCAAATTTGGTGGAAAAAATCCAAAAAATTACTGTTTTGCGAGCGTGCATTGTGCAGTTGCTATGCACGCTTGTAACTTCCCGAATTTGCAATATTTTCACTCCAGATGTTCAACGTTGCCATTTTTCTGCACCTCCTTATGAACAGTACAGCTGTCATTTTTCACATCCTGGCCAAAATGTGTTTTCGCACTTCTGGCGCAGAATAGTGCAGTCACTGTGGGAAATCAGCATTCAGGACACATTAAGAAAATGACAGTGACACGGTTCATGAGCAGAGGTCCTAAAATGCCTATGTTGAAAATTTTGTGATGAAAGTCCATAAAATTAATGTGTTACGAGCGTGCATTGTGTAGTTTCCACGCACACTCGTAACTTCACGAATTTGCAATATTTTCACTCCAGATTTTCAACATTGGCATTTTTCCACACCTCCTTATGAACAGTACAGCTATCATTTTTCACATCCTGGCCAAAATTTGTTTTTGCACATCCGACGCAGAATAGCATGGTTGCTGTGGGAAATCAGTGTTCGGGACACATTATGGAAATCACAGTGACACTGTTCATGAGCAGAGGTCCATCTCTACAGGATGGAGTTGGGGTTGGCATGAAGTTCAATACTTCACTGCCAGTCCTATTCTGCATCTGTCTAACTCCTGCATTTCCAATGCTAATACCAGCAAGCAAAAATTCGGCATTGACAAATGCTTGTTTTCTTAGGCACCATATGCTGTTATGCATGATTCGGTGAGGGAGTATTTCATGATTTATATTCCTAAGTGAATGCAAATTTGGAAAAAGGATCAATGCAATAATTTTTTCTTTTAATTCTTATTACAGTATTAGTGGGATCCTTCAACAAACCAAGAATTCAGATGGAAAATTTCAATTTAAATAAAGGAAATGAAGAATCAAAATTACTTTATTAGGGAATTCCAACTACTGGGTAAAATAATTCACTAGCATGGCCTTGTAAAAAGATGTGCAAAGGGACAACACAAGGGCAAGACTGATATCAGTTTCTGTTTTTATTCTGGTGAGGAATTTTCAAGATTACACAAGAAATGAGAAATGAGATCTGTTTCTTACTTATGACTTGGTGCACGATCTACTATGGTGGCTGTGTGATAGTAGTACTCCTGCAATTTGAATTGCAGCACTTCAGATAATGGATATATCAAAATGAGAAGAAACAAGCATTTGTCAATGCTGAATGTTTGCTTGCTGGCATTGGCATTGGTAGTGTAGAAGTTACAAAGCTGCATAATAGGAATGGCAGTGAAGCATTGAACTGAAGCCAACTCCACCACCACCCTGCACAGAGTGACAGGCATTGGGGTGTGCCTTTGGGTTGTCAGGCATAACGGCCACGCCATTTCACCACACCCTACCCTGCAGACACTGACAAGTGTCACGGTGTGCCTTGGGGTCTTTGGCCCTTATGCACACCCCATTCCATCAGAAAATATGGTGAGATAGGTGCAGTATAGGAGAATGGGGTGAACTTTTGGGCCGAAGAGTCCAAGGCATACCTCAATGCCTCTCACTGGCTGCAGGGTGTGGAATGGTATAAGCATTACAGGCAAGAATCCCAAGTCACACCCCTGATGCCTGTCATTCTCTACAGGGTGGGGCGTTATGGTTGGAAACCCTAACACCTCAGGCATTCGTTGGTATTTTTACTCCAAATTTTCAACATGGTTTTTTTTTGTGACCCCCCACCTCATGAACAGTGGCAATATCAGTTTGTTAGCTGAAAGCTGCTTATGCACAGCGACTACGGCATTTAGCACCACAGATGCAAAAACACATTCTGAACAGGATGTGAAAAATGACAGCTGTTCTGTTCATGGGGAGATGTAACAAAATGGCAATGTTGCAAATCTGCAGTAAGAATATACAAAAAAAAAGGGCGCAGTCACGAGTGTGCATAGAAACTGCACAGCGCATACCCGTAATGTAATTAGTTTGGGGATTTTTTTACAGCAGATTGTCAACACAGGCATTTTGGGACCTCTGATCATGAACAGTGTCACTGTGATTTTCTTTATCTGTCCCGAACAATGATTTCCCACAGTGACCACGCATCTCTGCGCTGAAAGCATGAAAACACATTTTGGCCATGTTGTGAAAAATGACAGCTGTACTGTTCATAAGGAAGTGTGGAAAAATGCCACTGGTGAAAATCTGGACTGAAAATATTACAACATCATGAACTTACGAAGGTGTGAGGAAACTGCGCAATGCTCACTTGTAACACAGTCATTTTAAGGACTTTTGTCACCAGATTTTCAACACAGCCATTTTAAGACCTCTGCTCATGAACAGTGTAACTGTGATTTTCTTAATCTGGCCCAAACATTGCTTTCGCACACCGATTGCACCATTGTGCGCTACATGTGAGGAAACACATTTTGGGCAACATGTGAAAAATGGCAGCTATACTGTTCATAAGGAAGTGTAATAAAATGGCAATGTTGAAAATCTGGAGTGAAAATATTGAAAAATTCCATGAAACTTACGGCGTGCGTAGGAACGCTGCATAGCGCATGCTAAGTAAAACAGTCATTTTAGGAATGTTTTCACCAAATTTTCAACATAGCCATTTAAGATCTCTGCTCATGAACAGTGTCACTGTGATTTTCTTAATGTGTCCCATACATTGATTTCTCAAGACACCGATCGCGTCATTCAGCGCCATATGGCAGAAACACGCTTTTGGGCAAGATGTGAAAAAGACAGCTATACTGCTCATAAGGAGGTGTGGTAAAATGGCAATGTTGAAAATCTGAGATGAAAATATTGAAAATTTGTGAACTTCTCGGCGTGCATAGGAACTGCGCAATGCAGCGGCAAGTAAACCAGTCATTTTAGGAATTTTTCCACAAATTTTCAACATAGGCTTTTTGAGAGCCCACCTATGAACAGTGGCAGTGTCATTTCATTACTCAGTCCTGAAAGGTGATTTCATGCAGTGACTGTGAAATCACCCTCTCGCCCGAGTAACACCATGACAGTGACAGCATTCATGAGAAGGGGTCCCAAAACCCCATGTTGAACATTTGGTGCAAAAATTCCAAAAAATGCCTGAGATATGCAGCAAAGTTGAAAAAACCCTATCTATCCCATTATAAAGCTTACCGGCATTTCCTCAGTTCGCAGTCGGCTTTGAAGAGTGCAGACGTGTTCCCGGTCCACCAAAGATCGTTGCGCCAGAGTTCAGAGGTAAGTATGAGGTGAGGTGGGGGTGTGGGGAGGCAGGGTGCGCAGTGGGTAGGCGCGGGTGGGGGCAGAGACAGCGAGGGACTGTTTTTGTGTTTCAGGTTTTTTTTTTTTTTTTAACAAAATGACGACGACGCAAGATGTTTGCCACACTGGGGTGGGCTCCCAGCATGGCACAAGGACAGCTGTTTGGGGGACATGGAGCCAATGGAGGACTGGGCACCCCCATCAGCGAAAGCATCTGTTGCCACACTGGGGTGGGCTCCCAGCATGGCACCCTGTACTCTCTGGGGGGGGACCAGTGGAGCCGATGGGGGATTGGGCACCCCCATCGGCTATACAATGTGTAGCCATGCTAGGGTGGGCACCCAGCATGGCATGTGGAACTCTGTTTGGGGGGTGCAGCACAGCTGACAGGGGATTGGGCACCCCTGTTGGCTATACAGTGTGTGCATGGGGGGCGAGCATGCAGTATGCGTGCATGTGTGTGTGTGTGTGTAGGGGGAGCGTGCATGAGCAGGCGATATCTTATTGCTGCTCACTGAAGCGTAGCTCCCCCTTTCAACTGTACTCCACTGCATTTTCGACTGCTGTCATAGACAGCTCCAGCAGCCATTGGAGAACTGCGGCCATGCCTGCAAACACAATGACTGAATTGGAAGAGGGCTGCCACACCTCCGAAAATTCAGATGATGGCACTATGTTTCTTGCACATGCGTGGAAGCAAACATAAAAATGGTTGACACAGAAGAGGGCATTAAATGATTTAAGGTTTCAAACAGTCATAGTGCCACTCCCCTCTGTCCCAAGTGCTCTACCTTCATATGATATACATCAGCAACAACAAGGAGCTAGCATTCAGCACCAGTCAGAGAAAGAAGAATGTACTCACCACTTGGATATGTTCAAAATGCTTCTTTATTTCAGAGTTAAATATGTGGTGGTACAAACATTAAAAACGTTCACACACAAAGGCTTCCAGCAACCCACAAGCCAACCTAACATTTCATAATAACTTCATCAGAGGGGGCCTCGGATGGCGTTATTGGGAAATGTTAGGTTGGCTTGTTGTAAATTTAAAGTGTGTTGTATAAATGAGGGTGGTTTAGGGATTTTAAACAGGAGGATAAATATCAATAATGTTTTGGACAAAAGTAAAAGGAGGAACACAATGCAAAATTGGAATTACAGGAAAACATAAAACTTAAATTGCCATGTGGAACTCTAATGGTATCCACTCTCCCATTAAAAGAAAAAAGATTTCTAACTCATGCAAAATAAAAAAAAAAACATACAAATAAAAAACTTACCAAAATTCTATTAATCCTAGAAACACAGTTATTGGAACAAAAGTTAAAAACAAAAACACATATATCTTATCGGGTCCAAAATATACATTACACTCATGGTACAAGAAGAATAGAGAATGTGTATATTGCACTCTTGGTACAATAGTCCAAGTTTCAAACTTATTGTTTGGCTCTTGGACTTTACAAGAAAATTTAAAAACATTTAAAATACAAGGTTCATAAACAGCAGCAACCTGTACAGTTATATTAAAAGTTTTAAAATAACTTGGTACAATAAGAACAGAGTGTGCAATCATTTATACATATATATACACATATATATACACACACACACATATATACATTTACATATATACATACATACACACACACACACATATACATACCCACAGTTTATATGTTAAGATTTCTATAAAGATGAAAATGTCTGAATAATGATCAAGGTATAGTTATTTAGTAAGCATTTTATTATTTATTTGGTATGTGCGTCATTTATAGAATACCAAACTTATATTAACAAGATAAAACATGGGTTGGTGGAATTGGGACCTGCACAGGTTATAACTGGGGGTGCTCTCAGAAACTATTTAGATTCCTGTTACAGAAACAACCTTGATGGCAGCTTATGAGGATAAAAGAAAATTAAAAACATTAAGTGAGTTTATCAAAAAAAATAACAATATAGATTTGCAGAACACAGATGTCCCAATCAATCAGCTATATAGGTAGCCTGAAAGGCAAACAACCAACTATAGGCCCTTTAAAAACTGGTGAGAAGATCGTAATTGAAGAAACTGAAATGACAACTGTCTTTAATTCATCTTCTCTAAGTATACACAACCTGACTGCTTACATTCCTCAGCATTTTGAATTTAATAGTAAAAAAATAGAATTTCAACCAACAGACATCATCACTGTAATTAATGGTCTTAAAACTAATGGTTCTCCAGGACCTGACTGCATTACTTCAAGCTTCTTGAAAAAATTAGTCTTCCAACTGGCGGAGCCTCTCACAATCCTTTTTAGCAGATCAATCCTAGAGGGTAAGGTGCTTGAGGAATGGAAAATGGCTGAGGTAATCCCTATTTTCAAGGGGGGTTGAAGAACAGAAGTGGGAAATTATTGTCCCATTAGCCTGACCTCAGTAGCTGGAAAACTAATGGAAAAATTAATACACAAACATATCTCTTCTCATTTAAAAGACAATGAGCTGGTTGACCCATCTCAACATGGTTTTACCCCTGGAAGATCTTGTTTAATGAACTTAATAAGTTTCTTTGAACCAGTAAGTGTGGCTCTGGATAAAAATGTCTCAGTTGATGTCATTTTTCTAGACTATTCTAAAGCCTTTGATAAAGTCTCTCATAACATTTTAATAAACCAACTTATTAATATAGGTTTAACAATTATTTAATCAGTTGGATTTCTTCTTGGTTAAATAATAGAATTCAACATATAACTATTAAAGGGTACTCATCTGATTGGGGTGTGTTACTAGCGGTTTTCCTCAAGGCTCTGTTCTTGGTCCAGTATTATTTAATATTTTAATATTATCTCTCCCACACTCAAACATAGTATGGGCTGGAAAATATGCTGATTGCAAACTAGGTTGTCTGATAAATAATCAAGAGGATGCTACTATCTTACAATCTACTTTGAATTTAATAGCTAACTGGGCATCTGTGAATGAAATGCACTTTAATCTGGACAAGTGCAAAGTGATGCACAAGGGGGAAAAATAACCCAATGTACACATACAAAATTAATGGCACCCTCTTGTCTACAGTCAAAGAAGAAAAAGACCTGGGTGTATTAATAATGGATGACTTAAAATTTGATACCCACACATTATTCGCAGCTAAAAAATTTCAAAAAACTGTTAGGATGTATACTAGGGAATATCAAGAGTAGGGGGATAGAGGTATTGGTTCCACTGTATGGAGCATTGGTGAGACCCCATATGGAATACTGTTCCAAATTTTGTGCCACATCCTCTAGAAGGACTCAGATATTTTATGAAAACATACAAAGGAAAATGACTAGAAACAGAAGATCTACCACAAATCTGAGCTATGGAAACAGGCTCCTCAAATTAAATCTTTATTCAATTAAATACAGGCAAGAAAGAGGAGACCTCTGCCTAATTTATAAAGTATTACAGGATGATTACATGATAGAAACTCTTGGGCTTAGGAGGAATCCAGGTATCAATGGTACTAGAGCTCACAAACAGAAATTGAGGGGTGAAACTAATAATATGGTTAAAAGAAGTAACTATTACACTCAACATGTGATATCTAAATGGAGTAAGCTCAAAAGCTCTGTTGTTGATAACTCTAACATAAGTACCTTCAAGACAAACTTGGATAACTATATGAAAGATGGTACATTTTTACTGCACCAATGAATTGGTGTCGAGTTCACTGAAGGGCTATATGCTCACTGAACTTTTTACTCACTATGAAGCTATGAAAAAGAATGCACATACAACTCTCCACCAGCAAGAACCTCTTTCCAAATAGATCACATATTATGCTCCAATTCTATGTATGAGGATATCATAGGTGCTGACATACACCCCAAAATTATATCAGATCATTCCATAGTAAACACCATTCGTATTCCATCTAGACAGACAACTATATCCAAACATTGTACTTTTTATAATGCATTTCTCAGAAATATAGAGTTTTGGAATCTTAAAGATCAAATCAAATGGCTTTGGTATTTCAAATTTAGCAGGGCACAAGAAATAACACATTCTGCATATGGGATGCTTTCAAAGACACCCTGAACGGCCATATTACTTCTTGAGAAATAAGAAACAGAAAGTTAAAAAACATTAAACTTATATAAAGAACAAAATCTTGAAGTGTTACATGTTAGAATACCAAAAGAAGAGAAACCGTTAATGGATACTATTAAAAAAATCCAAAGTGAGATTCAAAACATATTAAATTCTTTAATAGAATAAGACATTAACATTTTGAAAACAATCTTTTAATTCCGTGGAGAGAAGAGAGATAAACACCTTGCTCACATGCTGAAGAAACAAAAAGAGAGAAACTTAACTAAGAGATAACAAATGTAAATAGACCAGGGATGACATTAATATAGGTAAAACTCTTAATCAATATTATCAAGCGACATATCAGAGACACAAATCTGCAAATGAAACTGCAATAGAAAACTGTAAAAGAAAAGAAACCATCTCATCTGGAAATTTCAGATACAACTTTACGTAAGAAAACATCACAGAAACTATAAGAATGTTACCTAAAGACAATCACCTGAACTGGATGGTTGGACCAGTGAATTTTATGCGGCCTTTGCTGAGGAATTTGACACTTGACTGGAGCAGATGGTCATGGAAATGACATGTAAAAAAACATTATACAATCTATGCTAAACATCCAAATCATAGTGATATATAAAGAGAATAAAAATTCAAATGAACCTGAAAATTACAGTCCTATAGTGTTGCTAAATATGGATTATAAAATTGTTGTGAAACTGATAGTTAGTAGAATGGTACATGCCAGTCCCACAATCATCATCCATAACCTGTTGATTTTTGTCAAAGCAGGAACCATCTTCAAAGGCCTCAGAGAAAAAAACAAACTGTGATGGCAATGTATAAAGATAAATCAGAAAAAGTTGCCATCACCTTGAATGCCATCGAGGTATTTGACCTTACAGACTGGAGTCTCATGATGTCTTGTTTAAAGCTTGCCAGTTTTCCCACATTTGTTTTGAATATTATTGATTTGTTTTATAGTAAACCCAGAGTAATATTCAGAATAAATGAGCATAAAACTGAACCTATAATAATGAAGGATGGGGTTAGGGTAATGGTGCCCTCTCTCATGAACACTTTATCATAGCACTTGAAACGTTACTACTACACTTAATAAAAATATCAAGAAATAAAAGGCCTTAAAACTAAGGCTCAGACAATTACAGGAGAACTACAGCATCATATCTTGTAAATTTTGCTTCCTTGTCAACAGACAGCTCTTCTCCTTTAGCTGTTAGGGATATATGTGCTTGCTTTATTTTTTTTTTTCAGTATTCAAGCTACTCCCGTGTAACTATCCTGGAGACCTCCATTTTATGGTTGTTTAAATCTCACTGTCCCTGAGAACTGCATTAGCATATGAGAACATGTCGTCACATAACCCATTTATACCATGTATCCCTGTGCTGAAAGTACAAATAACTTGAAAAAACTCTCTGGAGACACACACATTGAAAGCAGTTTAAAAGGAAAAGCCTGCATTACAACTCAGACAGTTTGAAAAGCTAACTGAAGGTAAATGTGGTATTTTACATCTTGCTGCAACTTGCTTTGTTGAACTGTTATTAAGCAGACAGGCATACCGTAGGATCTAAAGGGTGATGACAAATCTGGAATAATCCTGTATTTCCAACATTTCAGAGAAATAAATGGTTGGCAAAATTTTAAAATACAGTACTCTAATAGTAAACTCTAAATACATTATTAGGAATCCCCAGCAGCATCTCAATCCACATGGGCAAATATTGTTAATATATTGCCCACCACCTTACATATGCAATCATAAATTAAATAAGTAAATTTGAATGGATTATGAAAGTTTATACATAATGAACTTAAGTTTTCACAATATTAACAAAAAGAATCAATATTTAACCCTTGCTTTAGAGAACTACTATGTTTTAAGATATATATATATATATATATATATATATATATATCACTTGTGTTATACATAACTCCTCCCTTTTACCGTTCTATTATTGTTTGATACTCACTTTGCATAGATGTTTTTCATTTTGAAAATTCAGAAAGAGAAAAAATTATTTCTGAAAACAAAAGTCATCAAATGGGTGTCACCATCTACAAAACCAAATGGCATCATAATGACCTGAGCAGAGGTTGGTGGCATCACTTGTGTTTGGTTGTACCTCAAGTCACTTAACCATCATCCAGCCCTAGAATGTGTCAAAGCAGGATACTACTGGAAATGAGATGTTACATCTCAGCTGATTATTTCTGGGTAGTTAAAACTATAATAACAAACTGATATAATGTCAAAACTATCTATTATAGAGTTCAGTGATTGACATAACAAATGGAAGGGAAAGAAAAAATGTTTATTTATGTTATAAAATACAGAAACAGGATTAACATCTCAATAGAATAAAAACATTGTATGGATACAAAGTGTTCAACATGTGTTTTATAGCATTTTGCTTTTTCTCTGTCTGCGATGGCATGGAAACACTTTTAAATTCCACACTATATTCAAAAGAGAAAGAAAAGACAAAGGGAAAAGTGCCCTACCTTAAAAGACATTGTCATTCTAAAAACATTTCCATGTAGTTAACTTCATCAAAATAAAATCTGTTTTAGTAATGCCAATACAAGGCCTCTTTCCTCAAGATGTCCAGCCCCTTAAGTGCAGCAAGCGAAAGTAAAACAGTAGTGTAGAGCACCAGTCGTCTACTGGAGGGCAGAAAAAGGACTGGTATATCAGAAAAGGTTAATATTAAAATTCAAAGTCCACATCTGTCATATCAATTGCCCAAGCAAATTTGTCCCTCTGTGTTTTGTTGTAGATTTTCTCCAAGGGCACCTCCCACTTCTTACACCTGAAAAAAAAAAAAAAAGAGGTTATAGAACCAGTAAATTATGCAGCCACCATCTTTGACATAGTTTTATACTGGGGAGGAGGAGGTAATTATGATAAGTAGGACCAGCAGTGAACTGAATAAGACAAACAGAAATGACCAAGGGGTGACCAAAGGTCAACAGACCTTAAGTCACAGGTCTTTTAATAAGATGGTTGAAATGTAAACAAATGTAGTGATGGCCACAAGCACAAGAAGAGATGCATCACTTCCTGAGTTGGCTGCCATTTATTACTTTGGGACCTAGGTTTAGTTGAGGGTTAACTGAATGGACTGGGAACTGGCTAGGAGGGAAGATCCAGAGGACAGTGGTCAGCAGGCAGCACTCAGGCAAGAATCACTAGTCAAGGCTGAGTCTAGCACCATTTAATTTATCTGCTACATACTGTAGGTGAAGGGATACAAGCCAAGACCAGCCTCTTGGCAGAGGTCACAAAGTTGGGTGGAAGGGATGACAGCGAGGAGGTTATCAGAGACATGAGAAGAGACCTTAGTACTGTAGGCTGGAGCAGTGGTCAGAGGTCTGGTTGCTCAGATTGGATGTTAAAACATGCAAAGTCATGAATGTCAGTAAAATGACACCAGAACTGAATATTGGCTTGGAGTGGCAGAATAACCTTAATATTTGATTACAGGGACTAGAGAATGATCTTAGCAGATAGCTTAAAAATCATGGCATAATACACTAAGATATATGGGAGAGCTAACATGATATTAGGTTGCATAGGAATGGGGTTTTCCAGCGGAAACATAAAGGTGATCCAACCCCTGCACAGATCACTGGTGTGGCCACACCTGGAGTACTCTGTACAATTTTGGAATGGTCACTTGAAGAATAGGACAGACTACTCTGAGCAGTGAATGGTGACTATGGTGATTTAGTAGCAGAAGGGAAAATCTCATCAGGAGTGCCCGAGTAGCCTAAACATGTGCCCACTGGAGCTTAGAAGAAGTGGGTGACATCATAGAAACATTTACATTTCTCAGAGGAATTAACAGGGTCAACAGTCAACAACTTTTCAAGCTTTTCATGGGGTCTCCCACAAGAGGGTATGAGTATAAGTTGATGGAGTGGAGGGGGAGGTTCAGACTGATTTGTGATGAAATGCTTCTTCAGGGAGAGGGTGTCGAACAGGTGGAATGAGTTGCCTATTGAGATGATGGAAGTTGATACTGCGTGGACTTTAAGAGTGTGAGTGACAGATAAGAGTCTAATAAGAAATGGAGAGAATTTTGAGAGCTGAGTAGGGTGCTTAGTTATGACTAGGGGGCCAAAAGTGCATGCACAACATTAGGCTAGTGGGGCACGAGTTAGACAGGAACAGAGCACAGATGAAGGATTTTTATGTCTAGAAAATTTCTGTTTCTAAGTTTTTCATTTTTTAAAAACTCTTACAGTTTTAAATAATTTACAGAAAATCAAGAAGTAATTATTTACCATACAAATGATTTTAACAAATAAGTAATTATTTTATATTTGTAAATTTAAAGATCAAGTCCATCAATCTGGTCAAAATTCAATATCTCAAATTAACATACAATGGTTATCAGAATATAAGAATACTTATAAGAAAAATAGCTTTTGAAATAAAATAGTTTTCATTGACCATTATTATAAATAAATCCAATTCACATTGATTCATTTAAGTAATGAGGTTGTCACAAGCTTAATGTTATAGCAAATTTTTAGTATTATCACACCATATAAATAAGAGTCCATCTAAGGCAAAACTAAAACTCCTAAGTAAATTATTCCATTAAAGTTTATGAATGAGCTGGTTCAGTGGCATGGAGGGCTGAGGCATTGTGCCTTACCTCCTGCCATACCGGTGACCCATGTTCGGTGGCAAATGAAGGTTGCTAGGGAGCCAGCTGGGAAGAAATAGGCTTGAGCATCTAGAAGACAGCTGTCCCCACTTGGGGAAGGTATGACGGCAGTCTCACCGAATGACTACCCCCAGGTGGAAGTCTGAAGGCAGAATGGGTCAGGGACACCACTGAAGGTAAATGCTGCGGGATTCTGCAGTGTGTGCACAGCTTCATGTGCAAACACTGATGTGCATGCCCCAGCAACAGGGAAGGGAAAAAAACAAAAACTGGGGAGGCTGGCAGGTAATGTGAACCCTCGACCGCACTCCTGACCCACAGCTACACTGGCATCTATATGTGGGTTACCAAGGGGGGGAGACGCCTTCCCCTCCCTGGTCCTGTCATGGGGGAAGGGAATCTGTGGGTACTTGCTGGGGCTGGGCTGGGATCAGGAGTGAGTTCACAGTTCAGGGCGGATGCAGCCCTATCAAGGAGAGAGCTGGAAGCCTCCTGCCAACAGACCCAGAGGGAGAAAAAGCTGAAGTAAAAAAAAGACAACGTTTATGAATAAATCATAGTACTTTTCCAAATACTAGGCAGTCAACCTAATAAATCTTAAGAGTCTGCTTTTAATAGTAAAAAATGCTGGCTTAGGACAGGAAGAGTACCTCCTCCCTCAGCCATGTTTTCTTCTGTTTTACTTCTTGTAGGCTTCAGGTAGGGGTGATCCAATGCTGCTAAAAGGCTAGTTAAAGGGGTAATGAAGGGAGACAAGACTTTCTTTAGTAACATAAGTGAAAAGAGGAAGACAAGAGGAGGAATTGTGAAGTTATTAAGAGCAGGGGGGCAGGCAGTGCTAAGGGGGTCAGAAAAAGCAAATATCCTGAATGGATACTTCTGTTCAGTCTTCACGTTGGAAGGAGAAGGGGATCAATCACTTAAAAGCAGCAGAAACACTGGGGGGAGGGAGGCAGCCTCAAGACTATTTGTAGAGGAGAGAGTCCCATAAGACCTTGCAAATCTGAAAGCAGACAAAATGATGGGGCCAGATGGGGTACACATAAGGGTGTTGAGGGAGCTTAGAGAGGTACTGGCTGTACCTCTGATGACCCTATTCAAAAACTCACTGTAAACAGGGGCAGTTTCAGAAGATTGTTGGAAGGCAGATATAGTCCCACTTCATAAAAGTGGTGGCAGGGAGGAGGCTGATAAGTCTGACATCAGTGGTGGGGAAGTTAAGGGAGTCACTGATAAAGGAAAGGATTATGAATTATCTTGAATCCAGTGGGCTACAAGACCCGAGGCAATGCAGATTCATGGGGGACATCATGTCAGATGAACCTGATCGATTTCTTTGACTTGGTGACCAGGGAAATACATCAGGGTGGGGTAGTGGACATGGCTACTTAGACTTCAGCAAGGCCTTTGACACCATACTGCTCAGAAGACTCATAAGCAAACCGGGCAGTTTGGATCTGGGTCCTATGGTGATAAACTGAGTATGAAATTGGTTGATGGATAGGTGGTAGAGGGTGGTGGTAAATGGCACCCTTTCCGGGGAAGGAAGAGTGACCAACCGGGTACCTCAATGCTCAGTACTGGGACCAGTCCTCTTTAATATCTTTATAAGTGACACTATGCAGTCGACCTGGAAGGGAAGGTATGCCTCTTTGCAGATAACACACAAATCTGCAATAGGGTGGACACTCAAGGTTGGGTGGAGAGAATATGCAGAGACCTGAGAAAGCTTGAAGAGTGGTCAAGGGCATAGCAGCTGGGGTTTAATACAAAAAAGTGCAAAATAGTGTACCTAGGGCACAGAAACCCAGAGTTGGAATAGGTTTTCTTTTCTTAAATTTGCTATACTTTTTTTTGAGCCTTGGAACCAGCCCCCATCAGCCCTGTCCTGCATCTGGCCCCGTCATCCACATACTCAGGACCTACCTCCTCCAGAGTTATGCTCTGGATTGCCCCCCAGAGCAGGGCCTTCTAGAGGGGTTCTAACTCTGGTCAGGCAATGGGATATAGCACCGGAATGTTCTCGACCTGGAGTTATGGCCTGGCTTGCCCCCAAGAGCGGGGCTTCTGGGGAAGGCCTTTCCTCCCATCGGGTGACAGGTTATGACTCCGGGGTGCCACAAGTTAGAGGTGCAGTGAGTGGGCATCCTACGTGCCCTGAGGTGTTTATCAGATGGTTCCCCCAGTGGCAGGACGTGCAATGATGTCAAGGGCGCATATGCTGATGTCTGCCCCACCTCCAACAACATAATGTAGGCACCAGCAGCTGCTCCTCCGGCTATGCCAGAGGTCAGTCGTGTGCTTGACACTCAACCCCCCCCCCTCCCAGAGAAGAACAGTCCCTTGGATGCCCAGTTGTTCTCCCTCTGGCTGGCCAACTGACTCTTGAGTCTGTTCCCTAACGTAGGATGTCAGCATCGGGAGCAGAAGCCCTACCGCTGCACTGGTGGTCCAGCCCCAGAGTTGGAATATAAAGTAGGAGAAGAGGGATTTATGGTCACCAGACATAAAAGAACCTTGCAGTAAGCATATCTGATGATCTCTAGGTGGTGAGGCAGTGTGGCAAGGCAGTAGGAAGGGCTCGTGGGATGCTGGGATGAATAAGGAGGGGGCATCACCAGCAGTAGGAGAGACATGCATTGCCACTGTACAGCTTGTTGATAGGACCCCACCTGGAGTACTGTGTCCAGTGCTAGAGACCACATCACAGAAGGACATAGATAGGGTAGAGGCTATCCAGAGGAGGGCAAACAAAATAGTGCAGGCGATGCATTAAAAGCCCTATGATAAGAGACTGAGAGACCTTGATATATACACACTGGAGAAGTGGAAGGAAAGGGGGAACATGATAGAAACCTATAAATACCTCACAAGGTCAAACAAGGTACAGGAATGGAGTATTTTTCAAAAGATAAGGTGCAGAAGAACAAGGGTACATGCACTGAAGCTGGAAGGGGGAAAATTTAGGAGATATGTGGGGAAGTACTTCACTGAAAAACTGGTGGATGCCTGGAACAGTCTTCCAGCAGAGGTAGTGGGGGCAAAAACATTGGTAGGTTTCAAGCATGCACGGGACTGGCACATGGTAATCTCAACTGGGAAGCACGAAGGTAGCCAGACATCAGGTAAGGTCTGTGTTGACAGTATAGGCAAGGTCAAGTGGGCAGACTAGGTGGGCCAAACAGTCCATATTTACAGCCATATTCAATGTTTCTAGGTTTGTTTCTTTGGTCAAAGTGTGGCGCTTTTTCCAGGTAATGGATTTTTATGGCGGGGGGGCATTCTGTTTCAAGAGTTTACTGGGAAAGACCCCCCCCCCCAAGAAAAAAAAAAAAATCTAAGCAGGTACAAGAGTTATCCCCACATCTGTGTCATGACTTCTTAACTGGATCCTGGCAATCACAAAATGAGCTCAAAAGGGATTTTCAATGCAGAAATTATAGTCGGGGAGGTTGAGTGAGAAGTCATAATTAAAAGGACAGAGAACTGGATTCACACTGGTTTGGCAGTTACAGCAGCAGACTGAAAAAATCTGAACTTTCAGCTTTAAGACTCAATCAGAGGCATTCCACCCCCCCCAAAAACAAACAAACAAAAAAAAAACTTGGAAGACAAGACTATATATATTCTACTCAACAGATGGCAGGCATATTGCAAAAAGCTACAAAACTGGACCAGCTAAACCTAAATAGAGCAACTCTGTCAGGACTAAAATGTATTTTTCTGCTCCCCATTCTCATGTTCATGTTAGGGGTGGCCATAATACAAGAGGCAAGGAATCTGAGGGGCAATTGCAGGAACTGATGAATCTTTCTTTAATTTGGATATGAATCTGTTTGATCCCCCCCCCGGTCTGAAAATGTTCACATTTTAGAATTCAACTTTAACATATAGTTACCTAAAATTTGTATATAATTGTGGTTACCAGCTATCACTTTGGAGCAGATTATCCAGTTTTTTTTTTGGGGGGGGGGGTTCCTATATGTGATTATCTTGATCTTCTTTGGAGGCATCTCAGTCATCAGGTTACACCGTAGGAACTTCACTGCCGGTGATTGGGGAATCCACACGGAAGATTTTCAGCAGTAGAACTGGGCCCGCCTACGCTGTTAACATCAGCCGACGTCACCAACCCTATAAAGGCATAGGCGAGCCCACACCTCCTCAGTTCTTTGCCACCACTGACTTGCAAGCACAGTCTCTGCAGAACAGCCGTGGCAGTGTTTGTGCCTTTTTGCAGCCTATGGCCTTTTTTTTTCTGCACAACTCTGACAATTCTGTTTTCAGAGATTTATTTTTGTTTTTTCTTTTATGGCAAGAGTTAAACCTTCAGCATCTCTCTTCCTTTGCTGTGGCAAGAAGATTGCCTCCAATGACGAGCACTTTGTATGCGTTTTCTGTCTTGGGCCTGATCAGGAAGCCTTGGACAGTGAGCTCTGCCAACAGTTTAACCAAACCACCCTTGGGCAATGCAGAAAGGCTCTCCATACCTTCATGGAACAGTAGGTAGCCAGCTCTGAGCCAGGGTCATCTAGGGTGCCGGCCACCCAGTCACCCTCCAGGTCCAAGAGCTCCAAGGCCTCCCAGGCCAAATACAGGTCCTCAGGGGGGAAAAGTCTTAAAAAAAAAAAAAAACAGGATCGTGTCTGCTCGCCCCAGTGGCTATCCCATTCCTCGGCTTTGCATTCTTCTGGGGGGCTGTTCGGTGGCAGTGGCTGCCCTGAAGAGACCTGCTTTCCAAGTCCTGGTTCACTCCAGAACCATACTGAGAGCTTCTCCACCCAACTCTCAGGGCACTCGGCTGTCGACCTCCAGGTCATCGGCCCCTCCTCCATCTATGAAAGGCTTGTTGTAGATGCCCTCTTTTGAGACCCGACTGTTCTCCATTGAAGGCTATGGGCTCGTCTCTGGTGTGCAGTCAGGTCCAGCGACATCAGTGTTGATGACCCCTCCTCCGGCGACCATGGACTTGAATGAAGTTCTAGTCCACTTCATTAATGTGATTGTCCATCAGTTTGCTGCCTTTAACAGGCCTTCATCACCAGCACCTTTGTCATTGACTCCTGCTTGTTGGCCCTGGGAACCAGCCCGAGGACCGTTGATGGCACATCCAATGCCAGACCCAGATGAAAAGGTCCACATCAAGGAGGAATACCATCCTGACCTCATACTTCCAGATGAGGTAGAGGAGAAAGAGCAGTACTACACTGCAGATAAGTTCATTGCCTCCTCTGTCAGAGAAGAATCTGTCAAGCATACCCTCAGGTTTCTGCCTGAGGATGCTTCATTCATCAACATTATGAAGCAACTGTCTTCTACTATGGGGTTTCAGAGAGAGGAGGAGGATGCCACCAGGAAGGACCTGGCAGATTACCTGGAGATCCCTGAATCTCCCCCAAAGATTATTCCTCCTTTGCTTCCAAGACCTCAGGAATGCTATCACGGCAGCCTGGCACAGACCAGATATAGTGCCAGTTATGCCCCACAGAGCTAATAAGCTCTACAATGCCCGAGGGGCATTCCTTTCTTGGCTGCCTAGGCTGAAAAGAACTCAGTGGTCATCAAGGTAGCACATGGCAGGTCTAAGGTGCACAAGCATCTTAGTTTCTTGCCCCCAGACAAAGAATCCCACTGGATAGATCTTTGGGGCAAAAGGGCATATGCTTCCTCTACCCTTGGCTTAAGGATAGCAAATTACCCGTCTCTCATGGTGAAATTCCGGAACACCAATCCTAGAAAGGGCAAGATGGCCACCCAATCCCTTCCTGATGGTGCCCAGAAACAGGAATTGTTCCAATGGGAGGCATCTAAGAGCCATCTATGATTTATCTGATACTATTGCCAGGGCGGTGACCACTGGCATCTGCCTCCATAGGCATTTATGGCTCAGGGTTTGTTGCTGATGTGCAAAACAAGGTGCTAAATGCCCCTTTTAATAGCACTAAACTCTTCGGTCTGGATGTCCAGGACATCATTAGCGATCTGCAGGTCTCAGATACACCCATTATGTCTGTCCATTCCTTCTACCACACTCAACAGCATGGTAGGGGGCACCTTACTTTTCATAGACAAGTTAACAGACCAGGCTGTGGCTCCCACTCGCAGGGCAAATGCAGAGCCTAGTCCTCCTTGCCTGCCTCCCCTCATACTGGGGTGGCAGCCAAGCATCCCAGGACTGAGGGTCCAGCCTCCTTTGCTGGCCCCACCTCAGCTTGACTCCCCTCCTCAAGTCCAGGCCCAGGAGGTGGTGGTTGGAGGTCGGGCCCCCCCCCATTTGAATAAGTGAAGAACCATAACATCAGATGCCTGGATCCTGCAAATCAGAGTGTGGTCATACTCTGGAGCTCATCCAGCAGCCTCCAGATACCCCCCACCTCCCTCAAATTACCCCCCAAAGCTCATCTGTCTATTCTCTGGGAGGAAGTACAGTCTCTCCTGTGCAAGCAGGTGATAGAACTGGTGCCAAAGAGGCAGAGAAACCAGGGGTTCTGTTCAAGATTCTTCCTGGTTCCCAAAAAGATTGGAGATCTGAGGCCAATTTTGGATCTGAAAGTCCTCAATCTTTATGTCCAGTACAAAACATTGTCCACTCTGGAGCATACTCTTCAGCTTTTTCAGTCTCTGGGCATAAGTCAATCTGTCAAAATCTGTACTAGTTCCAACCCAAAGACTACAGTACATTGGGATGGTCCTGGACTCTGGGCAGGGAAAGGTCTTCCTACCACAGAGCAGGGCAAAATGCCTCATATCCCAAGCGCAGGATGTTGCCCAGAGTTGGTACATCCCCCTGCTAGACTGTGCCTATGGCTCTCAGGACTTACAGCTGCAGCCATTCCTATGGTTTCCCTAGCCAGACTCCACAGGCACACCCTGCAGTGAACTCTCGGGGGGCAGTGGAACCAGTGGATGGATGAGTTGGACCAACTAGTTCTGGTCTCCTCCCCAGTACACAAGGTACTTCAGTGGTGAATGGTCCCCTCGAACCTCCTTCAAGGGGTCTCTTTCCAGCTTTCCTCCCTGCATCAGATCCTAACCATGAATGCTTTGGATCTGGGCTGGGAAGCCCATCTGGGTCCCTCCTAAACTCAGGGATCCTGGTCCCAGTGGGAAGTTTCCCAGCATATTGATGTCCTGGAGATGAGAGTGGTGCTCTATGCCCTGCAGGTCTTCCAGGATCATATGGCCCCAGGCCAGCTGTTGGTGCAGTCAGACATTCTGGGTGTTATCTACTACATCAACAAGCAGGGTGGGACTCGCTCATATCTCCTTTGCAGGGAGGCCATGAGAGTGTGGTATTGGGCATTGGACCACAATCTGACACCATCTGCCATACACGTGCCAGGCATTCTAAGCACCCATGCATGAATGGGAGCTTCTCTCAACCATAGCAGAAGATCTGTTCGACAGATTGGGTCAATCAGAGTTGGACCTTTTTGCGTCCCCACACAATGCAAAACTGCCAGATTTCTGCTCACTAGATCCAGGGCCTGGTGCTTTCTGGGCAGACGTGTTGTCCCTCTCTTGGAGCAGGAGATTTCTGCACATATTCCCTCCCTTCCCACTAATACAGAGGATGCTGATCAGATTGCAGATGGAAGGGGCCAGCATGATCCTGGTGGCTTCATTCTGGCCTCACCAGATATGGTTTCCTCTCCTTCAACAGCTGGCAGAGGAACCTCCGGTCCCTCTGCCACTTTTTGCAGGAATCTGCTGACCCAGGATTGGGGGACCCTGATCCATCCTAATCTGAGGTCCCTCCATCTGTATGTGTGGCCCCTGAAGATGTAGCCATTGCCAGGTTTGGCATCTCCAGCAGGGTGGCAGACATCCTAGTGGCCACTTGCAAGCCCTCTACTCATGAAACTTATGCCATGAAGTGGAAATGGTTTGCTATCTGGGCTGCCAAATGTTCTCTTGACCCCATCACCTGCCTCGTGAAGCATGTCCTGGACTACCTGATCTTTTTGACTCAGACCTGCAGTATTCCTCCCTCAAGGTCCACCTTTCAGCTATTTCTGCCTTCCACGAGCCCATGGTTGACTACACTGTTGCTCAATTGGATGTCTCCTGTACTTTCCTCTGGGGCATCCTATATCTGAAACACCCAATCTGTTCTCTTGTCCCAGCTTGGGACTTGAATTTTGTTTTGGAAAAGTTGACCCTGTCTCCTTTTGAGCCAATTGCAACTTGCAATTTGAACTTTCTTTCCTGGAAAGCACTCTTTTTAGTTGCAATTACTTTCAGAGCTTTAGGCCCTCTAGTGAGAGGAGCCTTATTTGATTTTTCATAAAGACAGTGTGTCTTTGAGTAAGGTGGTTTCTGAGTTTGCTCTCAGTCAGTCCACCTTCCTGTTTAATTTCTAGAGCATGCCAATCCAGGGAAAAGCACTGCTCCATATTTTAGATGTGCGCAGACCTCTGAAGTTTTACCTGCTTAGGAATAAGGAGTCTAAAAAGTCTAAGCAGTTGTTTGTTTTTACCCCAGGTAGAGAGGGCACTTCAGTTTCTAAGCAATGTTTATCCAAGTTGTGGGCAAATTGCATTGTGTTCTGCTGCAATAAGTACGGCAAATAATTGGTGGGTGCTGTCAAAGCTCACTCCACCAGAGGCATGGCTATCTCTGTGGCTTGTTTCAACAGGGTCTCAGCTGCTGACATTTGCACAGCTGCCACCTGGAGTACAGTCCACACCTTCACCAAGCATTGCAGTCTGGACATCACTTCGAGAGCCTGTGCAGGATTTGGCAGGGCTGTTCTGCAAGGACTCCTGTCTTAAGTTTATGGAGTTCCTTGACCGGTTCAGTTTCAAGGTCTTCTGTCTTAAGTTTAAGAAGCTCCTTGACTGGATAGGATGTTTAAGCTCTCCTGTCTTAAGTTTATGAAGATCCAGCTTCCCAGACTGTCCATATACTCTTGTCACTGCTTGGGACTCATTCCTATGGTGTAACCCAATGACTGAGATGCCCCAGAAGAAGATAGAACAGTTACATAAGAACTTATCATAACAGTAGATCTTCGAGGGGCTATAAGTCATCAGGTCTATTCCTTCCCACCATCCCCCTTTTTGGGGCTCCTATTCAGGACCTGGCTGTCTGCGGTTTCCATCATTTCCCTGACAGCCGGGTCCCTCACTCTCATTGGGTCCCCAGGGGGTCAGCCTTGCTCCCTTCATCTCTGGAGGGAAAGAACTGAGGAGGGCGCAGGCCCACCTATGCCTTTATAGGGTTGGCGACGTTGACTGATGTCAATGGCATGGGCATGCCCAGTTGTACTGCTGAAAATCTTCCATGTGGATTCCCCATTGACCAGCGATGAAGTTCCTATGGTGTAATCTGATGACCAAGATCCCCTCGAAGATCTACTATTTCGGTAAGTTCTTACATAACTTTTTCCACAGAGCTACTCCAGTTCTGAAGTTGTCTTTGGAAGTGTAAACATGTTGCTCAACACATGCTGGCAAAATATTTAACTACACAGTATTGTTTATTTGCGGATTTTGTATTTGATGAAATATGGCAATGAATCAAAAGCATTAAGGGAAAAATGGATACAAAATGATGCATTGCTTTTCTGATACTTTCTAGATGTAAGCATCTTCTGCAGTTGCCAATGAACAGGGATGCTGATTTCCTGTTGTCTGAAGCCCTACATATACTAAGCATGCTCTCACCTGGTGCATCCAACCTTTACTAATGCATTTGGGGGGGACTTGGATCTTTTATACACTCCCGAACGTTTAGTGAAACACATACAAAGACCCTCATTATCAGCACTTTGAACTGCATTTTTATTTTACTTTGTTTGAGGTTTATACCTGTATTAATTCCACCTGACATTTCTGCTGCAAAGCATTTTTTCCTATAACAAACTCACTGACTAGTAGTATTCCATCATTTGTTCAGAATAGAAAAGCAACAAAGAAGCAAAAGCGTGCTTCAGTCTTTCTATGTGAAGTTCTAATCACTGATTGTTAGACACAGTTTTTTTTTCTTTATTAGCTGATTGTCTGACAGACGTATTATATTGCTTTTCTCCTGATAATGCACTGTATTATATCAGTCTTCCTGTTAAGCTGTCACATTATGAATTCTAATGTATTTGCTATTGTGAGATTTTGACTACAGTAAATGTGGTTATGCAAAGTGCCTGGAGACTGTGTAAGAGAGAAACTCAATCCATTCTAAAATACATCTTATTTGTGTTTAAAAAAAGCTGAAGCTTATTGTACTTTTATTTAAACTGATTTAACTTTTCCACAGATCAACAGCTGTCTGTATAAACCTCTGCAACAGTAAAGATCTGATGACGAGCTACATTTCAGGTTTAGCTTCCTAAATTTCAGAATTTGCATATCTGAAAGTGAAAAAAAGTCAAAAAGCATTGAAAATTGTGTTTTCCATTCAAACAAAATCCTATAGGTGTAGCTTTTGATACTTCAGATTTCCAAATATTAAATCTTTAAACTCCAATTTCTCATTTTCAAACAGAATCTGTAAAAGACCCTTTTAACATACAGTATGTTTCCCTCATTTTTCTATGACAATGAAAGTCAATTTCTTGGGGATCACATGATGCAACTGAGCTGAGTGCAGCAAGGCTTCTGCAGCTCCATTCCATGGTGGAATTTTTCCCCTGTTTTTATCGCCTTCTGTGGTGACTGGTGTTTTGGACAGTTATCCACGTATGAAGAGATGGCAGGGAAACAGGACAGTGATAAAGTGGGTCTTCTGGCAAAGAATCAGTATAATCTTTCTGCCTCTCCCGGCCCTTGGAGGATGGGCCTGGTCCGGGCCCAGATATGCAGATTGAAAGGGAGGTTGAATCCAGCTTGGTAGCCTGGGATTTAAGTGAGATCAAATCCTTTATGGGTGGAATTAGAGTTGACCTAAGTAACATAACAGTTACTTTGATGCCCTCGTGAGTCTCAGTGGAAGTCCTGGGACACGGGGTAGAGCAGGCAGAAATGCGGATCAGTCAGTTGGAGGACTGGGCACATCTTGCTGACTGCTGACTCAGCCTAGCTGAATGGGAGATTTGTTCATTTTGGGACAAAAGAGATGACCATGAAACACGGCACTGATGGAACAATGTGCAGCTGTTTTGTCTCCTGGAGGGATCGGGGGCTCAACAGGATTAATTTGTTGCAGACCAGCTACCCATTTGGCTTAATTGGAAGTTGTGAACTGTGATCGAAATGGAATGGGCCCATAGAGTTCCAACTGGCCCTCTGATGGGGGATTTATCTGCATGCCCTTGACCTGTAGTGTTCAAACTGCTTCTTTACATGGACAGAGAAAACATTTTGATATTGGCCAGGGCTCTGAAAGACATAAGGTGGCAAGGGGCCCACTTACCCTTTTAGCCAGATTACTCCAAGCGGGTACTGGAGTGCTGCAAAGCATTTGATTATGTGAGGGATCTCGCCAGGGAGAAGGGGACTCAGTGTTTCCTTGCACCTTGGGCCATCCTCTGATGTTATCTGCAAAACGGTAAAATCTTTTGACACCCCTAAGGCAGCTCAGCAGTTTCTTCTGGATCTTCCTTATTCAGCATTGGAGAACTCTACATTGAGATCTAGGGCAACCCAGGCCCCCAAACCATAAAGAATATCACTGGGATTGAACTCTTCTTCCACTGAACATTCAGTGGCTTGGAGTTCACCATCTTGCCCACTGCTACAAGATGAAGACACCATGGACTGATGATTTCTTCCTTTTAGTGGTATGGGTAATTTTTCTTCCCTTGCTATGGAGCAGCTACAGTCCTCCCAATTAGTTCCTGACAGGCAATAGTATTACCAGACTGTTTTCAGAGATCAGGATAGAAGAAGGAAGCTATCTATTTATTTTTGTGAATTGGCTGTCAAAGGAAGGCGCCATGGCTCCATAGTTAATTCTGTAGCCAGTGTTTTAGTTGATGTTCTAGAGGGACGAAGTGGAGGACTATTTCTAATTTTCTGATGTCCCAGAATTAGGGGGGAACCCATTTGTATAAATGAGGGGTGTTCTTAGGTTAGTCTCTCCTCTGACAGATGGCCATTTCATTGTTGAACTTAGTTTTGTAGGTTAGTTGGTTGTGGGAAGGGGGCAGCTGGGGACTTGATCTGCTTAGTGCTGTTTAATATATCTTAACATGATTGTACCTTAATATGATAGCATTTGATAATAGGTTATTTAGTTTTATTGGTGTCACAGGGGTAAAGTAGGTTTTCGGGATTGGTGTTTCATGCTGGGGGGGGGGCTTGATCTATAGAGCTCCTATTGTGATTTTGAAGTATTGTTTTATTTGTCACCATGGGGGGTTCTAACTTTGGATTGGATACCCATGGGGCAGATGCAGTGGCCCCATGCATACCCAGTGTGATTGGAGAAAAAGGGAGACAATGTCCTTATTATTGTTTTTCTTGTATATAGGTTGAGGGTATAGCAAGTTTGTTTTCAGTTTTTTGGTTGAAGTACGGAAGCACTGAGGTGGGAACACATCTTTCTATATTTATGCTGTCACGGAGGGGTTGGGGGGGGTGGCAGGGCTGCACCCTGTTTGATTAGAAGTACCAATCATGTTGTCCTATAAAGTAGTCTCTTGGAATGTGTGGGGAATGAATGCCCCCATTAAGTGTAAGCGGGTAATAATTCATGTTAAAAGTTAGGGGGCCAAATAGTGTTACTACAAGAAACTCACTTGTTGCAGAGAGAAGTAGATAGATTCCAGGCCAGTTGGAAGGGGCATGTTTTTGCTGCATGGGTCACTTTGAAACAGAGGGATTTATGATATTATTGACAAGGGAGGTCAACTGGATTACCACGTCGGTCACAAGAGGTATCCTGACAATAGGGCGTGAAAGAGAGGGTGGAAGAATGATGTCCGGAGCAATAAGGGCTACTGGAATTCTGGAGCATGGCATAAATGCAGGGATAAAGCAGCTGCTTTGGCTCCCTCAAGTATTCTGCTAGTCTCTGGGGGTGACAAAATTGCCAGTCATTCTCATGCCTCCAGACATAGTTCCTCCACCCAGATGTCCTGCTCCCTGGAAAATCCACCCTAATGTGGGTAACCAAGTACAAGGGGCCTTTGGGGTCAGTGGATGCTGATTACTGGTACTCTGGATGGTAACCGATATCTTTTGGTGTCTCTGTATGGCCCAAATACTGATAGTTAATCTTTTTTCTATTCGTTCTCGCATGCTCTTCTGGACAAAGGGAAGGGGGAAATTATCCTGGGGGCATATGAATGAGATTTTTGAACCTATTTGTGACCGTAGTGGTAACCCTAGTTGTCTGGTAACTCCAGGCTCCACTGCCCTTTCTAAACTTTGGATTACCATAGGCTCTGGGATGTCTGGGTGGTCAGATACCCCACGGTTTAGGATTACACTTATTATTCATCAGTGCATCAGACTTACAGCGGAATTGATTTATTTTTAGTGTCTCACACTGTGCTTTGAAATACTTTGTGGGTATCAATTGAGCCCATGGTCATCTCTGATAATTCTCTGATTACTTTTGTTTTTTCTTTGGGTTGGGGGGGATCTTGAGATGCAAGGTGGTGCTGTAATTTTAGTTTTCTGATGGACCCGCAGTTTAAAAAATGGATTAGACAGGAGGTTCAGGACTATCTTTTGGTCAACAGTACTGGAGATACTGCTCCTAAGTGGGTGTGGGAGGGCCTGAAAGCGTATCTCTGGGGTCACATTATTGCTTATTCCACTGCACACTAGAAAGAGCAGCAGGCTAATTTTCAAGCCACGGAAGCTCAACTGGGCCTACTCCAGAAGCAGCATAAATCAGGTCCTAGGGACCCTTCTTTGATATGGTGTGTTCGAGATCTGTGGTTTTAGATTAATATGTTGAATACTCAGCAGGCAGAATTTGGCTTCTTTAGGACCTGCCAAGCATATTGGGAGGGTGAGGGAAAGCAGGCCATATGTTATATCAGCTTAAACAAATTGAAGCCTCCAATGATGTGCCCTGGATAAAACAGGAAGTTCATATTATTTTAGATCTGGAAAGGATTAACTCTGCTTTTAGAGATTATTATAGTCAGCTTTATACATCTAAAAGCAGCCAGAGCAAGTCGATGAGCGATATCCAGGAATTCTTGGGTTCTCTTACCCTGCCTAGTCTTCCTAAAGGGCAGTGACAGGAGTTGAAGAGGCTGATTTCACTTTGGGAAGTTCAGGCAGCAATGCAAAAACTTAAGGGGGGTAAAAGCCTAGGGCCTGATGGATTTCCTGTAGAGTTTTATAAAGTGGTAGAGGACCTAGCTGGGCCATTGCTGGTTGATGTGTTAGAAGAGGCTTGGAAGATGGGGGAGCGTCCCTCAACTATGTATGAAGATACGATTGCAGTTTTGCCAAAACTGGGAAAGGATCCATATCAGTGTGCCAGCTACCCCCCATCTTTCTTCTTAATGTGGATTATGAAGATTTAGTAAAAGTTCTGTCTGGTCGGGTGTCTCAGATTCTGTTGAGCTTGATACATCCCAACCATGTAGGTTTTGTGGAGGGGAGAGATGGAGCCGATCATAGTCATAGGCTGACAGACTTATTTGGGGTATCTGGATCAGCTAAGGGAGGGTCTGCGGTAATTGCATTAGACACAGAAAGGCATTCAATTCCATTGAATGGCCATATCTTTATGCAGTCCTCCTTAAGTTTTGCTTTGGGCCTAATTTCTTTCTTGCCGGATACAGGTTATTTATTCATCCCCAATGGCAATGGTTCTCACCAATGGGAAGGTTTCTCTGCTTTCAGTTAGGTAGAGGCACCGTCAAGGATGCCCCATATCTCCAGCCTTATTTGTGTTGGCGATAGAACTTTTGGCTCAAAAAATTAGAGAATCCCCAGATATACTAGGTTTTACGTGAGTCAGTGAATTTATGAAGCTATGCTTTTTGCTGACATTTTGTTTGACTTTAATAGACATTGCCTCATCCCTACCTAATCTTATTGATCTGTTGAATCACTTCTCTACCCTGTCTGAACTGCCACTGCTTACTAAATTAAAAGTAGATGTGGTTCAATGGCAACACCTTTGGCTGTCTCTTTGATGTAAAATACAGGCGATATGGATGATGTTTCTCCCTAAGGTGTATGTCATTCGATATCAACCACTTAAATTAGTGAACTCTTGCTGGCAGCAATTTGTGGCTGTCTTTTTGCAGTTTTATTGGGAGGGTAGAAAGCCTCATCTTTCAACACTGTGTTTAATGACCCCTTATACAAAAGGAGTTTTTTGATCCCCAAGGCTTAAAGGCTATTACATAGTGGCAGACCTGCATCAAATTTGGATGTGGCTGCATTCTGAAAAACTCATGTTGTTCTGTGCACTGGTTTGAATTAGAGTGAGAGTTAGCTGGCTCAAGCCTTTCCAGAATGTATTTTTTTGGGCTCTGCAAGAGTTGTACGACTTCTTCCCACTCAAGAATATACCCTCCATGTCTGGAAGGGTGCTTCAGTAGGTCTTATTACAGTGTGGAATGGGACATTCCTGTGTCCTTCTGGCCTTTATGGTCTAATCCCAGGCTGGTTATAGGTGGCACCACTATTAATTTTCCGTTGTGGTCTGGGGGATTCAAAGGGTGGGAGATCTGTTCTCAATAGATTCAGGATGTCTTATGTCCTCCGGGATTGGGCACCTTAGAAATAAAGAAGGAGGTGTGGAGCAACAATGGGGAATTATCAAAACTGCCATCACAGACGCAACAAGCCTTTGTGTGAAGCAAATAAACAAATCAAAACGAAAGAAAAAGCCACTATGGTTTTCAAGAGAGGTGGCTGTGAAAGTCAGGAAGAAAAAGATAGCATTCCGGAAATATAAGGAAACACAGAAGGAGCAGGACAGAGAGCTGTACCAGTTAAGGCAGAAAGAAGCAGGGAGGGAAGTCAGAATAGCAAAGGCCCAAACTGAGGAAAAGATAGCCAACTCAGTTAAGAAGGGGATAAAACCTTTATAGGTACATCAGCGAGCAGAAAGACAAAGGGAGGATAGTGAGGCTGAATAGAATGAACGTGGGTGGCAGAGGGGACAGTGAAAAAGCAGGAATACTGAACGAATATTTCTGCTCAGTATTCACAAAGAGGAGGGGAAGTGCCTAATCCAATTAATAATAGAAGCACTCTTGATAGGGGTCGATCCCAGTCCTTTCACACAGAAGAAAGGGTTCTGCAAGAACTCCTAAAACTGAAGGTGGACAAAGCAATGGGTCCTGATGGAATTCACCCCAGAATTCTAAAAGAATTAAGGAAGGAAACTAGTGAAACCACTGGCTACTCTTTTTAATAAATCATGGAGGATGGTGTGGTACCCGAGGACTGGAGGAAGGCGGATGTGATTCCCTTCACAAAGTGGGACCAAGGCAGAGGCAGGAAACTACAGATCTGTCAGCGTCTGACCTGTGTAGGGAAAGGATGGAGTCACTCTGAAGGAAAGAATAGTTGAGTACCTAGGAGGTCAGTGGAGCACAGGATCCAAGGCAGCATGGTTCACAGCGGAAGGTCATGTCAGACGAATCTAATAGATTTCTTTGACTGGGTGACCAAGTAGTAGACCAAGGAGGGGCTGTGGACATGGCCTACTCTAGACTTTTAGCAAGGCATTTGACACAGAGTCCCACACAAAGATTGATAGTCAAATTAACCAGCCTGGGAGTGGGTCCCAGGGTGGTAGCCTGCAAAACATTGGCTGGACAACAGGACACAGAAGGTAATTGTAAATGGAGTCCACTTGAAGAAAGGCGGTTACTAGTGGGTACCGCAGGGTTCAGTATTGGGTCCAGTCCTTTTAATGTCTTCATCAGTGACATTGCAGAGGGACTGGAAGGAAAAGTATGCCTTTTTGCAGATGACACAAAGATCTGCAACAGGGTTGATACAACAAGGAGGCGTGGAAAGGATGAAAAGGGACTTGGCAAGGTTGGAGGAATGGTCAGGACGTATGGCAGCTAGGATCCAATGCAAAAAGTGCAAATAATGCACCTGGGAAACAAGAACCAGGGAAGAATACACAATGGTGGGGAGGTAGTAACAACAACAAACAGGAAAGGACCTGGGGGTAATCATATCAGATGACCTTAAGGTTAGCAAGCAATGTGAGAAGGCAGTAGGAGGGCCGGGGGTATACTGGGATGTATAGGAGAGGCATCAGCAGCAGAAAACAGGAAGTTGTTATCCTCTGTACAGACAGTTGGTGAACCCTCTAAATACTGTGTCCAGTTCTGAGACCCCATCTCCACAAGGACATAGACAGGATAGAGGCAGTCCAGAGGAGGGCAACTAAAATGGTGCAGGGTCTGCAAGAGAAGCCGTATGAGGAGAGACTAAAGGAGCTTAATATGTATACCCTTGAGGAAAGAAGGGAGAGGGGGGGGGACATGATAGAAACTTTCAAGTACCTCAAGGGAATCAACAAAGTCCAAGAGGGTAGCATCTTTCAGAAAAAGAGACTTGCAAGAACAAGGGGACACAATTTAAAGATAGAAGGAGGGCGGTTCAGGGGCAATGTGAGGAAGTATTATTTCACAGAGAGGGTAGTGGATGCCTGGAACAGCCTTCCTGAGGAAGTTGTGGGGTCTAAAACTGTGGGAGAATTCAAGAATGCATGGGACAGACATAAGGCAATTCTTGTGGGGGGCAGGAAGATAAAGGCTGTTGGTTAACTAGGATCTGCGGCCTATCCTGTAGGTAGGGAAATGGGCAGACTAGATGGGCCTAGCGGTCCTTATCTGCCGTCAAAGTCTATGTTTCTATGTTTCTATGTAAAGTTGCCTTGCCTTTGGGGAATGATAGCAACGGTACTCTTTACCTGTCTCACATCAGTGGAGATATCTCCAGTTGCGACATTTATTACAGTCAGAAAATGGGAGGGGTCTTTGTTTTGTCTTCCAAGTCCTGGTGGGTTGAAGTTTTTTGTAACTCAGGAAGTTCTCGGGGGGGGGGCTTTTATTCTTTCCAGGTTGGGGGGGTCTGAAAAAGTGTTACTGGAGGAATTTGCCCTGGGACTACATCATGTGCATCAGTGGTGGGAGTGATCGTTAGGTAATCCCCTTTCAAAAGAGGAATAGGAGCAAATTTGGGTGAGTGTTTATGGGAAATGTAGGGATAGAGATGGGCATCTGATGCAGCTTAAAACTTTACTTTTCTGGTATCAAACCACTTCCACTCTGCATACTATGGGTTTGGCACAGCACCCTTGGTGCTGGCATTGTGATACTGCAACAGGTACCATACTTCATTTACTTTGGGAATGCCCTTGTATTGCAGCTTGGTAGATCGTGGTACTGTCCACCATGGAGGATGTACTAGGGTTTAAGATTCCCATAGATGCCTCACTTTTGGTATTGGGTAACACTCGAAAGCTTCTGCTTATTACAATGCCATAAAGAACATGGTTCATGGCTGCCATTACTGAGGCTAAGCACCTCCTTTTATGTAGATGGCGTTCTATGATGCCGCCTACATATGATGAACAGAAAGAGAGAATGTTCCACCTTGTGGGATATGAGAAGCCATCATATATTGCAGCTGGAAAATATACAGTAGGTGGTTTACACAAATTTACCAAGTTTTTTTTTCTTATTGTGATATCTCTCTCAGTCAGAGTTGGCTGCTTATTCTTCCCTGTGCATTAATAGGGTCACTCCGAGCCAGAGCCCTAGATGGGTCTTGGTCTTGGTTTAGTTAGGTATGAAGGGTTATGCTTGGGTGTGGCCTGTCCCCTGGACTCCTCTTATTTTTCTTGTGGCTTCGGTTGTTGTTTATTTATTCATTTCCCTTTTTCCTTGACAGCGGCACTATGTTTCTATGTTTTAATGTTTCAATGCTTTAGTATATCCCAATTGTTTATAGTATATCTCTGTATACTGTATATTGAGGTATTTTAATGTATTCTGGGATAGCTTGGTGTTCTAATTATACCTAATTTTTTACGTGCTTCCTAGTCCTGTAGTTTGGTGATAGCTGAACTTCTGCTTGTTCTTATGCATTGTATAGATGTGATGTTTTCTTAGACTGTATATCCAAGGAGTGAATTAACTCCAGCTAGGCTTCCTGTTTGTGTCGATTGTTGACTTGTTCTGTTCTTTATTCTTGTTGTTCTTGTTAAAAAGTTAATAAAGTACTAATTTAAAAAAAAAAAGTCAATTTCTTGGCTCTCGGCCACCACAATTTATGTTTCAGTATAATTTGGATATTTTTTTTTTTTTTTTTAAGATGATCATAAGTTCACAGTGATTGAGCAGAGTCATTTGAATGTTCAGCTGTTCAGGGAAAGGTGGGCATGGTGTGCAAAATTCTCCTCATCTATTGGCCTTTAAGGAATAAGGGAGTACTTTTGCAGGAATTAGGGAACCCATTGCTTGCTGGCATTGGAGTCTGCCCAGCTTATTGTTGCTGGGGGACTTCATGCCTGACTGGATGATAAGGCTTTGCAGCTTGCTACCAAATTCCTTCAGATGATGTCTGCCCTGCACTTCATGCAGGTTGTTTTCTCCACAGCCCTTGAACATGGCCACACCAAGGATCTGGCCTTCATGCTGGCACTCCATATCACTAATGTTGAGATTATTCTGATAGCTTGGTTGAACCATTTCATGATGAAGATCCAGTTCAGGGTCCCTGCATGTTTCACCCAGTGGTGAAGATGTTTCAGTACTGCTCTCAACAGAACCATACTCTGAATAGATTCCTACGAGTGCTAGACATATCAGGCATGTTGTCCACACACACAGAGGGTGTTGACATGACCATGGAGGGCTATGATATGGCTCTTTCAAATGCTTCTGACCCCCATGTGCTTCATCATGCCAGCCTGCTGGTCCCCCATCAAAGCTCACTGTGGTACAATGATGAGCTGAGGTGGTTGAAAGCATTAGGGAGGAGGAGACTGGAGCAAACCTGGTTAAGACTGTGTTTAATAGAAGATAGCATGGCTCTGAGAACTCATTATGGGTTGTATCAGAGGGCACTAACCCAAAGGAAAACCGAATTCTTGTCAGGGTTGAATGTAACAGGGAGGAATAGACCATTCCAGCTTTTCTGCACTGTGGACAGACTTTTACTTCTAGTCTGCAGTCCAGGGAGATATTTCCACAGTAAGGTGAGAGGAATTTGGTGCTTACCTTCTTAACAGAATATACACCATCAGAACAGTGATCTTCCAGGTGGGGGTGATCCCCATCAGTGGGGAGACAGTTTGCACAGTCATTCCTGTACTCTGGACAGAGTTTCAGACAGTTTGGGATCAAGAGATATCACAGGTAATGACTCTTCTGTGACTTAACTTCTGTATTTTGGACCCAGACCTAACCTGGCTGTTGGCAGATCAGTTGGAAAACCCTAGTTTCTGTAGTAGGCCAGATCATCTGGGGTTCCCTAGGGGGAAGTTATCTCTCTCTCACACTGCAGAATGCAGTGGTGCTCCATCTCTTTTGGAAACTATCTCTAGACCCTGAGGTATTAGCTAATTACAGAATGGTCCTGCACCTTGTTTTTTTTTTTTTTTTTTTTTGAAGGTGATTTAAAATTTGGTTGCATCGAAGTTGGAGGTGCACATGGTGTATCATGATATCTATGAGCTGTTCCTACTGGGATTTAGATCTCAGCAACACAGGAAGTGCTCTAATGAAGGTGATGAATGATCTCTTCCTGCTACAGATCAAGGAGAATATTCAAGAGTCATTCTCCTTAATCTCCCATTGGCATTTGACATTGCTGACCATCAAGTTTTAGCTGCTTGCATGATGAAATATGGAGAGGCTGCAGTCGACCCTGGTATTTCTCATTAGGCTCAATTTTGTCCCGATGTTATTGACCAGTCAGTGGTAGAGATGACAGAACAGAAGGTGTGTACAATAAGCCTAGTAAGGGCACAAAATAAAAAGAACAATTATTAACATCTCCCACCTAAACAGTGCAGACATTAAGAATGTGTGATGTTTGTGTGTGTGTGTGTGTGTGTGTGTGTGTGTGTGTGGGGGGGCTGTGGCTCAATGGAGGAAATTTTCTCGAAGATCTACCATTATGATAAGTAACTGCATTATCTTCTTTGAGGACATCTCCTTCCATTGAGCCACACCTGTAGAATGATTCCCAAGTAGTACAACAACAATATGTGGGAGGGAGGCCCAAGAAAAGAGGGAAGACAAGACCTTCGACCTGGCATGCTGACAGGCCAAAAACCTTATCAGTAAGCAGCAGAGGCATCGACCTGGAAAAGTAGATGATGACCAAGTCAGGGCAAGGCACAGTCAAAAGCCCTTGACAGGAGACAGATGGTAGCAAGCCACACCAGAAACAGTAACAACAAAACAACAGCAAAAAGTCCAGAAACAGTGCAACAGAGTAGAGAACTAAGATTAGAGGCTGAAGCAGACAAGCAATTATGGCACAAAACCAGAGGGAGACCACGAGGCCAGAGAAGCAGACTACTCCTGCACCACATGACAGAGTACATGAACAAATAGTAACAGGAAGTCGCTCAAATAGGAAGGTCAACAAGACAAACCCATTCATGAGCCAGCAGGCAGCGAATACCACAGAAGGTGAGGACAAATCATAAACAGACTCTGACAACAGAGACATGGGCAAGCAGCTGGAATGTGAAAAAGGCAAAGCCAGGCGACAACCAGAGGAATGTTGGTGGCACACACATCAATGAAGAAGCAGCAATCCAACTGTGGAAAAACAGAAGGCAGTAACGTTTGGTAATGTCACTGAATTGAGCAGATGCCAAGTAACACAGGATTCAAAGCAGTTTTTTAGTATTGCTTCTTACCAGCAGCTACACAGAATTGTTAGTATATAAATGGCAGCAAAGCAGATTTCTCTGAAGACAGCTATAAGACTCAGCAGGTGCTCTATTCTGGGGCCTGGAAATGAAGCTACTGTCACTCTTCATCCCATGCAGATTGCTCCCAGACAGGTGACATAAATTGAAGATGAGGGAAATTTCACCATCACCTTGAAAAAACTCTTTACAGTTGAGGCAATTTTGGAACACTCTGCTACAGGTTGAGACAGAATTTACAGAAGACAAAAAAGACATTTTACTCCTAACAAGGAATGCCACAGACTTGGACTAGGGTTTAACAGCAACCTCAGATTGTGAGAATCACCACAATGTGTGCTACAACTTTAAGAACATGAGAAGCAAAACGAGGCAAAGCTTGAGGACTTGAAGTTTAGATCTACGTGCAACAATATTCAAGTTTACGGCATCCTTGGGGTAACAAGACAGACACAGTGAAGTTCTTTGAATCTTTTTTTAAGAGAAGTTTTGGACAGCCTGGCAGATCGGTGCCTGGGCATAAAATGAACAATAGAGCCCTTTCTCCACAGCCCCAAAGCAAGACTGCTTGGCCCTGCTCTTCTGTGGCTAGATTTCTGGACTGCCAAGTCAAAATGATGGTGCTCAGACTGGCCTGAGCTAAGAAATGGATGTCCTTTGAGGATACCAAGTTATATTTCGACCAAGACTTTACCCCGGGAATTATGGCAGAGAGAAGGCTCATTTTGCAGACTATAAAAGCACTCCTGGGCAAATGAATTTAAAGGATACCTAAACAACATTTTGACAACAAACTATTCAAAAATCTGACTCCGTAGGTGACTAAAGGAAAGGCTGCTGTATTCATTAATGGTAGAACGACATATACATAATTTACCTAAATGCAGTTCCAGAGCATTTGAAAATTGTAAAATCAGCCTTCCAATTAAAAAAAAAGCCTTACCTGCTTCCTAAAATGGCCACCAAATGTTATGTGATGACATAATTGGAGCCAAAGTCAGAGAGAAATATGGCTCTCTATAGTGCTAACTAGTTATTTTTTTCCTTTGTATAGAATTGTTTCACCCAAATGGTTAAAACCATGTGCATTATTTTGTATAATGCACATGTTAGGTTATAATTCTGTTCATTTTGTTTACTTTAACATGCTGAAAATGTATTTTAATCCAACCGACTTTCTTTGTGGCAAACCACAGTACAGTACAAATCTTGAATAATCTGGTGGTCTAGTGGTTATGGTGGATCCAGAATGCTACAGTGTGGGTGCTGGGGTGGTATGCATGCTTAATATGCACTTTTAAAATTTTTTATTAAACCTTTATATTTTCTGCTATTATTCTTTTTTAGTACGTTTTTGACAGAACCTACAAATGTAATCCATAGTTTGAATGTAAGCATTTGTACAAATCAATAAATCAGACTTCTTCAACAAAGTGAAATGCAGCTGCAGCAGCAAGCAAGTATGTTACTATGTTTGGGGGGGGGGTGCAGACACACCCTTCACCACTTCCTAGAGCCACCACTTTTTTGTAGCAAAGTTCTTGTGCAGTCCAATGTTAGAGTTCATACTTTCACGAAACTCAAATATATGCTTGTCTTGTCTTCTTTTTCCATGGGAAAGAACAAGAATCAGCATTTATATAGTGATTTTCATACACATTGTATCCCAAAGTGCTTTACAAGCAATACTAGACTGGTAGTGAAGTGACTGAACATGTAGTAGCACCCATTTCATACATTAATATCCACACACAGCCATGGACAATTGCATGAACTGGTTTTATGGGAAGGGGAAAGTTGGCCAGGCCAAAGGGGTCAGGTAGTGATCAAGGTGCTAGCAGCCCCACATCTTATTTCTCACAGTAATCTGCTCATATTTTTCACCTTCTGTCTTACCCCTTCCCTGAATATAGCAGTACCTTGCAAGAGTGGTCTTCTCAGTCCCCCTCTGGTATTAGTTCTTCACTATTCCTCCTCACACCAAAAACTGGTGAGTTCATCACCCTTCTGCATCATGAATGCAAGTAGTACAGTCCCTGTTTTATTTTGACACATCAAATATAAACATATCCTTCCAGTAAGTCAGGCTCATAGCAGCAGGGAACAAGGGGAATGATGGACTTTCCTATCCTTAAAAGATCTAGGCTACCTTTATTAGGCACTATTAAATGATGGGTGTGCACATCATTATGCACGTCATTTAATAGTGCCTAATCATGGATGGCTTAGATCTTATATGGGTAGGAAAGCCTATTTTTCCACTTCTGCCATGCTGCTATCAGCCTGACTTACCAGAAGATCATGTTTATTATTAATATGTAAATATAACACGGGAGACTGTACTAACCACATTCATGATGCGGAAGGGTAGTGAACTCGCCCGTTTTTGGTGTGGGGAGCAGGTGAGAAGAACAAATGCCAGAGGGACTGAAGAGGCCATTCCAGCAGGGTACAGCTATATTCAGGTTAGATGAAGACATGAAGGAGGACGCTGAGCAGATCACTATGAGATCTGAAATGTGGGGCTGCCAGCATCGTGACCACTACCTGACTGTGGATGAGAGTAGCCAGCAATGACAAATACTCAGAGTGACAGGTCTGCACCCAAACTGTTACTTGAATTCAGGAGATTACCCTCGGGTGGGGGATGGTCATTTGTTAAGACAGTATTGAGGAAGTTGTGTATAGCTCATTCAAGATTTGGAAGGGTGGTAGCCAGCCTACTCGCATTGTGGAGTACAGCACAGAAAAGTACTGGAGAAGAATTGCTGGAACTGTCCTGTGGGGTTCTGCAGATTACAGGTAAAGAAGTAGACTGACACTGGAAGTCAGGAGGAATCGCTCAAGGTATCAGTATGCCTCTCCTCTAATAGTATTGTTATCCATTGTAAGTGCAGCCCTTATGAGGGCATGAACATCAGTTTTTCTGGTGGGTCATGATGCTTATTGCTTGGCTGTCCAGGAAGACCTAGTTGTTGGTTAATGAGGTGGGAAAAGGAAAAAAACCTGGAACTGTACATACTACCTTCACTGTGCAGAAAGGTGGTGATCCACTCAATGTTTACTGTGGGAGCAGAAATCAAACATTGAGAATGTGGCCTGGAGAGTGATTTGGGAGGCATTTTTTAACAGTGCCAGCTGATGATGCATACCAGTATAGGTGTGCACAGCTCTCTGAGGTACAAGATTACAATTTGAGGTGTGATAAGTCTCTTCATGAGACAGCAAGCTCATATGTGGCCCCAGGCAGTACTAAGGACAGGGTATGGATGGTGGGGTGTTCAACAGAAGGCAGGCTAGGTGCACGGGGTTGACATGAAAAAAGAAAGCCTTATTTGTGAATTAGCAAGAGTGCATGAGCTTTGGAACTGAACAAGACCGGTACTTTGCTGTGTGACCCTAAGCAAGTCACTAAACTTCCTTGTGATCTCAGGCCACACCTGTAAACAAGCTTTCAGCTTAGTGTGTCTCTCCTGGTTAACAAAACACAAAATTCAGTGCATCATATAACCACTAGATCATCAGGTATTTGAAGTGTTGTACTGTAATGCAGTTTACCAAAGAAAAAGTCAGCTAGATTGCAAAACATTTTCCGCAAGTTAAAGTAAACAAAACAAACAAAATCATAGCTTAACGTGTACTGATCAAAATAATCCACAAGTTAATTCATGGTGTTGATCATTCTGGTACAACAATTCAAAATAAAGAGGGAAAGAAGAACTAGTTAGCACTACAGAAATATATGTGGATCTCTGTCTCCGATGATGTCATCATGACTCATCACTTAACACACTTGGCAGACATCTTAGGGAGAAACCAAGGCTGTTTTTTGAAAATGAAAGGCTGATGTTTACATTTTTCAAAAGCTATGAAACTGCATTTATATTATTTACATTAATGCAATTTTAGCATAAATGTAAACAGCAGTCTTTACTTTACCTCGCTATAAAGCCAGATTTTGGAGTTTGCAGTTTTAAAAAACTGCTTGTTTAGGTACCCTTTAAGATGAGCTCATTACATCCCAGCAGCTCAACTGAAAATAAACTTGGAAGGTAAGATTAAGTTTCTTTGAAACCTGATAGAAGTCAAACAATTCCTAGCATAGCACAACATCCTTTTTTAGAGAGACACTGACCCAACTGAGCAGACAGAGGGAGCCAGTATAGCAGAACTAGAGCAAGGAGGGACCAAGAACTGGAGCAACATGGTACTCTCTCCACCACATCGGCACTGGGCGCAAATGTGGAACAACATGGTCAGCACCTCAGCAGGCCCATCCAACACCTGAGTTCATCACAAAGGAAGCCTGGAAAAGGCATTGGTACAAGCCTCTATGCAGCTCTTTGATTTACAGAACATGGGCTGTCTACCTATGGCAGCACTGGGTATGTATGGTACTCTTTATTCTCCTCCCTCCCTGCTTGTACGGGGGGGGGGGCAACCAGAAAATGTTATCATGCTCCTGACTTATTTTATTTATTTAGTTTTTGTTGACTGGGTAAGTGCACTAGACAAATCCTGCCTATTTTCAGGCATGACCCGGGGGAGGGGGATACAGATGAATGCCAACTGACCTTGAAATCAGATTTGAGTGGCTCAGTAGGCACTACTCAGAAGGAGATCAGGGCTGTGGGTTCAGTTCCCACATCTGCCACTTGGGTTAATATCCCAGTACTAACACTGTAGTGCAGCATGAGAGGGATGCTGCACTTTTGAGGTGCTGTCTTTCAGATGAGACGTTAAACTGAGGTCCCGTCTCCCTGGATTGGTGGTAGTTCAGGTGGATGTTAAAGATCCCATGGCACTTATCGAAAAGAGTAGGGGAATTTCCCCTGTGTCATGGCCTAATTTCCCTCATTCACTAAAAATTACCACCAACAGCTTAATCTGGTTCAAGGTCAGTTGCTATTCATCTGTATCCCCCTCCCCTGGGTCGTGCCTGAAAATAGGCAGGATTTGTCTAGTGCACTTACCCAGTCAACAAAAACTAACTGAATAAATAAGCTGTTGGTGGTATTTTTTTTTTTAAATAGTGAATGAGGGAAATTTGGCCAGGACACTGGGGAAATTCCCCTACTCTTTTCAATAAGTGCCATGGGATCTTTAACATCCACCTGAACTACCACCAATCCAGGCAGATGGGACATCAGTTTAACATCTCATCTGAAAGAAGGCACCTCAGAAGTGCAGCACCCCTCTCATGCTACTACAGTGTCAGTACTGAGATATTAACCCAAGTGCCAGGTGTGGGAACTGAACCCACAGCCCTCTGATCTCCCGGCATCAGAGGCGAGTGTGCTACCTACTGAGCCACTGACACTTGAGGGAAACCATCACTGGCATCAGCCATGTTGTCTGAAAGTTGAACATAATTAATGTTTTGTTCTCTGGAGCAATGAGGACAAGGGGGCAGTTGGAGAATCAACTGAAAAACAGCTATGTTGTAGGCGTCACCTGGCAGAGATTATATCATGGTCAGCTATCAGCCTGTGGCTTTCCCACCTCACCTAAAGACTCTGCATCTTACTTCAAATGACAGTTGTTCAACTGAGAATTGCAGCCCACACACGTTCAGTGCACAACAGAGTCAATCCAGACATTCTGCTTCATCTACAGAACTTATACAATGGCCTGTTAAAGCTGTGATTGTCAGTTTTGTTTTTCTCTTGTCTCTATACATCCCTGAAAGAAATTCTTAATTGTGTGCAGGCTCTTTGGTTAACTGACCAGGCGAAATAACAAAGACAAACTTTGAATTCCATGTGAGATTACTGCCAGAGTACCTGAATGGGGAAATATTATTTTGCTATGTCCTCTGCACCTACCCCAGGCCTACTAAGTACATTAAGTTCACAAAGAAAGTGGATCTGAACTGAAGGGACTGCAAGCTCCACCATGCCATTCCACCAGTCCATCTTCTTCCAAGTTGTGTACAGGAGTGCTTGGAAACAACTGAGAAGCTGCATGGGATATACTATTTCGGACGAAATATCTGTAACTAAACTCTCTCTCTCTTGCTTACATCTGAGATAAGTTTTCCTCACTTTTAAAGTGGTATTGCTTTGTGTTTGTTTTAGTTTTTAAGTCAGGAAGGGTTTTTTTAAAACTGCTTATATTCTGCATATTTGATTTTCCTTTGTGGCTAACTGGACTGATTACTAGAATTCTGTGAGAATCTGCATCAATATAGTTTGCAACTTTTGGTGGGGTTGTGTGATTCAAAATAGCAAAAGCTGCAGTTTGTAATTGGATGCCAAACATAGCCTGAGGTGGGGGTAATTGTCTTCACAAGTCAGAGCTCAGCATCACAGCCATTTGTCTAGCTAGACCATTTCAGCATTATTCAACTACTATAAACTAGTGTTGTGATCCTGTTTGAGGCAGAAGTCCATCTTCTTCCAAGTTGTGTACAGGAGTGCTTGGAAACAACTGAGAAGCTGCGTGGGATATACTATTTTGGACAAAATATCTGTAACTAAACTCTCTCTCTCTCTTGCTTACATCTGAGAGAAGTTTTCCTCACTTTTAAAGTGGTATTGCTTTGTGTTTGTTTTAGTTTTAATTCAGGAAGGATTTTTAAAACTGCTTATCTTGTCAGCATCCTCAGAAGGGCTGAAATAACTGCATTTGATTTTCCTTTGTGGCTAACAAACCACCAGGCTGTTTTGGGGCTGGAGAGGTTTACCTGTGTCTGACTTGGATGTCTGGATTTTCTCTGTTTGATTAGCAGGGTACTTTCTCTGTCAAATTGTTGTGTAGGGTATCTTGCTGACAGAAAGGCACTCATCATGAGCGGTGGGTGAGAGCTTTTAGTTGATTGTTTTGTGAGGACACAGTTTAGGCCCAACCCCTTCCCACCCCTCACCCCACCCAATTCCCTGGAAATAGTTCCTTTATACCTGAGGTTCTGACATCATTTCCTCGAGTGCAAGGTGCATTTCACTGTCACATCCTCTCTAGCACACTGCACTGATAATATAAGCATACACATTGTATAATATACATATTTCTATATAACAAATCACACACGCACACACACACACACACACACACTAATACAATAAAAAAAAAACTAGATAAACATGTGGGGAGTAGTGCAATGTAATGGCTGTGGGGCAGTAGTCTTCCGGGAGTCTTTCTGGAGGCTGAGATGCTGCCCTATTTGCAGACAAATATCTGCCCTGAGGGAGGAAGTTGCCCGTCTTCAGGCTGCACTGGACAGTAGTAAGGAAACCTTCCCCCAGGCCACACTGGACAGTAGGAAGGGAACCTCCCCCATCCAGGGAGCACTAGCGCCACCACCACTACCTCAGAGGTTGCAAAGAAAGCACAGCAGTTGAACCACAGTGGGCTCAGGGAGGGTGAGGAGGGTGGAACAGAGGCACACCCAGTCAATTGTTCCACTCCACAATCCATACACCATTCTGGGGGAGCATAGCTCCCCTATGGATGCACCCACAGAGAAGACTGATGATAACTGTCACAAGGGAGGCCCACAGGAAGGAGGCAGAGGACACCACAGGAAAGGAAGCAGGTCCTGGTGGGGGACTCAATTATTAGGGGTATAGAACTGGGGAGCTGGGAAAAATGAAGTAAGGTGCCTGCCTGGTGCCATGGCTTGGAGGGACGAAGCGCATCCTCAGGATCACGAGAACAGCTGCAAGAGATTCCGAGCTGGACATAATTGTCCACCTAGGGACAAATGACTTGGCTCATCATGAGATTAGAGCAGTGCAGGAGGACATTGCAGAGTTGGGGAGGGACCTAAGACAAGTAGCACACACAGTATCCTTCTCAGAGGTGCTGCCTGTCAAAAGCATGGGGGACGCGAGGGTAATTGGCACCATGCAGTTTAATGAATGGTTGAAAAAATGGTGTGGAGCACAGGGGTTTGGCTTCATTGGGGACTGGGGTTCCACCTCGAGGGACACCAGCCTATACTGGCAGGATGGTCTGCATCTTTCCAGGAAGAGAACAAGTCTTTTGAGCAATCGGTTTAAATGCTTCATTGGCAAGCTTTTAAACTAGTCTAAGGGGGCGGCACTGACAAGCAGCAGGAAAATCCTAGCCTCTCCCTACAAAACAGGGTACTAAATGAGAAAAAGATTGCGGTAGAACGGTCAGTGGGGGATGCTGCAACAGAAGGTAAAGCCATCAAAAAATGGAGGGAAAGTTCTTTAAATTTGATGGACTGCATCTGACTAAAGAGGGAGTCAGTGCATTGGGGCAGAAGTTTGACGTCTTTGCAGAATATTTAAACTAGCAAATGGGGAGAGGGGTGCAGCACCCCATACGTCGAATGGGAAGAACACCCTTCCCCCCTCAGCTAGTGGTCAAACAGGAATTCAGTGTACTTGCCGTTCATTTGCATCACCAGGTAAGAAAAAAGGTTTGTCTCCCCATACGATGCACAGGGGTAATGCCAAACTTCACCCAACAAACACACCAAAATCTGGCCAATGGAAAATCATGTACACAAATGCTCACAGCCTGGGAAATAAGATCCCAGACCTGCAGGCACAATGTCAGAGGCTAAACTGGACATAGTAGCAATTAGTGAGACGTGGGTTTACCAGTAAGCACACTTGGGAGACTTCCAGTACCTGGCTATGTATTGTTCAGAAGAGACCGAGGTGCAAAAAGGGGGAGGAGGGCCCCTGTATGTTAATGAAAATATCAAAGCTACAGAAATTCAGAATACACATAAGGAGCCAGAAGAACTGTGGGTCACCCTGGAAACAGGAAATGGGACAGCCATAAGAACTGGGGTTGTCTACAGGCCCCCAGACCAGAGGGAGGACATAGACACATTACTGTTAGAAGATATACAAAACATGACAGCTAAAGGGAGGTTCTGATAATGGGAGACTCAACATGCCAGATACAGATTGGTCAATACCAGCAGGAACATCTGCCAGAACTAGACTCATAGTGGATTCCCTGCAGGGAGGGCCTCAAACAACTGGTACAGCAACCCACAAGAGACAGGGCTATCCTAGATCTAGTACTGACTAACAAAGAAGGGATCACAGATCTCCAGGTAGAAGGTCACCTGGGGCCAGTGACCATCACATGGTATGGTTCAATTTGGCTACTACATCTAAATCATCCCATTCCAAGGCAAAAATATGGGACTTCAGAGGAGCTGACTTTGATAAGATGGCCAACAGAGTTAAGCTAGCCTGGCAAAAGAAACACAGGTGAGGGGGCATAGGCAAAGGGCAAGCATTATGATGCAATACTTGAAGCAACATCCCATTGTGTTAGACAGAAAAGGAAGTGCAAAAGAAGAAGGAAACCACTTTGGTTCTCAAATACAGTAGCAGAAAAGGTCAGATCCAAAAGGCTGGCCTTCAGGAAATATAAGGGAACACAGCAGGATGAAGATAGGGAGGCATACCAAACTGCCCTAAGGGAAGCAGGTAAGGCAGTAAGGCAGGCAAAGTCCCAAACTGAGGAAACACTAGCACGAACAGTAAAAGAAGGTGACAAGACTTTCTATAGATACATTAGTGAAAGGAGAAAGTCCAGAGGGGGTTAGTTGCTTAATGGAGAAAAGGGAGCATGGAGGAGGAGGACCCTGTAAAGGCATCTATCCTAAATAGATACTTTGCTCAGTATTTACTGAAGAGAAGGTAGGGCAGGGCCCACAGCTCAGCATCATGGACACAGGGGAGAGAGGTGAGCACTACTCCTTCACAAAAGAAAGGGTCCTACACAGAGCTTGCTAAGCTCAGGGTGGATAAGGCAATGGGACCTGATGGCATACATCCCAGGGTACTTAAGGAGCTAAAGGAGGAACTAGCAGAGCCATTAGCAGAATTGTTTATTGAGTCTCTGAGCACAGGAGAGGTCCCAGAAGACTGGAGAAGGGTTTATGTGATCCCGCCTACAAGAGTGGTAGCAGGGAGGAGGCGGGGAACTACAGACCGTCAGTCTTACCTCAGTAGTGGGCAAGATTATGGAGGCACTCCTTAAGGAAAGGATAGTGCAACACCTGGAATCCATAGGGCACAGGATCCAAGACAGCATGGGTTTACAAAAGGAAGGTCCTGTCAAACTAATCTCATAGATTTCTTTGACTGGGTAACCAGAGTGGTGGACCAAGGGGGAGCAGTTGATGTCACCTACCTTGACTTCAGCAAAGCTTTTGACACTGTTCCACATAGAAGATTGATAAATAAGCTGGGTAGGCTCAGGGTGGGTCAGAAGTTGGTCAACTGGGTGGCAAACTGGTTGACTGGCAGAAAACAGAGAGTGGTGGTAAATGGTATACAGCCAGAAGAGATGCAAGTCACAAGTGGGGTACCTCAGGGATCAGTCCTGGGGCCAGTCCTATTCAACATCTTCATTATTGACCTTGCAGATGGACTAGAGGGTAAGGCTTGTCTGTTTGCAGATGACACCAAGATCTGCAACAGAGTAGATGATACAGATGGGGTGGGCAGAATGAGAAGAGATCTGGATAAACTAGCAGAATGGTCAGAAGAGTGGCAACTGGGATTTAATGCAAAGAAGTGCAAAATCATGCACATAGGGAAGAGAAACCCTGAAGCCACTTATAGGCTGGGAGGGAGTTGCTAGCAGTCACAAAGGAAGAAAGAGACTTGGGCATCATCATCACTGATGACCTAAAATCATCAAACAGACCTCTAAAGCAGTAGGTAAGGCTAGGGGGTGTTAGGGTGTGATAGTAGAGAATTACAAGTCGTAAGAGGAGGTAATGTCCTCTGTACAAGACATTGGTTAGGCCCCATCTGGAGTACTCTGCAGTATTGGAGGCCACACCTTCACAAGGACATTAACCAAATTGAGGCAGTCCAGAGAAGGGCAACAAAATGGTGCAGGGACTGCATCAGAAGACATATGAGGACAGATTAACGGAGCTCAATATGTATACCCTTGAGCAAAGGAGGGAGAGAGGTGATATGATCGCAGATTCAAACACCTTAAGGGCATAAACAAGGTGAAAGAGTCTAACATGTTTAAATATAAGAAAAATAGCAGGACAAGAGGACACAGCATGAGATTAGAGGAGGCCGATTAAGGGGAATGAGGAAATTCTTTTCACAGAAAGGGTGGTGGATGCATGGAATGGCTTACCACAAGAAGTGGTGGCTATGAATACAGTGCAGGGCTTCAAACAGGCATGGGATAGGCATAAGGGAGCAATACAAATGACTATGAATAGATAGGTCACCGACAGAGCAAAGGCCGATGGCACATTTATCAGGTAGAAAAAGAAATGGGCAGACTGGATGGGCCTTGCGGTCCTTATCTGCCGTCAACTTCTATGTTTCTATGTTTCTATGAGTACTAATGCCCATAGTCTGGGTAACAAGCTTCCTGAATTAGTGGCCTTGATGGAGGAGGAACTTCTGGATATCATGGCAGTCACAGAAACATGGTACACACAAAACCATGACTGGGACATAAACATACCAGGATACACTGTCTACAGGAGGGACAGGGAGGGTAAAAGAGGAGGAGGAGTAGTTCTTTACATAAGGAAGGAATAAAAGCAACAGAACAAAAGGGTAAACAGGGAGGAGAAGAAGCACTGTGGGTAATTTGGAGACAGGTAATGGCACCACAACACGCACTAGGGTTGATACAGACCTCTCTCAGGGGAGGAAATGGACAGGGAAATGATAGAAAGTATACTTAGAATGGCAGAAAAAGGGGAGATATTGCTGATGGGTGATCTGAATATGCCAGATGTTAACTGGAGTGCAGTTGCAGCTGCCACTTCGAGGAGTGCAGTTATTCTAGATGCCCTACGGGGGGCATGTCTTAGACAACTAGTACTGGAGCCCACTCGAGATGGAGCAATATTAGAGATGATTCTCTCAAATGGAGATGGAGAGAGGATCACAGATGTAGAAGTGGGTAGCCATCTGGGAACTAGCGACCATCGAACAGTATGGTTCACAATAAACACAGCAATAGAGTCAAGCCGTACAAAGACAAAAGTACTGGACTTTAGGAGGGCTGACTTTGCCAAAATGGGTGAGTGCCTAAGGAATGCACTAGCAAATGGGCAGGAAGGAGGGGTGGAAGAACAATGGGGAATAATAAAAACTGCCATCACAGAGGTAACGAGCCTTTGTGTGAAGCAAATAAACAAAACAAGACGATGTAAGAAACCACTATGGTTCTCAAAGGAAGTGGCAGTGAAGGTTCAAGAGAAAGAAAGCATCTAGGAAGTACAAGGAATCGTAGAAGGAGCAGGACAGAGAACTGTATCAGTTAAAGCAAAAGGAGGCTGGGAAGGCAGTCAGAACAGCAAAGGCCCAAACCGAGGAAAAGATAGCCAACTCAGTTAAGAAGGGGATAAAACCTTTATAGGTACATCAGGGAGCAAAGGAAGACCAAGGGAGGGATAGTGAAGCTTAATAAAGGGAGGGAGGGTGGGCAGAGGAGACTGTGAAAAGGCAGAGATACTAAACAAATATTTTTGCTCGGTATTTACAAATGAAGAGGGAGGTACATAAAACAAACAGTAGTAACACTCTGATACAGAAGTTGATACCAGACCATTTACAGAAGAAAGGGTTCTGAAAGAACTCTTAAAACTGAAGGTGGACCAAGCAATGGGGCTTGATGGGATTCATCCCAGAATTCTAAAAGAGCTAAGGGTAGAACTAGTGACACCACTGACTACCCTTTTAACAAATCATGGGAGGATGGGGTGGTACCGAGGACTGGAGGAGGGCAGATGATTCCCTTCACAAAAGTGGGAGCAAGGCAGAAGCAGGAAACTACAGACCTGTTAGTTTAACCTCAGTGATAGGGAAAATGATGGAATCACTTGAAGGAAAGAATTGCGAGTATCTAGAGGCCAGAGGGGCACAGGACCCTAGGCAGCATGGATTCACAGTGGGAAGGTCATGCCAGACGAATCTGATAGATTTCTTTGACTGGGTGACCAAAGTAGTAGATCAGGGAGGGGCTGTGGACATGGCCTACCTAGACTTTAGCAAGGCATTTGACACAGTCCCACACAAAAGATTAATATACAGTTAGTCAGCCTAGGAGTGGGTCCCAAGATGACAGCCTGGGTTAAGAATTGGCTGAGAATAGGACACAGGAGTAATAATAAATGGAGTCCACTCAGAAGAAAGGAGGGTTACTAGTGGGGTACCAGAGGGTTCAGTGTTAGGCTGGTCCTCTTCAATGTCTTTATAGCTTACATTGGAAGGACTGGAAGGAAAAGTATGTCTCTTGCAGATGACACTAAGATCTGCAACAGAGTTGATGCACAGGGTGGGGTGGAAAGGATGAGTAGGGACTTGGCAAGGTTAGAGGAATGGTCAAATGTATGGCAGCTTAGATTCAATGCTAAGAAGTGCAAGGTAATGCACCTGGGAAACAAAACCCAGGGAAGAGTACACAATGGGGGTGAGATACTAACAACAACAAAATGGAAAGGGACCTGGGGGTAGTCATATCAGATGACCTAAAGGTGGGCAAGCAATGTGAGAGGGGCAGCAGGAGGGTTGGGGTTACTGGGATGCATAGGAGAGGCATCACCAGTAGAAAACAGGGAGTTATTATCCTCTGTACAGACAGCTGGTGAGACCCCATCTGGAGTACTGTGTGCAGTTCTGAGACCCAATCTCTGCAAAGACACAGACAGGATGGAAGCTGTCCAGAGGAGGGCAACTAAAATGGTACAGGTTCTGCACCGGAGGAACATATGAAGAGAGACTTAAGGAGCTTAATATGTATAGCCTCGAGGAAAGGAGGAGAGGAGGACATGATAGAAGCTTCAAGTACCCCAAGGAATCAACAAAGTCCAAGAGGGTAGCATCTTTCAAAAAAGAGGTGTGCAAGAACAAGAGGGCACAATTTGAAGATGGGGGGCAGTAGAGGTAATTTAGGCTATTTTTTCACAGAGAGGGTTGTGGATGCATGGAACGGCCTTCCGGAGGAGTAAGGTTGTGGAGTCACAATCAGTGGTGGAATTCAAGTACGCATGGGACAGTCATAAGGCAATTCTGGGGGTGGGGGTAAGAAGAAGTAGGCTGCTGGTTAACTAGGATCTGCAGCTTATCCAGTAGGTGAGGAAATGGGCAGACTGGGTGCTTAGGTGGTGTATCTGCAATCATTCTATGTTTCTATGTTTCATGCGGGGGCTGGAGTGGGGACAGGATGTTTCCCAAGGCATATGTGCAGCAAAATATCACACTTATTGATTTGTTTTTGATACCAGGTAAGATACACATGCCACGCATATGCCAATTTTTGGGAATTATCTGGGAGAATTACAGACTGAACAGCAATAAAAATATACTGCAAATAGTATACATAAATTGAGAGCATTATAGTCAGTGGGTTACAATTAACAGACATCACAAAACAAGCACTAGTGAAAACAAAAAAAGTTGCCAGTGCAGTCAAAAAATGTGCATGCAAAAAAATGGACACAGAACTGGGAACATCAGTGATATCAACTTCACTGGTGCAGGTAGAACATACAGAGAGCAAATATATTTAGCATAAAAGATAATACGCATCAGAGAATACAACAGTGCTCGGGCAGCCAGTCCTATGGTTTCTAGCAACTGCAAGGTCTGAGAAGATGCAGTGAGCCCTTTAGAGTTTTACACTGCATGACTGTGGTGGGGGGGTACTCCAGTAGTAAGGTGTGGTTCCTCTCTGGGGGCTCCACAGTTGTCTTCCAAAAGGGGAGGGGGACCCTCAGGTAAGAACATGAACCCAGATCCCAGGTAAAGGAATTAAACCGGATATACATATGAAAGCTATTCCTTAATATGTTAACGTTTGAGTGTTTCCTTTCCCTTTTTCTAAATGGCTGTCCCTGGCTTTAGTTTGAAACAAGGAGACAGCTTTTAATATTAGCAGTTTGTAGTTCTCAAATCTGCAAGATACATAAGGTGTCCACATCGGAAGAACAAAACTAGTGCAAACCAATAAAGCACCAAAGCAACCTGAAGTCATGTTGTTCCCTACGAGGAAACCAAAGGCTTTGTTTGTATGTGGTTTTTACTATTTCCTGTTAGATCATGCTAATATTGATGTATATAACGGTACAGACTCCATAATAAAGCGGGTAGTACTATTGTTTCAATGTTGTGCAAAAGTTGAGAGGTACATGGTATGAAAAATATTGGTCTCTACCATCAAGCTACTACCAAATATAAATTTAGGAATAGATCAGCAGGTTATTTCATATAATGTAAAGGGTCTAAGTAGCTCCTCATTAAAGCAAGATTATAATCTTCAGGAGCTAAACTGTTAAAATGCTTTGGTGGAATTTTTACAAGAGACCCACCTTACACCAGCTGAGCACAAAAAGCTGAAACGCAGCTGAGTAGCTCAGTTTTTTTTGCCCGCCTATGTGGTTCATCTGGACATGGGGAGGGCAGTGTTAATTAGGAGGAATTTACCTAATGACATTCAAGAGCTCAAAGGGGACCCAGACAGAAAGTTCCTGAGGTTGCATGGCTGCTATAGAGATATACCTGTGGTGCTGCTAAATATATATGCCCCTAACAAGGCAGCTGTACGAGTGTAGTTTTTAAATGAATGTTATTAGGTATAGTTCAAGTCTCCACTTGTTTACACCTGCTGTGAGTGACTATAACTGTGAACCCCACTCCACAAAGACAAGAGTGGAGGGGGTGCAGGGAGTCCCTCAAGTACTGTAAATGCCTAATGAAGATATCCATACATAGAACAGTTACATGAAAATTTACCATAACAGTCGATCTTCAAGAAAACCTCAGTTGGGCCATACCATTGGAACCATAAGTTGTCAACATGAGGACTACTCAAACATTTTTAGTGGGGGCCACCTACAATGACATGCAGCATCACTACCTATATAACATGTGTGGCTCCAACACTCCTCAGTCCCCAGCCATAAGCCTTAGAGCACCTCTTAATGTGAAGAACCAGGAGACCAAAACCAGTACCAAGTAAACAAGGAGAGGCATGGGACATGAAACACATTGCATGGAATAAGGTCTTAGGTGAAGCATCCGGTTTATCTCTCAGAAAAAAGGAGGAATGGGGGAGGGTACACCATGGCCCGATGGAATCGATTCTCTCAAAGATCTGCTGTTAAAATAGTTATGTAACTATTTTATCTTCGTTGAGCATATCTCCTCCATTGGGCCACACCTTTTGAACAATTTCCAAGCAGTACAAAGCATCCAAGGAGGATGGTACAGTATATTATGTGATCAGGACAGAAGGTCTTGAAATACCGCAAGATCAAAGCCAGCACATCTACAGTGATGATGTCCAGACTGTAGCACTTAGTGAAAGTAAGCACAGAGCTCCATGTGGCTGCAGCACATGTCAGCAGCAGGGACATTCTGGAAACAAGTGACAGAAGTGGCCATACCCCTCGTGGAGTGACCACAAACAGCACCAGAAGTTCCTTACCGTACTTCCTATAACAAAAAGTTATACTGTTAGCTAGTAATTTGAACAGGCACTGTTTGGATACAGGTGTGCCCTCTTTCCCAGGGGTGAAAAACAAAAAGCGGAGAACTCATTCTGCAGATCTGAGTGCAATTAACATAGTATGCCAGTGTTTTATGTATTTCAAGAGTAAGGAGCAATGCCTCACCCTTATTGGCATGCTCAGAGTAATGAGCAAGAAGGTGGATCATTTAGTTCAGTGTAAACTCCAATACCACCTTTGGTGAAAATGTAGGACTGGTACATAGAGACAGATGGTCTTTGTGAAAAATCACATAAGGAGGCTCATTCATTAGATCCCGAATCTTAGAAATTCTATGAGCAGAGTTCATTGCAACTAAAAATGACAATTTCCATGAATGGAAACATAGGCCACAAATTGTGGCAGACTCAAAAGCTGCCAAGGTCAGTTTTTCAAGTATGAAATTCAAGTTCCAAGGGGAGCCGTGATTACTGATAGATTTCTTATGCAGAATACTGCTCAGAAAGATATGAGGCACTTCTAATTGTGCAGCCATTCTGCCATTAACAGGGGCATGACATAGTGATACGGCAGCCAAATGCACCTTTATAGAGGAATGGTATACAGTTATGTGGGCAGTTAGGGCACCGCAACCAGTTCACCTGTCAGTCTGGTGGACTGGATGTTGCAACGCTGGGCAGGGATGGTGCCATCCAGGTGTTGCACCCCTTGCCCCATACACCTCCGACCTGGAGATGATTATATTAAAGTACAGGGGGCATGGGAGGTGCAGCCCCCCCTCAAATAGCCAGAACATACCCTGGGGCATTGGGCATGATAGGGGTTGGGCGGCATGATTGTCAGGCATGATGTTCGCCTTTGGCATTGTGCTGCCGCCCTAATGATGGTCACAGTTTTTCTTGTGGCTGCAACATGGTGGAACCTAGAGGAATACTGCAGACCAGAATCAGATAGTGAAAGCAAGTATTCTAAAACAGCATTCACAGGACATGTAAAAGGGTCTGTATTATGAGAAGTAGAACACAAAGTGAATTCTTCCATTTCAAGGAATAAGTTTTTCTGGTAGAAGGCTTCTGAGCTGCAAGCAAGACATAAGAACCTTAGGTGACACCCCAAAACATGCGTTGGCAATATTTTTAGGAGTTATGCATGCAGATGTAGGGACTCTTCATCCAAATGAATCAGGGGTCCCCGATTCTGTGACAACAGCCCCAGGCACAGGGGCAGAGGAATAGGATGCTCTATCACCAGTTGTTGTAGGAGTGGAAATCATATCTGGCAAGGTCACAGAGGAGATGAGAGTGGGAGTCTCCAGTATCAGCTTGAGCAGAACTCTCAGTATTAGAGAAATGGGGGGGATGCATACTGGAATTTCCCTTTCCAAGATGGGGAAATGTATCTCACCAAAAAACTCCAGGCCCAGGAGTGAGTGGCAGTTTTTGCATTGTGTGAAGATTCAAAATATTCCAACTCTGGATGACACCATCTCATAAAGAGGTCATCTACCATGGAGGTCAGCAGTTCCCATTCATGAATCACGGACCGAGACCTGCTTAGTTTGTCTGCCATGACATTCTGGGGGCCTGGGAGAAACACAGCAGACAGCAGAAGGCCATGGGACATCACCTAGCACCACGCTCTCACTGTTTCCCTGTATAGGGGATAGGAGTGAGTGCCCCCTTATTTGTGTACATAGTGCATAACACTGACATTGTCCATCTGGATTAACAGAGGACTGGGCAGAGATGATTCTGAATTGCCTGGAGGCTGTATGGCAGCTCTAATTTTCCAATACACTTATGTTTTGTGTTTGAGCAATAAGAGTGTCTGTCCTCTCCTATGGTAGGAAGGCACACCCCTTGTTCATCTCCAGTACTGGGCTAATGTGTTGCAGGCATTAGTATGGGCCAGTACTGACTTTGGCACATTCATTGTTATCCCTAAGGCCTCAAACAGTTGCATTGCTTGGGAAAAGGTGCGATGAAAAGCATCCCTGGAACTGACCTTTAGGAGTCAATCATCCAGGGAAGGGAAGACATAAAGCCATTTTCTGCAAAGGGGTGCCACAACCACTGCTAAGAATTTGGTAAATACCCATGGTACTGAAGTTAAGTCAAAGTGTAATACTCGGAACTGATAGTACCTCCCCTCCAGCATGAAGTAGAGGTATTGTCCATGGCACCATCTGATCTTGATATGAAGGTATGCATCCTTCATGTCCAGTGAACAGAGCCAGTCCCCTGTTTGTAAGAGGGGAATAAGGGCTTGCAGAGACATGATTCAAAACTTTTTTTATTCATGTACAGACTGAGGTCTCTGAGGTCCAGCACAGGACATAAATCTCCTATCCACTTTGGAATTAGGAAGTATCTGGAATAGAAACCTTTATTCCTATCTTGTGGTAGAACAGATTCGAGAGCATGTTTTTGAAACAGGGTCTGGTCTTCTTTTAGAAAAGACAAGTGAACTGGAGGGTAAGACAAATGGGACAGAGGATGAACAGGAGGGGTTTCTATCAATTCAAGAGTATGTCCCTTTTCTATTATTTTCAAGACCTGCTGGTCAGTAGTGATCTCACTGCTTCAGATGCAGGGAGATCCTTTCCTCAACTCGCACCCTGGCAGGCAATAGCTGGGTGGGGAGGCAGAAGAGTCAGGTTGAACCAGGACTTGCAGAGCCACCAGGACCAATTCTTATGGACACCAGGGAGAGTGGACTCCGGAGGGTACCACTGCCTCTACCATGGGACTGCTGACAGTATGTATGGTTACCTCTGGCAGCAGGCCTATGAAACTATCCTGTACCATGCCCTCTGGTGGGTGTAGGATGAAGGGACTTTACAGACTTTAAAGTAATTTGGGAAGAGTGAAGGTCACAAGTGAATATTTAACATCATTACCAAATAGTTTGGAGTCCCTGAAAGGAGCACTGAAAACAACCTGTTGCACATCAGTAGCAAAACCAGCTACTCCAAGCCAGGCATAATGCCTAATGTAGATAGCAGAGGCTGCAGCCCTTGCAGAGGCATCTGACTCATCATATGTTGAATGCAGTAGTTTGCAAACTTCTGAACCAGCTGGCAATATTTTAAGCAAGTCAGTCTTGAAAGGACCTTCTGTGAGGAAGTTCTTTTTCACACAAAGAGTGGTGGATGCATGGAACAGCCTACCTCAGGAAGTGGCGGATATGAATACAGTGCAGGGCTTCAAACAGGCATGGGATAGGCATAAGGGAACAATACAGATGAGTATGAATAGGTAGACCATTGGCAGAGTAAAGGCCTAGGGCACATTCATAAGGTAGAAAAAAATGGGCAGACTGTATGGGCCCTGCGGTCCTTATCTGCTGTCAACTTCTATGTTTCTATGTTTCTGGTAACACCTGTGCTGCAGTATGTGCAGACATCTCTAGGCTATTCTGATATTTTATCATATGGATCTGGTAATTAGCAATCTGCGAGCCTAAGTAGGCTAAGGCATAATTACATTTGCCCACTGAGTCTTATTAATGCCTAGAGGTATCAACATGCCTAGGGTGGGGATGATCCCTACTTTTCTTCATCCCATAATCAGAACTCCATGCTTGATTTATTTCTCATTTCAGATGAGTGGGATCATGCAATTAGTGACTGCCTCATAAAGTCAACCACAACATCTGACCACACCCCAGTATTTATAGATATTGTACTTGATCCTGCTCCAAAAATTTCAAGCTGGAGATTTAGTGTTTCTGTATTGAATGACCAAGAATTTGTCACAATGGTTAAGGCACATATCACAGAATATCTGGGAGACATTAGGGAAGAGACACCACCCTGGGAGCCAGATAGGATGGGTTAAACGCAGAACTCTCAGGTAGGGTCATACAATATGTATCTCAGAAGCAAAGGGTAGCTGCTGCATGGTGACTTGAACTAGAGGAACAACATATTTTCAATCTAGAATCACTCCATAAAATTGCACCGGATGAGTTCCTTAAGCAGGAAGTCAAAACTAAGATGTACTAACAAAAGTGTTGGAGAAACATGTTAAAGGCAGTCTTGGCTATGTCAGGCAACAGTTCTATGAACACCATAATAGGGCAGGCAAAATTTCTGGCTGGCAGATAAGACAACAGGCAGTGAATAGAGTGGTACTTAAAATTAGAGACCCTCGAGGCTCTGGGATGACATACACTAAACCACAAGGCATCATAGCAGCTTTTGCAACATACTGTAGCCATCTGTACTCAGCTGAAAGGTCAGAACAGCATAAGGTCAGGATTGCAGAATTCCTGGGGGACAGGTGGATCCCACAACTCTCTGTGGAGGACCATGATCAACTAGATGCTCCGACTGTGGATTACACCATGTTGAAGAGTAGGGCAACATTAAAAAATGATAAAGTGGCAGCTGTGGATGGCTTCCCTGGGGAATTTTAAAGGACTTTCTAGGAGGAGCTCACCCAAGAACTGGGAGGAGTTTTTTTGGGGGTGGGGGTTGGGGGGGTTAGAAGGGGCACCACTCTCCTGGAATACAGCCCAAATTATGATTCTCCCTAAGACAGGGAAAGACCTGGAAGAAAGTGAAGCATACTATCCCATCTCTCTGCTCCCACCAGAAATCTATTTTAGCAAGGAGGCTGCAACTGTGTGTTGGGAGGTTGGTCCATCCAAATCAAATGAGTTTCACTGGGGGTTGATATTGGCAGAGTAACATCCTTAGAGTGTTGAAGCTATTCTCCTCCAGCAGTGCCTCAAAGGATCTACAGCTGGCCATATGGATGGATGCAGAAAAAGCATTTGATGAGGTGGACTGGACCATCCTCACACTGCTGTTAGCCGGGGGTTGGGATGGATTTGGAACAGCTTAGGATCATTATGCACCACTCCAGAAGTAACAGTTGAGATTAATGGGGACAGACTAGGATACATTTCATTATACAGAGGCACAAGGCAGAGGTGCCCCCATCCCCACTCCATTTTGCATTATATATTGAGCCCTGTCCATTGTGGTCAGAGGCAGTGCTCAGATCATGGGTATCACCGTGGGACACATGGAATACAAAATTTCACTATATGTTGATGACTCTCTCATTTTCATCAGCAACCCATTATCTTCTCTCCCCACTCTACAGGAATTGTTACAGGCATATGGAGAAACAGCAGGGTAGTATATCAATTTCTCCAAATCAGAGGCTATCTGCATGTCCGGAACCTGTTTTAGGTTAATTCAAGGAGTCCTTCTGTTTTAAATGGGCACCCCACAATTGGTTTGGCTATCTGGGGGTATGCGCAACCCCCCAATTCTCTAAACCTTTCAACCCTAACTACGAATGGCTCTATGTGGACTTTCAGAGAGGTGGCAACATGGCATTTACTCCTTCATTCATCATGTGATCGTATAAACATTCTTGAAATGAATGCCTTGCCACGCCTATTATTTTTATTTCAGACCTTACCCATGTCCATTCTGCCTAGCTTCTGCAGGAAGTTACACATACTGGTCCTAAAAATATATATGGGTGGGTAAGCAGGTGTGCACAAAGCATAACCCCTTGGTCAGGACCCCTGAGAGGGTGGGGGAGCCAGAGATAATTCACGGGGTCCAGGCCACCAGCATGCTACTGTATGCAGCTGCAGAGATGCCCCAGAGCCTGAACTTTTCCCGGTGCCCAGAATTCTTCTCAAGGGATCTGCTCTTGGTACTATTGAAGGCAAAAGGTGGCTTGCCGATGTCAGATTTTACAGCTTATTATCTAACAGCACAGGCTACTCATATTGTTATATTTGTTTAGCAAGACATACAATCAGGGTGGCATGCTTTAAAAAACAGATCTATGTTTTCCACCCCTCTATTTACATTACCTTTCATATGCAACACCCAGCTCTAAAGGGACAAATTACAGATAGATGAATAAAACATACACTGTGTATTGAATAGCTCTGGAATAAGACAAATATGCTTAACAATATAGGCCCATCGACTGTCATCACAGGGGTTCAAGATTTTCCGAATGGGAGATAAGATGTGGGTTTCTGGACATGGAATACCCTTAAACTAACATATCATCACCAACTGGTAGACAGAGGGAAATACATGCCATTTGACCAACTCTGGAACACTTATCTTCCCAACAATGGCATGTTTCACTTCTTTCAAGCCTGTTGTATCATCAAGGTGAGGACAGCACAAGAAAGGAAATCAGGGATCACACCAAATTGAATATTTCTTATTTTGGGCTGTGTAAGTTACACAGAGGGGGAGATATACAGTACATCTCTTGCTTACACTATGCTATGCTACTCAGTACCTCTGGCCTGGTCATCACATTTGAAGTTAAATGGGAGAAGGAAGTAAATATGGTTCTCTCAGAAGAACAGTGGGCCAAAACTTGGGAAAGTGGGTGCAAAACCATGGCCCTCTCCCATATGGAGGCAGTATAGGTGGTGAACTGAATACTCATTCATTTTTTTCCCATATACACTCAATAACTAGACATTCTGACCACAACAATTCAAGACGCTGCTGGAGGGGATGCCAGGACATGGGGACTCATTTTCATACCTTCTGGAGTTGTGATAAATTGCAAGCATACTGTAAACAAATTAATGGAGAGATAGATAAGGTACCAAGCATGCCCAGCCACATTTGAAACATATCATGGGGCTGCCTCCTGCAGGTTGTGGGACTCTAAGATTATGGGACTTTATGGAATAATGAGCCTAGTGGCCCTGAAGGGGATCATATCAAATTGGTTGTCCCCTTCACCTCTTACAGTTGAAAAATGGCAGGAGCATATGGCCATAGTAAACAGGATGGAGCACATCACAGCTGACCTGTGCTTAACAAGGAAAAATGTATCCAACAGTTGAAGGGCTGGGAGGCATGGAGATCTTCCCTCTGGAGACAGAGGTATTTGAGTGGTAGATTTAATGGGCCCACCTGAATATGGGTGTGTGACAAGAAGGCTGACACCAGAGGCCACAAGGGCAGGATACCTACTGCAACTGCCCTGAAAAAAAAAACACTGTGTGAAACAGAGGAAAGTGCAGAGTATAAGAACAGTGATTTTTTTTATTTATTTGAAATTCTCGGATTAACACCTTTGAGCCAAAGGCTCTTTTACACAGATTCCATGTCAAGGTACATGAAAAAAAATGTATGGGAGATGCACAATGTAATACATCATAATACTGTAATATGTCATAATAAATCATAAAACATTAGAAGAACTGAACGGACAAAACTGACAATCGTAATACACAAGGGTGAGTGTAGAGGCAGCAGGAGGTGGATACAGGTTGAGGTGGTCAGAGAGAAGGTAGATAAATATAACATAGTGTCTACCAGTACAGAGGGAGGGGCAACCAGCAGGCCATGTCAAATTGAAGGAAGGGGTGGTGATGTGATTAGGAAAAGGTATGGAGAACTTAGTGGGAGAGGTAGGGCTACTGGTGTAGCTGGGGGAGCAGACAGCAGGCATTGTCAGATTGGTGGGAAGGGTGGGGGGCGTTAGGAAAGTGGTATAGAGAACTTACAGAGATGGCCCAGCAATGACTGGCACTGATGATATCTAAAGCAGTAAAGACAAACAGTAAGAGGCACTGTGGATGAGGCAGAAAACCAACATGATAACCCAGAGCACTGAAGAGGCAAAGCCAAGCAATGAACCATGCCCAAGCTGATGGAGAACTACTGACAGAGTAGGAAAACGGCTGCTGTATAAAACAGAGGACTGTACCCAACACAGGAAAATAGATGAGGCAAAGTCAAGCAATGATCAGCAGAGACTTTTATACCAAAAACAGAGATATCCAGAAAAACAGCAAGAATGCTTATGAGAAAAAGCCATGTGACGGGGCTGAAAGGAGCCATGGACCCAACGCAAATTGGGTACCAGTCTACAAGCCAAGAAATGACCTTTGTAACCCACAGGGTGGTAGCAATAGTGATGGAGATTATTAGGATAGCTCACAACTCGCCCTGGACATTGAAGCAATGGAAACCACAGGGAGGGATCCTGAAGGCCATCAATGGAGACACCATAGGCAGAAAGTGAGAATGCCAACCATGAAAGTCACAAGGACAGGAAGCCAAGTATGAGCATGGATGGGAGACCAACAACAGGGGGAGACCAACAACAGAGGGACAGCTACTACTGACAAATGAGCCAGCAATGATACCACAACTGCAGCAGCAGAGAGGAAGGACATGAAGGCCCCATACACAGTAAAGAGAAAAAACAGAATTCACAGGTCCCAGAGAATAGCGTTGAAGTGAAACATTGACAAAATGATAAAAAACAACAAAGACTGCAAAGCGTAGATATCAAAGATGCAAGGAGCGTTTTCCTTCATTCCGGCGTGAAGTTGACAACCAAACAGAAAGAACTGAGGCAGTATGAGGCCATCAATGCTATATAAGTTTTGATGATATGCGTCATTGTGGTCATCTTCAGTTAGGCATATGTTTTTGAGTGGTTCTGATGGTATCTAAGTTCTACAGGTGCAACTCAGTGGTGGGAAATATCCTTAAAGAAGTTCTAGGATCTCAGAAGATGGGAATGAAAAGGAATGATATAATCAGGAGTCCCATGGTTGCATTTTCTCAAAGCTGTGTATAAGGCAAAAACCTAGGGGTCAAAGTGGATAACAAACTGGTATTTGAGTCTCTAGTTGCAGCCATTGTTCACTGTGGATTTTTTCTTTTCAGAAACATCACCCAGTTGAAGTTGTTTCTTCAATATGATGACCTGATAATTGTGGTGCATGCTTTCAAGACATAACTGTAACTACTGCAACAGCCTATATCTGGGGCTTTCTGGAGGTTTGGTGCGCTATCTTCAGCTAGTGCAGAATGCTGTAGCCAGTCTGATATCTGGTACAAGAACTTTTGATCTTCTTATCTCTACTGTGTGATCCACACTGGCTTCTGGTTAGATGGCAATACCACACTTAAGATCTGCTTATGGGTTTACAAGGCGCTACATGAGCTGGTTCCTGGCTGCGTAAAAGGCCTCCTGCATCCCTGTACTCCTCATGATCATCTCCATTTTGCTGGGGAGAATAACATCTTCTAGGGATAGATCCTTTGTGGTGGTGGCTCCCTGGTTGTAGAAATCCTTTCCTTTCACATCTCCTCAGGGCAGGCCTTTATAAATGCCTTACAAATCTACATGTTCTCCCTGTCTTATAAACCCAGTTAAAGTGTTTTCCTCCTAATGGGTCTCATACTGTTATTTCTTTCTATTAATAAAATTTTATCTGTTCACATATTCTTTTATGTTTTTATGCACAGCGCCTAAAGCCACTGGAATGGGGAGTGATATAGATAAAAACTGATTTATTTCTTTGAGGCTTTGAAAAATTCATGTTGAGTTCTAGATGTTTTTTGGTGGTAGAAATAGGTGCGACACAAAGGAACTGAAACAGAAAACTTGACTTCTATTCAAGGGGTGGAATTTCAGTTGTGGAGGCAAGGCAGGGGGTATTATTTTATTTGGTTACCAGGTAGTTAGTAACCTATTTTCATCTATAACCTGAGGGGAAGAAGGGAGGCAATGACAAGGCACGATGTACACATGCAGGTGATACACAAGTACAGCATTAGGTTACTGTGAAGCCAGCCAGAATATAAACATACCATAGAAACATAGAATTGATGGCATATAAGGACTGCTTTGGCCTACCTAGTCTGCCCATTTCCCTACCTAATGGATAAGCTACAGATCCTAGTTAACCAACAACCTACTTCCTCCTACCCCTCACTAGAATTGCCTTATGTCTGTCCGATGCATTCTTGAATCTCCCCCCCCCCCCATTTTTGACTCCACTACCTCCTCAGGAAGGCCATTCCATGTATCCACAACCCTCTCCATGAAATAATACTTCCTCACATTACCTCTGAGCTGTTCACCCTCCATCTTCAAATTGTGCCCCCTTGTTCTTGTACATCTCTTTTTCTGAAAGATGCTACCCTCTTGGACCTGTTGATTCCCTTGAGGTACTTTAAAGTTTCTATCATGTCCCCATCTACCTCCTCTCTTCAAGGGTATACATATTAAGCTCCTTTAATCTCTTCATATGTCTTCTGGTGCAGACCCTGCACCATTTTAGTTGCCCTCCTCTGGACAGCCTCCATCCTGTCTATGTCCTTGTGGAGATGGGGTCTCCAGAACTGCATGCAGTACTCCCAGATGGGGTCTCACCAAATGTCTGGACAGAGGGATAACAACTTTCTGTTTTCTACTGGTGATGCCTCTCCTTATGCATCCCAGTATCCCACCAGCCCTCCTTTTTGCCTTCTCACATTGCTTGCCCACCTTTAGGTCATTTAATATGACTACCCCCAGGTCCCTTTGCATTTTTGTTGATATTAGTATCTCACCCCCCCCACCTGTGTACACTTCCCCTGGGTTTTTGTTTCCCAGGTGCATTACTTTGCACTTCTTTGCATTGAATCTAAGCTGCCATACAATTGACCATTCCTCTAACCTTGCCAAGTCTCTTCTTATCCTTTCCACCCTACCTTCTGTTTTGACCCTGTTGCAGATCTTTTTGTCATCTGCAAAGAGACATACTTTTCCTTTCAGTCCCTCTGCAATGACACTTATAAAGACATTAAAGAGGACCAGTCCCAGTACTGAACCCTGTGGTACCCAGCTAGTAACCCCCCTTTCTTCAGAGTGGACTCTGTTTACTATTGCCCTCTGCGTCCTGTTGTCCAGCCAATTTTTTACCCAGGCTACCACCTTGGGACCCACTCCAAGGCTGACTAACTTGTATATTAATCTTTTGTGTGGGACTGTGTCAAGTGCCTTGCTAAAGTCTAGGTAGGCTATGCCCACAGCCCCTCTCTGGTCTACTACTTTGGTCACCCAGTCAAAGAAATCTATTAGATTCATCTGACACAACCTTCCTGCTGTGAATCCATGTTGCCTTGGGTCCTGTGCCACACTGGCCTCTAGGAACTCAACAATTCTTTATTTCAGAAGTGATTCCATCAGTTTCCCTACCACTGAGGTCAAATTAACAGGTCTGTAGTTTCTTGCCTCTGTCTTGCGCCCACTTTTGTGAAGGGGAATCACATCCACCCTCCTCCAGTCCTCAGGTACCACACCATCCTCCCATGATTTGTTAAAAAAAAAAGGGTAGTCAGTGGTGTCACTAGTTTTCCCCTTAGTTGTTTTAGAATTCTTGGGTGAATCCCATCAGGCACCATTGCTTTGTCCACCTTAAGTTTTAAGAGTTCTTTCAGAACCCTTTCTTCTGTGAATGGACTGGTATTGATCTCTCTATCCAGAGTGCTTCTAGTCTTTGATTTAGGTACCTCCCCATCTCTTCTTTTGTGAATACTGAGCAGAAGTATTTGTGAAGCACAGTGTCACAGTTTCCTGCAAGATAAAAGGGCTGTTACAGAACTGGGTTTAATTCCGGCAAGCTTCACTGTATATGCATTAAAATGAGACTAAGAAAGTTGCATAATTGTATAGAAACTAACTCCCAAATGCATAAAAGTGCACAAAGGAACAAAAACCCAGAGTCTTAAGAGAAACTTGCCACCAGACCTCTTCTGGAGATTTTATTTCCTGCATGGCAGGTACAGTATATATGTGCATATAACTGAAAAACTGTGTGCATACAAACAAAATAATTAACATTGCTTGAATAGGGCAAGAATCAGGACTTCAGTTTTATGTGCATACATACAGAATGTACATACATCCAAATGGCATACAAGTAAAATGCACTGTAATTCATTTTCTAGCATTTGGTTTCTGTATAGAAACAAGACTGTCAGCAGAAAAGGACTGTTTGGGCCCACCCAGTCTGGCCAGATGTTCCCTGTCATATCAGTCTCCAGAGACCCTAACTGGTCTCAGGCGACCATCTATCCTCCCTGCCTATATACTAATAGACCCCTATGTCTACCCCAAGCATGCTTGAAATCCCCCCAATGTTTTCACCTCCACCACTTCAGCTGGTGGTCTGTACCATGTGTCTATCACCTATTAAGTAAAGTAGTATTTCCTCAAATCCCTCTTAACCCTTGCCCCCCAGTTTCATTGTATGCCCCCTGGTCCTATTGCTCTTTTTCATTTGAAAGAGACACTCCTCCTGCACCCTGTTCACCTCTGTGAGGTATCTGCAGGTCTATCATGTCACCTCTTGCTCTCCACTTTTCCAGGATGTACAGGTTGAGATCATTCAGTCTCTCCTCATAGAGCTTCTCATGCAACCCCAGCCCCATTTTAGTTACCCTCTTCTGGATAACCTCCACCCTATCTAGGCCCATTGTGAGGTGTGACCTCCAAAACTGAACACAGAACAGCATGCGCCACTTGTACCATCCACGCTTACAATGGCCACTTACATCGGTCAAATCCTGAATTCCAAAAGACAAATCTCATAGGCTGTATTGTAAATCTGCTTGCTATAGTGGATTAGGGACACATGTTGTACCAGAGGCCTGATGCACATTAACATCTCCACAGCTGTGATCAGGTAGCCTCCCCATTACTTTCTGAGGCTACCTGAATGCAGCTATGGAGGTGTTAATAGGCTTCCCTGACAGCATTTTATCACTGTGGTCAGCTAACGAGGTGCAAATTATACTCCCATGCTGCAGTCATAGCAAGCCCTTTGCTGCTGATCCCTTTGTACTAATCCTTTTGCTGTTACAAATCCCTGCTCTGTAGTTCCTCATTCCTATACCCTCCTGGGGCTTTTACAGATCCCTACTGTGTTCTCCATGAAGCGAGTGTGAGAGACCTGATGCCTCCTACAGCAGTCATAGCAGAGTCCTTTCCTGCTCTGAGAATCTGACACTGCTTGCAGCTTTTACAAATCCCCATTGTGTTCTCTGTGAATCTGACACTGCTTGTGGCTTTTACAAATCCCTGCTATGTTCTCCATGAATATGACACACTGTGGAGAGAGAGTGGGAGACCTGATCCCTCAGGCAGCAGTCAAAAGAGAAAGAGAAATCCTCTGGACTGAGACTGAGGTGGGTGAAAGCTATACAGTGCTGGGTTGACAGGAAGGGCAATGTTACAGACAGGACTGAGGCTGAAACATAAATGTAAGCACAATGGCAAACACATTGTGTGACTCAGCTCCTGTATCCTACTCCTTAGTAAACTGCAACCAAGATAGAATTTTGTGGCCAGTCTCTTTCTACCTTCTGATCTCATACCTGCATCTACCCCTATTTCTCTCTTTTAAACAGACTTCTTTAAAACTGCACTGTACTGATATCTGTGTGTTAGGCTGCTCATAATCGGTTTATTTAGTGTTTTTGTTTAACACAGACAGCAGCATACAATGGACAACACATCTTTACACAGAGTAGTCGGTTATGAGCAGTATGCATTGTACTCCAGGTGGGATCTCACCAGTGGGTGATACAGTGGCATCATCATCTTCCTCTTCCTGCTGCACATACCGTTCCCTATGCACCCCGACATCCACTTACTCTCCCCACTGCTTTGTCACACTGCACTGACACTATGAGTCCATCAGTTATGGTAACCCCAAGGTCCCTTTCCTGCTTAGTGACCAACAGTACCACCCCCATCCTGTACTCAGCTACTGGGTTTCTATCTCTTAGGTGCATGATTTTGCACTTTTTGGCATTGAATCTCCACTGCCATGCCCTTGACCACCTCTTGAGTTTTTCAAGATGCCTGCGCATTCTCTATGCCCCCTCTTGAGTGTCCACCACCCAGCGGCAGATTTTGGGTTATACATTGATAGTGGTTATAAAACAAATCACAAATAAATCAGGGACAAGCCAGGGGCTGTACAAAAATAAATCATTTCTTTTTAATGGCTGGTTATGGCCTCTACTGACCTCATGAATGTTGGTCCCCGTGTGAGGTCCATAGCGGTCATACCCAGCCATTCAAAATAAATCATTGTTTTATGCAACCCATGGCATGTGCCATTTACAGTATACAATGCCAAGGGTTGGTAAGTTTGTTAAATTATGCTTCTGTGCCATTTTTTACTGGTAGGCCTGTACAGAATGTTAGGCAGAAAGGAAGATTTTGCTCAGAACATTATAAAGCTGGAGTGGAAATTGCCATTGCTCTCTAAGCTGGAGTGGAAATAAATGAATTATTTCAACTCCACTTCCTCTGCTCATGAAAATCAATGGAATTTTTTTGTGATTTTTGTGTACCAACTGGTGTAGTATGAGCAGACGATATTCCAGAGTGCATCCAGGAATAAACTTTTTTATTCAGTCTGGGACATTGCCAATAATGCTGCCTAGCAAAGAGAAGCCACAAGTGCTATGTTGCATTGTTGGCAACATGCCAGGATGAATAAAAACATTATTCTCATATGCATTGTAGAATGTCCTCTTTATACCATGGGTTCTGTCTTGCAATTGTGACAAGGCTGTAGTGGAAGTAACATGAGCTGTGGTGGAAATACAATATTTCCACCACAGTTGAATGACAGGGAAAATATCACTTATTTTGCACTGTTAGTTATCACTTCTATTGTATAAATTAGGGATATTCCAGAGGGTGAGCATAGATAACTTTTATTTTTTAGTTTTTTATTTACAAAATGTTTCACCAGGAAAGACAGCATGAGTGGAGAACAGCTAGTTTCCACATGCATCGGGGGGGGGGGGGTACAATGGAAGGGAGAGCAATTAAACAATTATAAACATAGTACAATTATAAACATATTACATAGTACAATGGAAGAGAGAGCAATTATAAACATATTACATAGTACAGCAATTCAGAGAGACATATCATGTCACAATTAGGGATAGCATAGTGGCTTACCGTGTTAAAGAGCATATGCCAGGGGCAGGTAAGACAACCTCCAGGAGAAAAATGCATAGTGCCATCCAGGGCCAAAGAACGGGAGGCCAGAGGGTGTGAAAAGGCCCACAGGTCATGAGTGTGAGGGGAGCAAGGCTGCTGTGTGTTCTAGAGAAATTATAGGAAAGAGCGGGGGGATAGAAAAGAGAGCATAGACCAGTGAAACCCCCCTCAGAATGTGTGGAAACCCTACAAGGAGGGGGAGGACCAGTCATAGGGCTAGGAGGAGAGGGGAAAATAAAAAGAGAAAAATGTAGGAGAAAGTGGAAGAGGGAGGAGAGAGGAGATGGGGCAGTGATAGGGGCACGTAGCTGGCGGGAGGAGTATGAGAAAAGCAGAGTTATGGGGCAAAAGTGAAATTGGGCAGCAAGAAGGGAGGGAAAAGGAGTGGGGGAAGGTGGAGGGTAGGACTTGAGCGATGGAAGAGTGGAAGGATAGGTGGAGTAGAGAAAAAACACTGGAGTGCCATTTGAGAGCAGGAAGAGGGGCTAGAAGCAGGTGCAATTGGGGAAGAAGTAGTTGTACAAGGCTAAGGAGAGGGAAAAATGGGACACGGAAAGTTGGACGGGGAAAGGCAGAGAGTTCCAGAATATAGGGACTAGATAAGAGAAAGCTTCCTGGCCAGTAGAGGTGAGGCAGCGTGGAACAGTGAGATAGTGAGAATCCAGGGATCTAAGAGTATGGGAGTTGGGAGCAGGAGCAGAGAGCAAAGAGGAAAAGTAGGAGGGTAGGGTCCCAAACCAGAATTTAGAAGTCAACTTAGCACAGTGGGAGAGACGTGTGCGTTTGAGAAAAGGTAAGGCAAGAGAGTAGTACAGGGTGCAGTGGTGATTGTGGAAGGGAGAGTCAAGGGCAAAACGATAGAGGGCATTGAAGAGAGAGTCCAGTCTGATGAATGAAGACTTAGGAGCAGCACTGTAGACTATATTGCCATAGCCAAAAATGAGGAGAATCATTTTCTGAACAATAACACACCTCACCGGTAGTGGTAGTGCACTGTGGTTTCTGTAAAGGGTGCCGAGCTTTGGGCACAGTTTTTTCAGGATAGCATCGATATGTTCAGAACAGTTAAGGTGGTGGTTAAGCCAAACACCTAGGTATTTAAAAGAGGTAGAGTCCTATAAGGTAGTCCCATCAAGGGTGTGGAAGTAGGGGAGAGTGGGCAGCTGAAAGAATCTCTGCCTAGTGCCAAAGGTCATGGAGACTGCATTCTTGGTATTGAGGAAAAGTTGATGAGAGCTTAGACAGCATTGAACATTGTTGAAGACGCACTGCAGTTTGGTAGTCACATCAGAGGGAGAGGGGCCAGAGGTAAACAGGACAGTGTCATCTGCATACATATGGATAAGGGATGAAGAGCATGCAGATGGGAGGTCATTAAAGAAAATTGAAACTAGAAGTGGGCCTAGAACGGAGCCTTGAGGCACACCAGTAGAGATCTGGAGAAGCAGGGATGAACAGTCAGCTATTTTGAATAATTGGGTTCTACCTATAAGGTAGGAGCTGAACCAATCAGGCAGGCTGTGATAGTTGAGAGAGTTTCAAGAAGGAGGAAGTGAGAGATAGTGTCGAACTCTTTAGCGAGGTCGACAAAGATAGTAGACGTGATATGGCCTTTATCCATGGCAGAGTGGATAGAGTCCATGAGTCTGAGTAGGGAGGTAGTTGTGGAGTGGTTCTTCCAGAAGCCAGACTGGAATGGAGTGAAGAAGGAAGAGTCATCAAGAAAGGAAGAGAGCTGGGAGAGCACAAGGTGTTCCTGAAGCTTTGCCAGGGTGGGAAGTAGGGAGATAGGGCAGTAGTTGCCTGGGGATGAGAGATCACTGCCCTTAGGTAGGGGGAGGATGGTAGCATGTTTCCAGGCCGCAGGCATAGTGGCAGTGCTAAAAGACAGGTTGAGCAGTTCAGCAGGCGGGTAGGAGATGTCATGAGCAGATAGAAGAAGCAACTTAGTGTCAAGGCCATCGGGAGAGCAACCCTTTGTAGGACTGAGTGATAGAAGGGCCTTTAAAATGTTGCTAGGAGAGATAGGTGAAAAGTTAAAGATTTTTAGAGAAAGGAGGAGGGGAGCGACAGGTGGGGGGTTGATAGGGAGACTTACAGAGAGGAAGCACAAGAGGTGAAGCAAGTATTAAATTCTAAAGCTACCAAGGGATGGCCTGAAGTGAGTTGGTTGTTAATACTAAGTAGAGGAGGGGGAGGTTTAGCTTGGGGGGAGAAAGGTGAGTGGACAACTTTCCAGAACTTTGATGGGTTATTTATGTTCCTATTTAAGGTAGAGCAGAAGTAAGCAGGTTTGACCTGACATATAGCTTTTGTGCAGGCATTTCGAAGAGAGCAGTAGTTTGCAAGGTCGCTAGGGTGTCTGGTGGGTTTGTGAGCTTTCCAAGCAGAGTTGCGTGCTTGCTGACAGTCCAGGAGCTCAGGGGTGATCCAAGGGTGGTGATAACCATGCACTCTGACTTGCTTCAAGGGAACATGATTTTTTCAGATAGAGAGAAAGTTATCAGTGAAATAAGCAAGAGCAAGATCAGTGGTATTTGCAGAAGCTACAGGGGCCTAATCAACTAGTGTTAGATCCTGATGTAGAGAGGCAAAGTCAAGAGTTTTGTAGGAGCGGGTGGTTAATAGTTTGGGAGGAACTTTTGGACGGTGAATTTTCCTGACTATATAGATCATGTAATGGTCACTAAGAGTATCAAGCAGCAGGCCAGCCTGGATTACTCTGTGTGAGTGGGAAGTAAGGGCCCAATCAAGGAGAGAGTGATTTAGGATTTTGTGATTTAGGTGTGTTGGGTCCTTGATTAGTTGGGACAGATTGAGTTAGTTATGTCCCTGCGGGTTTTGCTTAGGGAGGGAGACAACCAGTCAAGGTTAAAGTCAACTAGGATGTAAAGCTCACCTAGGATGTAAAGCTCGCCTGTGAACTTGCCTGTCTCTGGCATTATGTAAATGGCACATTCTGGAATGTTGCCAGCAATGCTGCCTAGTAATTAGTGGCACAGCCATGAGTATCAGGCTGCATTGTTGTCATCTTTCCAGAGTGAATAAAATGGATATTTTTCGTGCTCAAACCTTGTAATGTCTTATGTATACTAGGGCCAACTGAGTTTTCTCTATCATGGTGTTAGTTTAACAGACTGAGTTCAAGACAAGTTTCTTTTTCTTCTTATTTAACACAACATTAGTTTTCTTTTTCAGATTGTGGCTCCCGAGTAGTGAAGACAGTGAATAGTCATCAGAAAACATACTCAGCATGGGAACCTCTCCATTTTTAGTGTGAAATAATGATTTTCAACTTCATAATATTACAGATCTAGTTATGGCTGCAGTAGAATGAAAAGCTACAGTGGAAATAATGTGTTATTCCCACTGCAGCTCTCAAAATAACCATTTTGATTCACCAGTGTTAGTCATCACCCCATTGTAAACATGCATTTGTTTTCATGGACAATAAATCATTTATTTCCTCTCCAGAGCAGAGAACAATGGATAGTTCCACTCCAGCTCCATAATGTTTGGAGCAGAATCATCCACTGCAGTTAACATTCTGTCCAGGCCTCTCAGAAAAAATGTCATAAAAACATTATTTTATTATCAGGATTGCACAAATAACAAACAACCTTGCCTGTCCCTGGCATTGTATAAATGGCACATGCCATGCGCTACATAAAAATAAATTATTTTTAATGGCTGAATATGACCTCAATAAACTTCACTCGTGGCTCTGCCACTTGTGAAGTCCACAGATGTCATAATCTGCTATTCAAACTATATTTATTTTCATGCAGCCCATGTCATACCCAATATATCATCTGCAAAATGCTCTTCTGCAATGTCACTTAAGAAGACATGAAAGAGGACTGGTCTCAGTACTGATCCCTGCAGCACACTGCTGGACACTACCCTATCATTACAGTGATTGCCGTTTGCTACCACCCTCTGTTGCTTGTCGGTTTACTAGATTCTAACCCAATTCACCACTTCAAATTTCAACCCTAAGCTCCCAACTTCTTTACCAGTTTCCTGCAAGGCACATTATCAAAGGCCTTGCTCAAGTCTAGACAGACCCCGTCCATTGCCCTCCCAAGATCCATATTCTTGATCACTCAGTGAAAGAAATCAGATTGGTCTGTCATGACCTTCCCCCTAGAATTTATGCTGTCTATGGTCTTGTAGACCATTGGATTCAAGATACTCTTCCAGTCCTTCTTTTAGCAGGGTTTTCATTAACTTCCCCACCACTGAAGACTAACCAGCCTATAGCTGATAGCCTTCACAGGCTGCCACGCCTACATAGAGGGACCTTGTCAGCTCTTCTCCAGTTCCCAGGAGCCACGCCTGTTTCCAGTGTGAATAAGGAAACAAAAAACACAGAATTTGATGGCGGGTAAGGCCTGCTTGACCACCTAATCTGCCCATTTCCCCCTGCCTATTGTATCATTATGGATCCTACTTGATCTCCAGTCCATTCATCCCCACTTCCCTTTCCCTAAGATTCCCTTATGCCTTTCACTTGAATTCTTGAACCCAACCACTCTTTTTGCTGTCACTACTTGTGCTGGAACACTGTTCCAGGAATTGACCCCTCTTTCTGTGAAGAGACTTCCTCACTTTTTTCCTGAATCTGCCCCCCTTCAGCTTCTTATCATGCCTCTCTAGCTGTGAGCACCTTTTTGTGCTGAACAGCACTTCCCTTTTTGTTCTTTACTACTGTGAGGTATGTAAAGGTCTCTATTATACTCCCCCCCTTTCAGGATGTACATATTTAGGTTCTTTATCTCTTTTCGTAAGGCTTCTCGTACAGACCCTGCACCACTGTAGTTGCCCTCCTTTGGGCCACATCCACTATATCCTTACTGAGATCGAGACTCCAGAAATGGACACAGTACTCTAGGTGGGGTCTTACCAGCAATCTATACAGAGGTAAAAATTCCTTCCCTTCTCTGCTAGTGATACCCCTCCCTATGCACCACAACATGCCACTTGCCCTGCCAACTGCCTTGTCTCACTGCCTGGCCACCTTTAGGTCATCCAATAAGAGCATCTTTAGGTCTCTTTCCTGATTGGTGGTCATCAGTACTACCCCATCCATTTTGTATTCCACCCCTGGGCTTCTGTGCCCCAAATGCATTATTTTGCACTTTGTTGCATTGAAACCCAGTTGCCATACCCTTGACCACTCCTCCACTTCTCTTAGATTGATGCTCACCCTTCCCACCCTCCCTGGAGTGCCCACCCTATTGTAGAGTTTGGTGTGATCAGCAAAGAGGCCAACCTTCCATTCCAGCTCCTCTGCATTGTCACTTATAAAGATATTAAAGAGGACCAGTCCCAGCATTGATCCCTGAGGCACCTCACTGGTCAAGTTACAACTTCAGGGACTGTGCTAAGGCAATCCACTGGAACCAAGCTTGGTTATCCGATTAGTATTTCATTTATTAAAACATGCATAAAGAGCACTTTGACATGTTGCACTGTTAGAAGCATCAGTTTTTGTCAAGGCAGATACCAGTGGCTCAGAGCCTGAAGTAATTTATACTTAGCTGTCTAAAAACATGCAGTAAATTAACTTAATTAGTGGTTAATTTATTACATGTTTTTAGACAGTTAAGAGTATAAATTACTTTAAGATATGAGCCAGTGGTACGCCTTGACAAAGGGCTAGTGCAGCCTGAAAACATTTGGTGCAGCATGTGGAGTGCTGCTATCTGTTGTGTATGTTTTAATAAATTATATATGAGTCAGACAACCAAGCTTGGTTCCCTTTTCCTGTGGGTTGCTTTAGCATAGTCTCTCAAGCTGCAACTTGTCTAGAGCCACATGACCAGGGCTTGGCATATTCTGTCTGGTGGCAGCCTCTATCTCTTCAGTTTGAACGCTTCATAGCAGGCACAGATGGACACACAGGGTATTCCTACTAGCATACTGGGAATGGTGACAGGAATGGATACCAGAATGGGCTCTCCACTGTCAAGTCATCCACATAGTAATAGCACAACCTTTGTGGACTTTTTTTTTTTCAAAGAGGGACATGCCAATCTGCTCTTGCTTGGAACAAACATGCAACAACATACCAATTCCATAAGAAATGGTGCCAGCACAGAAAATGTAGTAAGTGACATAAAAACAGCATTTGTACAACTTGAAAGAACAGCACTGAAAGTATGAGGCTATACTGGCAAAGAGTTACCCTGTCAGCTTATCCAACAGTTAAACTGGATCCTGAGGGGACTGAGATTTTCAAAGCAGCCGACTTTCAGCACAGAAAACATTTGTTTGAAAGGGTAGCAGGCATACCTCCACTTTTCAGCAGGACTGATTAAATATATTCTAAAACATACTAAAGAAATAGAAAAAGATGTGAGAAAGGAGCTTCTAGAAAAAGGATAAACAGCCTCTCAATTTGTAACACATACAGAGTATCATAGGTACAGAGATCAGTTGGAGCAAATCCTTAAAATAACTGATATACATATCAGAAAGACTAAAGAAAGAAAATTTGAGAGAGACAGACTGGATTACCAGGAAGGTCATATATTTAACTGGTCAAGAAAAAATACAAAACCCATATCAATTTTGAGAAAAAAATCACCTACACCAGAGGGGGATACTTACACCAGCAACTCAGAACTCGAGGAGACGTCAGGCAATCTGAATGAAGAACATGCCTTTTTAGAACAAAGCCAGGAGGAAGAAATTCCTTCAAATCAGCAAGCAGCAGTGTATCTGATGAAGAACCACCAGCAGGAGGAGCTGCAGCCATTCCTTCCCCAAAGGTATTACGGAGGAGTCCGAGAGTGGTCCGATTCATAGAGTCAAGACGAGGAAGGGCACAAGGAGCAGGATGAGAAAAAACATACCAGAAAAAGACATATCAGAGGAACAATTGGGGAGCCAGATCCAACAGAGGCATGAGATAGAACAAAGGATCCCAGAAAGGAGGAGGTGAGATAGTCCCTGGAAGCTAACATCTTGCAATATGAACTAACAGAAATTGAAAAAGGTGTTGGAAAAGGGGCAGTCATTTATATCAACTAATCAAGCCGCTGAATTTGGTTTAACTATTGACCTACACAGGTTCACTCAAAATCTGAACTTAAAAGTTTTTACTCAGAGCCCCAAAGATGTGCCCCTCCACAGCTGGACTTATCAGTAACAGTCCATGACAATTCTGTTAATGTGTCTCATTTACAGAACGACAATTTTACCAATAGTAAGCTGAGAAATAAATTCACTTTCATGCCACCCTACTGCCCCATGCTCGCAGCGTTTGAAGAATTATGTGCACAGGATAGTGAAGCATTGATGTTAAATCTCCCTGCCCATGATTCCACAATTGCACCTCAGAAGAGAAGGAAGTCTTGACAACCTGGCAAGAAATCCAGAGATTGTCATTCAGGTGGACAAAGGAGGGGCCATTGTTGTTATGGACGCTGTGAAATGCAAACAAGAAATGCTGAGACACTTGGACAATAGGTAGTTTTATGTCCCTCTTATGCATGACCCCACAAACAAGTAAAAAGCAGAAACTGACTATATTCTATATGAAATGTACCCTAATGCTCAAATTTCAAAACAAACATATGATTTTTTTGACCGTTTCACATCCTGTAAGGGCTGTAATTTATGGCCTACTAAAAATACACAAAAGCCTTATAAATCCTCCTACCAGACCAACAGTGTCCAGCATTGGTTCATTAACTGAACCACTTGTGCAATTTGTAGATGAGCAGATTAAACAACTCACTCAGTTGGCCCCTTGATACATATATAAATAAAACACTTCACATATCTTACAAACTTCGGAGAACTTTTATGTGGAGCCAGAATGGTGGCTAGTAATGCTAGATGTTGCAGCCTTGTACACGAATATTCCCCTCCACTGGGGGCTTGGGGATCTCAGGGAAATGCTGTATCAGCATACAAATTACAGTACCTCACATGTGGAATTTGTTTTATACTTAACTGAAAAAGTTTTAGCCTGCAATGTATTCATGTTTGAACAGCATTTTTCCTGCAGACAAAGGGCACTGCAATGGGCGCTACTTTTGCTCCCACATATGCCAACACATACATAGCACAGTGGATAAAAAAGGCATGTGTATTCTCTGGAATACAACCCTTTTCTGGAGAAATTGAGCTCTACAAGAGACATAGAGATGATCTGATAGTCTGGAATGGTATGCTTGAAGAATTATATGATTTTATAAGGTATCTGGAATCTACCAATGAGAACCTTAAATTCACAGTAATGGCAAGCCAAATAGAGATAGACTTCCTAGACTTATGCATCATAAAATATAGTACAAAAGACAAGGGGGTTAACACTAGTCTATTCAGAAAGCAGACCAACAGGAATTCCATATTACAATATACCAGTTGTCACCCTAGGCACACAATAGAAAATATTCCAGTGAAGCAACTTATAAGATTAAAAAGGAACTGTATAGAATTTCATGAATATCATAAGAGAATTAACACCATGTTTAAAATATTCATAAATAGATGCTATAATAACGGGTGCTTCAAAAAGCAAATAAAAGAGTTAAGGACATACAGAGGACAAATTTATTAAATAACTAGAATAGAGTAACTAACCCTGACAGCAAAAAAACATGAATTTTGGCACCACGTTCACACCACAGGCTTATTCTGGCATGTGCTCATGGCTGAGCTACAACTTCAAGAATGGGTCATTATGTCACCTAGAGTTACATATGGAAGGGGCCGTAATATATCGGACAAAGTAGTCAGGTGTTACTTTACATAGAACAATATTCCAGAACACAGGCCCCTCCCATGGGGTAACTACAGATGTGGTTCATGTATTTTCTGCAAACTTGTCACTATGGGGAGGCATTTAAAGACCCACACAACAATAAAGTATATAATATTAATGCATTTATCAACTGTATTAATGCATTTATCAACTGCCACAGAGAAAATACAATTTACAGTGCTGTATGTACATATGATTATTTCTATGTGGGCAAGACCACACACAAGTTCAAGTTACACATAAGGGAACACCTAAGGGCAATAGACAACAAGGATAGCAACAATGCTCTGGCAGCTCATGTTATATCTAAAGGCATACAACATGTGTTCTTTCAAAGTCTGGAAACAATTTTTGACTCCAATTAGAGGTGGGGATGGTGATAGATTATTGCTGAAATGGGAGAGTAACTGGCAATTTACACTTGGGGCAATGGGTGGTTTGGGTTTGAACAATCTGTTTCAACTTTCTCCCTATTTATGAACTAAGGCAATGTGTTACTTTTTATGAATATTTTAAGCCAGTATTATATGGACTTGGCATATCTTTTGATCTGAACTGTTTAGATCCGTATATGTTTTATTATCTAGACTGTTCTATTATTTACACTGTACTGTATAGATGCTTTTAGTTACAGCACTCAAGTCATGTTTTGCAGCTGTTTTTACCAGTTTTCCTGCGCCCATCTCACTCATCTCACCTTCCCTGCAACTTAGTCTCTCTCCATCTCTTTTCCTTTGATGTTGATTACTATCCTATGATGTTATTAACAGTGTTATTGAATGATTGAGAGTGTGGATGCAATTAGTGGCTCATACCTTATTTAAATTCCAGCATGTTCACATACAGTACATCGTGGTTAATTTATTACATGTGTTTAGACAGTTAAGAGTATAAATTACTTTCAGATACGAGCCACTGGTACATCATGACAAAGGGCTAGTGCAACCTGAAAAAATTTGGCACAGCATGTGGAGTGCTACTATCTTTTATGCATGTTTTAATAAAATATATATGAATCAGACAACAAAGCTTGGTTCCCTTTTCCAGTAGATTGCCTTAGCACAGTCTCTGAAGTTACAACTAGCTCAAAATCACATGACCAGGGCTTGGCATATTCTGTCTGGTGGCACCTCTACCTCTTCAGTTCACCCCACTGCTCACCCTCCCTTCCTCTGAGTGAACTCCAACTACCACCACCCTCTGCCACCTATCCCTTAACCAATTGTTTGCTCAGTTTATCACCTTTAGACCCACTCCTAAACTACCCAGTTTACATACTAATCTCCTACGTAGAACAGTGTTGAATGCCTTACTGAAATCTAGGTAGGTTATGTCCACTGTTCCACCCTGATCTAGTTGCTTGGTCACCCAGTCAAAGAACTCTAGCAGATTAATATGACATGACCTCCCCCCTGTGAATCCATGCTGCCTCGGGTCTTGTAACCTACTGGATTTAAGATATTCCACAATCTGTTATTTCAGCAGTGATTTCATTAACTTTCCCACCACTAAAGTCAGGCTAACTTGCCTATAATTTCCAGCCTCTTCCCTTCTATCTTTTGTGGAGGTTGTCATTGAGGCAACTAGCACCTCCCTGAGCTGTTTTAGTACCTTTGTGTGTGTCCCATCTGATCCCATAGCCTTGTCCACCTTCAGATCTGCAAGTCTCTTATGGACTCCGTCCTTTGAAAATGGTCTTCTGTCCACCTCCCTCCAGCTGTTCCTGCTACTCTCTGGTGGCCCATCCCCCCCTCCATTGTGAAGACTGAGCAGAAGTACCTGCTCAGGATAGCAGTATTTCCATGGTTCTGTTCTGCACGGTCCTCCCCCCTCCACCTTTCTGATCCTCACTATATCCTTGCTTTCCTCCTCTCATTTACATATTACAAAAGTCTTATCTCATTTTGTGACCTCTTTGACTATCCTTTCCTTTGTCTGACTCATTGCTCCCCTCAGCACCTTTCCTGCCTCTCTCCGTTTTACTTAGCATACCTGCCTGTCCTCCTCCCTCTGTGTTTCCTTACACCTTATACCAATGCCCGTAGTCTGGGCAACAAGCTCCCTGAGCTGGTGGCCTTGATGGAAGAGGGATGCCTGGATATCATAGCAGTCACAGGAACATGGTACACAGAGAACCATGACTGGGATGTTAACATACCAGGGTACATAACCTACAGGAGAGACAGGCAGGGGAGAAGAGGGGGAGGAGTAGCTCTCTATGTAAAGGAAGGGATAAAAGCAACTGAACAAAAGAGTAAACAGGGAGGAGAGGATGCACTGTGGGTCACCTTTGAGACTGGAAAGGGCACCACAATCCACACAGGGGTTGTGTACAGACTCCCATGTCAGAGGGAGAGAATGGACAAGGATATGATGGAGGGCATTCTTAGGATGGCAGAGAAAGGGGAGATACTGTTGATGGGAGAGCTGAATATGCCAGATGTTAACTGGAGCACACTTACTGCAGCCACATCCAAGAGCAGGGACATTCTCAATGCCCTACAGGTGGCATGCCTCAGACAGCTAGTTTCGGAACCCACCTCATACTCTCAAAAGGGGACAGTGAGAGGATCTCAGATCTAGAAGTGGGTTGCCATATGGGAACAAGTGACCATCAAACAGTGTGGTTCATGTTAAACTCAGCTACAGAGTCAAGCCATACAAAAGTGAGGGTACTGGACTTCAGGAGGGCTGACTTTGGCAAGATGGGAGAGTGCCTCAGAAAAGCACTAGCAAACAGCTAGAAGGAGGGGGTGGAGCAACAATGGGGAATCATCAGAACTGCCATCACAGAGGCAGCAAGCCTTTGTGTGAAGCAAATAAACAAATCAAAATGAAAGAAAAAACCACTATGGTTCTCAAAAGAGGTGGCTGGGAAACTCAGGGAGAAAAAGATAGCATTCAGGAAGTATAAGGAAACACAGAAGGAGCAGGAAAGAGGGCTGTACCAGTTAAGGCAGAAGAAAGCAGGGAGGGAAGTCAGAATAGCAAAGGCCCAAACTGAGGAAAAGATAGCCAACTCAGTTAAGAAGGGGGATAAAACCTCTTATAGGTACATCAGAGAGCGTAGAAAGACAAAAGGAGGGATAGTGAGGCTGAATAGAATGAACGGTGGGTGGGCAGAGGGGGACAGTGAAAAAGCAGGGATACTGAATGAATATTTCTGCTCAGTATTCACAAAAGAGGAGGAGGAAGTGCCTAATCCAATTAACAGAAGCACTCTGGATGGGGAGGGGGTTGATCCCAGCCCTTTCACAGAAGAAAGGGTTCTGCAAGAACTCCTAAAACTGAAGGTGGATAAAGCAATGGGGCCTGATGGAATTCACCCCAGAATTCTAAAAGAATTAAGGGGTGGGACTACTGAAACCATTGACTACTCTTTTTAATAAATCATGGGAGGATGGTGTGGTACCCAAGGACTGGAGGAAGGTGGATGTGATTCCCCTTCACAAAAGTGGGACCAAGACAGAGGCAGGAAACTACAGACCTGTCAGTTTGACCTCTGTGGTAGGGAAAGTGATGGAGTCACTTCTGAAGGAAAGAACTGTTGAGTACCTAGAGGCCAGTGGGGCTGGGACCCAAGGCAGCATGGGTTCTAGCGGAAGGTCATGTCAGACGAATCTAATAGATTTCTTTGACTGGGTGACCAAAGTAGTAGACCAGGGAGGGCTGTGGACATGGCCTACCTAGACTTTAGCAAGGCATTTGACACAGTCCCACAAAAAGATTAATAGTAAAATTAACCAGCCTGGGAGTGGGTCCCAGGGTGGTAGCCTAAGTAAACATTGGCTGGACAACAGGACACAGAAGGTAACTGTAAATGGAGTCCACTCTGAAGAAAGAGGGGTTACTAGTGGGGTACTGCAGGGTTCAGTACTGGGTCCAGTCCTTTTTAATGTCTTTATAAGTGACATTGCAGAGGGACTGGAAGGAAAAGTATGCCTCTTTGCAGATGACACAAAGATCTGCAACAGGGCTGATATACAAGGAGGTGTGGAAAAGATGAGAAGGGACTTGGCAAGGTTGGAGGAATGGTCAGAAGTATGGCAGCTAGGATTCAATGCAAAGAAGTGCAAAATAATGCACCTGGGAAACAAGAACCCAGGGGAAGATTACACAATGGTGGGGGGAGGTAACAACAACAAAAAAGGAAAGGGACCTGGGGGTAATCATATCAGATGACCTTAAGGTTAGCAAGCAATGTGAGAAGGCAGTAGGGAGGGCTGGGGGTACACTGGGATGCATAGGGACAGGCATCACCAGCAGAAAACAGGAAGTTGTTATCCCTCTGTACAGAAGTTGGTGAGACCCCATCTGGAGTACTGCGTCCAGTTCTGGAGACCCCATCTCCTCAAGGACATAGACAGGATAGAGGCAGTCCAGAGGAGGGCAACTAAAATGGTGCAGGGTCTGCAAGAGAAGCCGTACGAGGAGATACTAAAGGAGCTTAATATGTATACCCCTAAGGAAAGAAGGGAGAGGGGGGACATGATAGAAACTTTTAAGTACCTCAGTGGAATCAACAAAGTCCAAGAGGGTAGCATCTTTCAGAAAAAGAGATGTGCAAGAACAAGGGGACACAATTTAAAGATAGAGGGGAGGCGGTTCCGGGGCAATGTAAGTATTTTTTCACAGAGAGGGTAGTGGATGCATGGAACAGCCTTCCTGAGGAGGTTGTGGAGTCAAACTGTGGGAGAATTCAAGAATGCATGGGACAGACATAAGACAATTCTTGTGGGGGGTAGGAAGAAATAGGCTGTTGGTTAACTAGGATCTGCGGCCTATTCTGTAGGTAGGGAAATGGGCAGACTAGGTGGGCCAAATGGTCCTTATCTGCCGTCACAGTCTATGTTTCTATGTTTCTTCTGAATGCTACCCTTTTTTCCTTCATCACCCTGGCCACTTCTCTAGAGAACCATAGCTGCCTCTTTCCTTCTGCTTTTACTCACTTTCATCATGCAGAGTCTCGTTGCCTTAATCATGCCTCATTTTTTGCCACTGTGTCTCTATACCCCCACCCCCGGTAATCCCTCCCATGAGGCAGTTTCCCATGTCTTTAAAATCTGCCCTCCTAAAGCCTAGGACTCTCGTTCTCATGTGGTTTCCCTCTGCTAATGTCTTTATGTTAAACCATACTGTATGGTGATCACTGTTACCTAGGGGATTACCCACTATGACGTCTGAAATGCTGTCCCTGTTTGTAAGCACTAGGTCCAATACTGCTAATTCTAGTGGGTTCTTTGGTTAACAGACTGAGAAAAGCCTCTTATAGGTAGAGAAGGTGACCCTCTCCTTGTTGCTGCCATCACTTGAAGGCTCCACTCCATGTCTGGCAGACTGACATCCCAACTAGCAGTATCTCACCCTTATTTGCCATTCTGATGATGGCTTCACCAAGTGCCCTATCCAATTCCTCTTCCTGTGATTGAGGTCTGTACATCACACCAGTACAGATAGCAGTCCCATATCTTGTCTCCAGGATGACCCAGAGCACTTGCGGCCCTTCCTCCCCCCATACCTCTGTGACCTTGACTCCTTCCCTCCCTCACATATAGAGCAACCCCTTCTACTCTTCTCTCTGCCTGAATAGATGTCCCAGTCATGGTGTTGTTCAGCGCACCACAAGTCCCTTATGGCACCAAATCTAGGCTAGCCTCTGCCATGATGGCTTCCAGGTGTGGGAATTTGTTTTCCAGTCTCCACGCATTGGTGCACATGGCTGTCCATACCTTGCTCCCTTTCTGCCTGTGCTGTTCCCTGAAGTTCCCCTGAACCACCTTTCTTTTTAACTTCTCCATACTCTGTCTCCTTTAATCCTTTACGATTGCTTACCTGATTTGTACTCCCCTTTTCCTCTGTCTTTTTCCCACCCCTGTCTTCTTCCACCCCTGCCCTAGAAAAGTTAACTCCCCTTGGGCCCTCCCCCCTTCCCTGCTGCTCCATCATCAGGGGGGGAATTGTTGCCTTCCCTGGGTTTACTGCCTGTCCCCTGGCTAGTTTAAGTGTTCATCCAAGTAGCAGGCTATCTCCCCTATAGAGGCCCATATCTTCCTAGGTTGTCCCCCAGTCCCCAATGTAGCTGAAGCCCTCCTCCATGCACCATGCCTTTAGACATATGTTAAATGCCCTGGTGCAGAATATTCTTTCTTCTGCCCAGCTGTATCCAGCTAACACCTCAGCAAAAGCCACCATATGTGTCATTTACTTGAGGATCCTCCCAGCTCCCAGAGGTTATTCTGTGCTGCCCCTACTCTGTCCTTTGCCAGATCATTTGTCCCTTTGTAGACCATGACACCTAGGTCCCTTTCATCTCCTATTGCCCTAGCGATTCTCCGACTGCACTCTCCATTCCTCCAAGCCAAAGTTACAGAGAGACTCTTCACCTCCCTCTCCCTTCCTCCTCTTTCCCAAGTCTCTCCCCCTAACAATAGGGTCCTTCACCAGTAGCTGCTTCCTCCTCAATTGGGGGTCTCTTCTCCCTCCTTTGGGCCTCCTCTCCCGAGGACCCCCACTTCCCCTCTTCCCACCACTATGGGTGCCTCCTCTTCACTGCCCTATCCTGCAAGTATAGTGAAAGAATTCTGCACTGGTATAGGCTGAAGAGTATGCATCCTTCACACCATCCCTACCTCCTGGAGCCCACCAAGGTCTATCTGCTCTGCCTCTGCATAGGCCTCCTCTGAGGGAGCGGCAGCAGACTGGGTGTGGAAGAAGGTATTATGCACCTCTGCCAGCTTGCCCCAGAATCCATCAACCTCTGCCTTCAACCCAGAGAGCTGCATACAGATGGGGCAGCACTTCAGTCTCCAAAAGTTCTCAAAAGACGGGGCCCTACAACTGCTGCACTGCATCATTCTCATGATCTTTCCTTTACTTAGTGCCTATTCAAACTTCTCTGTACCCTGCGTCTGCCTTTCTACTCTTGTTGTACTCCCACAGTGTTACCAGCCAGGATGCAATGTAGTACTGTTGCAGTATATCACAAAATGCTGCAGTATACCGCAGGCAACAGTATAATTCAATGGTAATTAATCCCTTTTATTTACTGCAGTATTTTGTAACATGTCTCTAACTGCAAGTTACTGTGTTGCATCATTGCTTGCTCCGCTGTACCTCTCCCTTTTGCATGTCTAAAACTTGTTTGCTACCCTATCCTAGATAGGGGTGTGTGTCTTGTTTTCCCTTTTCTAACCTTCCTACCTGTGCCTACCTTATCCTGGGTGTCTGTGTAAGCAATAAGGCATGCCAGGGGGTCCATTATGGTGGGATAACAGCCCACCTCGGGTGAGTTGAAGCACGAGATGAAGTCGAGTGCTTCCACCACCCAAGAATGGCCATTAGCTCACCATAATGCACTCCCTGGAATGCCTTATTGTGATTATCAAATGGGTCCTTTCTGGTAAATTAAATGTATTTTTCAACCATATTTTTGTTGAGCTACTTTCAGCTGGGCTGTTGTGCTGGGATCACTGCCAGTTGAAAGTATATCTTGGCCAATCAAGAGACAGCATTCTTTCTACCCATTTCGTTATACTCCTTATCCACTTGTGTTATGTCTACAAACTGCAGACACCTACCCTATTATTTTCAAAAGTTTAGGGGCACTTACCAAGCTACAGTGATCCTAGGGTCCAAGTAATTGAGTTTGGAGGTGCCCAGGGCAATCTGCTTGTTCTCCTCTTTGTCTGTTGCCTGCACCTCCAGCTTCATCAATTGTTCCTCTGTTCTGTGCACTGCCCTCTTCTTGCTCTCTACAACTCTGTAACAAAACAAAGCACAAGACACATGCAGAAAGGTTCACTACTGGGGATGGAATGCCAGCTCATTTGCTGTTTGCTTATGATGTTTGCTTGTGATAAAGCGACTATGCTTAAAACATTTTTACTTGAATTTGTTCAATAGAGATCTCTAAAAAATACATCTAATTAAAGCATAGGCCTGTTAACAATTTTACTGAGAATGGAGTCATTTGAGAAGTATGGTGACAGCAGACCTATCTGACATTGTAGGGAGTACTGACCCTCCTTTCCATCTGTCTGTATACTTTATTCCTTAGCCGAATAACATTTGTTCATATAGAAACATAGAATTTGATGCTAGAGAAGGACTGCTTGACCCATATAGTCTGTCCCTATTTTCTCTGACTATTCTACCACTACAGACCCTACCTGGTCTCTGGCCATCTCCTCGTCCTCTGCCGCTTTGATGCCAGTTTTCCTTTATTCCTGTCACATGCATGCTTGAAGCCTACCACTGTTTTCACCCCCACCATCCCCCACTGGAAGATTGGTTCCAGGCATCCACCACCCTGTCAGTGAAGAAACACTTCCTTACATCCTTCCTAAACTTCCCCCCATCCAGCTTTATTGCATTCCCCCCTAGTTCTTCTACATCTCTTCTGAAACATGCTCCCTTCCTGTACCTTATTCACCCCCATGAGGTATTTAAAGGTCTCTATCATGTCCAACACTTTCCAGGGTATAAATGATTAGATCCATCAGTCTCTCCTCATAGAACATTTGGTACAGCCCCTGCACCATTTGTGTTGCCCTTCTTTGGGTGGCTTCTACCCTGTCTATGTCCTTTGTGAGGTGTGGTTTAATTCAGAAATTAGGAAATGAAGGGAAAGAAAATGGTTTTCTATTGCACCATTTGCATACGCTGTATCTTACAGTGCTTTACATCCCATGAAGAGTTGATAGCACCATTAGGCATACACAGATAGGTTAAGGGAGGCTAATGGAGGTAAAGTACAGAGAATTTCAGCAAGACATACTGTAGGAGATTGACCACTGAGAGGATAAGTGCTTTAGTCAAGCTTTCACAGTGAGTAAATGTGGGAGGAGGGTTCAAACCTATTATTTATTTATTTAGTAAGAGATTTATTGGGAGGGGTATACTGATTTGTGTGCTGCTCATTTCCAGAGGCATCCTCTTGGCAGGGGACATTTAAAATAATAACACTATGTTAAACATGGGTGAATAGATTCACAGGTCTGCACTCTAACCACTAGTCTAAAATGCCTTCCAAATGTTATTACAGTATGTTTTGTAATTATACTGTAAAATACAGCAGGTACAAACCATACAGTTATGATATTCTGCCTACCCTGTTACATTTAGATCAAGACTATTGGACAAAAATAGCGTAGGTTGAAAATTAGGGACATGAGTGGTGCTTTCTGTACATGCAGTATTTTATAGGCTGCATTTTATATGGAGCATAATGCATAGGTGACTGTGTGTTATTGATTTTCCCCTCACATCTGCAGTGTGTGATGACTCCTAAAACTCAAGAATAAAGACAGAGATTTATGAGGTCTTCACACCGAGGGTGTATAAAAAAAAAAAAAAATCTATAGAGACAGAACTGTCTATGTTTTATTTTTGAATAATTTACTAGTACAAGGAATCCATGCCAGAGTCCATAAAAAAATGACAGGAGATAGTTGTGACATGAAATTCAGCCTTTCCTAATGCAAGCAAGGCTCTGTGTGACAGGAGCACTTTGAACACATACTAGGGACTCTGTGCTGGCTAGCTTCAGTCCAGTAGCAGCAGCAGGCTGCCACCCCATGTACTGCCCTCCACTGTGATTGCTTATCAAGCTCAGAGCTACTGGAGAAACCTGAGGTGAGGAAATTCTGCCCATCCCACCTCTCGACTGGCAGAGATGTAACTTGGGAAGCTATCTGCAGAATAGATTAGGTGTCTGTGCTGTCAGTCACCATGAACCCTGCTTTCTGAAGGCTTTCCCACTCATAGAATGAAAGCATTACAGCAGAACTGAAGCATGAGTTGAAATTAAATGCTGTAATAACTGGGTATATCATACCCCTGTTATTACAGCATTTGATTGGAGCTCATTATCTAGTCATTAAGGGGGGTCACCAGTAATTAAAAAACTGTTATAGTCGCACATTAGTGACACTATAGTTAGAGTTCAGTAGGCAGGTTAATGTTAAATCCCTAGCTTTGCAGTTTAATAGCTTTGCACCATTCTACAGATTTGCACAACATTTTGCATGCACCATCTTGGAGCAAGTTCTCTTGATGTGCCATGATTTGTCATGGTCAGATGTGTGTATTCCAAGATCAGGATAGCAAAAAATAAGTGAAACAAAATGGTGTTCTTTGCTTTTTTATTTTTGTTGTTGACATCGACTAACACCCAGATGGTTTGGAATTTTGGTCTGAAATTTTAGAGTAGAATGGGCTTGGGCCAGGGTGGTGCCTTTCATTGGTTTGGTAAAAAAATATGAATCCATTCCAGAGTTATAAAGATTTGAAATTTTGGTTTGGATAGCTGTTTCTATTTGGGCCATATGAAAAAGAATTCTGTTTTGTGTATGTGTATGTGTGTGTGTGTGTGTGTGTGTGGATAATCTTGTTTTGTGAGACAAAATTCTTTGTTTTTATGGCTGCCATCTTGTTTCTTTTTTTTTTTTGAAAATCCATAAAACTCATATCATCGAAACACCCCCAACACATAAAACTTGCCAATTGGGACCCCAGTAGGTGGATTCCACAGTTACATTTTGGAAAAATGACCTAGTAATACGTTTTTAATACATTTTAAAATTATTTTTTGTGAGGCGATTTTCTTGTTTCATACGGCTTTACGAAACAAGACTGCCTTCATATGAAAAAAGAATTTGGACTTCTTTTTCTTTTCACATTCTTTTTTCATATGAAGGAATCTTTTTTCATGAGAATGACACAATGTCACAAAAAAAGATTCCTTCATACACTAAAGAATTTTACAATTTTTTTATTTTAATTTTTTTATATCTTTTGGGCTGTATCCCCCTGTTTCTCGGGCTCCATCTGCCCGCCACCCCCATACTCAGGCTTACCCCCTGGATAGGGCTGCTGAGGGGCTTCCCACTCCCGACTGGACATCATAGGCAAGCCCTGGATTACCCCCCGGGTCGGGTCCACGAGAGCAGGACCCCTCTGGTGGGCATTGGAGGCAGTGAGCAGTGGGACAGAGTGCGCCTTAATGCTTGGGGACTGGCATTTTTCTATTACTTGCTGCCCTGGAGGCAGGGACATGCAATGCTGACCAGTGTCCACCCTGCCCCCAACATATTAGCACTGAGCACTGTGGTGACCCCGGCCTCTGCCAGGGGTCCATCAAGCACCAGACACTCAGCCCCTCCCTCCTCCCAGAGAAGGAGAGCAATCCCAGGGATTCTCAATCCTTCTCCGCTGGCTAGCCCTCTGACTCTCTGGCTCTGTTCCTGAACGCAGGTGGCCAGCATCGCGAGCAGAAATCTAACCACTGCGCCAGCAGGGCAGTCCATATGCCTAAGAATTTGGACTTAGTTTTTTATCCAGATTTCAACTTTAACAAGCCATAACTCTGTAAATATTTGCAGTTAAGGAACAATATATAAATATAGGTTCATAGATATGGTTACAAGTCTATTTAGCTGTATAAGCCATAAAATTACTTGCCAGTAATGGTGGATGTATTCTAGTTTTCTCTCCTCCATATTCAAGTCCAGTTGATATTTCAAGGATGCCAAACCAGAGGCCCCAACCACCAGCTCAGGGAGTGTATTCCATTTACTCACCATCCTCTGGCTAAACCAATTTCCTCTCCTTGAGGTCCTGTATAACTCTCTCTTCAGTTGATATTGATGCCTTCTAGTATACCTATTGTACAGATCTTTTCTTGAGACCAGATGTTTCCCAAATGATTTCATCATTGAAGGCCCTAATAGCATAAGTCCCCTCTAACTGGATGGTAAGACATCAAATACATACCCAATTCTTTTAGTCTATCCCTATAGGACAAACCCTTCACTCTTCTTACTTTTCTGGTTAGCTTCCTTTGTACTCTTTCTACTGCTACTGAACATCCCAAATTCTTTGGAGTGCTTAAAGGGGCACCATACTCAAGTACCAGCCTCACCAAGGAACAGTACAGTGGGACCAGGACCTCCTCTTTTCTACTCCTTATGTTCCTGAGTATGTAGACCAGGATTCTGTTGGCCCTACTTACACACCCTCTGTTAAGTTTATCAAAATTCAGGTTGTCTGTCATCCATATCCCTAAGTCTTTTTCAATATCAGTTGTCTCTAATATCCTGTCATTTAACTTGTAAGTTGCCATTTAGTTATTACTTCCAAAATGTATAACTTTACACTTTATATTGTTAAAGGCCAACTTATGTTCGGCTGCCCAAATTTCCAAAAACTCCTCCTAAACTGTGTCTGAAATTTTGTTACTGTTTCATCATTATTTACTATGGCCCCCACCTTTGCATAGTCTGCATATTTACATAACCATGTATCATCTTGAACCTGCTTTGATGACACAAATATTCTGAACAAGACTGGTCCCAGAATCAATCCCTGGGGGACTCCAATGCCACTCCTCCCCAGTCAGACCAGTGTCCCCGAAGATCCACCGTCTGCTCCCTTCCCATCAACCAGGCTTCTATCCAGGCTACTAAACCTTTATCAGGACCTATCACCTGTAAAGTATGTATCATTTTTTTTGTGAGATACTGAGTTGAATGCCTTAGAATAGTCCAGATCTATTACCTCAACCAGCATTCCATTATCCAGTGCTTGACTCACGTATTCAAAGAAATCCAAAAGATTTGTCACACAGGACCTTCCTTCAGCAAACCCATGCTGTGTAATATCCACTAACCCAAGCTGATACAGAGTGTGTTCTATGTGTTCCTTTATGAAACCTTCCGTAAGTTTACCTAGTACTGAGGCGATACTTATGGGGTGATAATTATTCACTTTAGTTTTGTCACTTTTTTTAAAATAGGGGTAATGTGTGCTTGTCTCCATTCATTCAGTACTTCCCCTGAGCTCAATGACAGATTTAATAATAATGTCAGGGGCCCTGCCAGTTCTTCAGCCATATCATTTAGGAAGTGAGGTTGAATACCGTCCGGTCCATAGGACTTATGTTTCTTTAATTTGTTTTCATTTGTCATAGACCTCCCATTCACAAATGCTTCTGGAAATGGGTCTAGACTTACATTCATGTCTCAGACAGTATTGTTCTTATCATCATGTTGAAAAGCATTCAGAAAATAATCATTAAATCTATTTGCCATCTCTATATCATCCTTTATTATTTTATTCTCATCTCTTAATTTAACCACATGCTTCTGTCCTTGCCTCAGGCTACCCAAATAACTATACCATTGTTTACAGTTTTCTTTTGTCACAGTTGCAAGTCTAAATTCTGCTTGAGTCTTAGCTTTTCTAATTGCTGTTTTACTCTGTCTTAACCTTTTTTTATATGTTTCCTTGTTACTTTGTGTTGGCTTTCTTCTAAAGTTATTATATGCCTTGTCCTTTTTTCTTACTTTTCTTTTAACCTTCCTAGTAAACCATTTTGGTATCCTTCCCATTCCATTGTACTTTTTCACCTCGGGGACATACTTCTTAATACAACCATTCAACTTCTCTTTTATAACTGTCATGTCTCTGTTAAAGTTTTACCCTTAAGTTTTTCTTCCCATTTCCAGTTATTTAAGACCCATTTTATCCATTAATCTGCCTTTCTGTAGTTCCTAATGTACGTATTTCCAACCAGCTTTCTTACTTTTCTTGATATCTCCAAAGTGATCATATTATGGTCACTTGCCCCTACTGGTTGGATCACATTAACATTGTCTATCTTTTCCTTCATATTACTGAAAACCAAATCCAACAGACTACTGCACCAGTGCCTTCTTTTACATATTGTTCCAAGTTATTACCTATATAGAATTCAAGAAATCTATTTTCCCAGTATCCAGTTCCCCTTTCTGTATTCCAGTTTATTTTGCAGAAATGAACATCCTCCATTAGTATACTATCCCCAATAATCTCCTCTTTCTCTAGAGATTCAAAGAAAAGATAGTTTTGTACTTCTCCCAAATTGGGGAAATGGTAACAAAATCCTAAGGTTATTTCTCTTCCTATGCCATTAATTTTAAGCCACATTTGCTCTGCTTCAGTCCTTGTATTCATATCCCTTTTTATTTCCTGTGCTTTTTGGTGTGCAGCCACATATAATGACACCCCACCACCTTTTCTTTCCATCCTTGTTTTCTGAAAGTTGTCATACTCATGAATCTGGTCTATCCAATCATCTGTGGTTAACCAGATTTCTGTAATTCCACATATGTCTGTCTTTTCATTCATTATCACACATTTCAGCTCCTCCATTTTATGTTTCAGACTTCTAGCATTCACCAGTAGTACCTGAAGAAAAGTGTTAATGCATATTACAACACTAGCACATATGCCCCCCACACACATAAACAGGGGTCAGATAAAAACCATAATTAAAAAAAATGAAAATTTTCATAGGATAACACTGCAAATTTAACAATCCATAAGTCCATGAATAACTGAAGTTAAACAGCAACTCTGTTATAATAAACACTAGATTTATACATCTCTATCTGTTAAAAACACTAGATTTATACAAATTATGTCTTAGTTTTTTTGTTTTCTAGTTCTTAGTTATTTTCTTTTTACTTTCCCCTGCTGTTGGTTTATTAATTGTTGTAGATAATGCAACAATTATTTTACTTAGTCTTTCAAATCAAATCAAATCTTTATTTATCCAGGCGATCATCATTGAGCAAGCTCATTTACAAGATGGACCTGCTGTTGTCCAAGACAGTTATACATACATAGATTGAGAATACAAAATACAACATGTGCAAAGAGTTACAAACAAATTTACAGAAAAGTGGTAGGTGCACGATATACATTACAAGCATTCTTGTAGGAACATACATGCATCACTCAACTTTGCTGTGGTATATACAGACTCCATGTATGCAGAAGTTGAGGTGGTATATTTAGTCATTCTTAGTCAAGCCTCCATCAGAGGGTACAATTCTTTGCATTTCAGCCCTCAGTGACAGTTTACCATACTTGGGTGAGGGTCCTGGGCTACATAGCTGCCCCTAATGAGGTCTGTATGTTCCGATTAAATGGTGAGAGGAGAGTAATATGGGAGAAGTGGTGCCTTGGGTGCCGAGGGCCACTATGGCAGCTGACTAGTGGACTTGATTAAAATGGGGGGGAGGAACTAGGTTCATGGCTGGATGTGGTAAGGATATGGAGTGAACCATCAGCAGAACAGCTAGGAACTATGGAAACACAGATTTCGGCAAATGTTTTGTCAAAATGTATCTGTCTTTTCCCTGTTAACCACTCAATTGCTGTTTGTGACATCAAGTCTGTTGTCATGGTGAGCATGAGCACTATGATGTTGTAAAAGCATGGCGAGGGTAACAGGGAAGACACAAATGTTTTCCAATGTTTTCTATGTAGACAGATGGACTACAAAGATGTGCTGTAAATCTTGAAAAGGAACATTAAAAATAAAAATTATTTAGTAAATTGCAACAGCTGAAACATCTTATTTATGAAAGCACATGCTGAAGTGCAGACTTGCTCTTAAGAGACAATGTATATTTTCAAAAAAGGTGTCAATGAGCAGTACAACACTAACACATAATTCCCCACCTGAACATTCATGAGGTATACACTGCACCCCAAAATTACCTGCAGTCTTCACCGTGGTGCCAAATCCACAAAGAAAATCCAAAGTGAGCTCCACAAAAAAAAAAATTACAACCAAGCACATAAATTGTTTTTTTAGAGGCATGGAAGTGCAGGGCACAGAGGGCCTTGTGTTTCCACAGTCACATGAATCTGTGCTCTATGGAGGAATGAAAGCGCAGGGCCCAGATGGCCCTGTACTTCCCTAGGCAGATGGATGTGCTCACACAGATCCCAAAGGAACCTGCATGAATGAGAATACAATTGTACTATCTCAAAAAGTAAGGAAATTATTTGCAAAAAAGCTGCATTAATGCACCAGTTAGGGTTCAGATTAACATGGCAAAAGTAATGAATGTGGTGTTCTACTACCTTCTAAGTAGCAAAAGGAAAAAAAAACATTATGGCTTTGGCTGTTCTGAGTCTTGGTGAATCTGGGCTATGGTCTTCCTTGGTGGTTATCAACCCTAATTCTCACACCATTTAATATAGCCTACACATCTGAGCTTATTTGCTGATAGAATGGGGGAGTGTTTGGGATGATAACCCCAAGGAATGCCCCAGTCCTGATTTCCCAAGACTCAGGACAGCCAAAACAGTAATATTTTTTCTTTTTGCCACTTGGAGTGTGGGGGTGGGGTGTTAGGGGAGGAAACCCTACCGCCACATTTTTTTTTTGCAAAGAATTATAGTACCAATACTGCATGTATATATTATGTAATATGTAATATATATGCTGCCAGTGGTTCATACATTGGTAAATAAATGTTGTTACACTTGAAACAATTGAGAGAAAAAATGCTTTTTACTTAAAACACAGTTTATTCCCACTTAAACCACATTTATTGCCCATTAAAGTCTGAAATTAGAACTCTGTGAACAATGGGACAGAGAATTTACAGTGGAGTAAATCACAGCTTGTACTGTAGTTAAAACAGGTTAACAACATTGAAAATTGTGTGTGGTATACTATATATTTAATATTTAATGGTTTGGAATGGAATTACAAATGTACTCTCACACAGATGGTAAAAACTTTGTAAGTAACTCATGGCTTCACCACTCAAAATGTAAAGGTTTTTACCACTCATCAGTGGAGATAAAGGCAATATTACACTGCAACCCATCACACACACACACACACACACACACACACACATGCACACACAGTGCCCTAATATTATGGTAGTGTTGTGGTTTTCTGTTTAAATCCCTGTTGTCAAATGCTTATAACTACCTGTCTTAGACCTCAAGACTATGAAATGTGGCATGCACCACGTCAGTTCTAGGGGTCTACTAATGTGGAAGGTGTCATAAAAGGTTTCAAGGTTACTGTTGAAAATATGTATTTTGCCCATTGCTGAGCTTAAATGTTTGCCAAAGGATAGATAAAAAGTAACAAAGAGTTCAGGCAAGAAACTTAAAGGTTTTGTTAGATGTTAAGTCCTTTGTAGGGTTTTGTTAAAAAAAACTCTTACTTTTTAAGTAAATTGCAAATAATTGCTCAGTTTTCTAAAACAAAATAGAAGAAAATATATGTTATACATATAGGCCCAGATATTCGAACTGCACCATTCTGTAGCGCAAGCCTGTGCACTGCTCAAAATAGTTGTGCAGGGGTGTGGCCAGGGCAATATTCAATGGAGTTGCGCTATGGCACAACTGCTTTGAATATCGCACCTGGCCATCTCCCCATCGCGCATGGCGAGCGGGAACCGCGCCCAGCACAAGTGGTCAGAGTGGAGCACTGGAGATGCGGTGGCGCAAGTTCCATTGCGCTATGCAAAGCACCTGCAATATTCAAAGGGTCACATGCAAATGGGGCCATAATTTATGCAAGGCACACGGGGGGGCCATTTGCATGCCATTAGCATGCAGGTGTGCTGATCCTCGACGACTTGTGCCTGGTGCCCTGCCAGGCAGCAGCCATCGGGGACCGACGCCCCCTGCAGCCCGATCGCAGGATGTCCCGTAAGGGACAAATCATGTCTCTCACCCCTGGTGGTCCAGTGGACCATGAGTAGCCTGATCGTGGGCATTACTGATCCCCCCCAAAGTCCAATATCCCTGGTGGTCCAGTGGACTGTGATTAGCCCAAACGCAGGCGGCATTCCTCTATCCCCCCCAAGTCCGAACTCCCTGGTGATCTAGTGGACCCCACCCACCCACCCACCCACTAAGCCCCACCACCCTCCCCCCGTCAGCGGGTGGCAGCACCACCGCCTGCCACCCGCTGCCCGCCGACAGACAGCTCACTACGGCTGCATGCCTATTGGTTCAAACGCATGAGCCAATGGGCGTGCAACCATCTCACTCTAGTCAGTCAGATATGTGAATAGAATTCATTCACATATGGACTGACTGGCTGTGGAAACTGCGCCCGATAGCTCATGCTCAAACAAAAGGTGCAGCCGGCATCTGCTATTAGAAAGAGTAAGACAAATGGTTGAGGTGCTGCCGGCTGACGGGGGCGAGGTAGTGGGGCTCAGTGGCCGGGGGTGGGAGGTCCACTAGATCACCAGGGAGTTCAGACTTGGGGGGGGGAGAGAGAGGAATGCCACCTATGATCGGGCTAATCACGGTCTGCTGGACCACCAGGGATATTGGACTTTGGGGGGGATCAGTAATGCCCACAATTGGACTACTCGCATTCCACTGGACCACCAGGGATATTGGATTTTGGGGGGGGATCAGTGATGCCCATGATCGGACTACTCGCATTCCACTGGACCACCAGGGATATTGGACTTGGGGGGTACAGTTATGCCCACGATCAGGGCATAGGGGTGCTACCAGGTGCAGCGGGAACAGCTGATGGCCACCCACAGGTGGCAGCTGCTGTGTTGCACCCTGCAATGTGGCAGCTCACCTGTGGGTGGCCCTCAACTTTGTTGCTTTTTTTTTAGGCTTAACTTTGTGCAGGCACAGGTAGGGGTTGCGCCTGCATAACTCTGCACAGTCCAGGCTGAATATCGGGCTGTGCAGTTTATGCATGGGCACACCCCCCCCACCTGTGCCTGCATACATTATTGATGCACATCGGGATTTGTGCGGCGCACTTTTCCCTTTTAAATATCGCACTGGGGCGCATCAGTGGTTTGTGCATGCGCAACCCTTTTGAATATCTGGGCCATAATATATACACAAACAAAAGCTTTAAGATAGTATAACTTTTTAAATACTTAGAGTGAGATTTTAGTGTTTGTGAGAGAGTGGTAGTATTAGGCACACAATGTATTAAAAAAACAACTGCCAATTAGTTATCTTTAATTATAATGGAAAATGTTCGAACATCAATCATTCCTGAATGTTAGGAAACTCAACATGCAGCAAGAATATTTTTAAACAGGTGTTAACTAAATTTGTGCTGCACACTGATTTTTAACACTGTTTAATGGTTAAGTGCTACATGAAATTATTTAATAAAATTGCAACAAATGCCATACATGGCAGCTAATTTAGTTTCTTCTTTTAACAAAGCCTTAGAAGCAAAGTTAGTGTCACACAAATTACAGTAATGGTTTAAGTTGAACCAGGAAGCTACGTTCTTCTCAATACATTATCTACAATATTAAAAATATATTTCAGAGTTGGCATTTTATTATTTTTGAAGAGTCTTTAAAGATTGCTTCAGATTATCCAATCACATGGCAGCCATGCCCTTCACATTATTAATGGTAATGAACTTGAGTCCAGGGAAGGACATTACTGCACTGTGACTAGATAATGTGAACCATGAGAGCCTCCTCAAAAATAACAAAATGCTCATCTCAGAAATACATTTTCTTCTAGTGTAGATATTGATCGCAGCACTGATCTAGGTACCCTCAGAAAGAGGGCAATATCTACTGATGTTACCCACACAGACAAGGGAGAAAATGGCATAAATGTCAAATTAATCTGTAGGTGGTACTGGCTAGGGTTCATATCGCCCTGAAACAATCCCACGTTCACCATGAAGACTGGCTGAAGCAGTACAATATCAGCAGAGCCTGAAGAGAGGTTCAACAGAATCCATGTCTGGCATACTGGGGATGAGGAGCCAACTGTGGTTAATAAAATATTTCATAGTGTGCATATTATTTTCAGTTTTTTAAAAGATTGTTCTTTATATGTGTTGATTTACATTGTTTTACAATCATGTTAATTATGGTGTCTCTTTATAATTTTTTTCATTAGTATTTAGTTTCCAGTGCTCTTCACCACCTGAGCTAGGATAATATGTTAAAACTGATAACTATTTTTGTAATACAGATAATATTTTTCTTATAGTACTATATCAGCCTGGGTCATGAAGTAAGTGTGTGTGTGTGGGGGGGGGGGAGAGAGAGAGTGTGTGTGTGTGTGTGTGTGTGCATGTTGCAAATAGGGGGGTAGAAGGGAACAGCTGAGCAACTGAAACCAGTGTATTTGTGTATGTGGGCATTCATTCAAGCAGAAGGTTCCCAATCATATGGCAGCAGCACTGGTACACATCTTAATTGACTAGTCATCCAGAGTTACTACTGGTGAGAGAAGCCTATCTGACTCATCCCCAAGTACCTGCAGATCAAGGATGGCGACTCCTATTTGGCCCAGCTGGCCACTTCATTTTGGTGGCAGACTCAGTGAGATTGGGGATGTGCAATAAATTAAAATTCTGGTGTTCCAATGAAGTCCCATCCACTCCAACACAATTCTTCTGACAGTAGTACAAATGAAACTGACTATCCTTCTTGGACTGGTGCTGGTGTAGAGAGCCCATCTGACTCAACTCCTAGTCCCAGAGGGAGAAAATTGAGATGCAATTTGGCCTGGCTGGCCAGTGCCTTTCTTGATGACAAGGAGAAGGGGAAAGCACCTGCTTCAACTCTTTTGCTATTCCTGGTCAGCAATAGCAGCTGCTTAAGCTGCACTTACACGTCCAGACCCCCCAAAAATCACTTAAACTGCTGTACCAGTGCAGCTCCCACAGCTAGATAGCTAGATTGACTGCTGAGTTGGAGATATATATATATATATAGATATATATAGATATATATATATATATAGTAGATGTATTGTAGGGTTATAGTGGGGTTTTCAGTTTAACCCACATTTTTCAAATACCTATAACTCAATGTTTGGCATGTTTTATCTCACTCTCGGCATCTACAAGCATGGAACAGTTAATAAATATCGATTTGAATGTTTCCAAGTACTTTAGTGTTGAATAGACTATTTTTGTCCACGTTTTAGCTTTAATGTTTGTAAAAGGATAGCGAAACCCAACAAAGAGTTCAGGTAGACATTTACAAGTTTGTTAGATATTTCAGAGGAATAGGTCTTTGGGGTTTTTGTTAAAAACTTGTGTGTTAGTTTTTAAGTAAATTACAATTAATTGGTCACACATTCTCAGCTAAATAAATAAAAAAGCTGTAAAAAGCATAAATTATTTTCATAGTAATGTTCTACATGAGTAAACATTTTAAGACAATATCAGTTTTTTAACTACTTAATGTTAAGAATACATTTTAGGTTTCATGAGAGAAGGTTACTATGAGGCACAACATTGTATTTTTTTAAATAATTAGCAATTATTTATCTTTAATTAAATATGTAAATGTTTGCACAGGAATCCTTGATTTATTTTATTTTATTTAAAATGTACATGCAGAATATTTTAAAAAGGTATTAAAATAGTTGTTCTGCATGATGGTTTTTGTCCTGTGCATTGGATTTCAAAATGTTTGTGAGGCACTAACAAAGTGATTCTTAAAATCCTCATTTTGCATGATTATTTTTAAAATCTATGTGCTGCATAATGGTTTTCAAAATATTTGTGCTGTGCAATGGTTAAGCAATAAGTCACGACAAGGTGTGTGTCATCATGTAATAATGTCACTCTTCAGGTGGGTTGAAGCACGAGGCAAAGCAGAGTGCTTCCACCACCCCAGGAGTGATGTTATTACACAATAACACACACTTCGGAGTGCCTTATTGCAATTATAAAATGCCTTGTTATATATTTAATAAAAAATAATTTTGAAAAATGTTTTTGTTAGTGTGGGAAAATACTTTTGTTTCTAGAGAAGAGGCAACAAATGCAACAAATACAATCAGTGGTGTTACAGTGATGTTATTGTGTAATAACATCACTGTCTAAATGGGTCAGCAGCCAATCAGCTTCTTACATTTTTCCTTGCCATTGTATAATTTTCATTATACAATGGCAAGAAAGAATGCTGGCCTCTGATTGGTCGGCTTGGGGCTAGACCCATGGTGTTATCCCAGCATAACATCACGGATCTAGTCCCAACACACAGAAGACCGCATCAAAAGTAAAAGAAATCACTGCACTTGTCATGTCCAACCTGCCCACACTTGGCATGGCCACTGTGCAGTTTGCCAGGACTTCCCATTTTTCTTTTAACATAAACCCCTCACTCCCACATTAACAAATACAGCCCAAAACCACAAACACCTTAAGTAATGTATCAGGCACATTACTGAAACCCACTGTTTGTACTACTTGCACACTTTAGAGTTCAAACAACCAAAAAATTAAGCAAAGTCGTCATCACGATCGGCTTCAGACAGTAACCAGCCAACTGCTTTCATTACCGCTCACCAGACAACTAGTAACCCCACTCAGTTGCCCAAATCCTCATTGTTACAAACTGCTATTGCCTTCTGCACAGATGCCTAAAAATTGTCTTTTTCCTGTATCATGTCTGTTGCTTTTATTAATGAAAGGCAGTAGCTTCACTATCCTGACTACAGCTTGCACTCCCCTCACGCCGCTCCTCCACCCCGTGCCCTTGGCATTAACCCATTTCTCCGTAAAGCCTTGGCAGCTACTAGCGTCTGTTTCAAAATAAATACCATAACTAACATGTAGTAACACTACATATGTAGCCAGTTCTTGTGATACACAGCAACTTACCAAGTGTAATCCAACGCTGGAAGTCTGCACCTGGCTGCTTTTCAGTTGCACATTGTGGCTTCACTTATGAAAACAAACAATATGTGAATGCATTTCACGGAATCCCAAGACAGTCATCAGAACTACATAAACTCAAATTGTGCAAAAGTTACCAGGTTGATGTGTGAGAGTGTTTGGGGGGGGGGCTGTAGTACAATGAGACTGTACAAAACCAAAAAAGCAGCAGCTCCATCTACTCAGCAAAAGAATAGAGCTGCACTATTTTTTTTACTTTGTATACATGCCCAGTTAAAAACTGACTGAAAATAATTCTAAACATATTCTTAACCTATTTTTTTTTTATTTTATTACAAGGGAGCTATAGTATAATAGGAATAATGCACTCCAGGGTGTGTGTCGTGCTGGAATAATGTCACTTCTGGGGTGATTAGCCACACTCGGCCTGCGGCCTCGTGCCTAATCACCCCAGGCGTGACGTTATCCCAGCACGACACACACCCTGTCGTGCATTATTCCTTTATTATGAACTGGTGACTGTAAATGTAAGAAGCTGATTGGCCAACAGCTCTTTGAAGCCGTGATGACATCTAGCTACATCATCATGGCTTCAAAAAGCCTCCAATCACCAGCTTCCTCACTGACAAATGGCAACAAATACAGCTGCAGTGAAGTTGTGCTCAGTAGGAGCAGAAACATCTCACAACTGCAGAGAACAAGAAAAGCCCCGAGTCATCCTCCGCACTTACTCAACATTTTTAAAAGCAAACTGGTGCTCACAAATCCAGCTCCGGTGTCCCAAGACTGTGGATTTTACTTTCAGTCAGTACAGGGCACAAGTATTCAACTGGACAGCAGCTTCAGAAAAAAAACAACTCACAAGTGTTTTGGTAACTACTACCAACCGTTACTCCAAACTATGACACGCAGCCACCATAAACAAACAGGAGGTCACACACGGCTTCACTCAGTCCCAGAGCAGGCAGGGGGACTGGGTCAAATGCAGGAAAAACACAGTTCACTTCCTAAAGTAGTGCTTGGAGGGTGAGATGCACTTCACAGTTGCACCTCCTCCATGAACTCCACCTATAACAGCGCCATCTGCTGCCCAGAACCCTCCAGGAACTATTTTATGGAAAGGTACTCCTCGAACACCCCAATAAGTCATTTTTAAAGGATTTTAAAACTTGTCTAATTTTTTACTGATAAATCTTTTAGGCCAGTTCATAATAGCAATAAGGCACTTAATGGTATGGTATATTATTGGATATTGTCACTTCTCAGGTCATTGGACACACTCAGCCTGTGGCCTCATGCTCAACTACCTGAGGTGTGATGATATCCCATGATATACCACACCCTGTTGTGCCTTATTGCTTAAATATTTGTGCTGCACAATGGATTGTTACTAAACAGTCATACAGAAATCCATCACAAAGATTTTGATACTACAGTGCATGTTGTAAGATAGTTCTGAAAAGCTACAGTGCATGCTGTGTGATGGTTTTGAAAACCTACATGATGCATGAATGTTTTGAAGTTCTACATGCTGCTCAACAATTTTTAAAATGCACTGTACATGCTGCATGGCAGTTTTCAAACTCTGCATGATCCTTGATAGTTTTCAAAAACTACATGCTACATAACAGCTTTGATTTCTAAAATCGACATGCCCTGGGAAGATTTTTGCATATTGTTTAAGTCCCACATAAACAAATATTTTAGTGTTAGATGATGTATTAACTACTAAAATGTTTAGGGTGAAACTTTAGTTTTTTGAGGCAGTTATAACTAGACACAGCTTTTTTAAAACAATAATTAGATATGTTTAAAGAAAATGAAAATATTCATAGATAAAGCTTTCATAAAGGTTTTGAAAATACATGTGCTGCTTGAAGATTTTGAACATAACTGATATCAAAAATGTTCTGAGTACTACACAAATGAAATGTCTGAAGCTGAAAAATAAAAAGTGAGAGACCAATAAAAATGTGTGTATTGTATTGCAATTAGTGATATATAAATAAAATCATACTTGTAGTATGTTTCATGTATGTCTCATGAGCTCCTTTATATAGGGCATGTACAACCTTTTGCACCAAAGTTTGAAAGTGCATGCAGGGACCAAACAGCCTTGAAAATCTGTCTTTTCACAGGGCACAGAGGGCCCTGTGCAAAGTAGATTTAAGCAATAATCCATGACAGGGTGTGGGTTATGCTGGGATTTACTCATGCCTGGTGTGGTTTGGTCAGGAGACCACAGGCTGAGTGACCAAATCCACACCAGACATGAGAAAATCCCAGCATAACATACATCCTGGAGTAGATTATTGTGATTATACAATGTTCTCTTACATTTTTTTGTTGAAAAACAACAACAAAATTTGCCAGTTTAAACTATTTTTCTGTAATTTATTCTTATGCCAGAGAAAAAATAGTTCCCTGTTGCCACTGAGGCATTCACTTATATTGCAGCTGCCACTGAATCAGGAGACACAAGTGAGTGGCAGAGAAATATGCAGCATGAGTGTCAGCCCTGTTCATTCCCATTTGCTGGTATTGGATGTGACATTGAATCAGGGGCCAATTGATTTTTTTATGTATTTATTTATTTGAGTTGCAGTGAGTAAGAAGAGCGAGAGAGTGAGTTGGTAGTAACCCCTGCCACTGAAGCCCCAGGAGCATCATGGTCAGCTTGCACCATCACCCCACAACTAATATGATATTTTAACAGTTTTAACAATTGTCAAGTGGGGAAATTGTTTCAAGAAACACTTTCCTTACTTGACAATTGTTCAAACTGTTAAAATATCCTATTAGTTGTGGGGTGATGGCATGAGCCGACCACTATGCTCCCAGGGTTTCAGTGCTATGGCGGCCAACATGCTGGCAATGAAAATTCAGGAACAGCTTCAGTTTTTGAGGTGGTATTGATTTTTAGGTGATGGGGCTGATGAGGCTGACTGGAACCTTTGCAGGTGAGCTATACTAGGATTTATGCAAGCTTCACAGTACCAGTAAGCCAATCAGATTTCTTCATTTTCCTTAGCCATTTTATAATAGGAGTCATCTCCCGTTTTGTGCAGAGTCTTATATGCCATTCACAAAGCAAGTTACCACTGAAATTTTTGAAAATGTAAGGACATCAATTGCAAAAAGATTATGTTTAAGGTGCTAGGAAACAGTTTTAACCCCTTGTTTTGACCTTTTTATGTGAATTTAAGAATTTTGTTTCCCCTTTTAACTGCCCCAAATCCCTCTCTCCTCAGCAGTTGCTGCTCTCCTCTTTTCATACTGCTTAAACATTCCAGTTTATTTTAATGCATAGCATGGAATAGTGTTACTGATGTAATGGAATGTCTTAGAAATGTGAGAGAAAGAACATTAGCTGAAAAGGAGAGCTGAACTGTATATAGATCTGAAAGCACCCAAAGCTAGAGTATTTATTTTAATCAAAAACTGGTCAAAGCTTATCAGAACACATAACAGGTATGGATAGCAAAATGTGAAGGCAGTTAGCTACAGTATATAAAATAATTTCCTGTCTTCTTTGATGATTATTAGAGTTGCTAATACACAAAACTCAAACCCCACAAAGGGTGGAAATGTCCTCTTTAGGTTTGTCAACCTAATGCCCACAAAGTCTGTAAATGTGCTTTCAAGATAGTTAAGCCTACTGTAACTCCTATATCACTTCTACCTCCTGTACGCTCATGACCCAATCCAGTCAGGTGAAAAATTGGTTTGCAGAAAATTCCCACAATGCTTGTCTTGCTAAACTGGATTTCTACTTTATATTGTATTTTGTACTGTAAATCCATATTTTATATTATATATTTTGCACATTGTATCTATTTTTGATCTTATTATGCAACCTTTTTATGTAACCACTGCATTTCATTAAGTAGGCCATGGGACACCTTTGAAAATGAGCCTTGGCTCAAAGGCTGTGTTATATCCAGTGTATCCCATATTATACTGGAAAAGATCCCTCCTAGGCAATCAGAATTCAGAGTTACTGTGTGGGTATTCTACAATAAGTAGACAGTAGACCGAATAATGGGACAGTAGCTCTGTATTCTGTACTTAGCCAATCAGAGGCAGCCCCAGTTTGCCCTCTACTTCAACACACAGCAGCTAATCAGAGACTCTAATAATGCTACAGCATTTCTGTGAAAAACAGTTCCTGCTTTCTCATAGATGCACTGTAACATGACACACAGATGTTGCTTTTTTATTATTTTTCCAATATACTAGTGATATGGGTTTCCTGGGTAATAACTGAACTAGGGCAGTTAACGAACACCTTGGTGCTTATTATATCTGGCCTGGTTATTTCCTCAAAAACCCAGACTACTATGGTATTAACACTACAATAAACAAACATTATTATTTGTCTGCTATTTACAGTATATATATATTGCAAGCAAAATTACAGTGCTAGGTCACCGTGTGGGCTGCTAATAAAACAAAATGGGTAAAGTAAATGCACACTGAAGATAGACAACATTAGAATCAATGTTGTTTCAACTGCATATATTACCCAGGAATTACCTATAAAGAAAAAAGTGAGATACCTTAAAAAAAAAATAAGGTAATGCTCAAAGTTACAAATGCTGTTCTATGTTAAACCCCAAATTTTAGCACCTTTTTACTGCAGCTGCTTCTGTATAGAATAACATAAAATTTGGCATGCAAATAGTTGGTCACTGGATCTATAGATTCTGTAAATTAGGTAATCATTTTGGGTGGCTTGCAAATTTGGGAAGGCTGAAAATACATACAAATATGTTTTAGCTCAGCAACAGCACAAAGATGGCAGAGAATTGACATATGGGACTTTCAGAAATTGGCCTGAGGATGTTTCTTTGCCATATAACTGACAAGTTTATAGAACTGTAATTGTAAAGAAAATAAATTTCCATTTTTCCACATGTGCTGTTCATTTTTTTCCACAAATGTTTTATAACTGGATGTCTGTGGACCTAATATACATAACTATGGCTATTTTAACTAAAAAAGAAAATGCATTGTGAAAAGTTACATTAATGCACAGGTTAGGTTTTATCATTGAACCCACAAAAGTAATGAAATGCTGGCTTAGGTTTTTTGTTTTGTTTTTAATATCCCTAACTCCTTCCATCCCACCCATACCCCTGAAAATCCTTCTGAAATGAATGTGAAAGCACAACAAGGATTTTAAACGTAGGTTATAACATCATAAATAGCATAGTACAGTATGAGGAATACAATTACATCTCATGCCAAACCCAGCACGTATACTGTATGTTTTGAGATGCAAGGCCACATGATACAGGCTTGGAGTACAGTGTATTATGTTGCTGATTCTTCATAGGTCTGCTTCAGGTATTGTACATTGTGTGTGATACAGGGTTTGTCACTGGGTGTCACTACATCTCTCTTCAAGCTCATGGCTAATTACTTCATGATCTCTCTTTACTGCTATAATTACTTGTACAACACAATTGCCTGTCACTATCTCTATCTGTCTGTCTATCTATATCTAGCTCTATCTATCTGTATCTCTCTCTACCTATCTCTCTGTCTATCTCTCTATCTCTATCCAGTATCTCTCTCTATACCTATACCTATCTCTCTATAACCCTCTCTCTCTCTGCCTATCCACCTATCCACCTATCTATATCTGTCCATCTATCTATATCTTTCCATCCATTTATATATCTATCCCTATCTACTCTCTCTCTCTCTCTCTCTCTCTCTCTCTCTCTCTATATATATATATATATATATACACACACAGTATATATATATATATATATATATATATATATATATCCATCTGTCTGTCTAACTATTGACCTTGCACAGTAGCACAAGTATAGTTAGGGCTAAGTGGAATGTTCAAACTTAACCCCCAATTTCTGCACCTTAATAACTCTGGTGGTATTCAATGAAATTGCACATTTGGCATGGGTGGTCCGTGTGGCAAGTTCTCAAGACTTGGGAAGTTTTGGGATGACCATATAATTGGATTCTGAGATCTGAAAACATCAAACACATATAAAACCACCATTTGTTGGCTGTTTTTTTTTTTGCTCTCATTTACAGCCAAAATGGTATAAAATTGTGTTCCAAAATGTTCAGGGCAGAATGAGCTTGTTCCAAGGGTGTGCCTTTCAAATGTCTTGTGAAAACCTTTTAATTGGTTCCAGAGCTATAACATTTTGAAACTTGCTTGCTCAGTAGGATTTTTGAGATAACCCTCTGACACAACCCAAAATTTCTTCTTTCACAAGCATTTTGTCCTTTTTGTCTTGTGAATTTTTTTTTAGATTGTGCTGGCCACCATCTTTTTTTTCTTGGCAAAAAAAGTGGAACTGCATAAAAATGAGCTGCTTAAAAAAAACCTTAATCTTGCTAAATGGAACTTGTTGAGCTTGATTCTGTTTGTTTTCCAAAAAAACAAGCCAGAAATAAAATTTTTGGACTTTAAAGGAGAACTGGTGAGGTGCCCAAGACTGGAGAACAGATGATGTAGTCTCCTTATACAAGAGCAGGAAAAAAGAGGAAGTGGGAAACTACAGACCAGTCAGCCTCACCTCAGTATTGGGGGAGATTATGGAAGCACTATTGAAGGAAAGATAAGTGAACACCTTGTGTCCAGCAGTCTACAGAGCCCAAGGCAGCATGATTTTACTGGAGGGAGGTCATGCCAGACTAACCTCATTGAATTTTTTTTGACTTGGTGACAAAGGAGGTGGATGGGGGGACAGTGGATGTGGCATATCTGGGGTTCAGTAAGGTCTCTGACACTGTGACCCATAGGAGACTGTTCAGCTGTGCAATATGGGTGTGGGTAGCATGGTAGTGTGGTGGGTGGGGAACTGGCTGGATAGCAGGACACAGAGGGCGGTGGTAAATGGCTGTCACTCTGCAGAGGGAAGGGTGACCAGTGGAGTTCCACAGGGATCAGTGCTGGATCCAGTGCTCTTCAACATCTTTATCAGTGACATTACAGATAACTTAGAAGGGAGAATTTCCCTGTTTGCTGATGGCACACAATTCTGAGTGGACATGTCGGAGGGAGTGGATAGAATGAGGAGAGACCTGCAGAAGCTTGAGGAATGGTCAAGGGTGGGCAGTTGAGATTTAATGTAAAAAAAAAGTGTGCAGAATAATTCACATGGGGCACTAAACCCTGGAACAGCATATCAGCTTGGGGGGGTGGGGATATAGCATGCTCCAAGCAGGAAAGGGACCTAGGGGTTATTATCTCTGATGACCTAAAGGTTGGGAGCCAGTGCAACAAGGCAGTGGGTAAAGCAAATAGAATGCTGGGATGCATAGGCAGGGGTATCATCAGCAGGAAAAGTGAGGTCATAATGCCGCTGTACAAGACAATAGTGAGGCCACACCTGGAGTACAGTGTCCAGTTCTGGAGGCCTTATTTATGTAAGAATATAAATAGGGTGGAAACAGTTCAGAGGAGGCAACCAAGATAGTGCAGGGTTTGCATCATAAGTCCTACAAGGACAGGCTGAAGGACCTGAATATATACTCATTAGAGGAGAGGAGGGAGAGGGGGGACCACAGGGAGGAACAAGGTGCAGGAAACCACTATTTTCAGAGGAAGAGATGTTCCAGGACTAGGAGTTATGGGATAAAATTGGAGGGATGGAAGTTCAGAGGTAATGTGAGGAAGTATTTCTTCACAGAAAGGGTGGTGGACATGTGAAATGCCCTGCCAGTGGAGGTGGGGGGTAACGATTATGGGATTCATGAATGCATGGGATAGGCATCAGGAGACTCTAGCAGTTGGGAAAGGGGAAAACCCAGTTCAAGGGAAGCTTGAAGAGGTAAAATTCCATGCACAATTGAGCAGACTAGGTGAGCCAAAGGCCCTAATCTGACATCAGTATATATTTATCTATGTAAATGCGTCGAATCCAATGGTAATTTTTCCCGACAGAAGCTTTTTTTAAAAAACTGGTCCAAATTCTGTTATTGTTCCATCTATACTTGCCTAGTAGTAACCACAATGATGTTTTCTGATTTACACTCTGACATTAAGTGCCATTTTAGATCTTACACTCTGACATTAAGTGCCATTTTAGATCTGTATGATGTAGTTTATGTCCCTTTCCAACAACAGAGTTCTATAGTAGAACATTTATTTATTTTATTTTTTATTTATTTATTTATAAATAAAATAAAATAGTAGAACATAGATGCATTGCTCTAACAATGGAAGAGCTGACCAAGGGACAAAAAGTACATCAAACAATTCTAAAATGGCACTTACTATCTGTGTGTAAATCAAAAACATCCACTAGGATAACAAAACTGCCTGAAGAGATGGCACAGTAACAGAATTTGAACTATATAAAAATCAACATCTATAGGGAAAAATAGACTTACAGGTTTAGTGCAGTTCTCCTTTAAGTTATTTGCTGTCAGCTTACCAAGATGGCCGATCCTTGTGTTATGAGCTACACATTTTTGGGTCACACATTTAAGCGTGACCCAAGAATTTTTCATATATGTGAAAAAGAGAATTCTCAAGTTGCACTTAAATGTGTGACCCAAGAATTCTATTTTTAGTGGGCAAGAAAAATTTCTTGTGTCTCATACTTTTACTCAGAACATGACTGTTTACAATATTTTAGTCACAGATTTTGAATATATTGTTTACATGACACTCATACACACAATGATGGTGGGAATAATCAAATACAGGTTAAAAAGTGATTTCACAGTTGCTCTGCAAAACCACCTTTCGGGCAGGATTTAACAGTCTGGTGACCAAGTTCCTGACATGGGGTCAAAATGTCAAAACAAAAAATTATGAAGAAATGTTGTGTGCAGGGACAGCCTTTGGCTCAATTGGTAGTGCATTGTGAACCCTTGCTGGTAAGCAGAGTTTGGGAGCGAGCTCAGTGAGCCAGCTGGATGGGTTGAGGTTAGGAGGATGTCACTGCCATGTAGCACCACACCCAGCCTGGGGAGGAATGGTGCAGTGTTGGCCACACTGGCAAATACTAACCATATTATGAAGAGAAATTTTCTCTCGGCATAGAGCCCAGATGGCTCTGCACCCATAGCTGCATGTGATCATGGGTACCAGCTGACCCTGCACTTCTGCAGTCATGTGGAGTCTTGGCATGTGCATCTGCATCTCTAGACACATGGATGCACACCACCTAGAGGGCCCATCACTTCCACTCCCCATCTAAGGATAGCCCCATTTTTTTTGTATCAGTAGATGCATGTAGGCAGATGAATGGGCTCTTCCTTTGGTGCAGAGCCACAAGAACACTGCACAGATCACTGGTGAGACCTCAGCTGGAGTACTGTGTCCAGTTCTGGAGACCACATCTCTGGAAGGACATTGACAAAATAGAGGCAATCCAGAGGAGGGCAACGAAGATGGTTCATTGACTGCACCAGAAGCCTTACGAGGAAAAACTTAAGGACCTTAATATCTATTCACTGGAGGAAGAAAGGGAGAGAGGAGATATGACAGAGACTTTCAAGTACCTTAGTGGAATAAACAGGGTAAGGTGGAAACCATATTTCAGAGAAAATGCTGCACAAGAACAAGGTGGCATGATATGAGGCTGAAGGGTGGAAGGCTCCAGGGTAATGTTAGGAAGTACTTTTTCACTGAGAGGGTGGTGGAGCTGTGAAACAGCTTTTCAGCAGAAGTGGTAGGTGTGAAAACAATACGGAGGTTCAGGAGTGCATGGGATAGACATAAGGGTACCCTGAAGATGTGCACACCAGGAGAGCTGCAGATCAATTTGGATCTGGTGCTGCAGCAGTGAATAGGGAAATGGGCAGACTAGGTGGGCCGTATGGTCCTTATCTGCTGATAGTTTCTATGTTTGTATGTTTCTATGTCTGCATCTGTTCATGCAGATCCTAAAGGGACCTGCGTGAAAAAGGATGTGATTTCACCATTTCAAAAAGAAAGCAAATTCATTGTAAAAAAAAAAAAAAAAACGCACCAGTAAGGGTTCAACTTAATGTCACAAAAGTTGGGAAATGTGACTTTAGGGTCTCCAATCCTAACTCACACCCCCCTCAAACAACAAAAGGGCAAGACCATACAAGCAACCTCAGGCAGCCATCATCAGATAAGACAAACATGCAATAGATTCCAGATGACACAAATGGAGCAACATAGATGTGCTACCTTTGTGGATTTGTGTTTGCGGTCTGCACACTGCACCGCATGCACACTTACTTCTGGCTGCAGATAGAATTCCAGGATACTCAAATTCCAAAACTACTTCTGTGTGCAGAAGAACAGGCCCCTGCAGCCACAGATCCAAATCCATGATACCCAAATTATAACAGTTCCGTCTGCAGATGTGTACTCATTCACACTGTAAGACATGCACACACTTCTGGCTGCAGAAGCACAGGTGCCACAAAATCCAGGGTATCCAAATTGCAGCACTACTTCTGTCTACAAAAGTGCAGGCCCCTGTGGGGCCAGGGCTTCTGCAGCCCTGGTACACATACACAATGTAAGACATACAGTGCACCCACTTCTGCAGCCACTAACTACAAAGGAAGCACATCAGTGCTACTGCATTTGTGTCACCTGGAAACAGTTGCATGTTGCTTTTCTTACCAGATGATGGTGTTCGGTGGTTGCTTGTATTGTCTTGTCCTTTTGCTATGGGGGGATGGGGGTTAGGGTTGGAAACCCTAATGCCACATTTCCCTACTTCTGTGGGTTTTATTTGAATACTAACTGGTGCATTAATGCAGTTTTTGGGTGAATTTTATTTCTTTTTAAGATAGTGGAACTGTATCCTCATTCACATAGACACTATTGGGTCATGAGTGTACAAATGCAGATGCACAGGGCCCTGCACCAAGGGAAGTGTCTGTCCATCTATCTGTGAATGTACATCTGAGGATGCAAAGAATTTGTGGGGCTGCAGAAGGACAGGGACCTCTGAGGCCTGCACACCCATATGGCTACAGATACAGATGTGCAGGGCCAAGAGTCCATTTGGCTGTAGAAGCACAAGGCCATCTAGGCTCTGCAGTTCTGTGCAGCTATGGGTGCAGAGTTGCAGGGCTCCCTGCATCCCATCTCAAGACAGGACTTAACTTCACTATATGCAAAGAAGAAGGTCTCTCCATGACCTTTGGAACCAGAGAAAAACTCTCCTGACTTACAACTGCCCCTTCCTTTCACACCCTTGTTGGGTCCCCCCTTGAAGATGTCCCATCTTTCTAGTACATGGGGACATGGGTAGACTGGCACCTGGACTTCTCAGCTCATGTTGAGACAATCCACAAAATCTTACACCCAAAACTAGGGGCTTTGTATCATAACTGTGGGTACAACCCCTTGCCTTCTCACAGAGCCATATTACAGAGAATGATTCTCCTAATCTTTTACTACAGAGACACAGTATACAGTGCTGCTCCTAAGTCTATGCTGGCCAGACTAGATGCACTCTTCCACTCATTCTGCCATTTTGCTCTTGACTGCCCCCTCCACACCCCACTGCTCCATCTACTCTGCCCTCTCTCCCCCCCCTCCCTTGAGATCAGATGTCTTATTCACTGCTCCTCCTTCCTGGCCAAACACAGGGTTGGTTATCTTCCCTCCTACCTCTCCTCACACCTCTCATCCCCTCCTCCTACTCCCTACAAAACTAACTATTGCCTCCTCATTCTCCCACCTAGGTCAATTACAGTTGGTCAGGTGACTTTCTCCTACCAGCTCCCTAAACTGTGGAACTCTTCCCTAACCACCCACTCTACCACTTCTCTTCACTCTCTCTCCCATCTTCTCTGCAAGCTTTACTTGCTCACCTGCAACTGCTCCCGATTCTTCCTTCCCTATTCCCCTCTTTCCTCTTCCCTCACCCTGACCTATACCCCCCACACCACTACCACACCACACAAGCCCTCTCCACCTAATTATATCCCACATATGTACCTCTCTGTGTTTGGCTGTAATATGCCCAGATAGTTTGGCCCCTTGCTGAGTATCTGTTAGGCCTCTCTACGAACAGCTATCCACAACTTGTACATTCAATTGTATATGTAAAATTGTAAATGCTAAATTGCTCATATTGCAATAATCTGCTTGTTTATTATGTTTATTTCTTCTTCTTCTCCTCAATGTATAGTCTACCACTTGCCATTATGGTATATTTTTGTTATATTTTCTTCTCCCTTTTCCCCAACCCCCAAGGATGCATCTGGAAATGAGCTGCTATTCAGCTCAGTATGTCTTTCTTGGTAAAACTTTGAAATAAATAAATATTGTACTGTAACTTGTTGCCTGTGCATCCAACCCTGCACCATCCTTCCCCAGGCTGAGGGTGGTGCCACAGGACAGCAGTATCCTCCCAACTTCTTCACATCCATCTGGCTCACCAGGATCACCCCAAACCAATTAGAAAAGTAAAAACAGAAGAACAAAGGTGAGCCCCACCCCCACACACACACATCTCAGCAAACATATAACAGTACATGATTACAATTCCCTAAACAGGATCCACAGACATCAGTGTTTGGTGCCAGGGGCCCCATATCTTCAGGAATTTATCATATTGCAAACTGAGCTGGCTAGTTATGTTTTCCAGCCATTCAATTTCTGTCACCTTAGCTCTCCAACATTCGAGGGTGGGTGGGATGGGGACAACCACTGTGAAGTGATGCATTTAAGGGTGGCCACCTGTAAAATTTGAACCAAGCATCTAACGTTCCTGGGAGCAGCTAAAAGAGTTAGGAATCCTAAGATTAGATCTGTAAAAATGAAGGGGAGTTGGATTCCTGTTAAGATTTGAAGTTTCGAATGGATGCCCTGCCAAAATCTCAAAAGCTTGGGATAAGGCCAAAATATATGGTGGTGGGTGCCTCAGTCCCACAGTTCCTCCAACAGAGGTCTGCGTAGGTAGCGTGGAAGTGCTTGGTTATTGCAGGTGTGTGAAAAAATTGGACCAGAACCTTCCAGTTGAATTTCTGCCAGGAGGGGGATGATATTACCTGCCAGACCCATCTCAACCTCTTTGCCCACTGTTCCGGGTCTATCTGTGAGCCCTCCTCCTGTTCCCATCTCTCCCTCTGCATTTCCTAGGAGTGTATTGATATTGAATAAAGCTCTGAAAGATAATGAAAGTTATTGTTAAGGGTAGTAACATAACAAAAAAAAAAGATTCTAGATTAGAACGTTCTCTATGGATCTGAGAATGAGTACCAGATGACATGAGAAAATGCCAGACCAGCAAATACCTATCGTGATCTTCCTTCTGAACAGCTTATTTAGCCTGCAATTGGGCAAATGTTAGACAACCGCTCTGTTCTGTGCATTGCAAGAAAGTTGTAAGTCTATGGTCTGCCCAGTAAATGTAGCCAAAGTCAACCCATGAAGGTAGAAAGGACTTCTCATGCCAGATAAAAGACAAGGGGCTCAAACCATTATGGGTGTTAGTAAGTTTCCTAAGACATTAGACAGTATGTACCGAATGCCTAGATGGGTAATGTTTAAAATGAGAACAATAAATGTGGCAAGACATTCATTTTTATAGTTTGGATTCTACCGTATCGTGTGAGTCTGCCTGTATTTCCTGAAAAAGCTTTAAATAGTTGTTATTAAATAGTAAGGATATGTCTATCGAAATTCAGATGCCCAGGTAACAAAAGGTGTTTTTAGGTGTCCAGACAAAAGGAAAGGAGTGCCTGAAATTCGGTTGGGGGGGGGGGAGCCATCCTAGATTAATGCCTCTGACTTTTGGAGATTGATTTTGTAGCCTGCCAATGAGTCAAAATCATGCAGCAATTGTAGTAGGTGAGGAAGAGATGTGGATGGGTCTGATTAAAATAAAAAAAAAAAAAAAAAGGAATCACCCGAATACAGTGCCAATTTCTGTTAAGTACCTCCTGCAATCACACCCTGAATATACTGATTGACCCTGACTGAGATAGCAAGGGGTTCCAGAGAAAGAACAAAGAGTAAGGGGGAGAGAGGGCAGCCCTGCCTGGTGCTACGCTGTAAAGGGAACTGCTCTGACAGAAATCCATTTACTTTAACCCTGGCTTCCGGAGTGGCATATAGTGAATTAACAGCTGTGAGTAACATGTCTCCCAGCCCAAGTCTCCCCAAAATAGCCAGCATAAAGGACCAGTGCACTTTGTCGAATGCCTTTTCAGCACCCATACTTAGAGCCAATTGAAAAGAATTTTTATTTCTCTGAGCAGTAATAATATTGAGAAATCTCCGAATGTTATCCTGGAGGAAACACACCACTATGAAACCCGTTTGGTCCTTGTGGATTACTGAGGGAAATTACAGATTGCAGACAGTCTGCCAGGAAACCTCTAAAGATTTTGAGATCAACCTGTAAGAGAGAGATAGGATGGGATGATCTGCAGTCCTCTGGATCTTTTTTCAGTTTAAGGATTACGGAGATCTGGGCCATGTTTTTGGATGCAGGGACTCCTCCCCCCCCCCCCATCACCTCCCAAAACACTTCTGAAAGGGGTTCCACAAGAACATGAACAAAATATTTATAAAATTCAGATGAAAGGCCATCCATGTTGGGTGACATTTCATTCATCTGCTTAATGTTACCCAATATTTCTGTATTTACAATGCGGTCATTGAGGACAAGCCTCTGGTCCTCGGTAAGAGAAGTCAGCTGCAAGTCATTCAGATATTTGAAAGTTTTCTCCAGATGGTCTGGCCCTCGCTCAGATTTACAGAGAGAGTGACAAAATTTAGTATAAAAATAGTAGCTCTCTTGTTTGTTTTTTTTAATCAGTCTTAGCACATTTGCTTACAGTTCTTGTTTTAGAAACATTGCAAGAAGAGTCTATCTGTTGCTCACAGATGGTAGTGTCGATTATTTTTAGGGCTGCAGTGGGCAAAGCCCTGCAGTCTTGTCATGAGCAAAACAAGGACTCCACTGTGACCAAACAACATTTAGGAGCTGCTTCACTTCCTCCATGGTCTGTGAAGTACTTTGCTGTCATCTGCACTATTTTTCTTCTTGCCATGATTGAGGCACATCAGGACCTCCCCAGGTGCTCCTAGACCCCGAGATTACTTACTTGGGGTCTGGAGAAGGGGGGCTTCTGGGCAAAAGCCACAAAACTACTGTATTTGTTTAAAGAGCAGCAATGACCACTCTGGGATGGACTATATACATAATAATGAGCTGCTCATACATGTTAATGAACCTATTCATGAGTAGGTCATTATGTATATATTCAGTCCCCCAGCAGTCATTGACACTCTTTAAACAAATATTGCCATGGTTTCTGCACCGCAGCCCTCCTGTCTCCAAACCCCAACTAAGTGAACTTGGGGTCCGGGAGTACTGGGGCAGCTCCTGGTGCACTGCTATAGTGGCAAGCAAATGAATAATGGTAACATGCATGCTTGAATCAACATTTTACAACTCGCACACTGATGCTTTCTTGCTAATGTAAGCTGCTGAGCCATGGGAATGCATGGTGACATCAACTTGGAGCTGCAGGAGTGCTGTATAACCATGCTCTGCCTCCATGGAAGATTGTGATAGTAGAGTCAGGGATATAAACAAGGTGCAGGAGGGTAGCATCTTTCAAAAAAGAAGATGTGCAAGAACAAGGGGGCACGCAATGAAGTTAGGGGTGGAGGTTCAATGGGTAACATGAGGCAGTATTTTTTTCACTGAAACAGTGGTAGATGCTTGGAATGACCTCCCAAAGGAGGGGGGGTAGGGACAAAAACAGTTTGGGAATTCAAGAATGCATGGGCTAGACATAAGGGTACCCCAAGGGAGCAGGAAAGAAAGGGTGAGCTGCAGATCAACTAGGATCTGTGGTTTGAAATAGGTAGGCAAAATGGCAGACTGGGTGGGGCACACGGTCCTTATCTGCCATCAGTTTCTATGTTTCTAGAGCACTATGCCATTAGACATACTGTGATAGAATGTGCAAAAAAAACCTTATATTAAAAGTCTTGTAAGTTACTTTGTTACAGCTTCTAAAGTATGTCTTCATCTGAGGAGTGTGAAGATTCACACAGCTTTTCCTTGGGTCAACAATTGAGCCCTATTCTATTGAGCTCATCATTTCCAGTATTGATGCTACTGCCGATGTAACCCAGAAAAGTAACACCTCTACATCTGATAGCTAGTAGATGAATGGCAATCATAATATTACTTTCTTTTAGTATTACCCTTTACAGTACATCAGCTGTCAAACCCCTTGCTTGCCATTTTCCTTCAGTCAACTTGATGGTTTGTACAGCTGCCATGTACTTTTGAAAAAATGAAACACTATCTGTAATAATCTCTTTATGCTCACATTATGACATTATTATATTATTTCACCATATGACAATACACTGTTTTCTGATCTTAAATGAATATGGTGTTCAATAGTCATGGTTTGAATGCAAGTTAGTGCACTGAATGCCAGTTCAAATCTCGAGTCAGTATGTTGTTGGTAGTGATTTTATGGCAGCAGCAGCTACATGAGAGGACACTCATACTCCGATATATCAGTTTTAAATATTATATACATATTGTATATTCCTTATGTGTAGAATTGTCAAGCCCACACCCAACTGTGCCCTTCCACAAAAAATGGGCATTTTCAGTTATGAACACTGGTCTGCTATTTACTGAGTAACCATATGTGTCAGGAGGTATGCAAATGTTTGTTGGCAAGAGGATTCTTGGATACCCCCCATTATACAAAGCCCCAACTTCCCACCACAATCACCCGTGTAGTATAGTTCACCCTTGGTGTGTAGTGCTACCCCCCAAAATCACCTATATTACCCCCATCACCACAACAGGTACCCAAATAATCCTTAAGTTGTTTTGCCATCCTCGGCACTTGAGGTCATCTACTTTATCCCATAGCAGGGCTATTTCAGATTTTAAAATATGCAGCTGCATGTCTCGCTTACTAATTTGAATGTCCATTTGTCAGAGGGTGCCTTTCGTGTCAAAAACCCTTTGTGTAAGGTTTCCATCCTGTCTTCAAGCCAATTAATTGCATTTTTAACCCCAGAGACTTCTTGTAGGAGCTGTTCGAGCATATTTTGTATTGCAGGGTCAACTGCCTTGGTCAGGCCTGTCTCAGTCCCTCTTAACTCCCTCTCTTTTTAGTTGCTTCATAGTTGAATTCGGATGTGAAATCACGCTTGTACCTTTTGTGAAAATCTGAGTGATATCATTAACCTTTTGTAATTCTTATAAGGTGGGGGGATCGAGGGCATAACCTCCAACCATACTTTATGGATCTATAGTCTTTTTCTGCAGCCATTACTTCTCTTTCTATGTTCAATACTCATATCATTCTGGTAAGGGATGTGGCTTTTTTTAATTTCAAGAAGACTGCAAAATTTAAAAAACATTTCTGAACAATGATATATTGAAAGATTTAATCAATACCTTTAGAATTGCAAGGTATAACTATTGTAATGCCTCACTCTCTGGCATACCAAATACATCCTAAGATAAGATCCAAAAAAGTTCTGAATGCTTTTATATTGGTGACAAATACCCCTTTTGAGATCTTATTACCTCTATTTTTTTTTTAAAATCTGCATTGGCTATGTATTAGCTATAGATGGGATTTTAAAACTCTTCTCCACCCCTATAACAAACTTTATGTGCTAGGCCCAAGTTAGCTCTCTGATATTTTTTCAGAGTATGTAATACCCTGATAAGATCCTCATACTGCAGCCTACTTTCAGTGTCTAAACTTAAACTCAAAACAGTTGGCAGTAAAGCCTTTGCAGTGAGAGCTCCTACCTTACCAGCTCAGGGTCTGTATATAAATTCCAGCTAAAGCCCCATTTTCCCCCCTAGCATTTAAAACTTAAATCAGGCGTTTGAACTGTACATTGATGACTCTCAATCTACAGTATGTGGTGTACCCATGAGACTAAATATGTTAGTATACGTTGTAGCATATGTTTATATTTTTTAACATTTTGCTGTTGCTTCATTGTTTTTATATATACTAGTCCTATATGGCTGATACATTTTCAGTACACAGGGCATCCTGGGAGGGTATTTATTATTAGAAATGGATTTTATTCGATTGGATATCACACAAGATGACAGCTTGGCAAGTTATCTAAATCAAGCATGAATTCACTGACTGTTAGCCGTAATATAGGATTTAGTTGTTTAAGGCACCAAATAGCAGTTATTTATCAGGAGTCTCTATTCAACGCTTACATGGGGACTTGTAAGCTCTAGAAAGGACCTCCAGCTTTGTAGGCAGGCTCAAGCAGAAGTGCAGGCTACAAAAGCTCCCTAACAAGGGGTAAAAAGAAGGTGGCCAGTGATAAATTCAGTTCTGCTTTAATTCTGGGCACTTTTCTTTAGTTCAACTCTGGTAACTTGGTCTGAGAGTTTGGCTCACAGTGATTTAAAGGATATTAAGATACAACAGACATTAAGTAGGGGTATAAGCAGCCTGAATGTTTGCACTAAATGTTTATGCTCTAATGTCTTTGTTGCGTGCGGTGTTTGTATTTCAGTGCAGGAGATTGATGGGTTTGTATTGGTGGCCGCCAGCACCCCTGTTGCGACCTCGAGTGGAGCCCCATCAGTTCTGGCCAGATTTTGTTTTTCAAACTGGTATAACCAGGTAAAGACATACATTCCTCCATCTTCAGCAAAATTGCCCGATTCTGTTAATCGGTGGCTAAATCTCTGCTATGGTTGGTGGTTCAGCCCTTTGCAGGGGATGGGTGCCTGGGTTTTGAGATAGAATGGCAGCCTTTTGGAAGCAATGCCAGATTGTTTTACTTGTGACATCATTCCAGACTGCATGGAGTAGGTGTATCACATCAACTTTTGAATTTATTGTTAAATGTTCATGTACCATGAAAGATTTGACTGGCATCTATTCTGCATTGGATTTTAGTGATAGTTTATTTCCTGTAGATTTTGTTATGAATAACTTCTTGGTCCATAGGCTGGATGACTGTGGTACTGTTCAGGAGGAGAAAGATTAGCTCTGGGTTTGGTAATGGGATGGTCTTGTGAGTCAGGCAATTGTCTATGGGTAATGTTAATGTTCACCATCTGACTATAATTTTTTAAGTCAATATAAGAGCCGGTCACCACTCTGTGGCTAGGGGTATATGGTGGCACTTCTTAATCAGAAGGGTACCCACCTTTCCCATGAAACCAGCACATCTTTCCTTAACCTTCTGCCACCACAGGCAAGGGCAAATGGAGACCAGAGCAACCAAACACTTTTTGCAGGGGTACCACTGCACAAACAACTCCATGCTGGGAGCTGGGATCAGGCAGGATGCATATTTATTGCTGCACTATTCTTATACAGCTTTAAAGGGCATTACCCTCATTTCAATTAGTTCATTACTTGGCTTTGCTACATTATCACTGGCATGTTTGATCACCAATAGACATGTCCTAAGCCCACTATGCTAAACCTTACAATACTTTAATCTAGGTTTACTTTTTTTTTGCTTTAAATGGGCTCTGCTACTGCTTTATTCAGAACTAACCCTCTCTTTCATTTTTGGGGTCCCTGTAGCACTGATGCTGCTAAGACCATGTGCACAGTGGCACTCTTCTAGGTAGGGTGAGCACTAACCTGGAACAGCTGTACTAGTGAACAGCTTCTGTGCCGGCTGATGGCATCCAGATGATTTAGAACATCAGCATTATGATCTACTCCTAAACAGTGGATATAGTTTGTCTGATTATGTGCCTCCCTTCTGGAAGCACACAGATAGCCCTAGTGGCACACTTACTGCAGGTTCCCTATGCCTGGTATCATCTCAGGGACTTTCAATGACAATTCTTACTAGGCCCCTCCCCCCATGATGACCATTCCCATCTACCAAGTTTACACTTCCCAGTGTATTACAGATTACTTTCAGGTGCCTATTCCTTTTCTTCTACAGAGCAGCTCAATGATGGTTCACACAAATTTGTCTTCCCCTTGCATATTGTTGTGGGAAGGGGATCTGCAAGGATCCCAGTGACCTCCTTTAAGGAGTGGGCCCACCACTAATCCCAGTTGCCCACTGAGTATTGATTTTCACTTTCTCCTCCAGGTAGAACTTCTAATTGGCTCCACCTACCGGCTGGCATCTGTGAGGGTTCCCTTTCACCTGTAGGACCCTAACAGGGTTCTAAGGCTCCAGAGACATCACCAGAGGCACCAGTGACACCCAGACACAGGGTCTCTGACACTTTCCTGAGACCACAGGCCCCTCCCTGCTTGGTCGCAGACTAGCTGAAAAGGCTGGATTCTATTTAGGTCTTCACAAGAAAAATAGGACTCCTAGCTTGCCTTCCCTTTTTATAGTGTAAATGGGAAGAACAGGGCCATAAATATTCATTTATGAGTTTCCCACCTCTGGCTGAGTCAGGAAAATCAGAGCACAAACTTCAGGCACCCGGTCTCTAAGCTGAGCCCCACTAGGGAACCTCTGTTTGGGTCAGGGTTAACCATTCTAGTGCTATCTAGTAACCTGCCTCGAGCTGTAACAAAGAGAGGGGCTGGTTGCATCAAGATCTCTCAGCCACTGATGTAAAATGTCCACAGTTTATACATTTGTGTTGACTGTATAGACAATAGGGAGAGTGTCTACTGCCACACCACAGAAATTGTTTGGCTTTTTTGATTTCCTTATGATTGACAGAGGGGGTCTCTATGTCCTAGATGTGTTTGCACACATCATCACTGAAACCCTTTCTTTGAACTTATTGTGGCCACTAGGGTTTTCTCACTTGAAGGTGAGTGATCCATCTGCTGTGACTTTGTAAAACACAATATGTACTGTGTGTTATACCGCCTTGAAAACGTTGCACTGCCACTGATTACAATTCAGTGCATTGTCTGAATCCAGTCATCAGATGCAGAAAAATCTGATGCCACTTTCCCACCATGAATTTTTTGGTAAAATATAGAGTGCTGCTCATTCCTTTCTGAGAGCCAGCTTACAGTTGGCTCAAAGTCATTTCCCATTAAGGCAAACAGCTGTCTAGACTTCTTCAGTAACAGGGGGCCCATGACTGGGATACTACAGACTTGTGAGGCAGTACACTACCAAAGTAGTGCCTCCTCAACCTGAAAATATTTTCAGACTTTTGTCTTTTCCCACTTTTTGAAGCCCTTAGCCCAGTCATCCAATAATTTATCCTTGTGCTCAACTATATGGTCAACACAGGAGACATCAACACAGTATTTAGCAGCAAGGTCTTTTTGGAAATAGCCAGAAAGATCAGTCTTCTCTCAAGTTTAGCTTTTTCTTGCAAGAACAAGATGGATCTTTTGTTTTTTTACCATGGCAAAGAGATGGTACGCTGAAAAAGGGTATTTTGGGAACAAATTTATGAGGGAGATGTGGCAGTGTGAAAGTGTTTAAATGTTATAATTACCTACACCTGAGCCATATAAATCAGTAAATGATTTCAGGCATATGAGTCGAATATGCAGAGCATACAACTGGAGCAAATAACCAACAGGTATAGAAATTGATTGTTACATGTTGTCTTTGGGCTCACATCTGAATTGTGCATACAACTGATGTGCTACAAGCAGAATGTTGTATATCTCCCCCTATGTTGGTATAACTGTTTTCTGTATGCCATCTTGAAATTAATTTAGTCACACACTAGCCATTTGGGTTAATACAAAGATGCATTACAAAAAAGATGCTCTTGTGTTTCTAAGGGTATTAATTGTGTATGTAAAGATTTAGGGTATGTGTGTTACCAAGCAATAAGAACTGTAACTGATAACTAAGCCAAATAAATTAAAAAAGGAAGATAGCCCTTAGTAACAGGCAACTGATGATGCAGTTGCCTTTTTGCTTTTAACTGGCAAAAGAATAACACATGATGATTCTCAAAATTTTAATGAGACTTATGTTGAACCTTTTGCTGCATGCTGGATTGTACTCAAAGGAAGTTTATGCCCACTAGATTTTTGCTTTTGTATTTGACTACTGTTTGAGGCTAGCCAGGTGAACCAGGATAAAAACAGAGAAAGAAAAAAAACAGTAGGTCACCATCAACTCCACAAACTCCTCCTGCACTGCTCTGATCCCATTCCCAGCCAGACCATTTGCCCCTAGCATGCACTAACAGATCATGCTGTCTAGTGATGTACCTCATACAGCATGCATGAGCACAGCAGAGCCAGCCATGATGGAATGCAATATCTTGCAGTAAATTACATGTCACAATACTGCGGTAAAAAAAGGGCTTAATTGCCACTGAATTACAATGTTCTCTGTGGCATACTGCAGCATTTCTGTGACATGTTGCAGCATTACTGAGTTGCATCCTGACTGGCACCACTGTACATCTAGCTGCAGAGATGCAGGCTCAATGGGGCCTTCTGTCTGCAGAAGGGCATTCCCCCATGGGGCCTCTTCTTCTGCAGCCACACATACTCATTCACACAGTATGACATACACACACAGGTGTGGCTGAATAAGCACAGACAACCAATGGGGCCTGTGTTTATGCAGCCACAGGTACAAATCCATGAAGACAGTACATCAGTGCTACTGCATTTGTATCATCTGGAAACAGTTGTATGTTGTGCATCTAACCTGTTGTCTTTTTGCTGCTGTGGGGAGTTAGGGCTGAAAAACCTAATTCCACATTTTCCTAATTTTGTGGCATTAAGTAGAACCCTAACAGGTGCATTCATGTAGTTTTTTGCAAAGAATTTCCTTTTTTTTGTTTGAGATAGTGGAATCATATCCTTATTCATGCAGGTCCCTTTGTGACCTGCATTAACAGCTGCAGATGTCCTGTGCCAAGGGAAGATTCCATTCTCTTGCATACAATAATGGATGTCAAGCATTCACGAGGCTGTCTGGTGTGCTGTGGGGCTCTGAGCTGTCCTGTGACTGCAGGTACAGGCACACAGGACAAACATTCCATTTCTCAGCTAATGCATAGGCTCTCCCACACCCACAGGTGCAGACTTGTGGGGGCCTATGCCAAGAGAAGAGTTGTCTTCAGAATATGGTACCTGGGACCATGCTTCCTTTGCTGAGGGGGGTATTGCTTATTAGCACCATCCCCCTCCCACCAATGACCCATCCAACTGGCTCACTGAGCTCACCACCAAACTCAGCTCACTGGCATGTGTTCACAAAGCATTACCTACTGGGGTAAAGACTGGCACTACACGCAACATTTCTTAATATATATATTTTTTTTCAATTTTGTTCCCCAATTTTTAAGATAGTCATTTTATGATACCCCTTATAAACATGAAATGTGACATTTACAGTATATTTTCTGAAACATCATTTTGCACCACAAGTATGAAAACACGTCTTGTCCAGGATTTAAAACAAGCCCCTGTTTCATTTTTGAGGTGGTGTGGAAAAAAATAGCTATGATGATGTTTGCAGCAAAATACTTAAAATTAGCAAAGTTATGAGTGAACATTGAAATATTTCATAACTTGGGTAATTTCTCATATTTTTACACCATGTTTTCAACATAGCCTTCTTATCACCTCACCTCATGAACCCAGTAGGTGAACATTTTCACATCCCTGCCAAAATGTCATTTTGTGCCACAGATGTGAAAACACATTTTGGCCAAGATCTGAAAAATAACAGCTATCACATTCATGAGGGGTGTGTGAAAAAATGGCTATGTTGAAAATTTGGGGTCAGAATATTGAAAATTACCAAAGTTATGAGTGAACATAGAACATTTTTAATGTACGGTCACATTTTTTTTTTAAATATTTTGACTCCAAATTTTCAACATAGTCTTATGACCCCACCTCATGAAACCAGTAGGTGAAAATTTTCAAATCCCAGTTGAAACATCATTTCACACCACAAGTGCTAAACCACATTTTGGCCAGGATTTGAAAAATGTCACATTTATGAGTTAGTGTAAAAAATTACTATGCTGAAAATTTGGAGTCAAAATGTTGATAAAAACAACATTTATGAGTGAGTATAGGAATATTTCAGCTCATGCTCATAACTTTTTTTTAATATTTTTACTCCAAAGTTTTAACATATCCTTCTTATGTCCCCACCTCATGAACAAGGGGGATGACAATTTTTAAATCTTGCTCAAAAGGTGATTTTGCGCAGTGACCGTGTGTCAGGAAGCAAAAGCGGATGAGGATAAATTATAAAATCCACAAGTAGTGTTTTATTATTAATAGTAACAAGAGAATTAAAACAAAAAAGAATCCACAGAGTGGTTTTCAGCATAGGCAGTCCAAAAATCAAAGTCCAGTTTCTAAGTTCAGAACTGAAGTCTACAGTCAGCCAGCTCTCTGTTGCATCTGGTCTCCAAATCCCCCTGAAAACATTTGCTTTCTTCCTTTCACACAAAACATCAGAGCCTTGCCAGCTTCTAGCTTCCACCAGAACATTGTGACCCAGAACTTCAGAACCTTGTCAGCTTCTAGCTTCCACCAGAGCTCTGTGACCCAGAACTTCAGAACCCTGTCAGATTTTAGCTTCCAGACTCTACTACTAGCTGGCCTCTTTTGGTGATGGATTCCACCAACCTGAGGTCAAAACTCTGATACACTTTGTTAATAAACTCAAATAGCTGTTTCTGAAATCATTTCAACAGTAATAACTCAATCTAGTTTACAAATCAGGGAACCCAGTTTCGTGCATATTTGTATATCTATATCTATACATACACATACACTCAAACACACACACACATACACACACACACACACACACACACCTCTCTGTCTCTCTCTCTCTATATATATATTATGGTAGCACTGTAGTGCTACCATAGTTAATTGAGGGCCATTTCCATATTAACCCAAATTTTGCACCTTAATAACTTTTGCAACCGTTTGATGGATTTGCCTGAAATTTGGAATGTATGATCAAGACCCATAGGCCTTGGGATCTGCCAAGTTTTGTACTGATCAGATATACGGTTGTGGAGTTATTAAGCATAATCTGTGCACGCGTTTACGCTTTTCTGGAATTCTGTGGTCGCGCCTACAGGTCGTATGGTTTGCATGACCGGCCCGAAATCTTCAGGGAACATGCAGCCAGGGTCCCCGATGTGCCTTTCAAAGATTTCATGAAAAAATATTAAACGGTTCAAAAGTTTTCAAAAACAGTTTCCCATTATAAGTCAATGGGAAAAGTTAACAAAAAGTTCAACACTTTACTTAAATACGATTTTTACTTTCGCCAAATGGGCCTGTTACTTTCACAAATCCACCATTTTGTTTTCAGTTGGTGCTCAGAAAAATGGTTGGCATTTAAATTTGGGATCCTCTAGCAATCTAATTTTTTTTGTATTCACCTAGTCGGGCCCTGAGGATGCTTGCCATGTCTTTATTTTGTGGTAAAACACCCCAGAAATATGTTTTTCAAATTTCTGGAAAAAGTACTTTAGCAAATTACTTTCGTGCTCATGAAAGTGTCGCAAATTTTTGCGAAAGCTTTCGCAAATTGCGACAGTAATTTTCTAGTCTGTGGGAAAATGCCAGCAATTCTTTGGCACTGCACTGCAAAATAACCGTTGGGAGTTTTGGGCTGAAATTTGGAGGGAATGCAGCCGACATCTCACAGATGTGCCTTTCAGTGTTGTATTGAAAAAATATTACATGGCAGCAAAGTTATGGCACTCCAAAGTTGACAGTTTTTCCCATAGGATAACATTACGGGGCCCGAAGCATTACAGGAATCCTTTGGCACCCTGCTGCAAAATAACGGTTTGGTCTTTTTTCCTGAAATTTGGAGGGAAGACAGCCAACAGCCCACAGATGTGCCTTTCAGTAGCTTGGTGAAAAAATATCACATGGCGGCAAAGTTACGGCACTCCAAAATCGACAGTTTTTCCCATAGGATAACATTACGGCGCCCGACACTTAACAGAAATCATTTGGAGCCCTGCTGCAAAATAACGGTTTGGTCTTTTTTCCTGAAATTTGGAGGAAGACAGCCAACAGCCCACAGATGTGCCTTTCAGCAGTTTGGTGAAAAAACATTACAGAGGCAAAGTTATGGCACTCGAACTTTCTTTTTCCCATAGGATAACGTGTAAGCGTTAGCAGCACCTTTCAGGGCCGTATCTCGAAGCGTGGAGATCACGGACTTTTCGTCAGAAAACTTCTTAGCTCCCTACTGGGGCTAAGATTCAAATTAGCCAGGACAGTTGTAAATAATATGACTTTTACATTTTTTTTCTACGTTGTACGGTTCCTGAGATATAATGTATTTAGTATTCCAAGATCTCATTTTCTGTGCCGATACTCATTATTTTGCATACATTATTTGTACTCACTGTCTTTCTCAATGCAGGTTTTGGGAAAACCAGCCTGTGCGCTTACATTACTGTTACTGTTGCCCTTTCCGCTTGCGGAATCCGTTCCGTTCACTTACCATTGGCGTCTGCGACACCATGTGCGCGTTATCCTTCGCGCTTTCATTTGTGCTTCATGCTTCTGTTATTTTTGCCATTTCTGTCTACAGTACTGTTTATCTTACTGTTTCACTTTACATCACCATGCCCATTGACATTTCTGTTTGCAGGCACCATGTTACTATGTGACAACACATCACGTGGCATACCATTCCCGTCTACGCCACCATGTGCGTTACCCTTTCTGTTCTCATTCGTGCTTGTGTTACCATGTGTGCCACTGTTAGCATTTCTGTTTGTGTTGCTGTCCCTGTTACTATGCCACAACACATCATGTGGCGGGAGTGCGGGGCCCTTTCCCGCCGCTGCATTACATTCACTATTTCTATTTCTCGTTATCATTCTCAAAAAGAAGGGAAAGTAGAGGCAAAAAACTCCGTTTAATGCATTAGTTAGGGTTGTTACACAGCGACAAAAGTGAGGAAATTCGCTGTTAGGGTTGAAAACCCCCTTGGACCCCCCACCCCCCAACCGCATTGGGGTGCATGAGGGATGTGGGTCCTAACTCACCCCATTCTCCTATACTTCTGCTGATTTACACATGTCATGGGGTAGAGTTAGAATTTGTGATCGTCACCTGTCCGATTGAAAGATGGCTGATGAAAAGGTTTCAACTATTTCAGCATCCTCACTATCGCTATTAACAACTAACTATGCGATAAATCGAGTTTTTGCCTCTATATATATATATATATATATATATATATATCAAGGTAGAGACAGCAAAAGGAAAAGAAAAGAACAGCAAGTAAAGGCAAGAGTTTTTTGTGCAGTCCAATAGAAAAGACAGAGATAGTAGGCAGAATTCTTGCGTTAAACTCTCTACACAACACAAATGGGACAGAGCCCAACCAATCTTGTCACACTGTGAAATCAACTTTTAGGTGGGATTTGAAAGATGTAACCATCTGTGTTTATAAGGAGATTTCCCAAAAAGGCCATGTTGAAAAGTTGGTGTAGAAATATTAAAAACTGACAAAGTTATGACTAAACGCTTAAACCCCTTTGAAATGCATTAAACTGGACTTACCTTACTTTTTCATATCACAGTCATTGTTTCCAGCAACAAGATGCATCTTCAATTGGAGAGAGGATCTACATCGTGAGACATGATCAGGTGAGTGAGGGTATGGTGTGGTGGGTTCTGAGTGGAGGGTCATGGTGGGGTGGGTGGGGTTCTGGGAGGGTCAGATAGCCAATGTAACATTTTCTTTTTTTCAGGTAAAACAAAGAAATAAACAAAACAAAAACAACAACAAGGGATGATTTTCTTTATTTTAGGGGGACCCAAGTCAACACTGTTGACTTGGCAAGCCAGTGTTGGGATGATCTTCATCAGCACCAGTGGTGGGCACCATGGTGCCACAATGTATATTATGGGAAAGTGGGAAGACAACCTGGAAGGGGGGCTTAAGAAAAGCAGTGGTGATGGTGGTGGCATCCCAGTATACTTGTTACTGTACATATAAATTAAATATAAAATAAACAAACATTGGGATGAGGGGTGGGAGACCTGGAGGAGTGGGGGGAGAAATAAGCAGCACTGGGTGTGGGCACTCCAGTCCACTTAAGAAATATTAAATACAGTGCAGCCTTCTTAAATGCAGAACCTTAGGACCACCAAAAAGTATGTGTTTAAGGGGGCTATGCATTTATCAGCATTTGTATTCTTTTAATGGTGAGCACAACTTTCAGTATGCTCCAGTGGGTTGGGTGGGGGAAAGAAATGCCAGTAGCACTTACTGTATGTGCTTCTTTGATTGGGATAAAGTGATTTGTGATATGTTGTGGTATTCTTTGGTCTGAGTCCTGTGGGAGGGATGTGGTTCTATGATTAATATAAAGTGCTTTGTGGTATTCTGTGACATTCTTTGGTTTGATTTCTGTGTCAGGTAAGGTGTTTCTGTGATTATGGTAAAGTGCTTCTGCGACTTTTTTTGGGTTCTTTGCTTTGATTTCAGTGTAAGGGAGGGTGCTTTTGAGAATTGGGTTAAATGGTTAAAAGGTTGTAGTAGGTGACTAACATCTCAGTTTAAGTACGGCAGCCCATTAATAGACAATTATCTAATTAGTAAGGCAGCTACAGGCAGTGTCAGTAAAACTGGGACAATCAGTCCACACTGAGGGAAAGATTTTGCATTTAACAGGTCTGTTTTATGCAGGAATTCTAGGGGGAAAATCGGAACTTGGAAATGCTGTGTGTTTATGTGGGCTATGTGTTTATTAGGTATACATTTAATTGGGATGCACTGTAGATAGATAGATAGATAGATAGATAAATAGATAGAGACAGAGATCAGGGGATCGCTGGCTTACTGCTATGACTGAAGCCGGCAGTATGACTCCATCTGCAGCATCACAATTCAAGAAAGTCCTACTGTTATCACATAAAAACAATTCAAAAGAATAGTAGTTCTTTTGAATTGTTCTTTCATGAGAACAGCAGGACTTTCTTGAATTGTGATGCCACAGTGGGAGTCATGCTGCCTGCTTCTGTTCAGTACTGTAGCAAATTCCCAGAGGGCCTGGGTGCAAGGATATGTTATAGGCCCCAGTTTTGAATAAACATCACAATTATGATTTGGGCCCCTCAAACCTTGTGGGCCTGGGTACGACTGTACCCCCTGCACCCTTGTAGCTATGCCCCTGCTTCTGTTAGAGCAGTGAGTAGGTGGGCTTAGTGAGGTCTCATACGAAAGAACAATATGAAAGAACTAGGTCTTTCATATGATCATTACCAAGCCTGCTAGCTTACTGCTTCACAGATAGATAGACAGAGATCAGCGATAGAGACAGACATCAAGGGATCGCTGGTTCACTGCTCTAACTGAAGCCAGCAGCATGACTCCAGCTGAAGCTTAACAATTAAAGAAAGTCCCACTGTTCTCAAGAAAAAAAGATTAAATTGCTTTTAAACCTAGAATTTAAGTGATGCTCCGAAACCATATTTTGGGGTCTTTTTCCAAAAGACAAACCACAGGATGAAGCTAAATAAGTGAAACTCTGGGACTGAGCTATATGGGTACTGTTTAGCTAAGTTCTGGAGTTTGTTTTTTTCTAGGGCATCATTTATATGGATTTTAATTTTTTTTTTAAATAAAAACAAGATTTTGGCCATATGAAAGAAGATTTTTATTAATCACAGAAGAATAATGTTGGCACCCAAAAGAAGATTCTTCTTTTGCAAGTCAGAAATCTTTCTTTCACAGACATATAAATAAAAGACCCTAACCAGCAGGTTCAAAACCAAAATTTTAAAACCTTATAGCTTGGTAACAGATTAATAGTTTTTCACCCCCCAAATAAAAGCAGTCCTCTTTCTAAAGCAAGCTTCTTTTACTCTGAAAATTTAAAACAAAATTCCAAACCATCTGGGCTGAAAGTGAGGGAAGAAACAGGCAAAGCCCCTGATTTTTAAATATTTTGCACTATATGGATCTTGGAATTTAGATATCTGACAACACCAAACTTGCAAAATCAAGAGACCCAGACTTCGCATTAAAAAGTTTCATAGAATTCCATTGAATGGGGGCAAAGCTATTCAGGTGCAAAGTTATGGGGTTAACATTAAATATCCTACTCAACCCTAACTATAGGTGTGTTACAGTGCCCTATAATAAATAAATATATATAATATTTTTGAATGCATATATTTGTATGTATCGTTTTTTGATGATTGTTACTGCATTTGTTCTGCTACTATGTTTTCTTTTATCATGTCTTCTCTTTCATGCTATCTTTGTGCATTTCTATTAATTCCCATAATGCCTTTAAAAAGCAAAAAGACCACATCACACAGATGGTCTATTCTATTAAGACCTCGGAGAAAGTGAGGCCTTTACAGAATAGAGCTTGTATCCATTTGGACTGGAGTGTATCACAGCTTTCGAGTCTGTTTCATCTTTATGTGAAGAACCCTCATGATTTAAGAAACATGAACATTAACTGTGCACAGGAATTAGCTTCCATTGCATTAATGCTATATACATTTAATTTGCATAATAAAGGAATGTTGAGTTGATTTAAATGTCATCTCCCTACATCTCTTTTTGTGAAGAATGAGTGATGGTTTTTAAAATATTTCCACTTTTAAATGTTTAACTGGGTAGGTACACTGACCATTTTCAGGGATGAACTGCACCATAAAGATGACATAAATAAGGTAACAAACTACATAAGATACAAGGTACAGTAAGTTTTTACAATTCAGTAATTGAAATGAAGCAAATAGTACAGTAATAAATGACTGGGTAAGAAGTGACATTAGTGCAAGCAGTTGTAGTACAGAGAGTCTTTGTGGCAGCACAGTGCCGGACACACATCATCATAATGAAAACAATTACCAGAATCATTGTGGCACCCCAAGTGTCACAGCAAGACAAGGGGAGGGAGAGCAAATGCTTCACCTGAGGACAGGGTCATCTTAGGTAGGTAAAATTTTATTTATACAGTAATACAGCCATTAGGGTTCCAAAAAACCCTGTCTAGGAGCCATACCTGTTTGTGTAAAATGCTAAGCTGTTAAAACAGCATCAACAATACAAAATATCAGACATTCAGGTAGTGAAACAATAAATTACAAAAGTCAACCAAACATAGCAAGTGGACATTCATTAGGAGAAAATCATTGACAATTTAACAACTTCATTCTTCTCTCCTATTACAATAGCAGCAAAAAACAAGTTCATGATTCATTGCTGTTTTAAAAACAGTAGCAGTGACATTTAAATCTCAGAGAAAAGGGAGAGACGATTCCAGCTGGAAGCAACCTTATACTAGAGAGTCATTTCACTTAATTGATTTGTTATTTTGGTTATTATTAAATCCCTAGCACCCGTTTTTCTTAAATTTAATCCATGATTTGGCTTCTGTAATTTGTTTTTTAAATTATTAAGAGATTTACTTTTAAGTAGGCCCCGTACCTGATTTAACCAAATACCCTTGGCCTGCAGATTTAGTGGATTCCAACCTAGATTTGTATACATTGTATGATGATGAATTCTAAAGTCACACCTTAACAGAAATCTTGCAAGCTTATTATAAAGAACATATAAGTTATTTAATTGCTTTTTGTGGTGTGTCTATAAATGTGACTTCCACAGTCAATTACCGGTAATACTTACAGATGTACCATGGTCAGTCTCATTTCCTTTGTCATGCAGTCTGATATACATCTTATTGCTCCAATCTTTGCATTTGTTTTCCTTATTAATTGTGTTATATGCTGTTGAAATGTTAAATGTTGATGTATTTGTACCCCTAGGTACTTATACGTAGCAGTTTGCTCCAAGATCTTACCCTCCTGAGACATTATCTTTAATTTTGGGACTCCCTTCCTCTCTGGGTCAAAAAACATAGACTGTGGTTTTTTGTTCTTTATTAATAGACCCAGAAATGAAAAGTATCCTCGAATAACAAGGAAGTCACTTTGCAGTTTCTGTTCGACCTCTCCTGAGTTTGTTCCTACTGATACCAAGATGGTAACCTCTGCATAGTGTCAAATTTGTGAATGTTTAATACAATTTGGTACGTCATTTAGATAGACTATGAACAAGAGGGGGCCCAGGATGGACACCTGGGGCACCCTTCTTGACACATAGTCCATCCTTGACTGTTGACCATTCAGGATAACAAAACAGATATTTTATTGAGGTAGGAATAAACCATCTACAAGTTTCTTCCTCCACTCCTATTTTCTTCAATGTACTAATCAAAATGCTAAGATCCACCAAATCAAATGCTTTTGAAAGGTCCACATATACCACACCCATGGACTTTGCATCCCCAAGAGGGATAGCTATAAGATCTAAGAAGTCCATGAGTGTGGTGGCCATGGACCTGCCTTGCCTAAAACCAGATTGGTGTTGGGTTAATTTGTTATGTTTCTCAAGATACTCCATCAACTGACCATGAGCAATTTTTTCAAGTATCTTAGAAACCGTTGATAATAAGGCTATTGAATGATAATTTGAAGCTTCCATGGAGTCCCTCCTTTGTCTATTGGGACCAATTTAGCAAGTTTCCACCTTAGTGAAAGCTGTCCCTCCCTTAAACTTCAATTGAAAATGTCCTGTAATATTGGTGATAATTCCAAAGCAGCTTCCTTCAGCAGTCTGTTATCTATCTTATCTGGGCCACTAGCCTTATTTATCTTTAACTTGTTTATGATTTTTAAAACTTCTTTTTTGTCACTATCCTAAATCTGAACTCAAGGATTTTATGACCCGCGAAGTTAGACTCCCCACTGCCTAGGGCACCCTACTCCCCATGCTGGACAACTGTTCACCCATCTACACACTCATCAGGGGGGGCGGAATTTATAGGTAAAGGTAGCAGAGAGGGAGATCCTGTAGTGGGATTTAAATTTGTGTGTGATCCCAGGGTTCATAGTGGGTAGACAGGCTATTCCAAGGACTTAGAGGAGCTGTGCAAAAGGCCTTCTAGCCCATACATATGGTAACTTGTGGGCACTCTAATAGTAGGCTGGAGAAAGACTGGAGGCCTCGATGGCAGGGCTTTGGCCTAAGTAGGGGGGAGATGGTTGACAGCATTTTTTTATCTCTGATGGATTTATCAGTGAAGCAGCCTAGGAGGTAATCACAGCAGGCCTGAGGGGGGAGCCTGCCTAGGGCTTTGTAGAGGGAACAATGATATGTGGAGTAAGGGCCATCAAGACAAACCTACAAATGCTGTTGTAGGTTTTCTTCAGTCTTGATAGGCAGGAAGATAAGGTGTGTGTGTGTAGATGGGTGAACAGTAGTCCAGTATGGGGAGTAGGGTGCCCTAGGCAGTGGGGAGTTAACTTCGTGAGTCACAAAATCCTTCAGCTGGAAGCCAACCCATAGTCTCCGGTTGATGTGCCGGACCTTAAGCTGGATGTGGTCAGGGAATGACAGGAAGGGGTCATGGGTGACTCCCAGATATTTGAAGGTAACCACTAACTCAAGGGGTGAGCCATCATAGGACAGGATGTGAAGAGGGGTACTGTTACCTGCCTACCTAGCTAGTCTGGGTTTTGACCTGAAAAGCATGGCTTTAGTCTTCTGGACATTTACCAGGAGTCTGGTGGCAAGGAACCACTTTTGCACAGTGCCTAAGGTTTGCATTAGTGTGGATGATAGTTTGACCAAGTTCTTTGTGTTATGGTAGAAAACGTGTGCACTTTATATTTACAATAAAAACATTTAGTTTTTGTAGGGGCATCCATTTTTCAGTGGCTCTCTTCTTCTAATAAAAAATATTTAAAACATTGAAAAAGATAAGGAAGAAATCCACTGTTAAGTACCCATCAGACCATATATTCTTACTCTTACTTCAATAAGAGGGTGTTCTGCAATAGTTTGTACATCTCCCACTTACCTTCTCACCATTAGCATGCATTGAGAGGAAACTATTTATTGATCTGACAATATGGTAATAAATTCCACTCTGAGACCCTCGATTGGTGCTTTTAAATATTTGTTTTTCTGGTCCCAGGGCTACTTAAAGTGTACCTTTGCTCACTCAACTGTGCTTCCTGAGGAAGATGCTTCATTGCATTGAATACATAAAGGGAGTTACTTGCACATGGTTGAGTGTGCTCTGGTTCTGGGGAGTTATTTGATCATTGGTGAGTGTGTTCCAGTTATTGTCCTTCACTCAGAATCACTGGGAGTACTGGAGGGGCTTTCACACTCAAGCAGGAGGACATAAAACTGGTTGTCAAAACAAACTAAAAAAAAATGCGTAACCGGTATCATGCTGCCTGTCACATTACCAGTTCATTATCATTGCCAACCAGTGGGTGTGGTCACTCACCTCACACAACTGCCATGACACATTTGTGAAAGCCGCTACACTATGGTGGGCAGCTCAACACACACACACACGCACACAGTCTCTTTGTTGCTATGCAATCATTAATGAGGTCAAGGCTGCTGTTGAAATCTTGCTGTGAAAATCTCAGCCATTTTGTGAGTTGCAATCTGCATTTGCTCCACTGTCGTCTGTTCAAGACTGCATGTTAAAAATGGAACAGATAATGCTGGGGATCAGTGGCGCAAGAGAGAAGTGTGATTCAAGAAAAGGGAGTTCAGCTGGTCCGGTGGCACTGAGGGTTGAGGTGCTGGACACTACACCTCGTGCCATGCCAGTGATCCAGGTTCGGGAACAGATCCGGGCCACTGGGGGTCGGCCTGGAGGAGAAGGATTGAGCACCCCACGGCTTACTGTCCTTCTCTGGGGTGGGGTGGGTAGCTTGACCTGCTGCTATACTGCCACCACCTGGGTGACCTCGGGCAGTGCTGGTGCAGATGGGGAAGCAGGCAAGCAGAGAGGGTCTGACGTCGGGCTGAGTGAGAGAGGGATCAGGCACAGAGCAGATAGAAGGAGGATAAAAAGAAAACTAAAAAAAAAGGGAGTCCACACTTTGACCACAGTTCCTTCCTTCAAGCAAGAAGGCAAACATAAATGCATTTTTTGAGTTTTTTATAGCCTCCGTCCCCCATGCTGAAAAAATATGTCAAAGTGGGGATGATAGAAAACATCATCCAACACGAATACCATAACCACAATAACACAGAGGGGAAATATTCAGACGCGTGTTAGAAATTTTTTTTAAATGAGAATGCGCAATACGGGGATCACAGGAAACATAATATATCATGACATGATGTTTAGCAAGTATGGATGGTTTATCAAAACATTCAAGGCACTCTTAACAATAAGAAGGCCTCTCATGCACTTTCTACAAACTAAAATTATAATATTCTGGTGCCCTAGACAGACAGACTTAGACACAACACATCAGTTCAGTGGCCATCTTTATTCCTACCTAGGAGGATACTGGTCACACACTGCTGGATGCAGACAAAAGGAATGCCCACTGGGCCTGACAGGAACTATATATAGATAGGACTACAAATACCTGTATGCTTGAACTACTGCTCTAATGGTATTCCCTGTACTTCTGACTACCATACACATAGGTACCTATACATATATATGACACTCCTCCCCCTTAGACATAAACTAGTCTAAAATACTTTAACAGTAGCATTTCCTAACTTCTGGGCTGATGTAAGACTATTTTGGTAGCCAGAGACAAGTTCACGGAATTATTCTACCCCTTGGGCAGAACTTGTCAGTAACCAAATAACAGTACAGGTAAGCGTCCAGTTGCTCAGAGGTACAGGTTCAGCACATGACTTACAGGTCAAGTCTTTGTGGTGATCTTCAGTGCCTCATGGGATATCTGTGGGCTGGAACAACCACTGCTGGTGAAACAGATGTTCTGTTATTATTTGGCACTGGCCCCGATGAAGCTCCATGGGCAGGAGCAAAGTCCTCTGTGTCACTGTCCTCATCTGGAATGACGTCTACTGCCACATGTGTTGGAACCTCAGAATGAAGCAGGTGATCCACATGTACATGAACAAGTCAATGTCCCATGCAAACTGCATAGGTCTAAGGTCCATGTGTTTCAGTCACAACACCCGGAATCCAAAAAACTTTGACATGTCTACAGTCTTGAACCATCACCATCTCCCCATTCTGGCCTCGTCGACTTGTCATGTCCCTTTTGCTGTTGCAGTTGATGTTTTGTGACAGCATCAGCAAAGTCTGGCTTGAGCAATGACAAACAGGTACAAGGTTGACATTTTAGGAACAGTTCAGCAGGTGTTCACTCTGAGACTGAATGAAGAGTGTTTCTGTAAGTGAAGCTCAAGGCTTCTTTCTCTATCTGAGCATAGTTTCTTTCACTTGGGGACAAGGTCCTGGAAGCAAAAGTGATTGAGTGTTCCTCCCCAGCAGGTAACCCCTTAAAAGGTGACAGCCCCCACTATGTATGGGGATGCATCGCATGCCAGCCTCAGTGGTTTGGCTGGGTCATAGACCTCTAACCACCTGCTGTTTAGAAGACATTGCTTGCAAGCCTGGAATGCTTCCTCACACTGTGGTGACCAATTCCATTGAGCTTCTTTCTGTAGCATGTCATGGAGTGGCTGCAACAATGTGGACAAATGGGCTAGGAACCATCCATAGTAGTTCAAGAGCCCTAAGAATGATCTTAACTCCATCACATTTGTTGGCACAGGTGCCACGACTATAGCATCCACCTTGTTCTCTGTTGGGAATAGGCCCTGGACATCAATTCGGCAGCCTAGGTACTCAGAATTTTGCAGAAATTGGCATTTGGCTAGCTTTACTTTCAGTCCATACCGCTGCAGTCTGGACAGAACTTGGTCTAGGATTGTCAGATGCTCTTAGACTGTGGGTGCCATTACCAAGATATCATCCATAAAGCATTCTACACAGTTCAGTCCATGCAGTATCTGGTCCTTTGTGTTCTGGAAAATTGCTGGCAGTGTTGAAACTCCATAGGGGCCAAGCGGTGATACCGATAAAGTCCCTTGTGGATGTTGATGGTTAGATACATTTCTGACTCTGGTTCCAATTTCAACTGCTGGTATGCAAAAGAGGAGTCTTACTTGTTAACAAACTTTCCATCTGCTAGTGTGTGGCAAACAAGTCCTCCACATTGTGAAATGGGTATAGGTCTGGATCTATACAACAGCTCACTGTAACCTTGTAGTCACCACACAGCCTCACTGCTTTGTCTCGCTTTGGTACCACAACAATAGGGGCAGCCTAGTCACTCCTCTCTACCCCTGACATGATACCATGACTTTCAAGATGGCCCAGTCTCCTTCTCCACCTTTTCCTGTACGGCATAGAGTACTGGTCAAGGCTTGTGGGAAATTTGGATCAGCTCCCGGTTGTACTCGGATCTTTGCCTTGAAATCCTGGATTGTGCCACAGCTGTCCTGGAAAACAGAACCATGTTTGTCCAATACTTTCTTCAGTGCATCTTGTGGTGCCTTGAGCATGGTATTTAAGCTGAAGATCTTTTCCCAGTTCAACTTGATCTTCCTGAGCTAGTTTCTTCCTAGTAAAACAGGTCTTTCTCCTTGACTACTACCAGAGGCAAGGTTCATGTTCCTCCTTCGTAGGTGAGTGGTACCTGAATTTCCCTTAGCACGGGGATTTAGTCTCCAGTGTAAGACAAGAGCTGAATATGAAATGGCTGTAACAGGTACTGCTGAAGTCTCTCTGTAGATGTGCTCTGGCACAAGAAATACTGATGCTCCAGTGTGAAGCTGCGTGCTAACCAGTTTTCCCACCAACTCAATTTGGAGGTGAATTTCCTCTCCATTTTCTTGTGTTGCATAAGAACATAAAAAGTAGATGGCAGATGGGGACTGTATGATCCATCTAGTCTGCCCAAAACATTCCTACCCTCTACCTGGTTTTATTATCCCCAATATGTTCACATTGCCTGTCCCATGCCAGCTTGAATTCTTGTACCATCTTTGATGCCACCACCCCTGGGGGCAGGCTGTTCCATGGTTCCACCACCCTCTCTGTGAAAAATAATTTTCTCATATTGGTTCTACATCTGCCTCCCACTAGGCGCAGATTGTTGCCCCTAGTCTGTGTTGCTTTGATCTCTTGGAACAGGTTCCCAGTCTGGCCTGTGTTGATCCCTTTTATGTATTTGAATGTCTCTATCATGTCCCCCCTATTTCTCCTCTGCTCTAGCGAGTATACATTTAGTTCTTAGAGTCTTGCTTCATACTGTTCTTGATGCCGGCCCTGAATCATCTTGGTTGCTCTCCTCTGAACCCTTTTCAGGTGATCTATGCCCTTTCTTAGGTGTGATCTCCAGAACTGCACACAGTGCTCCAGATGTGGCTTGGCCAAGGACTTATACAATGGGATAATTACCTTGTGTTTCCTGCTTGTAATCCTTCTACCTATACAGCTGTGGATGCAGCTGGCCTTTTGCCCTGCTTTCTCACAATGTTTGCCCACTTTTAGATTCTCAGTATCAATTTCTACAAGGTCCCTTTCCATGCTGGTTTCTTTGAGTTGATGTCCATTCAGAGTGTATGTCTTCCTTGGGTTATGTCTTCCCATGTGCATCACTTTACACTTTTTGGTGTTAAATTTTAACTGCCATGTCCCTGAAAAGTCTTCTAACTTCTTGAGGATGGCTCCCATCCTAGGGCACCTTCATTTGTGTCCACCCTGTTGCAGAATTTTGTATCATCTGTGAACAGGCAGACCTTCCCCTCCAGTCCCTCAGCAATGTCTCTGATAAATATGTTGAAGAAGATTGGGCCAAGTACTGACCCCTGTGGAACACCACTGATAGCTCTGCCCTCCTCTGATAGTGTCCTGTTGACCAGGACTCTCTGGAGACCTACCCTGAAGCCAGTTCATAATCAAACTAATTATTTTATGGTCTATGCCTGTGCTCTCCAGCTTGTTTGATAATCTCCTGTGGGGAACAGTGTCAAAGGCTTTGCTAAAGTAAAAGTAAATCATGTCCACTGCCCCACCGTGGTCAACTTCTTTGGATACCCAGTCAAAGAAGTCTACCATATTTGTTAGACATGAGTGGCCAGCTGTGAATCCATGCTGCTTTGGGTCGAGTTTCATTATTTTCAGGTATTCTACTAACCTCTCTTTGAGCAATGCTTCCATAATTTTACCTACCACTGAGGTAAGGCTGACAGGGTGATAGTTCCCTGGTTCCTCCATGCTACAACTCTTGTGCAAGGGCACAACTGTTGCCCCTTTCCAGTAATCCCGTACTATACCACTTTCTAGTGACTTATTGAATAGTTTAGCCAGCGGACCAGCAATCTCTTCCTTGAGTTCTTTTAGGATCCTCAGATGGAGCCCATCTGGACCCATAGCCTTATCTATATTCAGCTTACTTAGCTCTTGTAGGACTCTTTCTCTTGTGAAGGGGCCCAGGTTGGTCTCATTCCCATTTTGCACCTTGTTACTTAACACTGAACCTTTGCCACTGTCTTCTATAGTGAAGACTGAGCAGAAGAAGTCATTCAGTACTTCTGCCTTGTCTTTGTCCACCTCTACTAGCTGTCCCTCTTTTGATTCTAAGTGGACTATTACCCCCTTGGTCTTCCTTCTCTCTCTTATATAACAATAAAAGGTCTTATCTCCCTTCCTTGCCTCCTATGCTTTTCTCTCCTCTGTTTGTGTCTTGGCAATCCTAATTGCCTTCCCTGCCTCCTTGAGTTTGTTTCTGTATTCTTCTCTGTCACTGTACAACTTTGTTAGTTTGTATTTCTTGAATGCTCTGTTCTTTTCTCTGATCGTAGCTGCTACTTCTCTGGTGAACCAGAGTGGGTTTCTCCTCTTGGATTTGCTGATTTATTTAGTGCAGACCTCTTTAACCATGGTTAGCACATGCTTCAAAGTTTTTCAGCACTCTTCTACATCCCCTGTCATTCTGGTTTGCAGTATAGATTTGATCTGGGATTTCATGACAGGGAAGTTTACTTTCCTGAAGTTGATTACCTTGAGTTTTGTGTGACATCTGTCTTCTGCCCTGCCAACAGTTATCCATACTGATCTGTGGTCACTGGGTCCTAGGTGATTTCCTTTGTGCACACCTGAGATCCTGGAGCTGTTGGAGAGTACCAGGTCCACGACTGTTGCAACCCTGGTAGGTGATTCTACTAGATGAATTAATTCCACATCTCACAGTATGAAAAGGAATTCCTTGCTTCTCTCTCAGGATGCTGTGTATGAGGGCCAATCTACATCAGGCAGATTGAAGTCCACAACTAGAAGTAGTTCACCCTTGTTGTACATCATTAGACCATGAACAGTGGCATTGTCTTATCTTCAGTTCTGGTGGCTGGAGTGGCATCTGTGACATACTGTACATGAGCAGTCCATGCTGCATTCTTGCACACTGTCTGTATTGGACCCACTTTTCCACAGCAGTGGCATTTCTCATGTTGAAATCAACATGTGCTGTGCTAGTGGTTACTTCCACATCTGTAACAGTTGTTCTGACCTTGTGGATGTGCCCTGTGGTGCTGGCTTCCAAAATGTTTGGGGTTGCTGATAAACATTTAGTGGGCCACTTTGTGGTGTGGAACATCCCTTGAGTTCTGGGGTATGGATGACCTTGTGAACGTCACTTCTTTGTGATTCTGAATGTTCCGTTAGTGTCCTGGAGCCTTTTTTAAGTGTGCTCTACAGTAATTGCAATGTCACAAGCTTACTTTAAGATTAGGTCTTCTTCTGACAAAAACCTTTTGCATACGCTCCTCCTCTCAAACTGCAGACAAATTGATCCCGGAGGGCCTCATCCAGGAACTGGCAAAACGCACAGGTGCATGCCAGATGCTTTAATGTAATTACGTAGTTGACAATAGGTTCCCCCTCCTCCTGGTTATGATGATGGAAAGTGTAGTGTTCAGCAATGATAAGGGGCTGGGGTTGAAAATGCCACTTAAGTGTCTCGGTGACTTGCGCATATGTCAGGGCCAGGATGTCATCCAGTGCAGTAAGATTCTAGAGAAGACCATAAATCTGTGGTGGGAAAACTGCTTAGAAGACATCTACTTTGTCATCTTCGATTATGTTTGCCTTTAGCCAGCGGTGGAAACGCTCCAAGTATAAATCAAACATTTCCTTTAATTCACTGAATTCTGGTACATGTCCAATTTGTGTCATGTTGGTAGGAATTCTGCGCTGAGTTGCACTGATTTGGCTGCAATTATGCAGGTCAGCCACTAAGTGCTGAGGTTGTGCTGGTTGGTGCTGGAAAGGTACAGTTCCTGTCTTTTAGCCTAGATGGTGCTGTTGGCAGAAAACTATGCTGTGGCTATGCAGGCTTGCTATTTTCACCACTCACTGGAGTGTCATGGCTGGTGGGAGAATTATGGCTCCCTAGATTTCACATGCCTGGAATTCCTAGAGGTGTTCTGTTTGCTACATCAAGGTACAGGTGTAGCTTGATCTACAGTTATATACTGCTGCCCCCCAGCGGCTAATTTCCAGAGAATGTGTGTGTGTGGGGGGGTGGGGGGAGGTGAGCTGCCTGGATCGCAATCTTAGAGACACAGAGCTTGGAGTTTGTTTATTTTGAGTGCTCTACAGTTTAACATAACATGCATTCACAGTGCTGCAGTGTGTTAAACTTGTTATTGGTCTGTAGTTTAAGCAAGAGACTGCAGCTGGCAAGTTAAGGGTGCTTAAAGTAGCTTGGCTGTTGGGGGGGTTAGCAGAACAATGGATCAACCTGAGGCAGCAGAGAGTGCCTTGTGCACTTAAAGAACAAGCACTAGCTTACCCAAACTTTCTGGCACCCGTGGGGGTTGTTTTTCCTGTGATTCTTGTCACCAGTGTAATATTCTTGTGCCTTAGAAAGACAGACTCAGACACAGCTTCTCAGTTCAGTGGCCATTTTTATTCCTCCTCAGGAGATACCGGTCACACACTGCTGGACACAGACCAAAGGAATGCCCACTTGGCATGAAAGGAACTATACGTAGATAGGACTGCAAATATCTGCATCCTTGAACTATAACCCTAATTGTATTCTCTGCACTTTGTACTACCATATACATAGATACCTATATGTATATACAAAACAGTTTTGATTTTAAATCCAAGTTCCAGTTTTACAAACAGAGATTTTTACAATGACTTATTATATGGGACTCCTGAGGGAGCAATCTAATTGGATCTCAGCCATCACCCTATAGTGTGATAATCCACATTATCAGCACTGTCAGGGTGACGAGATCTAGCATAGTAGGGATCAAGGTGCAGGACTGGCACTGTTTCTGATGCCACATAGTGAAAGGCAATCAGCAGCCATTTGCAAAATATGCTGTGCAGTACAGCTGTGCCTGTGTACCAGATCTGTGCTGGCATACTACTGTAATCGCCTGACTCCCCAATGTAATGAAATAATATATATCCCAATAGTCTATAAAACTAATTATATATTACGCCACAGTATTTACTGGCTCTGTGAAGGGGGACAGAGGCCTACACTGAGAATGGGATATTAAAAATTGGAAAAACTGTTCTGTCATGCTGACCAGGGAAAACTAGGCTTACAGGGAATGTGACGTACACTGGAGTGCTTACGCATGATGAATTACATGAAAAACAAGTTATTTTTCAGTATTTTGACAAAAAACAACCTTTATCTATAGGTAGCAGAATAGTGTGACTTGCAACTTCTATAAGCAAAGAAATAGAGAAAGGCCTGTTATCAGTTTGAGGACTCTAGGATTTCAGTGTGATGGTATGATTTGTTGACATAAGATGTTCAGCCTATTTTCAGAAATGTTTTTATAACAAGTGCACTCCCTTTTTCTTATGAAATAAATTTTCTTCCTAGAATTGTTTTGACAAAAGTAGCTATGACAAGATTTCTTAGAAATATTTTTGAAGATGATGCCTCAGCCTTACATAAGGAAGAAATATATATAATGTCAGCCCGGGACCCTGGTCTGTGTGTGTCCTTGCAATGGTCACTCCAAAAAGGGTCCAAAGAGCTGCAGCAGATCCTCTGAAGAACTTTGAGGATGACGAAAGCCATGCATGCTGCTGATAGCCATAGCTGTCTATGAAGTTTGTAACCTGCTGTAAGTTTTGCCTTTTCATTGTTTCCCTAATAAAGGGGCTTTGAAATGTTACATAAGTGCTGGATGGTCTTATCTGGCCACAACTCGTAGAACCCATATTTATCATTATTGCTTATTATTATATTTATTTGTTACAAAGGTCATGATTAACAGTCTTATTCCTAACATGTTGGCACCCCAGATATTGGGCACCATTGCTGACTAAGACCCTTTCCAGCTTATAGCTTGTTGTGGTACCATACTTTAAATGTATTTAGTATCCTCATTTTTTGTGTGTGTTGTTGTTATATCTCCAGACAACTCTGGGTAAAAACGCTGGTGGCCCAGGGGAAGGGAGTTATTCACAACATAATGGCTGCCTCCAGTGACAGGGCAGATCAGTTTGGACATTTTGTAGTAGATTATGTTTCTAAACGGGCTAGACATGATCAGTTATTGTTATGGGCTGAGAAAGAAAAATATAAGCAGTCATAGGTTTGCTGCATGTCCAGAACAAATTTCAGGAATGGGTAACACGTAGTACAACTCATGCTTTCATAGTTGTGTAAAATATAATGCACAGTTTTAACTTATTACAGTCCCTGAATTCTAATTTGCATCAACAAGTTCAGAGTTTCACTCAACTTTTACACTGTTTCAACAGCAGGCTGCCACATCTCAATTGCGTAGAGCTACTAGTTCCTTCAATGTCTTAAACCCACAGTCAGAGGTAGAGGAGCTGTCTTCTACTAATTCTAGTTTTATGGGTGCACATGATTCTCTCACTGGTCAGGATGCAGCATCTGTGCATCCCTCTAACCTAGCACTCAGGAGTCCAGCCCCACCACCGCACTTTGCTGGAGCAACTTCTACTCCATCCCTCTCCGCCACATCTACTCCTGACTACACCTGTTGTTCTGCACAGATCTATTCCAAATATTACTCAGTGTCAGGACACTGGTGAGTCTGCTTATAGTATGCTTACATCTGTCTTACAATTATTACCTTGCAGTAATGGTGTTGTTACATTTTACACAGCCAAAAAGATTTTTTATATTTTGGTTCAGTTCTTATGCAGCTGCCCTGTCACAGTAGCACTCATAAAACAAACGTTAACCCTTTCAGTTGCTGTCCATACACCTACCCCTCATGTAGCTATTTTTTTTTATTGCTTGGTCTATGTGTGCCATCTCAATTATGGGGCTCCATTATATGGTCACCTTATCTAAGTCCCACGTTTTTACCTTAATGTTTCCCCAGTGCACCTTTCACTATTATTATAGCCTGGTGTTTACTTTGGGTACAGCCACCTGGTATGCTATTCACCACATGACTTTCTGGAGAAGCTCCCGCACTTGCACCAGCTTCCCTCCGCAAACCATCTGTACTAGTTCTAAATAAACTACCCATTTCTTTCATTGAAACTACTGAAGAAGGAGTTCAATTCAGGATAAACTTTAGTTTAAAAATGAAATGTGCTTTGGACACACATACATAAAAAATTAAAAAAAAGGATAACAGTCTTGCATTGCATCATAAGGGATTTCTCTATGTCCTTGTGCGTAAGTATAAATAAACCAGCAGTTCAGACGATAAAGGATTACCACGGATTATAAAAAAAAAATACTATTGAAATAATTGTATAAGACATTTACATTTAAAGTCTAAAGTCCAAGAAACTGACTTTGAAATGCAGATTAACATCTGTAAGTTGCATGTGAAAGCTTAGCCTTAAATAAAATGTTTTATTTTTCTTTAAACTTTTAAGTTAAAAAAAAGGTACACCCCCTGTTAAAATTAATTGTTAGGCACATTTTGGGCTGTTAAATACCTTATATACATCACTGGGTTTAATAAATTATTATGCACTCTGCACACTCATCCACTTACTTCCTTCTTTTCCCCAAGTTAAAGGAGGGTTGTGTCTCTAATTCTAGCCGTACTCTGTGAGCACTGCTTTTGAAAAGACAGAGAACTTACAAGACCCCACCATTGCAGCCTCTTAGGTTGTTGGTTTTCCCCTTTTTACGATAGCCACATAACTGTGTGGTTTCTGCTCCCACATTCATTGTAGCCCTCCCTCAGGTTGTTATTTTCCAAAAATTGTTCATCAGTATTGATACCAATGGTCCTTTCTTTTATGTGGATGTGGTACCCCACACTCATTTTGATGTGTATACTCCATCCCTTGACTTATCTACTGCCATGCTCTGTATTCCACACTCTGCATAAGCAGCTCAACTTCTAACCATTTGCTATGCTTTGCATTTACTACCCACCCTTGCCCTTTCACCTCTTGTGAGTCTATGCTCCGACTCATCTTGGCTCTGCCTAGCATTAACACAATTCCTTCCCCTCTGGCAGCACAACAACTTCCTGTCCTCAGACGGCAAACCTATTAAATACCTTTCTCACTGGTCCTTTATTTCCACTCTGCTGTTGCATGAGGTCTTCCCTGTCTATGTTTTGAAGGTTGAGCACACTCTAAGCGTGCTCCCTTTGCTGAGCAAAGTGCTCAGGTAGACTTCCTTGCTTGCACCGGCACCCGTGGGGAGGAAAGCTTTGGCAGCTTCCTTCTCCTAAGGTGGCCACTGTTGCAACCACTGTTAAGCAGAATTTAGAGTTTTTGGATTTAAAACAAATGCAGGAAGCAGACCCCCATCTAAAACAGCTCAGAGCACAAATCAGGTTAAATGACCAAGATCCTTCAAAAATGTATGTAGATGAGAAATCAGGGTTATTGATGTACAAAAGTCCAAAGACAGGAGAGACTCTGTTTGTTGCACCAGAGCATATCATACACAAATTGTTGAAGTTGTGCCATGATCAGGGAGGACATCAATGGATATCAAAAACCTGGCAATTGGTCAAGAAATTATCCTGGTGGCCAAGGATAATCAAAGACATAGAAAAGCACTGTTCTAATTGTATAGTGTCTGCACAAACCAATTCAGCACAGCATACACAAAAGGCCTGGCTGAGACCACAAATTAAACATGGCCCATGATGTAATTTGCAAATTGATTTCATAGGACCATTGCCATCTATGGCTAGGGGTAACAAGCATATCCTGTCTGTTACAGACTTGTATTCAAAATAGGTAGAACTGATTCCAAGCAAAACTAACACAGCTTCTGTTACAGCAAAGCATCTGGTGGAGAAAGTGTTTTGTGCTTTGGGGGCTTCCAGGCACCACTGAGTCAGACCAGAGGACCATTTTACAGGTTAGATTATACAGAATTGTGTGGCTGTTTTGGGGATTAAACGGAAATATCACATTCCCTATCACCCTCAGTCCTCCAGTCAGGTGGAGAGAGCAAATAGAACTATCAAAACAATGCTGAGGAAATGTGTGTCAATCTTTGGGAGAGATTGGGATGTTAAATTGCCTCTGGTATGTATGGCAAATCGAGCAGCCCCAAATTCCTCAACTGGGCTCACCCCATTTGAAATTATGACAGGGAGGCAGATGAGGACACCTGCCCATCTGTGGTATGACGGTCTGGGGATGGCTACCTGTGATAAATTACAGCTGGACAGGTAATGTCTGTTCTGAAGGAAACCTCCAAGCCATTAACAAGTTTGTGTCCACTAATTTGGGACAGGCACAAAAGATACAAAAGCAACATTGTGATACCAAGGTACACCCCTTGGAATATCAGCTGGGAGACAGGGTCATGATTTTGGATGATCAAACCCTTGACCATTCCCTGCACAGATTCTGGAGGGGTCCCTTTGTAGTAACAGACAAACTGTCCCCAGCTGTCATAAAAGTCCAAATTACAGATAGGAAAAAAAACCTGTAGAGAAGTGGTTACATTTAAATCAAACAAAACCTTTGAAGAGTAATTGACTGCCACAACTTGTACTAATGTCTGTTCTTTTCTCTTAGTATTTCTCCCCTTTTGTTAAGGCTTGACCACCCAGTTCCCATTCATATCCACTCGAGATGAACTGACAGGGAAATAACCATGCCATTAAAAGCAGCAAGGTGCCAGTCATTTCCCCCAGGAAATTCTCAGGACAGCATGAGTTTTTGTGCTGCTTAACTGAACTGACAGATATTACAGACATTGAACTGTTACATATTTATCCACTCCAAAAGCTGCAAGCTTCCACTGTTCTGGTTAAGACTTTTAAAGATGGACAGAGACTTATCTGCCTGGATTATTTCACCTTGGATTTTGGTTGCTTCACTGACTTTGAACTCAACAAAAACTACAAAAGAACCCCACAGCAAAGCCCTGACGCATGGGTTATCCCGAAGGATACTGGCCATATAGCCACATCTTAAAATAAACAGAATTGCAGATAACTCAATAATGCAAAGCATCATGAGAAACATATGCATATTTGATATGTTTCCCATGATGTGATGCTTTGCATTATTGGGGTATGTGCAATTCTGTTTTCTTTAAAATTTGTCTGTATGGCCAATATCCTTCAGGATAACCCATGCCTCAGGGCATTTGCTCTGGGGTTCTTTTCCTTCTCTATTTTGGGCTCCCCATGACCCAAACAAACAATATCCCTCTTAAGGGATAGCTGGCTTCCTCTCTGTGGGTTACAACACAGATATGGCACACTGATGAGCCGAAATGAGGACAAAACACGTGCATGTGTCCGCTGTTCTTAGCCTTTGCTAATTGCACTGTGAGGCCTTCTGACACCATGCAATTCTGCTTAAAGTTGAGCCAGTCCAAATTCTCTCATGGGGATTTGCATATGTTTCCCATAATGCTTTGCATTATTGGGGTATGTGCAATTGTGTTGACTTTGAATTCTGTTCACTTTGCACTTTCATCATGGACACAAGGAAAAACTTTAGTGGGTTTTTACCTCATTACTGGTACTGTAGACTTCAATTATAGTAGCCTATGTGATAAAGATATGGCTATATTCATTTCATTCAGAAAGGTGGGATGCTACCTTCAGAGGGCGCTCTACTAATATGACTTATGAGATAAACAATCTTCATGATTCCTTTCAGGCTATTAATGTCATTTTGAATTTAGGTCTCTTAAGAAAGCATGAACACCTAAAAGTGGCCTACACTTAGTGGGACACACCCATGCAAGTGGACAGGGGAATTATGATCAGTTGATGTAGCCAATGTTTCTAAGTAATCAAACCCTGGTTATACCAGTTAAGATCTCACTGAGCCCACTGGGCCTTTATAAACAAATGATTGGGGGTTCAAGCTATAGAACCTGGTTGGTACAAAATAATAAAGAGGGATGGTCCCTTTGGGATTCAATTAGTAAAGACTTTAATATTCTCTAGCTTACCTACAGGAAAAACATTCATAATTTCGATTTCGTATCCAAATTTTGGTAAAAGGAACCAACAGCAAAAGTATTTTGAAGCCTTCGGCCTGTGTGCCATCCTTACTCTCAGGAACAACCCTGAGGGCATGCTTGACACACATGGAGAAACGGAGGTGTATATTATTTGGGATCCCATGGGGCCATCTAAGGTTATGAACCGAACTGCAATTGTACAACATAAAGCTATTTTGGCCTGCACAGATGGGTTGTATAACTTTCGTATGCTCACTCAAAATTCTTATCAGACATTTCTCAATGCCATGGCTCACCAGAACTTTAAGTGGAAGAAAATGTATTTTGCTACCTTTGTCCAGCCTTGGTGTCAGTATACTTATTGTGAATGCAAAAGGCAAAAATGGAAGGTTGAAGGTCAGGATATTTCTATAGAGGTGCTGCATTGCTATCAGGTAAAAACAATAAATGGCAGTCAGCGTACTATACTTGCTGCTACTTTTGACTCACCACAGGAATTATGTAATGCAATCTGGACTCCTTATGCCTGTGCAGATCTTACTGTTCAGGGTGATGAGGCTGGTACTCTTTTCTTTGCCTGTGTCTGTAGGAACAGTCATCCACTGTACTATGCAACTGTAAACTTTACCTCCAAGGTCTTGCTGGCCAAGGAGTGTGTTAACCAACAGTGGGATGACACACTCAGGGACAGTGCTGTAAGCAGCTGCAAAGTCTCAGGGCTTTGTAGCTGAGGTAATGACAGCTACTTTAATGAACCAGTGAACCCAAGTTATCAGTTATCAAACAGGCCTAAATGTTTTTTGGGTCTTGTTGGGGCACTTCTTGGAGTATATGACAATTACTTGCTGTGCCAGCAGGGAGCTTCTATTGATCACTTAATAAATACCCTTAGTAGTATTTATCTAGCACTCAACAAATCTGAGCAAAATTTTCAAAATATTACTTTGGGAATAGAAATATCTTTTCATGTTACACAAAAAATATTTTAGAGGTTCAACATGATAGTGTGGTTCAAGTAGAAGTGCACAGCCTATTGGAAAGAACCTTTTCCGATTTAAGAAATGGCATCCTGCCAATAGAATTAGTGGGGCCAGACTTTGTCCAATTATTAATATACAGTCTGGACTCAGGAATTGCCCCTTTATTAGATTTAGCAACCATGGCCTTTGCAGTCATGATATACCCCTACCATTCATCTTCTAGGGATTGTGGCTCTTGTTTAGAGTTTATTTTACAAATGCCTGCCATTTTCAGGGGATAATCTAGTACTGGGTATTCTGTGCTTAATTTTGGGTTTTATTCCCCTGATAGTGCACTGCATGCCATCATAAAAATACATTATGCTTACATTACATATAGTGAAGCAAGCTGGAAAGCCTTTCCACATGATTCTAGTAAACTATGGCATGACAGATTGTACACTTGTGAGGGGACGGCCTACGCTCCTTGTGAGATATCTCAGGTCTGTCCACTACAGGTTAGTTGGGTCTCTGGCCCAAGTCATAATATAGTGCATCAGCTGTCCATTTTGGACCCTGACTGTTTTCTCACTGAAGGGTCTACTTGGCCTACACTTGCCACTTTCCTAACTCATACTCATGTATGTGACTATGATTTTTTTGCTCATTGTGCCAGCTGTGTACACTATATACCCTGACATTCAGTCTATCAGTTTTATTCAAGTGCCATATGGTCTAAAGGATTTTATCAAACACCAAGAAATAATTACCCTAGCTTCCCTTGTTCCTGACATACAGAACAGTACTAATGAGCTGTTTTTTTTGCTGCTCAGCACATGAACAATACTCTCTGTTCCGACCTCAAGCTTAATGGGATGCCATTCCCCAAATACCAGATTGGTTTTCCAATCTCACACCTGGGTTTGGCTTCCTATGGAAATGTCTTTGGAGGTTTCTTCTCATTGTGGGCATCTTTCTTGCTCTTCGCATGATAAGCCCTTATTTAGCCAGGATAATCCCACTGCATGCCTCACCCTGAAGTCAGAACTAAGTCGATTGATGGTTTCAAACCCTCATGGGGAAGAAAATACAGCAAAGTCCTCTGTTTAAAGAGCAGTTAAAAGAGGAAAATGACTGTGGTATTAAGCTGTTCTCATATTTCAGTTTAATGCGAGTCCTTGGGTGCAGTTTCCTGAGTCTGTCATGTGATCCTTTGCCTTTCTACAGCTTTATCTTATGGGTCAAGCTATTCAGGAAACTGAGCAGAGGAGGAATGTTCATATTGGTTCTTCTAGTTTGACCATTCATACTCTGCACCTAGACTCATGGTCTGTTGCTTATCCACACTAGAAGGGAGTCTTATCTAGCTCTCACAATACTGGAGGGTCCCTTCAGCCCCTCTCACTATTGGGGGGTCTCATATGGCTTTAATAAATTGCCTTTCATGTTTCTGCTGCTTCTTTAAGGTTTTGCTCTGCTGAGTGAGAGAGAGACAGTGTGTGTGTGGTTTTTTTTTATATGCTTGGTGAACACCCGTGAGTTACAAACTCTCGGGTCTTCAGGGGAGGACTGTAATTAAATACTATATATCCCCAAATTCTATAAAACTGATTATATATTATGCCACAGTATTTACTAGCTGTGAAGGGGGACAGAGGTCTACACTGAGAATGGGTTGATATTGAAAATTGGGAAAACCATTCTGTCATGCTGACCAGGGAAAACTAGGTTTACAGGGAATGTGACATACACGAGTGCTTACTCATGAGTAATTACATGAAAAACAAGTTATTTTTCAGTCTTCTGACAAAAACAACCTTTATCAAAAGGTAGCAGAATAGTGTGACTTGCAACTTCTATAAGCTAAGAAATAGAAAAAGGCATATCAGTTTGAGGCCTCTAGGATTTCAGTGCGATATGACTTGTTGACATAAGATGTTCAGCCTGTTTTCAGAAATGTTTTTATAACAAGTGCACTCCCTTTTTCTTATGAAATATTTTTCATAATTTTGTTTCCAGAATTGTTTTGACAAAAGTAGCTAAGACATTTCTTAGAAATATTTTTGAAGATGATATCTCAGCCTTACATAGGGAAGAAATATATATAATGTCAGCCCAGGACCCTGGTCTGTGTGTGTCCTTGCAATGATCACTCCAAAAAGGGTCCAAAGAGCTGCAGCAGATCCTATGAAGAACTTTGATGATGATGAGAGCCATGCATGCTGCTGATAGCCATAGCTGTCTATGAAGTTTGTAACCTGCTGTAAGTTTTGCCTTTTCATTGTTTCCCTAATAAAGGGGTTTTGAAATGTTGCATAAGTGCTGGATGGTCTTATCTGATCACAACTCGTAGAACCCATATTATTTATCATTTCTGCTTATTATTATGCTTATTTGTTACAAAGGTTATGATAAACAATTTCATTCCTAACACTGATTTGGATTCAAAGTGGCAGGTAGTTATCTTGCTGCAGTGCAGCATTTCTCAGAGCTAAACTGCTGTGTGTGAGGGCACGAGATGTGTAATGTTCATGATGAGTGGCCCAAGCCTGTGGCCCCCCCCAACCCCATACAGTGTACATCCTGACATGGTAGTGCATTAGCAGCTGGCATAATTTCCACACACCCACCCTGCGCATCTGTCACAGCCCATGCGTCAGTGACCAGAAAGCTGGCTCATGTTGGACAGAGAAGTGTCTGTGTCAGGATACACAATGTACTGCTGTGGCTAGTTTTGCTAAACCTCACTGGCACCATGACATTGTGTTCCACCAATTACCACACAGTGTTACCAGCATGAGAAAAGAACTCCCTGCACAGTATACTCTCTACCAGGCACTGTGTCTGCCAGTACCACAGCACTTTATCAGCAATTTGTGCAGTGTGTCTGCAATCAGTTCCCTGAAGGAGTTCACCTCCCAGCTGTCCCAGTCATACATTGCATAGTTGGCCATCATGTTCCCCGGTAAGCTCAGACTTTTCCCACCCACCCGCTCAGTGGACTTCATACACCCCTCGCAAGATGTAGTAAAGTGCAAGTGTAATCTGTGCAGTATTGCTCTTTCTACCTACTTAAAACTGTAGTGTGACAATTTGGTGTCAAGTGCCTTTTTCCCCAATTCAGGTGGCATGAGGCAGTCACAAAGAGACAGCTGACTACACCATTACCATTCCCCCCCCACCTCAATGCAGGTTGTATAATGCACGTCTCTTGGTGTGTGACCACTGAAGTACCCAAATGCCTAGAGTGCGTCACCTCTGCTATCACACTCCTTTTGCAGCATAGTCAGCTGTCCCTGTAGTATATGCATCCCAATGCTGCCCAATCAACCATTGCACATGAGGTACTTCCCTCTGGACAATGCTTCACCCTGGCAACCACAGTGGATGGTTTTCAGAATAGTCCAGCCAGGGGGGCAACACCCGGTACCCCACTACCAGCAACAGCGCTTGTACAACACCGACTGCTAACTGCACCGTGCATCTCCCTTCAGTGCTACAATTATGCCTCTGCCTTTCATGACACCATCTGCATCTGCTGGTTACTGTCACTGGTCACCTGCGGACCAGTACCCTTGTCCTCAGAGAAGTTGCAGGAATCATTGTGCTGACTGCACATTTTGCCTTCCCAGGACTGTGCTGCACTGAGCACAGCTGTGCAAACAGTTCCGTTCTCAACACAGTGTCATAACAGACTGGGAATGACACCTCACCCCTCCCATTAGATCAGTGAGCTGCATTGAACACAGTTGTGCCTGTAGTCCCATTTGCAGCACAGTGGCATGAGAGGCGAGGTATAACACATTGGTGGTGCAGTACACTGCAACACCCAGGCTGCCAAAATATACAGTTCAACACATGGCTAGGTGAGAACAGTCTCTGAGCAGTAGGTAGTTGGAGCGCCACATGATTTCTCATAGCTCCAAGCACACAGTGCATGGAAGACCGCACAGGTAGTTGTAGGAGATGAAACTGTCCTGCAGTGATACTGTCACCCATCACTTTGCAAACACTGGTATATCCACATCTTTGCTACTCCTCCTATGATGACTGGTAATGGTCCTCTGATGACTGATGACTGCAGACTTCAGCCAGGATGCATGTCACTATCTCCGGTATGTAAGTGATGATGTGAATGTGGGACTACTTTGTAGGGTATAAGGACACAGTTTGGAGTGATCCATATTAAAATGTTACACTTTACACACATATAAAATGTTACACTTTACACACATGCAGAGGTCCATTTAAATATGGTGGGGTCAGCACCTGCTAAGGCTTGTATGCTGTTTATGCTTATACTCTATATGCTTCAAGCTGTATAACAATGAGGAAGGGGTAGACTCACCAAGCTGGTTCTAAAAAATTCTTTATTCATCTGCCATAGAAACACAATGAAATCCAATTCCAACTTTATAACACAGCAACAACAGAGTCCAAAAACACTTCCTGCTTCCTCCACCCACTCACTACGTTGACAAGAATCACCTGATGCATTTTGCCATTCAGGGCTTTCTCAAAGGTGGTCACGTTGAGATGCCGCTCACTTTAAACATTTTTAAGGTGCAGTGTGCCACATATGTACAAAATAACCTTAGGCAGATTTTAAAACATCATGTGGATTCAAGATATGTCCCTGCCATTTCATATCAAACACAAACGTTTATCTCTAATCCATTATAGCAGTAATACAAGATGTAAATTCTAGGGGACTAATAAACAGATGAATACATAAAAATATGCAAATTTAATTTTAGCATTATTTGTCACTATGGTTTAACCAAATTCACAATCCATTCACTATAGCACTTTTTATTATTTATTTTCTAGCATAGTGATTGCTATATCATGTTATAGTGCAATCTAGGTATGGTATGGTATGCAGGCATTCACTATGAGGCAAAGCCAAGGCACTTAGTCCTGATATTAAGGAAAAGATCAAACCTGATGGTGTAAAACTGGGTGACATGCATAGTGTCCATTGATTACAAATTTTTTTTTTTATTTATTTAGTTTTTGTTGACCGGGTAAGTGCACTAGACAAATCCTGCCTATTTTCAGGCATGACCCGGAGGAGGGGGATACAGATGAATGCTAACTGACCTTGAACCAGATTAAGCTATTGGTGGTATTTTTAGTGAATGAGGGAAATTTGTCCAGGACACCGGGGAAATGTTCCCTACTCTATTCGATAAGTGCCATGGGATCTTTAACATCCACCTGAACTACCACCAGTCCAGGCAGATGGGACCTCGGTTTAACGTCTCATCTGAAAGACGGAATTATATAATGACAGGCTCATATCTGAAAATTAAAAAGAAAGAAGATAATTCAATACAAGGAAATTGTTATATACATTATATTACATTGCATTTACACAGTTATAATAATATTATGTACTGAGCACCTCAATAGGCTTTATTTTTTTCAGGAATGGCTTGATTTCTATTCTGCCATCAAGTACCTTTCCATTCAGATCCTGTAAAGAATATATCTAAAACTGTTCTGTTTTCAGTAATAAATTATTGTAATCTCCCCCTCTTCTCGATAGAATGGGTTTTTCCAAACCAGTGAAGAGAAAGGAATGTTCCACATTATTTCTATTTTTTCGAACATGCATTGCTAGAGCGTTTTTAGGGTCTTTATTCTCTATTGCTTAAACATGTTCTCCTATGCGTGATTTCAATGCTCTTTTTGTTTTGCCTGTATAATAGGCCCCACACTTGCATTCTGCTAAATAAATCAAACCACAGGTGTTACATGTCATGAAGCCCCTAACATCTCTTTCCCTTCCCTTCACTGGATTCCTAAATAACCTGGTATGTTTCACATTTGGACAAAATTTACGATTGCCACATTTGGTGCCGGGATTGTCCCTGTGGGGGAGCCACATCCTAGGTCTCTCCTCTATTGGCTGTACAGAATGCATAACAATATGCTTAATACTCTTGCCTCTTTTGTATACAAACCTGGGGCCTTCTATCTCTAAATCTTTGAGGCCTGGATCTTGTAAGGTAATGTGCCAATGTTTCTTTATTATTCTTGAGATGTCTGTTGATTGTGGAGTGTAAGCAGCTACAAAACACTGTTGGACATCCTGTTTCTGTCTAGTGTTCAAATCTCTCTCTGCCAATAGTGTCTCCCTAGGTGTGGAGTCAACCTGATCTTTTGCTTTCCTGATTACATGTCCACCATAACCTCTCTGCCTTAATTCTTGGGCCCTTTCTTTGTACAGTTCGTCATTACCACAGTTTCTCTTAACTCTTGTATATTGACCCTTTGGAATAGCTCTGATGGTATGATGGGGGTGGCTACTACTGGCCTGTAACAAGGTGTTCCTATCAGTGGGTTTTCGATACAGGTCAGTTGTCAGGCACCCTTCCCCATTTTTCTGTATTGTTAGATACAAAAAATGAATCTCTTGCATATTACTGGTTACTAAAAACACAGATTTGGGTTACTCCCTTCAAGATAGTTAATGAAATGTGCTAAGGTGTCAGTGTTTCCCTTCCATATAATAATGATGTCATCTATAAAGCGTCTCCATAAGCTCAGATGGTACCTAACTGGATTTTGTTAATTTCTTATACTGTATAATCGTATTTCCATTTAGCCATAAACAGGATTGCATAACTGGGGACAAAACTAGCTCCCATTGCTGTACCCTTCTGTTGTAAGAAAAACTCATCTTTATAGAAAAACACGTTATATTCCAGAACATATCTGGTCAACAGTATTACCACCTCAGTGGGTGGATCCTTTATTTCTCTAGTTCCAAAGAAAAATTCAAGTGCTTTTAATCTCTCATTATGAGGTATATTTGTGTATAAAGATGTTACATCGAGGATAACCAGAAGGTCATCTTCTTCTATACCAACATCTCTCAGTAGCCGTAATACTTCTCCTGTATCCTTAAGATATGCAGGTGTATTTTTTGCCAATTCTGCAATATGAAAATCTACAAATTTTGCTAGGGGTTCTGTCAGAGTGTTATTCACGGAGATAATGGGTCTCCCAGGTGGGTCCACCATAGATTCTTGTATTTTTGGGAGGCAATAAAAACTCGTTTTCACAGGGAACTCTACTTTTAAATATTCAACAGTTTGCACAGGTAATAGAGCATTTACACTCAAAAAAGTCAAATAACTATCCATTTCCTTTTTAAACTCATAGTGGGATCAAAGGTTAACTTTCTATAGAACTTGTCATCACCCAACTGCCTATACACTTCCTGATCATAATCATCAGAGTTCATAATCACAATTGCTCCCCCTTTATCAGTCGCTTTTATTGTTAGTTGTATATTGCAGCCAAGCTAGTTCAATGCATCTGTTTCTTCATTGCTAAGATTGTCTACCTGGCAACAGAAGTAGGAGGTTGTTCAGGAAAGAAGGTTGGTTTATCTTCTATTTTAACTGAAATATTTGAATAGTTTTGTACTTGAAATTAGTTCTGTGTGTTGAAAATTGCTACTTTGAGTTAGAACTGTTACTTGGGCTATGATATTGTAACTATTGGGGCTTGTGTGCTGGTTGTGGGAACACTTGTTTGGCAGTGATAATTAGAGTGAAATTTAAGTGTGATGTTTGACTGGTGGTAGAGCCCTCCCACCCACCCTGTTTTGAAGGCTTTCTTAAATACTGAAAAGCCACTGGGGATTGGGATTGAAGGGCTGTGCATTTCTGTTTGTGACTGAAATTTGAAGCAACAGGAACTGGTGGACCTGTGACATCATACGGTACCTGATGTCTACATACACACACTGTTAATGGGCCAGGACACACACTGGACTGTATGTGTTTGTGAGACTTGGGAACATAATTGGTGGGGTTGAAATTTGGTTCATAAACAACTGCAGTCAGTACAGAGAGAGACAGAGACTGTATTCCAGGGGAAGGGCCTGAGAAAAGGGGTGTGTGCCACTATGAAAAGAGAGGGACAAACAGGGTGGCCACATTCCACCATGGCAGGTATCTTTGGAAGGGTTGTAGGCTGCACAGGCTGTGGGGTTCAATAATTCTCAATTGGGCCTGGCGAGAGGGAGGGAGGCTGCCCACTCTATAGACAGCTATCTCATATCAGGAGTGAAGTATATTGGTTAAGGACTAAGCTGGGGGAGTTGGTGGGTATGTCCAAGGATAAGGGATGTGGATATGGATGGCAGAAGGGTGGGACTGAGGGGAGGCTGGGGCAATGCTCAGAAATTACAGGACATTATGTTACAGCAAGCAGGAGGGGGGATATTAGGGACAGAGGACCCTTAGATAGGGATGTTAACGCTAAGGGGAAACTTACAGGGTAAACATTCCGAATATAAAGAGAGTGGAGGGGGAAGAGTCAGGAGGGGCTGTTGTGGGGAAGCCTAAAAGAGCAGACTGTGGGAAGGGAGCTCCTAAGGAGAACAGGGCAAGAGTGGAGGAAGAGGGGCAGTTTAGAGGGGCAGTCGGGGGAAACTCAGGTTACTTGATGGAGGCTGGCATAGAATGTTACAATAAATTTAAGCTACTAGGCTACGTAGAGGGGGAGAAAGGGGTTGTGAAAATGAGGAAACTGATACAGAGGCCTGGGGAAGGGAGTCGGATACCCATAGGGCATCACAGGCAGGCAATGGAAAGGATAGAAACAGTCCCAGAGGGAGAAGGGGAAACGTAAATGTTAAGCAGATGGGGGAGATGCAACATATTGCAGACATGAGGGAGGAGAGCATGACTAGAGAGAAACTGGGAGACAAGGAGGTGGGGAAGGACCCCCCCTTCAGGAGGGGGGTTTGTACCAAGGATGGGGCCCCTAGGTAAAGGAGACCCACAGAAGGCCTCTGGAAGTAGGGGTACTATTACAAGTGGGGAGGATGGTGGTGTGGGGGAAGGAGAAACCATCAGGGCCAGGATAAATGGTTCGGATAAGAGAGGGTTAAAGGGGACTCCTATTTGGGGGGGTCTGAGTTAAGTGGGCAAAATAACAAGGGAGGTAGAAAGGGGAGGGTGACAAGGGGGTCTCTAATAAGGCGGGAAGACTCCCTTGGAATTGAGATCACAAATAAAGGGGGGATGGGGCATTGAGAGCGCATAGTGGAGGTAACCATAAGGATGATGGCGGTGTTAAGGTTCTGTTATTGGGAGACTCAATGATTAGGAGTATCCATTGGGAGGGACAGGGGGGTGGATGCCATAGCCAGGTGAAGGTAGTGAGTGTCTCTGGGCTGACAGTGCACAGAGCAAAGTTCATGGTGTGTGAACTGGTTAGGGATTGTGGAGGGAAACTGGATTTCCTGGTGCATTTGGGAACCAACAATCTAGAGTGAAATAGCATTTTGGAAATCCAAGCAAGGTTCCGAGAGCTTGCCAGAGTCTGTCGGGATAATGGAGGCAACATTTCCTTTTTGGAGATATTGCCAGTGCCAAAGGCCTCAGTGGAGAATAAAATGAAGATCACAGAGGTTAATGACTGGCTCAGGAAGTGGGGTGAAGAGAGTGGGTTGGGGGTGTTAGGGAACTGGAAAGGAGATTGGGAGGATAAGGGACTGTATGCCAAGGACAGGCTTCATCTTGCTCCGTTAGGGAAGGAGGTCCTTAAACAGTGGGTGGCTGACTACATTCAGGAAAGGTGGGATTTAAACTTGTGAGGGGGGAGGGATAAGGGAGGGGCTGACCAGAAGCCCTCTCCTCCAGATGAGGGAGTAGCCTTCAAACCCAGGGGGAACAGAGGCGGGGAGGAGGTTTCAGGAGGAGCAGAGGGAGGATGAAAGTATAAGGAACCTGGGTGGGGTTCGACAAAGGGAATCAGGGATAAGGGGTGGGGGTGGCATTAGTAAATGCCAGGAGTTTGGGAAACAAGTTTCCAGAGTTCCAGGCCATGTTTTTTTTGGGGGGGGTGGATGTTGTGGTGCTCACGGAAACGTGGGCCAACAAAAACCATGACTGGGACCTAAACATGCGGGGGTACACTATGCTTAGGAAGGATAGAAAGGAGGCCAGAGGGGGTGGAGTGGCTATGTTCGTTAGAGATGACATAGAAATTGCTAGGGTAGAAGAGGCAAAGGGAAATGTGGAGGCCTTATGGGTCACCTTATGAACCCCAGCAGGAGGTAAGGTCAAGCTGGGTGTAGTATATAGGCCCCCCGGGATGGGTGATGTTCTGGAGGATGCTTTGCTGGACAACATCATTGCCCAGTGTGGACCAAAATGGGAGGGAGTGGTGTTGATGGGGGACCTTAATATGCCAGGTACAAACTGGGGAACCATGTCTTTTAAGGTGGCCAAGGAGCAGAGGCTGCTGGACAGCTTCCAGGATGTGTTCTTACCACAGCACATGATGGAGCCCACAAGGGAGAGGCATGTCCTCAATGTGGTTCTGGCACATGGGTATCTGGTAAGGGACCTGATTGTGGAGGATCACCTGACTGAGACCAACCACAATACTGTCTGGTTTCAAATAAGCATGGGGGAGGGGGGAGAGATCTAGACACTGGCAGTGGACTTCAGGGGGGCAGACTTTGTGGGCATGGGAAATATTCTCAAGGATCACTTGAAGGGGATTACAACAATGACAAATGTGGAAAAGAGATGGGAGGTCATAAAACCGGGACTTCATGAGGCAGTCAGGACCTGCGCTAAGGTGAAGCGTAAGGGAACAAGGTCACATAAACCATGCTGGTAGTCCAGTGAGGTTCAGGTAGCGGACAGAGAAAAGAAGGCTGCCTACAAAAAATACAAAACAACGAGAGGGGCTAGGGAAAAGGAAATGTACCATCTTGCATCTAGAAAAGTCACTCGGATGGTGCGGGGGCAAAGCCCAGTAAAGAGCAGTGGCCGGCACAAGGGATACAGGGAGGGGGAAAGGGGTCTTTCCGGTACATTGGGGAGCAGAGAAAAACTAAGTGCCATCTCAGCAGATTGAGATCAGGAGGAGTGTGGGTGGAAGAGGCGAGGTATCAGGCAGAGATATTAAATGAGTACATCACCTGTGTGTTCACTAAGGTGGGGGATGGGATATCTACAAAGCAAGGCACAATGGGGATTGAAGCGGTAGTGAGTGGGATCAGGGGAGCAACAGAAATGGAGCAAGAGGGAGGGAGAGGTACCCCAGGGGTGTCACATCAGGATAAGGATAAAAAGGTCAGTAAGGTGGAGGGGATGGATGATGCTATCTCCACGGAAAGGGTGTGGTTAATCTCTTAAGACCCTAAAGAAAGATAAATCTCCTGGTCCGGATGACATTCATCTAAGAGTACTATGGGAATTGGCGGACATACTGGCTGCACCCCTGGTGGAGCTCTTCAACAGGTCGCTTGAGACAGGGAGGGTACTTAGAGATTGGCGAGAGGCACATGTGGTGCCTATCCATAAAGGGGGGTCAAGGGAAGTACCAGGTAACTATAGACCCATCAGTTTGACCTTGGTGGTGGGAAAATTAATGGAGAGTATACTAAAGGAACAATTGGGGGTGTACTTGGAGGAGGTAGGAGGTCTGAATAGTCGGCAACATGGGTTTGTGCCAGGTAGACCATGTCAAACCAATCTTGTGGAGTTCTACGAATGGGTAAGATCAGAACTTGACAGGGGAAAGCCTCTGGATGTATTATTCTTGGACTTCAGCAAGGCATTTGACTCTGTCCCCCACAATGGTCTGGTGGAGAAACTGACAGGGATGGGAGTAGGCCCTTTGATGGTCAGATGGATTGAAAACTGGCTAGCTGGATGCACTCAGAGAGTAATGGTCAGTGGGGTGCTCTTGAACCCTAGAGAGGTCAGTAGTGGGGTCCCGCAGGGCTCGGTCCTGGGTCTGATCCTGTTTAATGCATACATTTTGGACATCAGGGAGGGTATAGGGTATGAAATGAGTCTCTTCGCTGATGACTTCAAGATGGGAGCAGTAGTTGAGGGGAAAGAGGGGAGGCTGGCCCTGCAAGGGGACCTGGACACCCTGGAAAGGTGGGCTGTCACATGGAAATTAAATTTCAATATCACCAAGTGCAAGGTGTTACATCTTGCGTAGGGAAACCCTAAACACAGGTACACCCTGGAAGGGGAGGTGCTGGAGACCTCAACAGGGGAAAAAAGACCTAGGGGACATGGTGGGTGCATGTATGAATAACTCTGAGCAGTGCAGGAGAGCAGCTAGCAAAGTAAATAGGATGTTGGGATGCATCGTAAGGGGGATCACCTCTAGGATCAGGGAAGCGATTATGCCACTGTACAATGGACTGGTTAGACCACACCTTGAGTACTGTGTACAGTACTGGAGACCACACTTGAAAAGGGACATACAGCTCCTGGAGAGGGTAGAGAGGAGGGCAACTAAGATGATTCGAGGACTAGGGGATTTGACGTATGAGGACAGTCTTGAGGAGCTCTGACCGTTTTCATTGGAGGAGAGGAGAGGAGAGACTGGAGGGACATGATTGAGGTCTTCAAGTACCTCAAGGGAATAAGTAGGGTAAACACGAAGGGTATCTTTAGACTAAAGCAGGGAGGTATCACCAGAGGGCATGGTTTGAAGCTGGAAGGCGGAAGGGTGGGGGGGGAGAGGATGAGGTTTTTCACTGAGAGGGTGGTGGATCCTTGGAACGCGCTGTCTGGCAAGCTGCTGGTGAGCTGATTCAGAGATCCACAGTGGAGGGCTTCAAGAAAGAGTGGGACAGACACATAAAGCGGATCAGATGATAGCCTGGCCCAGGGGAGTGGGGATGGATGATAGGGGTTTCTGGAACACAAGGGGGGGGAGGGCCTCGGTACCCAACTAGGGATCTGAGGTTCGAGCAGACTCAATAGACCGTAAAGCCTAATCTGCTGGCAATTAATATGTTAGTATGTAAGATTATGATAGAATCTATTATCGGTCTCCTTAAATAGTTTCTCAATGTCTCCTCACAGCATTTCAGAAAAGTCTGGAGTGCTGGAATCATGGGGGCAAAAGTCATTTGGGGTTTGAACCTCTGTATATTACTCCTTTCATTATTATTATTATTCTCACCTGTCCTGGATTCCACTGGTAAGGATTTATAGCCAGTTCCTGTTCCTTCCTGTTAAAAAAGGATTTCAGGCTTAAATTCCATTCCATTTTGTTGAGATCTACTATAGTGTGGAACATTCCTTTTTCTTCACTGGTTTGGATAAGAGGGGGAGATTACAATAATTTATTACTGAAAACAGAACAGTTTTGTATATACTCTTTTCGAGTACGAATGGAAAGAGACTGAATGGCAGAATAGAAATCAAGCCATTCCTGAAAAAGTAAAGCCTATTGAGGCGCTCAGTACGTAATATTATTATAACTGTGTAAATGCAATGTAATATAGTTTCCTTGTATTGAATTATCTTTCCTTTTAATTTTCAGATATGCACCTGTCATTATATAACTGTAATCAAGGCACACTATGCATGTCACCCGGTTTTTCACCATCAGGTTTGAACTTTTCCTTAATATCAGGACTAGGTGCCTTGGTTTTGCCTCATAGTGCATGCCTGTATACCATACTTAGATTGCACTATAACATGATATAGCAATCACTATGCTAGAAAATAAATAATAAAAAGTGCTATAGTGAATGGATTGTGAATTTGGTTAAACCGTAGTGACAAATAATGCTAAAATGAAATTTGCATGTTTTTATGTATTTATCTATTTATTAGTCCCCTAGAATTTACATCTTGTATTACTGCTACAACGGATTAGAGAAAAATGTTTGTGTTTGATATGAAATGGCAGGGACATATCTTGAGTCTACACGATGTTTTAAAAATCTGCTTAAGGTTATTTTGTACATATGTGGCACACTGCACCTTTAAAGATGTTTCTATTTAAAGCACCGTGAGGTATCTTGATGTGACCACCTTTGAGAAAGCCCTGATTGGTGAAATGCGCCAGGTGATTCATGTCGATGTAGGGAGCGGGTGGAGGAAGCAGGAAGTAATTTTGGACTCTGTTGTTGCTGTGTTATCGAGTTGGTATTGGATTTCATTGTGTTTGTCTATGGAAGACAAATAAGAATAAAGAATTTTGTAGAACCAGCTTGGTGAGTCCACCCTTCCTCATTGTTATACAGCTTGAAGCTTATAGAGCATAAGCATAAACAGAGTACAAGCTTTAGCAGGTGCCGACCCCACCATATTTAAACAGACCCTTGTATGGCTGTTTACTGGGTCATGGCACTGCTATCTTTGGTACAGTAGCATCCATTCAAAACTGTTAACTTTACACACAGGCAAACATGTTGTTTTGTCTGTTTTTGCAGCACATCTAACACCCCGGTAAAGCCCCATGTAATAAGTGTATTAACGCACTCCAGGGAATGCTAACAATAGGATTGATCTATTCCCCACCAAAGGTAAAAACTTCAGAGTTTGAAAGATTATATCAAACGTTACAACATCATGCAATGGGTACTGAGTTGCTACTACTGGGGGATTTTAATTCAGCATGGCATAAGCCTTGAGGCAGGGCTCTTTAAAATAGCCTAGGACCTTTAGCACTTGAACAAATAATTGCTATTCCAACTAGGAAATCCACTTTTAACAGTGTAGGAAACATTTTACACTTAATTTATATGTCAGATAAAGTGGAAGATATATCTGCCCAGTCAAAAATCCTATACTAGGTTACCATTGTTCCATTTCCTGCATATGCAAAATAAACATGGAAAATGGAACTATTCAGAAAGAAGGCCTACCAAAAATAAGATGTAGAGCCTTTAAGTATTATACAAAAGAGATATTAATTCAAAAACTGGCAAATGGAAATAGAAACTGACCATATTTAATTCCAGGATTAAATTGGGCAGTAACAGAATTGACAAAAATATTTTTGGAGATATGTAATAAACTAGCCCTGTTTAGACACCTTCTAAATAAAACAATCTCATGTACCATGGATCACAGAAAAAACTAAAACAAACCATTAGGGTAAAAAATGTACTATGGGCCAATGTTAACAAAACACTGGATGTCAAGTACTGGGAAAGGCATAAGGTAGAAAGGAATAAATTAAAGGCCTTGATTAGAAATGCAAAACATAAATTTTACAAAAATAGATTAGAACAAAACACAGACCCCAGAAAATACTGGACATTGATTAAGTCACTTGAGTACCCAGTTGTAAATAGGATTCCAATCCAAATCCAGGAAGAAGGAATACTGCATACCTCAGAAAGGTCAGCAGATAAATTAAATCATAACTTTATAAATCTTCCAGATATTGAAATTCCAAAAAGTCCATTTGAAGAAGATAAGGAAACATCAAACTGGACTACAAATAAACTGAAGTTTAGATTTAAGGCTATTACCTGTAGGGAACTTAAAACAGAGCTAAGAAAATTGAATACAAACAAAGCATATGGACTGCACCAAATAGAGAATAGGTTCTTACGAGATTCATCAGATATAATAGCTTCAGTGTTATCCATAATATTTAACTGGAGTTTGGCCGAGAAAATTTTCCAACATTATGGAAAAACTCAAAAATAATTCCCATAGATAAAGGAGGTCCTATGATTGAATCTACAAACTACAGACCAATTGTATTGTTGTCCATGGTGTTGAAGGTACTGGAGAGACTGGTGCATTGGCAGCTGGGAGATTATTTGGAGAGTGGCTCTGTGCTGTCCTGTTACCAGTCAGAGTTCTAGAAAGGCCACTCCAGGGACATCGTGCTCACCAACCTAGTAGACATCATTGCCACCCAGATGAATGGTGGCAGGGTGGTGGGCGCATGTTCGTGGACCTCTCCAAGGCCTTCAACACAGTAGACCACAACATACAAATTTATAGAATGGCAAAACTGGGATTGGATGAGGAAACTTTACCCTGGTTCTAATCGTACTTAACCTCAACAACCCAACAAGTCCAGGTGGGTGAAACCTTATCCAAACCTGAAAAGGTTCACAGAGGAGTCCCACAGGGCTCAATTTTAGGGCCACTATTATTTATTATGCACATAAATGATTTGGCCACTATAGCAACACATTCAAAATTTAGAATGTATACAGACAATACTGTAATGGTAGCCCATGGAAACAATATATAGGAAATGGAACAGTACTTGCAACAAGATTTTACAAAATTAGAGCAGTGGTTTCAACATTCTAAGTTAGTTTTAAACAGTAAAAAATTAAAAACTATGTCTTTTACAACAAAGAGCGGTAAACATACACATAACCAACAGAAGCTTCAAATAAAAACAACCACAAACAAGACTTTAGGACAAGAAACATCTTACAAATATTTAGGTATTTGGATTGATGAAAACCTAAAATTTGACCAACACATAAATGAGTTGATTAGTAAAACTATTAAAAAGTTAGGGGCATTTAGAAGATCAGCCCACTGTATAGATCAAAAAATGAGGTCTACTATAGTAAATCAGATGATTACACCATACATAGACTATGGTAGTCACATTTATGGATTGGCCTGTAAGACTCATCTTCAAAAACTAAACGTGACTTACAATAGTCTTGCGAGATTTGTTCTAAGGTGTGACTACTGTACACATCATTGTCACATATTGACCTCACTACAATGGCTCTCATTGGAACAAAAAAGACAATTAAAATGGACACACCAGATACACAAGGTTTTAAGCACAAAAAAATCCAAAGTACTTATTGGAAAAACTTGAAATATCTGAGAATAAACACAAATACAACTTAGGAGACTCTAATAACAAATATATTCAACCAAAACACAAAATAAGTTTGGGAACATGACACTTATTACTAAGATACAACAGATCTGTAATCCAACAAAAAAGATCTAAAAATGGTATAAAATACACTTTTTTATGACTACCATCAAACATGAGCTAAATCCAAAATGTGTGTGTAATGATTGACTGTTTTTCTAACTGTTTTGATTGGAAATACCTGGCTCTAAATGAATGTGGAAATTTACTGTAATGAAAATGAATTTATTTATATGTAACAAGAATTTTCATTTTTAAGTAAACAGGACCATCTTGCAAATGGGCCATTGACCTAATGATGTGATTGAAACATCTTCTCCTGTATAAAAATAAAGATTTTTACTACTACTACTGCTACTATTACTAATGTGGATTAACTCACACCTTGGGTGTTGTGAGGGTACTTGGCCTACAGCCTCATGCCTCTCAACGCACCCAAGGTGTGTTTTATCAGCCCACCCTGTCGTCCATTAATGCTTACTTATAATATGGTTATATGCCCAATATGGTAGAACATAAACTTACACAACAGGTATTGGGGTAAAACTTGCAATCCTGTTTCAAAATGGAGCATGCACAATATTGAGGGTCATGAGAAATGTAATCCAGCATTTACATAGTAGCACAGAGTAGAAACAGAAAAGCTTTATTCAGAAAAGGGTATCTTGCATTTGGTCACAATCCTCTCCCCTCCCTCAAGCAACTAGACACGTTAACATATAGTTAATTACTTTTAGTAGCCCCCTCTCTCCTCTATTGCTATTATTTGGAAAAATAAGGAAACACCAAAAGGTGTTCTGTAGCAGAGCCACTGAAAACCAGTTTTATAGGATACATTAGTATGCCATAACTTGAGCTGCTACGTGCTTTCACTGGAAAATTGTTACACTACACATAAACATAAATGAGTTGTTAGTAGAGATGTTGCAATGTTTTAATTTGCTGGTGAAGTTAGCACAAATTTGTGAAATTTGCAATTCACAAAGGTTTACGAATTTCCTGGACTGCGCATCAACTTTGCAGGTTAATTTTCTTTTTAAACACAAAAAACCCTAAACCTGCATAAATCATTTCTCCCACCCACTGGGGTATAACTGCACCCCTTCCCACTTCCCAAATAATTTTTAATTGCATTACCCACACCCATCCCCCTGCTTGCATCCTCTCCCCTCTGCCTTGGTAAATTAATGTTAAACGTCCAGAAGAGATATTATTGCTTATATATACCCTTCCCCCACAGTGCATAAAACACATTCTCCATACCTCTCCTCCCCCAATCAGATTCTATTTTACAAAATGACCCCCAGCCCATCCCTGTCTGCCCCCACCCTCCTCCCCAACCAACAGACAAACATTTTTTACAGTGATCCTGTAATAAAAAAAAGGATCCCTCAGTGCACAGCATCAGCTTAAGTCAGTGTTCCTCTTAGTAATGACAGTAACACATGAATAAATTATGACATATTTTCTCTTTGTAACATATGATTGGCTAAATTTTCAGCCAGCCAAGTTTTACTAGGAGCCAAGACATCACCATTCACAATATATTCATGAGCCAGCATCATTAGTTACTGAGGGGCACTGAAGTAGACAGACACTTTGCACCAGGGACTGTTTTCTTTGTTTACAGGGTCACTGTAAATTATTTTTTCTGGGTACTGATTGGGGGGGAGGAGGGTGGTGAAGGTCAGAGTCACGTTGGGTGGGGTAATTTAGTAAAATAGGGTCTATTTGGGTGGGGGAGGTGGGGAAAAGTGTTTAACTACAGGTGGTGGGAAAGGTATATACATAAGCAGTTGTATCTTCTTGACTTTTTATATGAATTCATCATGGTAAAGGTGAGAAGGAGGGTGCTAGCAGGGGAATGTCAGGGGGTTATGCAATTTAAATGCATTTGGGAGGTGGTGGTGGGGGGATTTCTCCATGGTGGGTGGGGGAAGAGATTGTATGTAAAATGAAGACTAATTCACATATTCTCTGCTGACAACTTGCACAAATTCATGTGGCAGAATTATTCGAATTGTGTAATTTGCCCATGAATTGGCAATTGTTGAAGTTTGTCTGCACAAATTTGGGTGATTTGCCAGGTGAATAAATATGTGAATTTCAATCATTGTCAAAGCAAATTTGCTAAAATTTGTGAATTTTTTCACGAAGCGAATATCGGCAACTTTTCACACCTCTTGTTGTGAGTAAAGTGTACTGTAGCATGACCATTTTATTTTTCTTCATAAGTATTTTAACATACTATAAAACTACTGTTTTAATCCAACATTTCATGCCTACCATAATTAATGTGTACAATGTTTGTTTGGTGTATTCTTTGGTGTATTTATTTTTGTACTGTATTTGGTGATGGTTCCAACATGCAAATAATATTTTGATTCCCATATAAAACAGTTGTATAAGTAGGCCAATGTTACTGCATTGCACAAATTGAAAGCAAAAATGTGCACACTGAGCACTGTTGGAAATGGGGAACCCACACCACTGATGTACGGTCAACTATCTGACAGGCATCTGGGGATGTTTCCTAATTATATGCATTATAAAGAACAGTTGCCTGAAGTAACAGTGGAGCTTCAAGAAAATGTCCTCCATTGAGTCACATCATGGAACTGTAAGCAGTCAGTCTCAGGTCCACCAGAAAAGTTTTTCAGGCTGGGGCCACCTATGTCGACGTGCTTCATCAGTACCTGTAATGTGGGCTTCCCCAGCATTTCTCAGTTCCCTGCCTTAGACAAGCTCGGAGTATCATTGGACTGGCTGGGACTGAAGCAACTAGAACTACATCAGGCACACTGGAGAGGATATGGAAACCTGAGTACAAATGCCATGGGGGCATCAGGGGAGAAACAGCTTATGATAGCAGGCAGTATAGTCACGCCTATCACACAATGAAGACTAAGGTGGAAATTTACGCTACACTAGGTAATTATTCTATCTTCTTTGAAGATATCTCCTTCTATTGAACCACATCATGGAATGATTCCGAAGCAGTACCAAGAACTGAGAGACAATGGCTGGACCTACTGATCCTGAGTAAGGAGGCCACACAGAACACGGAGGTCGAAGCTGGCACATCTGTGAGAGACGATGTCCAGACTGTAGTGTTTAGTGAATGTATGAACAGTACTGCAAGTGACAACAGCACAAATGTCAGCAGCGGACACATTTTGAAAACAAGCCACGGAGCATGAACAGGACCAGGAGGCTGCTTACTGCACCTCTAGTAACAAAAGTAATACAATTGGTCAGTCATTTAGATAGACCCCATTTAGTAATTTGGAAGCCCAGCATCATTGGAGTAAAAGAAATAAACAGTTGAGAATATTTTCTACAATCCTTTTATGATCCAGGTACCAACATGACATCCCACAGATGTCTAGCGTATGTAAATGACATTCCCCACTGTCTGTGGGAGATGAAAAGCAAACAGTAAGGTTGATGGTCTGATTTAGTGTTCTTTTGGGCACAACCTCTGGAAGAAAATGAGGATTGGTACATAAGGTAGCTTTATACTTGCGAAAAATAATAAATGGAAGAACTGCAAATAGCGTCTATAACTCAAAAATGCATATAGCAGCCGTCATCGCCACTGGAAACAGTATTTTCCAAAAGAGGAAGCACAGCTCACAAATAGCTTTAAGCTTGAAGGGAGGTGCAGTCAGGGTCTACAAGACCAAATTAAACTCCCACACTGGAACAGGATCTTGGATGGTGGGGGCTGCAGGAGGAGGATGCCTCTTAGGAATCTACAAGAAACCTCTATCTGGACACTGTCTTCCCCTCTGTGAGGGCATGAAATGCCAACACAGCAACCATGTGGTCCTTTATATAAGAATACCAGAGTCCTACATCCTTAATGGACAAGAGGTAGCCCAGCACTTTAGGAAATGAACATGTAAAGGGATCCAGGGTATGCAGGGTACACAACACAGTAAAAAGTTTCAGTTCTTATGAGTAAATGTACTGGGTAGATGGTTTTCTAGCTGCCAAGAAAACATCAGCTACCACAGAGAAAATCCTAAAGCAGGAGAGCTCTAAGTCCCGGGGAGTTAGGTGTGAAGGTGCAGGGATCAAAGATCCAAGTGCACTAGAGTACCCTAATCCTGCATAAGAAGTTCTGCTTGTAGGGGAAGTGGGACAGGAGGTGCCACTGCCAAATTCTGGAGCAATGGAAACTAATTTTTTCTGGGCCAGTGAGGAGCCACCAGAATCAGGGTGGTAGACTTGGCCCATAGCTTGATCAGAACCCTCTGTATTAGACAGAATAGAGCACAAGCATTAAGAAAATCCCTTTCCAATAGTGGGACAATGGGTCTGACAAAAAACTCCAGAACTTATAGCCAGAGAGTAGAAACATGCCAGTTTTGCATTGTAAAGAGATGCAAACAGATCTATTTCCTGACAATGCCATTTTTCAGAGGTCATCCACAGTGGAGCCTGAGAGTTCCCATTCATGGCAAAGTGCCGGGGATTAACTGAGGTGATCCACCACTGCGTTCAGGGTACCAGAGAGAAACACAACAGGGATATGTCACATTCAACTACCCAGTGCCAAACTCTCATCACCTCTTTACGGAGAGTGTACGACCGAACCCTGCCTTGTCAATTGATGTAGTACATCACTGGTATATTGTCTGTGTGAATGAACAGCTGATTCCCTGGAAGGAAGGTAGTGAAGACCTGTAGGCCATCCAGAACAGCCCTCAACTCCAGAGCATTACTGTGAAGCACTGTATCTAGAGGGCTACATTAATCCTGGGTTCTGAAGGGGCCCAGATGAGCAGCTCAGCCAGATTCTGAGGCATCTGTGGTCATCACCTGCCAGGTGAATGGCCTTAGGAATAGGGACTCCATCTCCAGGTTGGATCAGTCCATCCACCAGAGCAGGGAAATGATGGAGAGGAGTGATCAATATTAATTATTCCAGCTTTTCTGAGTGCTGAGCCCATTGCTCTCTGAGAAACCATTGAGGAATCCTCATATGAAGGTGGGCCAGTGGGACTGACTGGATGGCAGTGGCCATTAGGCTGATCAGTCTTAGCAGACATCTAGCTGACACATAATTACTGGAGGAAATCAGCTGTACCTGTGCCACTAGTACAACGGCTCAGTTGGAGGGGAGAAATACCCAACTGAGACCTATGACATAAAATTGGTAGAGTGAGCCATGAAGCATGAAACACAGATATTTCTGTATGACTTGTGGATCTTGACATGAATGTATGCATCCTTCATGTCCCATGGAACCATCCAAAACCCCTTTAACACTAGGGACAGGAGAGACTGTAGGGAGACCATTCTAAACTTCTTGTATTCTGTGAAAATATTCAGTCCTTGAAGGTCTAGTACTGGCCTTAAATCTACAGTCCATTGTGGAACCAGAAGGTACTGGGAGTGATAGCCTTGATCTATTTCCATAACTGGGACTAATTCCACAGCCATTTGACAGAGGAGGGTTTGAACCTCCTCTAGTAGAAAGGCAAGATGTCCCAGAGGGTTATCAGTTCTTTTTGGCAACCAGGGGGCAGCTGGAGGAAAAGTAAGGAACTCTAGGGCATGTCCATGCTGAACTACCACCAGAAATCTCGAAGAACTCATAAAGATCATTCTTGGAGGAATCCTCCTCTTTAACTTGGTACCGCAGTGTACTCTGAACATGTTTAAGGAAGTCTTGAAAAGAGGCATCTTCTGGGGGAGATGTAGGTATGTTTTTCACACTCTTCTGTGAGCAAGAGGATAGAGTAGAGCTTGAGCCAGCCACATCTATATCCTCTTCATTCTCATCCATTGCCTCCTCCTCCTCCTCCTCATACTTTGGATTATATTACAGCCCATCATCAACTGTCATTGGCTGAGGGTCAAAGGGATGGGGAGACAAATGCGGAGGATCCAACAATGGGAATCCCATGGATGGCAGCCTTTATGGGCCCAGTAAAGAAGCAGGGACAGAAAATGGGAACATTGATGGTAAAGTCAATATTGGGCCAGCCATAGGTGCCAATGGAACAGGTGTTGGCAGTGACAGCAGGCACTGAAATAGCTTCAGTATTGTTTAATACAATGGCTGTTCATTGATGGAGGACAAAGGGGTCGAGGAAAGCTGAGCCATCAACAGGACAGTGCCTGACAGTGGAATGGGCTGTGAATCCCAGGGTGGGGAGGACGAGTTAACTACGAACCCAGACCCGGACCTTGGTTTCTGAGAGACAGTTGCGGGGGGGGGGGTGGCAGGCCCCATGGCTGGAGCCTGGAACTCATCTTTATCTGTAGACTTACCACATCTAACAGATGAAGGACAACAGTTTGGAGCAGCATTCTTTTCTTTCCAGTGCCTGTCCTTTTCAGTATGGCAGTAGTTCAAAGATGTATCCTTGTTTTCGATGATTCATTGGGTCAACAGTGAACCAGAAACAGAAATTGATGGTGTTGAAGCCACCTTCACTGCAGCACATTTCACCATTTCTTGTAGATTTATAAAAAAAACCCTGAAGTCTTCTTGCGATATCTCCTGGTTGCCAGGTTAAACCTCGGACAAAATTTGGCAGGCCTTAACGTTGTGGTTTGTACAGAGGCAATAGATACAAATGGAGTGATCATCATCTTTATAAGGATACATGATGTCACAATGGCAATAATGGAACATTTCAGTGGTAGCATGAAAGAAAGTTTAAAATAAACTTTAAAGAAGTAGCAGCTCTAGCAAATATTTGCACAAGTTTTATAACATTCTTCAGCAGTGGTGGACTGACAAGCAGTTGATGGTGGGAGAAAGAAATGAAGCATGCTGGGGATGCCCACATTATAGAGATGCCAATGAGGCATCTTGACATGGTAGTCCCAGCCTACAAAAATGTCTAGGTGGTCAGGATGACAGCTTACAGTTCCATGATGTGACTCAATAGAGAGAGATATCCTCAAAGATTTTTGTTTTTTACAACCCCCCATTTCTACCACTGACACTGGAGAAGAATAAAGGCAAACTTTAGTAGTAGGGAAGGAGGCAGTTAACATATTGATAGTCAAACACAGTAGAATGAAGGGAGCAGGTAATTTAGTGATACTTCAAAATACTGTAGTGGTCGACAGATGCTGTATGCAGATATAAAACATACACAGCATGTGTTTCCACTGCAGTCAAACATGCATATATAGCATTTGTAGGTGACAAGTGCAATAAGAACTGTAGAAAACACCATTTTCAGGGAACAGAGAACTACGTGAGGAAAACACCTGAAAATAATTAACACAAAACCAGTCATGGTGACATGGTGGCTGCCAGCCTGCTCATGGAACAGATTTAGTTATCTGCTATTCATGATTACTACAGAATCCAACATGCTGTGTGGGCCTTGATTGTAGCAACTCATGCCAAAGACCAGAAATTGACCATACAGAAACAGACTATGTTCACAAATGAAAAGTTAAAGAGCCAGATCCATCCAGTGACAGTGGTTTCCAAAGTCAAGCTTTGTGAACCCTGTCAACAGGAAATCTCTTAAGGTCATGCCTGAAGCACTCTTATGCATTCTACTGCAATGTTGATGAATTGATCTCTCCCACTTGCCATCAACTTGTCATTTATTCTAAATGAATCTGCCCATGATTAAGAGATGCATACTTTTGTTGTTGTACCTGCTTCCATTACATGTAGTGAATGTCATTTGTTTGCCAAATGAATGCATCTGTAGCAACAAAGACTTCATGCAAATAAAACATAAGTAGAGATTTTTTTTTGTCATTACCACTCTTACTTAACGTTGTATCAGTCCAGTTTCCATCACACCTATCCCAACAATGGTGAAGCTATGGAACAGCCTACCAGCAAAGACCGTGTGCACAATATGAAGATAGTACAGGCCTTCAAGGTAAGCTTGGACAAACTTCTGCTTACAAAGGCAATTACATGGTACCCTGGGTAATAAGGGTTAGTACATGATAAAGTGAATACCCTTCTGACCTTAATTAACCATGTTACTATGGAAGGCCTTTAGTGTTGCAAGTTAACAAAAAAAATGCTTTCTCATGAGCCAGGGAGTGGGAATCAAAACAGAATTGTTGGCAAAACAGGTTTCCCCAAGTAGGATTTGAGCTCCTGCCCTTCTGGTAGAGATAAGACAGAGTTAATTCTCTTGTCTGATGTGGGTCATGCAACAGTGGAAAAACATACTGGGGATAAATAAATCCAACAGCGATATACAAATCCATTTCAGATACAGATTGGTCAATACCAGCAGGAACATCTGCCAGAGCTAGACACATCAATCAATCAATCAATCAATCAAAATCTTTATTTATTCAGGCGAACATCATTGAGCGTAGCTCATTTACAAGATGGACCTGAGTGGTCATACAAATAAGGGTACAAGTTTTTTTACAAAGACATGAGAATAGCATAACATTAGTACAATCAAATAAATAAGAGATATATACAAAATTTACAGATATACAAGGCACAGTAAAATAACTTAACCTGTAAAATGAAGAGGATAATAGATATAGCAGGGATAATAATCAAATAATAGGGCTTTTGTAGGCTTTATATGAAATGTGATAACTGACTGGGTAGAAGAAGGAAACTAAACATAGTGGATTACAGAAGGGAGGGTGTAGGTTGGATGGGAGACTAGGCCTTATGGAAGCAGTCGACAACTCTGGAAATAGGGTGGTGTATAATCTTTTGAAGGATGATAAGGGTAAGAGGGTATTCAGATTCATAGATTTTGGAGTGAGTTCCAGACAAATGCTAGGAATAGCTTGATAGCAGCCCTCCCAAACGGGCAGGTATTGAAATCTTTAGCATAATGAGCTTATTGATCCTTAAGTGTGTATGGCCTAGATGTGATTCGTGGTGAAACAGTCTGAGATATAGGAGGGAGTTTGCCTGATAAAGCTTTAAAGATCCAGATTGCAGCATTCCTTTTCTTCTGTGCTGTAGGGATGTCCAATTGACTGCCATGTAAAGAGAGCAATGATGGGTGCTGGAGGGAAGGTCTTAATAAATCTGATGGCTCTATGATACAGGGTGTCCAGCTTATTTAAGAGGGAGAGTGAGCAATGGCCATAGAGAAAGTCAGCATAGTCAATAAGGGATAGGAATGATGCCTGGATTAATCTTTGTTTGGAGTCTCTGGTAAGGTAGTGTTTTATTCTGTAAAATAGGCTAAGCCTTTGTCTCAACGTTTTTAATAGCTCTTCAATGTGGACAGAGTAGTCAAGCTTATTGTCAATCCAGACTCCAAGATATTTGAATTTATCCACAAATTCCAGCTTTTCTCCAAATAAGGTGGATAATTGTGGGGTGATGAATGATGGGGTAGTGACAGAGCAATTCTTTGTTGCAAAGAACATAGCTTTTGTTTTTTTGGCATTTAGAAGTAATTTTTTTTCCAATAGGTTGTGTTGTAGGATGGAGAATTCTGACTGTAACAGTTCACAGGCTTTTGATGGTGAGGGATTGCTGACATATAATACAGTATCATCAGCAAACAGATGAATGTTAGATTGAGAGAGGTTGGCATCAATGTTATTAATATAAATGGCAAAGAGGATGGGGCCTAGGATAGAGCCTTGGTACACCTCTTAGTAGTGGTTTAGAGGTAGATAGGTAATTTTCATTTTTACCAGTTGTAACCTTCCAGAGAGATAGCACCTAAACCAATTGAGTGAGAGTGAATCAAGGCCTACAGAGCTAAGAGAGAGATTAATGATTCATGATCCACTGTATCAAATGCTTTACTCAAATCCAGGAACACAGCACAGGTACTATTCTTTTTATCCAAGGCAGTCTGCCAATCGTTAGTGACTTTGGCTAGGGCAGAGATGGTGCTATGCATTGATCTAAATCCAGATTGTGCTGGATTTATGAGGTTGTTGGTGTCCAGATAGGCCCTTAACTGTGAATTTACTCATTTTTCAAGCATCTTGGATAGTACCGGTAGGATGTAAATGGGCCTGTAATTGTTAAGGTCCATGGGATCACCTGATTTAAGTAGTGGAACTACTTGAGCTGTTTTCCATATGGAGGGGATGGAACCAGTAGCTAGGGAAAGATTGAAGAGGTGAGTTAGGGGGGCAGATAAGGCGTGCAATGCTACTTTAAGAAAGTAGGGGTCCAGGGAGTCTGCACCTGCACTCTTAGAAGTATCTAAATTGGATAGGAGGTCTTCTACTTCTTTTAAGGATATTGGTTCGAAGGAGAATGTTGAAGCAGCCTTTTGTCCCACAGTGGATTGAAGGTCTAATGATGATCTCAAGAGATTTGCAGGTGAAGAGTCAAATGCTAGGCCAGCTGTGGTGAAATGGTCATTGAAGGTATTTAAGATTTCTTGCTTGTCAGTGATTTCTATGTCACTTAGTAGCAGTTTGGAGGGTAAGGAAGGGGTAGAATTTTGGCCTAGAATTCCCTTTATAGTACCCCAGAATCTGGATGGGTTAGTATAGGATGCATCCAATTCAGCTCTATAGAAGGCAGCTTTGGCATTTCTTATTTGTTTTGTGCACGAGTTTCTTGCTTTTCTGAATTGAAGCCAGTCTCTAGTATATTTTGTTTTTCTTGCCTTTTTCCAGAGTTTATCTCTGGCTAACAAAGCTGATTTAAAGTCAGCAGTGAACCAACGACAAGATTTTACTTTAGTTCTGACACTGGTGATTGGTGCATGTATATTGAGGGCATTAGTGATAATGTCCTTTAAGATCTGAAGAGCTGTCTCAACTGAGGTTGTAAGGTAAAAATCTTGCCAATATGTTGTATTGCACAAATCATGGAGATATCCTGAGATGTTGAAATTCTTTTGACCTTTATGGAAATTTTGCAGGATTGGATGGCTTGAGTGTAGATCTTATGCCAGCTATAGGACAATGATCACTTACATCACTGGGTAGCACTCCAGCATGAGAATATAAGTGAGGCTTGTTTATCATCATAATATCCAGGAGTGAGCTGTTGGTAGTATTTTTAGGTTAATCCTTGTTGGATCTTTGATTAATTGGTGAATCCATAGATGTCACAGAAGGTTACTAGGGGTGCAGATGCATTAGATAACCAATTTAAATTCAAATCACCAAGGATGATGGTATCTTCAGGGCCTAGACTGAGTATTGATCCTAGGTGGGATAGGAGTTTGAGGCCTGCAGAGGGAGGCCTATAGCAGCCAATCAATTTAAAGGAAGACATGTTAGGAAGGGATATTTTAATTGACAAGCATTCAAATTCCTTTGGTTCAGATGTATTGATGAGGCAGGATGCAGAGATGGTTTCCTTGACGTAGATGGCCATCCCACCACCCCTGGAAGGGCGATCTGATCTGAAGAGCTGGTAATTGGGAAGGTTTATATCACTGTCTTTTGTTGTAGATCTGAGCCAAGTTTCAGAGATAACCAGGAAGTCAGGTAGGGTATGTGCACCCCATGCCTGTATCAAGGAGAACTTTTTTAGGAGGCTGCAGGCATTGAAGTGAAGGAAACTTAGGCCATTTATGGAGGTTAGATCAGATGGGGATAAAAAACTTTCGGTGGGGCCAGGATTGATTTCAATAGTACCAATACTGATCAGAAGGAAGAAGATTAGTTTGAGGAGGGCACCAAATGATAGGGATAGGGAGTGATCAGAGCATTTCCTCCTCTTCTTGGGGAACCACTGTGTAATGGGTGAGGGTCCTGTTATATGGGTGTGGAATTTATCACAAAGTAATAATCTGATGGACAGGCACAGTGGGTTAATGTAATGCCAAAATGGATGCAAGGCACTTGAGGAGTGTTGTAAGGATAGAGAGCCTTTTTGTGGGATACCCCAGGGATTGCAGTGCAAAAATGGCAGAATATAAATAAGGAATTGGTGGGTGTCCACTGGGGATGGCAGGGGTGGGCAGGCCATATTCACTGCCTTAATAACCATGGCATGGGGTATATCATAATTGTCATTTGGGATTGAGGAAGATGAGAGGCTCAGAAGCAAAAGGAAGCAAAGTAGCATTGTGGAGGGAAGGTAGGGGTTAAAGTAGAGGAAGAGAAATAGCTATGGGCATGGATTAGAGAAATGGCGGGAAAAGGTGTATAAAAAGAATCAACCGAGAGAGGGAGGGGGCGGCAAACATTTTGCGGCTTTGCCCATACCTTTCTGCCTGCTTCTCCCGGCCTCCTGGTTCCCTGGTCGGGTTGGTCGCCGCCCACCCGCTGGCGGCTCGGAGCCCCTCCTGTCCCTGGGTGCTCGAGGGCTGTGCCGGCTGGAAGGTAGGGGACAGAGGAGAAGGCAGTGAGCAAAGGCACTTTATTGCAGCAATCTGCAAAAAGGTGCTAAAAAGCCTGAATCTGCACAACAAAGACTGGGAGGGTATGGGGGGGTTAGACGCCTAAGAGTCTAGCCCACACAGAAGCACAAAAAGGCTGTAATCACAGGCTAAACTAGATATCTACACAACCCTCAAATAGGGCACATTTAAAAAGTAAAACAGCCCTTTTTAGGTAATTTTAACAATAAAGCATAATAACAGAAATCCCGGCCAGAAATGGTGTTGCAAAGTCCAGCTAAAGTCTATGGGAAAGGCGCACCAATCAGAAGCAAGGCAGAGTTAGTGGTCGCTTTCCGATTGGTTTGCGGCTTTGCCCGTACCTTTCTGCCTGCTTCTCCTGGCCTCCTGGTTCCCTGGTCGGCTTGTCGGTCACCGCCCGCCCGCTGGCGGCTCGGAGCCCCTCCGGTCCCTGGGTGCTTGAGGGCTGTGCCGGCTTTCTGCCTGCTTCTCCCGGCCTCCTGGTTCCCTGGTCAGCTTGTCGGTCACCGCCCGCTGGCGGCTCGGAGCCCCTCCGGTCCCTGGGTGCTCGAGGGCTGTGCCGGCTTTCTGCCTGCTTCTCCTGGCCTCCTGGTTCTCTGGTCGGCTTGTCGGTCGCCGCCCGCCCGCTGGTGGCTCAGAGCCCCTCCGGTCCCTGGGTGCTCGAGGGCTGTGCTGGCTTTCTGCCTGCTTCTCCCAGCCTCCTGGTTCCCTGGTCAGCTTGTCGGTCACCACCCGCCCGCTGGCGGCTCGGAGCCCCTCCGGTCCCTGGGTGCTCGAGGGCTGTGCCGGCTGGAAGGTAGGGGACACATGGTGGATTCCCTGCAGGGGAAGGGAATCAAATAACTGGTACAACAACCCACAAGAGACAGAGCTATCCTAGATCTAGTACCGACTAACAGGGAAAGGATCACAGATCTCCAGGTAGAAGGTCACCTGGGGGCCAGTGACCAGCACATGGTATGTTTCAATTTGGCCACTAGAACTAAATCACCACATTCCAAGGAAAATACATGGGAGTTCAGAGGAGCTGACTTTGATAAGATGGCCAACATAGTTAAGCTAACTCTGGCAAAAAGAAATACAGGTGAGGGGTACAGGCAAAGTGGGCAAGCATTAAAGATGCAATACTTGAAGCAACATCCTATTGTGTTAGAGAGAAAAGGAAGTGCAAAAGAAGAAGGAAACCACTTTGGTTCTCAAAAACAGTAGCAGAAAAGGTCAAAGCCAAAAGGCTGCCCTTCAGGAAATATAAAGGAATGCAGCAGGATGAAGACAGGCAGGCATGCCAAACTTCCCTGAGGGAAGCAGGGAAGGCAGTAAGGCAGGCAAAGGCCCAGACCAAGGAAACACTAGCACAAACAGTAAAAGAAGGTGACAAGACTTTCTACAGATACATTAGTGAAAGGAGAAAGTCCAGAGGGGATATTTCTAAGATCAAAGGGGATAAGTGGGCATGTGAGGAGGACCACCATGTAAAATCATTTATCCTAAATAGATACTTCTGCTCAGTATTTACTGAAGAGAAGGTAGGGCAGGACCCACAGCTCAGCACCATGGACATGGGGGGAGGGAGATGTGCACTAGTCCCTTCACAAAAGAAGGGTCCTACAAGAGCTCAATAAGCTCAGGGTGGACAAAGCAATAGGATCTGATGGCATACCTCCCAGGGTACTAAAGGAGCTAAGGGTGGAACTAGCAGAGCCATTATCAGAACTGTTTAGTGAGTCTTTGAGCACAGGAGAGGTCCCGGAAGACTGGAGAAGGGCTCATGTGATCCCACTCCACAAGAGTGGTAGCAGGGAAGTGGCAGAGAACTACAGACTAGTCAGTCTTACCTCAGTTGTGGGCAAAATTATGGAGGCGCCCCTTAAGGAAAGGACAGTGCAACACCTGGAATCCATAGGAGCACAAGATCCAAGACATGGGTTTACAAAAGGAAGGTTCTTTCAAACTGATCTCATAGATTTCTTTGACTGGGTAACCAGAGTGGTGGACCAAGAGGGAGCAGTTGATGTTGCCTACCTTGACTTCAGCAAAGCTTTCGATATTGTTCCACATAGAAGATTGATTAATAAGCTGGGTAGGCTTGGGGTGGGTCAGAAGTTGGTCAACTGGGTGGAAAACTGGCTGATGGGCAGAAAACAGAGAGTGGTGGTAAATGGTATACAGTCAGAAGAGATACAAATCACAAGTGGGGTACCTCAGGGATCAGTCCTGGGGCCAGTCCTCTTCAATATCTTCATCAGTGACATTGCAGATGGACTGGAGGGTAAGGTTTGACTGTTTGCAGATGACACCAAGATCTGCAACAGAGTAGATGATCCAGATGGGGTGGGCCCAATGAGAAGAGATCTGGATAAACTAACAAAATGGTCGGAGGAGTAGCAACTGGAGTTTAACGTAAAGAAGTGCAAGATTATGTACATAGGGAAGAGAAACCCTGAAGCCACCTATAGGCTGGGAGGGGAGTTACTGGCAGTAACAAGGGAAGAAAGAGACTTGGGAATCTTCATCACCAATGACCTGAAATCATCCAAGCAGACCACTAAAGCAGTAGGTAAGGCTAGAGGGATGTTGGAGTGTATTAGTAGGAGTATCATAAGTTGGAAGAGTGAGGTAACAATACCTCTTTACAAGACACTGGTTAGGTCCCATCTGGAGTACTGTGTGCAGTACTGGAGGCCACACCTTCACAAGGACGTTAACCAAATTGAAGCAGTCCATAGAAAGGCAACCAAAATGGTGCAGGGACTGCATCAGAAAACATATGAGGACAGATTAATGGAGCTCAATATATATACCCTAGAGCAAAGGAGGGAGAGAGGTGATAGATCGAAACATTCAAACACCTTAAGGGCATAAACAAGGTGAAAGTGTCTAACATGTTTCAATATAAGAAAAATAGCAGGACAAAAGGACACAGCACGAGATTAGAGGGAAGCCGATTAAGGGGTAATGTGAAGAAGTTCTTTTTCACAGAAAGGGTGGTGGATGCATGGAATGGCCTACCTCAGGAAGTGGTGGATATGAATACAGTGCAGGGCTTCAAACAGGTATGAGATAGGCATAAGGGAGCAATACAGATGGGTATGAATAGATAGGCCATTGACAGAGCAAAGGCTGATGGCACATTCATAAGGCAGAAAAAGAAATGGGCAGACTGGATGGGCCTTGCGGTCCTTATCTGACATCAACTTCTATGTTTCTATGAAGTTTTACCTCTGGAGGAATACACGCTCAGTCTCACTTATTGTAGAAGTCCCTCAGAAACAGCAACATGATTTAAAATAAAGTTTCCTTGTCTACTACACCAAAGAAGCCAAATATACTTCCTGCAAGAGATGCTCAGATACACTGGGTAGTGCCCTTTAGTTAGACAGGAAAACCTGGAAAATGATTACTATCAAACATTTGTAGAGCTGTTGAAGCCTGTTTGAAAACTACTACAGTACATTATATATAGTATAGAGTTAGACTTACAGTACATGTATGCTTCATATATTTCTGTACTGTATGCATGTTACCATCATTATTTATATGCTAATTGCTACTATAACATGAATGATGGTGGTGTAATTAGCAGCGTATGTGGAAGTACAGTGTGAAAAACTGTAAAATATTCCCCAAACTGTTTGCGCAGCACTAATACGTTTGCGTGGGTTTAGTGCAGGACTAAACCGTTAGCCCGGTGCAAACACGTTTGCCTGGTGCTAAACTTTGCCATATTCAAAAGTGACATGCAAATGAGCCTACTTAGGTAGTCTCTGGGCAAACATCCAGATTATTTATTTATTTATTTATTAGCTTTTGGTAACCGGGTAAGTGCGCTAGGCAACAGACCTGCCTATTTTCAGGCACGACCCGGGAGAGCACAGGACATTGGTTACAATATGCAGAAATGCACAGACATAACATAGGTGTACAGGCTCAAAACAAGATATACATTGGGTAGCACAGTAATAGTTACATAAGGGTACATTTTAGGCATAGATCATAATAAGGATGTAAAATAAAGCAATTAGGGTAACCATAAGACAGCTGAGGACAGTAAAGACATCAAGGTTTATAGCCACCTAGACAAGCATCTCATTATGCCCTGATGTGCATGCAGTTTGCACCAGGCTAACGGTTTAGCCCTGCGCTAAACCCACACAAATGTGTTAGCGCTGCACAAACAGTTTGGGGAATATTATACAGTTTTGAACACTGTACCTTCACATGTGCTGCTGCCTGCAGCTGTACTCGGATAACACAGCATAGGCACAGATGGTGGTGGTGCTGCACGCAACTGTCACACTGTAGATCATGCTACAGTGCACAGTAGACACTACAGTAGCAAGGGGGCCAGTAGTGTGTGGACACAGCACTGCCTGTGGTGTGTAGGGTAGTGATGATGACTGCACTATACACAGTGAGAGGCCCAACCTGCAGGTGTTTACTGACAGTGTACATTACTGTTATGCTGTTGTGTGACCCACAGATGCTGCACCTCTGGCATGGGATGCTCACAGAGACATATACATGTCCAACTTCGTGTGCTGTGGCAGTTGCACAGCTGTGTGGTATGTGGCTGGGGGGGCATATATTATCAGAAAGGCACACTGGTGCTGGGATATGCCCAATACTGGCCCATGTGCACTGCATGATGTGTCCCAGCCTTGTGGCCACACCTGGTCTGTGGCACAGCCTGGCCACCCATACACTCTCCCCTCAACATCCTCCATGACCACAGTGCTGCATGTGTGTGCTGGCATCTGTTGGTGTCCACAGAAGAGTGGTCTGCAGGTGTGTGCTATTTGGCCACACTGCCATGCTGTCCACTTGTGGCAGGGTCACCACTTACTGCCTGGCATGGCTGGGACTGGTGGCAGATGATGGCATCATTGTGATGCCATCAGTTAGCAGAATGTTACCTCTATGTCTGGCTTTGTCTATGTGTCATATTTATTTGTTAGGGTCACGCAAAGCCGCCCAAACACCGTGCAAAGCTGATTGCCCAGGGTTAAGACTACCTTTTCCTGGGCGGTAATGTGCACCGTGCTAAGTGTCATGCAAAGTCGCACAAAACTACTTTGCATGGCACTAGTCTCTGAATATAGCATTGCGCCTATATTCATATCAGTTTGACCCTTGCACACATTATGATTTTGCCTGGCCCTAACGCAGTTTGCCCACACTATTTGGCCTTTTGAATATAGCAGACCCACGCTAATCCCATGCTAAACCTGTGCAAATGGTTTTTGCCTCGCACAAAGTTTTGAATATCTGGCTCCATGTGTCGAATACCAGATCAACTGAAGTAACACACACCCATTGTGTACACCTTTACAAAAAAAAACAACAATTAACATTTAAAACACCACAAATAATTGATGAGCATCATTTTAAATTCCTTTTCCTGCACATTTGACTTACTCTTTTATTTACTCTTTATAACTTGTTATTTTTACAAATATAACTAAGCCAAATGTGCAATCATAAACTTTCCCTAATAGTGCACTAAAATAAAGGAAATTATTAGTATTTCCATAATTGTTCTAAATAACAAAGATTACTTATCATAAAGGAACAGCCTGGTATAATGTAAGGCAAACATTATTTCTAATGCACCCTAAGCATCTCAAAAATAGGTTTCCTATGTTTTTTGTTTGTTTTTACATGGGGGGGGGGGAAGAACCCTCCAATATATGGATCTCTGTATGGTTTACAGAAGAGAGCTACTTTAACCTAATTCACCTTTTAATTTATTATTTTTCTTTTATTTATTATCAAAATCTGGAAATTCAGGTAAAAATAAAGTATGAAAGTATAAAAATGGAGTTAATGAAGACTGATTTATGTAAATAATATATAGATAAACAGGACAAAAATCAGTTGCCATGAAAATGATATTTTGGTTTCATCATGTAATGGTATATCTTATCCCTTTACTCCTTTTATTCTATCAAACATCTTATTATGACACTTAGATATACACTAAATACAGGAAATAATTTATCATATTAGAACCAATATCATTGTCACGGCAAAATCCAAGTAACTAAGTTTAGGAAAATGTTTACAACTTAATGATTGCTTGTATTAGGTTTCATTTATATTTTATATTTACAAGCAAACTGTATAGTCCATCTCATCACTTAATCCATCTGGCTATTTACAAATAAACTGTATAGTCCACCTCATCATTTAATCCATCTGGTTTCATTGTGCCCAGGTACACTATATCCCTTTTGTCTCTTTTTGAGATAGCAATTTAGCTCTATCGCTACCTCTTGGATGTCTACGTACATGCTCCAGAACTGAAAACCTAAGTGTATCTGGTTTTCCTTGGTGACAGAAATGAAAATGCTCACCAATTGCATTATGGGAAGAATGTTATGTTGATACGGACCCACTTAATTTCCAGGAGGTTCTTACAGCTTGTGAAGAGGAAAATCAAGATATGGAGTCAAACACAACTTAGGACTGGAATGACTGGGACTATAATATCCTAGATAAAATTGATTTAGTTTACTGCATGAAGGAGAAATAGAAGATCGATCACATGATGTGAATTTATTTAAGAGAAAAATCTTCAAATCGAAGTCAGTTTTTTGTCCTCAGATATCTAATGCAGCTATTTCAGTCTTTGAAAGATTATTGGTAAATGAAGCAGAAAAACTGTTTAAGGGGCCTAATTTGAATTATTCTGAAAATGGAGGAATTTGAAGCATTGAATGAGTTAGAAAAAATGAAGCATGTTGTTTTTAAAAAAATCAGACAAGGGGGGAATGTTGTTATGTCAGAGACTATGTATAGGGATAAATGCCTGGAATTATTGTCAGACAATAATACATACCAAAAGTTGAAATTTCAAGGGGAACTGAGTGAATTCTTGGAAAAAAGTTTAAACTGTAACTAGTTAACAGAATAGGAAGTAGGATTTATAAAAAATTATTACCCAGTAATACTTACATTTTACATACTTCCCAAGATCCACAAAAATAGAGAGACCCCCAGTCATCCAATAATTTCAGGCATTGGATATTTAGCACATAATTTAAATACTTTCATAGACTTTTTTATAACCACATGTTACAAACCTGAGATCTTATGTACGAGATAGTACGAATGTTATTTCTAAGTTAGAGAGTATGATCTGGGATGCAAAATACAGTTGGCTGACGGAAGATGTTGGAAGTTTATATACGAGCATTTATCACAATTTAAGCTTGAAAGCTGTTATGAATTTCATGATACATCAGGATGTGATTTCACCACATTTTATAAAGGCAGCTATCACATTTGCCCTGACACATAATTAGTTTGTCTTTGACAAAGAATATTTTCTTCAGAAATGGGGAACTGCGATGGAGGCAACATTTGCTCCATCATATACAAGCATCTTTATGGGTCTATTTAAGGAAACCTATATTTACGATAAAAAGAAAAACAGATTTGCAGATAATATTGTAGAATACTACAGATGTATTGATGATTTACTAATAGTCTGGTTAGGTAAACAGACAGGTATACATAATTTCATGGATTATTTAAGGGAGAACACTTTGGGACTGGAATTTACCTTTGTTATTGGTAAAAATGAAATTACATTTTTATGTTGCTTGCACGCATGTGTATGAAACATAGTGCCATCATCTGAGTTTTTGGAGATGTGGCACCCTGTCTTCCAATTCAGTCAGTGTGTTTGCAGGCACGGCCGCAGTTCTCCAATGACTGCTGCAGCTGTCTATGACAGCAGTCGAAAATGCAGTGGCATACAGTTGAAAGGGAGAGCTCCGCTTCAGTGAGCAGAGCTCTCCCCCACACACACATGCAAGCACGCATTGGCATGCTGATGCACTCCTCCCCACGCACCACTGTATGGCTCAGGGGTGCCCAACCCCATCGCTCCACGCCTCCACCCACAAAAGCTGTCCAGGTGCCACGCTGGGAGCCCACCCAGTGGCAAAAATGTTATAGCCTATGGGGGTGCCCAATCCCCATTGGCTCCACAGCTGCAGCCCCCAAAGCTTTCCAAGTGCCATGCTGACAGCCCACCCCAGCATGGCAAATCTTGTTATAGCCAACGGGGTGCCAATCCCCTGGTCAGCTCCAGCCCCCCCAAACAGTTTTTCCAGTTGCCATGCTGGGAGCCCACCTAAGCATGGCAAATGTCCCGTGTCGTCTTCATTAAAAAAAAAAAAACTGTAAATTAAAAAACGGTCCCTCACAGTCTCCCTGCCCCCACCCGCACTCACCCACTGTGCACCCTGCCTCCCCACACCCCCTTCACCCCATACTTACCTCCAGAGCCTGGCACGATGATCATCGGTGGACCGGGAACACGTCTGCACTCTTCAAAGCAGATTGCGAAGTGAGGAAATGCCGGTAAGCTGTATAATGGAATAAATAAGGTTTTTTCAACTTTGTTGCATATCTCAGGCATTTTTGGGAATTTTGGGCCCAAATTTTCAACATGGGGTTTTTGGGACCCTTCTCATGAATTCTTGCACTGTCATGGTGTTAATTGGGCCCGAAGGGTGATTTCACGGTCACTGCACGAAATCACCTTCCGGGACTAATTAATGAAATGACACTGCCAGTGTTCATAAGGTGGGCTCTCAAAGAGCCTATGTTGAAAATTTGGTGAAAAAATTCCTAAAAATTACTGTTTTTCGAGTGCGCATTACGCAGTTCCTACGCACGCTCATAAGTTTGCAAATTTTCAATATTTTCACTCCAGATTTTCAACATTGCCATTTTACCACACCTCCTTATGAGCAGTACAGCTGTCATTTTTCACATCCTGCCCAAAATGTGTTTCCGCCCATGTAGCGCACAATGGCGCAGTCGGTGCGTGAAATCAATGCATGGAACACATTAGGAAAATCACAGTGACACTGTTCATGAGCAGAGGTCTTAAAATGGCTATGTTGAAAATTTGGTGAAAAAATTCCTAAAAATGACTGTTTTACGAGCGTGCGTTGTGCAGTTCCTACGCACGCTCGTAAGTTCGTGAATTTTCAGTATTTGCACTCCAATGACTTCCAAATACCTAAACAGCACATATAAGCAAGCAACATTCGGCATTGACAAATGCTTGTTGGATTTGGTACTACAGGGCCATCATGGAGAATTGGTTAAAACACAAGGATATAGAAAAGCTACAACTGGTAATACCATCTTACATGCCACTAGCTCACATCCTAAAAGTTTAATTTCATCCATACGATATGGTGAACTTGTCAGGTTAAGAAGAAACTGTAAAGAGGAAGATGGATTTATGTGCCAGGCTAATGTTTTAAAAAATAGGCTTACACAAAGAGGGTATACAGAAGGAATGTTTAATAAAGCCTTTTTGAAAGTTAAAAACATGAACAGGACAGAACTTTTAGTTCCTAAGCATATGAGAAGGAAATATAAAGATGTCCCAAATGAAACAAAGGAAATAGTGACATTTGTAACAGAATTTAATCCATTAGCAGGAAGTGTTGGGAGCCTAGTTCATAGGTTTTGGCCTGTACTATAGTCTGATGCAATCTTAAAAAACAACTTAGCTGAGAAGCCCAGAATCTCATTTTCAAAAAGTAAAAGTCTTGGAGATAAACCTATGCATAGCCTTTTTTCTACAGAAGAAAAAAACATCTGGAAGTTCATGACTCAGAAATAAACCTAAAGGGCTATTTACATGTGGGCATTGTAACATACAGTATGTAAATACTGTAAATGCAAAAAGGTGATACATTTATAAAGGATGGGAAAGTATTTTGGATTAACAATTTCTTGACATGTTCCATACCATTTATTGTGTACATTTGCTGGTGCCCATGTAGTTATTACTACAGTATATTGGGAAACAACAAGACCTATTAAAGAGAGAATACAAGAACGTGTAAGAGCCATTATTAATGGCAATTTGTATAATGCAATTGATGAACATTTTCATTTCTGTCCACAAGGAAAACCAGACACACTTAGGTTTTCAGTTCTGGAACATATACCTAGACATCCAAGAGGTGGCAATAGAGCTAAATTGCTATCTCAAAAAGAGACAAAATGTATAGTGAACCTGATGGATTAAATAATGAGATGCACTATACAGTTTGCTTGTAAATATAAAATATAAATGAAACATAATACAAGCAATAATTAAGTTGTAAACATTTTCCTAAACTACGTTACTTGGGTTTTGCCATGACAATGGTATTTTTGTCCTGTTTATTTATATATTATTTACATAAATCAGTCTTCATTAACTCCATTTTTATACGTTCATGCTTTATTTTTACCTGAATTTCCAGATTTTAATAAAAAAAATTATAAATTAAAATGTGAATTAGGTTAAAGTAACTCTTCTGTAAACCATACAGAGATCCATATATTGAAGGGTTCTTACCCCCCCAATGTAAAAACAAACAAAAACATAGGAAACCTGTTTTTGAGATGCTTATGGTGCATAAGAAATAATGTTTGCCTTATGTTATACTAGGTTGTTCTTTTATAAGTAATCTTTGTTATTTAGAACAATTATGGAAATACTAATAATTTCCTCTATTTCAGTGCACTATTAGCAAAAGTTTGTGATTGTACATTTAGCTTAGTTATATTTGTAAAAACAACAATAAGTTATACATAGTAAATAAAAGAGTAAATCAAATGTGCAGGAAAAGGAATTTAAAATGATGCTCATCAATTGTTTGTGGTGTTTTAAATGTTAATTGTTATATGTTTTATGTAAAAGTGTACACAATGGGTGTGTGTTACTTTAATTGATCTGGTATTTAAGACACTTGATTTCTAATTCCTCAGACCCACCCCCTGAGGAAGACCCTGTGCTAGGGTCAAAGTGCTGGGGAAAGGCTACTGTCCAGGCAGTCAGCCACAATAAACTGGTGAATATCACTATAAAATCTCTGAATGTCGTGAGTGCTTCTTTCATTTCTTTTTATTATAAATTTTGGGCTGCTAACCCTTTTAGAAGCACCAACTGCAAAGTCCTGTGTGCACTGAATTCTGTGTTTTTTGAGAAAACAATTTTAAATGTTTGCAACAAAGAACATACACACACAAGGCCATGGTTATGATGACTATGTATCACTTTGTAGTTGGGGAGGGGGTGAAGGAACCAAGAACTATACCAGAAGAGAGTCCTTTGCGAGAAATTAACTTTGGTTCTGATCGCTGACAGAAAATACGGAGGTAACATGCTCAAACTGGGGGAAAGGGTGGAAGGGATGAAGCTTCCACTGTATAAATACAGGTACATACAGTAGGACAGATTCTGCCCAGTTATTCCTGTTTTGGATTTCTCAATAACTTCAGAACTCCCAGAGCACTACTGTTGCCTGAATATTGGTAATTACCTCCTTGGAGTTATCCCATTGGGTTTTGCAGTGGTTAAACATGGGGGATATAAGAGGGTATGGCATGCCAGCAGTTTTAAAAAAATGTTTGTTTAAATCCCAACGTACCCACACAATCCATTCAAATCTGATTGTAGTGTACTCCCAGTTTTTTTTCCAACAACTTCAGACCATTGGGTTTTGAACCCCAAGATAATACTAGTATGACAGTGATCCAGCCACCAGTTTGGAGCAGCATTTACATAGCAGTGCAGAGATGACACAGCAGAACTGTGGCTTCAGGTGGGGGGCGAATGCAGCGTGAGACTCAATAATACAGCTGCTCATGCACATTGACCCTCTTGGTCTATGGAGGGAACATGGATATTTATTTATGTATGTTACAGATTTTGACCAGAAAGGTACACTGAGTTACCAGTTCATTTTCCGGTATGTCATTGGGGGGGGGGCAAATGTAAAAATTTATGTAACAGTAGAATGTATCCCTCAATATTGGGAGCTATAATACAGTCTGATTTCTTCCTATTTCAGGAATGCTTGGTGGTGGTACTACCCCTTGGGAATCAGAGATACAGAGGCAGGAAGTGGGGGAGGAGCTGTGCATGTAGAGCAGAGTGGAGTTAAAGAAAGCAGCAGCCTTTTACCGAAGCGAACTGAGTTTTGAAATATCCAGTGTAGGCTCTACAGCTAGCTCAGTATTGTGGCAGTGGCTGCTGCCCAAAGACCTTGAATAGGACTTGAGAAAGAGCAGGATATAGTTCAAGAGAGGTTGCTAGGAGAACCGACCGCAGCACTAATAATTGTTTTGCTATAACAGGGTCTGGCATACCGGAGAATCCAAACATCTATGATCCAAATAATATACTATATAATTCATTACAGGATGACATAGTTGGAGTAATAGTAGTATGGAAAATTGGGCCTTAAATGTATTATGTGCTGTGAAGAGAAATGGGTGATACTGGACTAAAACAGGTACAAGGGTTTTTTCAGGTGATAGGAGAGACTGATTTTGAATGTTAGTAAGCTGGGCACATTCCTAAATCGAATCGGGGGGGGGAAGAGAGCTTATTCCCAGGGGCATCAGCAGGATTCTAAAAGTGGTCACATCCCCATCAGTGACTTTTTCCAAAAAGGGGGGTCCAGGGGAATTTTTTTTATAGCGTATGTTGCTCCTCGGATTAGTTTAATACCATTTTTTTAGTGCTTGTAAATGTATTTGATTCATAGACAATTAAATTGTTGTCTCACGACACTAGGACAGGAGCTGTGTGGTTGCTAGGGACTTGGCGCCCCTACATTAGTAGTGCACACTCCCATTGGCTGCTGCTCTACTGTGGGAGGGATTTAGGAAAAAAAACATGGTGGCCGGATGTCTTGCTTAGCGAGTTGAGAAATGGTTTGGAGGCCAACACTAAATAATTTTTTCCCCGATTACATCTGGTTGATCCAGCATTTCCCTTATTGAAAATTAACTGTTCCATTGTCTGAAAACCACCGCACTAATTTTCTGTGTGTTGTAAGTACTACTGCCAAGCAGCGGTTTACTACGCAGCTTTCAAAGTGCAGCTCGAGCTTCTCAAGCTAAATGAATGAAATGCTGTTCTACATGTACTATCAGTACAGCATTCCATCCATTGTTTTGTGTGTGGCTGAACATGGTTCGAGTAAGGTGGGATTTCTAGTTAGAACAGCGTTCCACCATACTATATATTTTTCCCAGCTTGTTGAATTTGTTCCAGACAATTCTCCTTCGACCCTTGGCTTCTGCTGCTGTCCATCTGTTGCTGTCTTTGTCTCTCCTGGCTCCCTCCCTTCTACTATATTTTTTATTAATATTTAATTTTCATTCATCAGTGATCTCCCCACAGTCTGCACAAGGTCCCATATACATATGTCTGCAGAAGATACTATACTTTTCTCATTCGGCCCTGTTCTAAATGATGTCCACTTTCTACTACAACACGACTACAAACAACATGCAGTCTTGATTTTGTGCAAACAATCTCAAAATAAATACCTCCAAAACTGTTTCCATGACCTTCGGGTCAGCTCCAAAACTGTCAAGAACACTCAGCCCCCCTGTAATCACCACCATGGATGGAAACACACTAAACACTGTCTCTTCCTATAAATACCTAGGAGTATGGCTAGACCCCCCCTACTAAACTACTCAACCCAAATAGATGCCATCACTCCGAAGCTCCACCCAAAGCCTGGTCTTCTTTACAGAAACTGTGACTCCCTCCCACTACCTGTTAGATGCACACTGCTAACAAAAATGATCACTCCCATCTTTGATTACACACACATTGTGTACACCACCACCACCTCCATCTCACCATCCAGGCTGGACTCCTTATTCCATGCTTTTTGCCATTTTGCAACAAATTCCCTTTTCAGAACACACCACTGCATGCTCCTTTCCTCCCTCAGATTAGCACCCCTCTCATCGCAGTTTTTGCCACTCTGTTTCTCTTATTTCCAAATTTTGGTTTGACCTATTGCCCCCCTAACTGGTCAAGAAACTAACCCCTGCAGCCTTCTCTCCTTACTCACTGTGCTCCAGGGACTCCAATTTCTTCTCCTTCCCCAAATCATCCTCATCAGCTGGCAAATCTGCCTTCTCCCCTACCTATGGAACCAGCTTCCCCAGAAACTCATCCTGGCACAGCTCCATTAAATCTCAACTTCATTAACTCCCTTCCCCACCTGTAATTGCAACTAGTCTGCCTTTAGCCAAATGAACATGGTTTAAACTTCAAAACCTCTGTACTGTATATTGTTGTATTCATGCAACTGATTGTAAATAACTGTAAATATGCAACTGAATGTAAATAACTCCTTTGTACAAAATTATGTTATTGTATGTAATATTCTAGTGTATCTATTCTTTGTATGTATACTGTTGTAACTCCTTCCCCCTCACTCCCAGGTCGCACCTGGAAATGAGCCTCTGCTCAGTGTGCTTTTCTCGATTATTAAATGTTTAAATAAAACAAATAAAAATAAACATTTTCATCATTCTTCTCTTCCAGTCACCACTTTACACAATCAGGACAGTCTGTAACTTAATCTGTGTCTACTGTCTCCCCACTCTCACTGTCTCCCCCCATTCCCCCAAAGCTATTTGGTTTCAGTAGTCTCCTCTTCCCCTAGCAATTTTACATATTTTTGTTGGGGTTTCTGGTGAGTCAAATGCTGACATGAGTGGTGACATTTTGTCCCTGAGATTTGGCTACTGGTGGTCTGGAGTGACTGCCTTAATGCATTTGGTGCTCTAGCTGCTGTTCAGCTCGCTGCTATCATAGGTGTGTGTGAGGCTGACTAATCCAATGCAATATCACATCAGCTGTCCCCTCTCTCCTCACTCTTGAAGACTGGTGCCCACCAATGAGAAACATCAGCTGAGCTCTATGACTGTCAGTGGCACTTGGCAGGACTCTGAGGATGATCAGGAGTCCCAACCATCCTCCGGGTCCTGCAGGGTCCACCGACAGTCATAGAGCTCAAGTGGCAAATTGTCACTGGCAGATGCTGGTGACTTCAGGATCTGGAAGGGGAGCTGGGAGCCAGGCACATCATGGACTGACACTCCAGAGCAGGGTGAGGTAGAAGGGCAACAGCTAGTGGGAAAGGGCGGGACTGAGAGATGTGGCAGGGTGGGCCATGGAAGCTGCAAGTCTTCTGCTGCTGCTGGGCTTTACAGCCCTATAATTTAAAGCAAGGTTGGGGGAAAAGACTGGTTGGGCACCAGCCTAAACTGGGGGAGCCATGCCCCCATTTTCTTGGCTAATGACACCCCTGCTTATTCAGGACTCCAGGGCACAATATGTAATGCACTTTTGACCAGCATTGCACTTAATTCTTGGTGTTGAAAAGCTGGTTGCCACAGATGAATGGAGTGAGTAGGCATTTCTCTATTGTGTAAAGAAAGCAACTAGGTAATCAGGGGCTCTTTTATGTACACAGTTGTATAGCAAAACAGAACCAATGAGATACATCTGCCTGATGGACTTAGCTAATTGAGCTTGTGAAGGATAATACAGTGATAGGGAGCAAAGTTACATGAGTATACTGTTAGAATGGCAAATGAATTTTGTCACTGCATTAGGGTGCTGCAATAAGGGTGATGACAGGGATATTCTTGATTTTAGATCACCCCTCAGTCATGATGCCCTTTGCACCCACACAATTTCTGCCTCTTTGAGGTGTGCCCGCCCTGGAGGAGGTTATATTTAGTTGTGGTAGGTGTGGGGGCAAACACCCTAAAAAACTATTTCTCGGGACAGGACTTTGGTGCTCTCCGTCCCAGGAGCTGCAATGTCTGGTGCAGAAATGCTGGGCTGCATAGTGCCTGTGACCATATTGGTGTGGACAAAATGACTGTCACACCGATATGGGTGAACCAGTTACATGAAGTATAAACCTGCAGAGTTTGCTATAGACTTAGGGCTGGAAGAGTGGATTTTTTTCACTGATCCATATATGATGTCTCCATAGTCAATGACTGGGACTAAAACATGGGAGACCACCTTCCCTTCTTGAGTGCACACCAAGATGATGCTTGGTCCCGAAGAGAAAGCTGATCTTGGCCCACATAGTGACCAGGATGAGATCTATATGTGTGCTGTAGCAGAGTGAGGAATCAAGCCATACCCTCAGATATTTACTGTAGAAATATTAATTTGTTTGATGGGCTTGCCATCATTTGTCTTGATATCTAGATGTTCTAATGAACACCTCAGCATGCTCCGGGAGTCAAATAACATTACCTTAGTTCTGGCTGCATTTAGGATCAAGTGATTGTTGAGAAACCAGGAGGAAATTGTATCAAAGTTAGACCTGGGATCTTGACCACATGCTGTAGTAAACAGTTGTATTCTTTAGATACATGTGAAGATGACACTTCCTTGTCTGCCATGGGACATCATTTACAAAGAAGGAGAACAGCAGAAGGTGGAGTATACAGGCTTGTGGTACTACCATCGTACTGTCAAGTAGATCCAGGTTAGTACCTTGTATGGAAACTAATGGAGTTTGTCTATTCAGGAAGTTTTCAAACCATTTGATGGATATTATGCTGAGATCTAGATTCCTGAGTTTATGTGAGAGAAGTTGAAGATATACCAAGTCAAAGGCCTTGCAGACGTCTATAAAGTATCATTCTGGTTAGCAAAAACAGGGAGATGGCCTTGTGCGGGTGACTAGGTTAAGTAATTGATAAGGTTGCCAAGAACCAGGATACACAGAAAATAATTACACAGACCACCTGTAGTGGTAAGTTGCAAGTTCAAAAAATGTGACAAAGTGCAACAAGATATGAAACTTGTCACCTTCAGTGTGAAGGTAAACAACGTGTCTCATGGTTGGGGGACAGGAAATGTCCAGGGTAAAAAAAAAAAAATAACACTCACAAAAGTCTAGGAGAAATCTGTTCCATTCCCAGCTGCATCCTAAAGATTTTTTTTTTTTTTTTTTGCTGCTATTTTATCCCCTTGTTTCCATGGCCCTCGACCAGGAGGGAGCCTCAGTCCCATCCCTGATGCTGACCATCTTCCCCCAGGGCTTGCCCTCCTGGGGGGGTTGGCAGGGGTACCCTAAGCCCCACCAAAAGTCCAGATCCAGTTCTGGCTGGTGCCGTGGCTATTCAGGGGCGGGACCTGTGAGCTGCCTCTGTCATCCAGCTGGGAGCTTCCTTTTTCTGCCTGTTTTTCTCTCTCTCAGAGGTGGGATGTTCAGTGATGCCAGCAACAGTGCTGTACACACTCCTGTGCACATCCCATTAGGCATCTGCCCCGCCTCTGCCCACTTGCTGGCAGTGTCGGTGTGCCAGCCCTCAACCTCTGCTAGGGTTCAGGCATACACCAACTGATCACTCCACCTCCCCAGAGAAGGAGAGCTGTCCCTGGGATGCTCGATCCTTCTCCTCCCTGGCCAGCCCCGGCAACCTGCTCGCACCACAAACATGGGTCGCCGGCATGGCAGGAGGTAAGACAGGATGCCTCTTCACTCCACACCACTAGGCCGGTGCCTCCTAATGTTTTAAAGTCACTGCTTGGGGGGGGGAGGGGGAGGACTTTGCACCCATGACATATATCCTCATCCTGAACAAAATAAGAGGTTAATAAGACCCCAACATGGGGAGGGGGGGCAGGGAGGGGGTTCCAAACGTTAGCAAAAACAATTGTACTGCCCCTCCTGGAAGTTCACTTGATTAACCAATAGCATATTTCTGACATTTTCTAACCAACCATCTTTTAGAAAAATATTTTTTTATTTAGGATTAGAACATTACAAAGTATTATAATTAACCAGAAGACGGCTTTATATTCCTGTTTTTTATGCTATGCTTATTTTTAGTTATTCCATTCTGAAGTTAGTATTGGAGCAATAATACCTTGATTCTTCTAGCATATTCTTCATAGCCTTTTATGAACAGCACATGTCCCTGTATCTAGTATTTTGGTATTGAGCTACGTGCAACTTTTAAGCCATGTTGAATTCAAGAAACAGAAGTCTGTGGGGAAAAAATCCTCTTACAAAAGCAAGCAGTAGAAAGCCAGATCTGTCATTGTCTAAGCCCCACTAAAAGGAACTTTAAACGTTGAAGCTGCAATGGAAAAGCCCTTGTAATATTTATATTTTTTTATAGTTTTTCTGATTCACTGGTAGGAGTATAAAATGCAAAGGAATTTATAGATGCCAGTAAGACAGCTGCTACAGTGGCTCTCTACATAACAAAATCCAGGATTGGGTTACAATCCCAACACTGGCTTCCCATGATGACTAAGAACAAGATGAGGTGTGACGATTCTTATGTGGGAGGGGCTTGGCCTTAAGGGGGAAACCATAAAGGTGTGAAGGATAAATCAATATGGGAAAGCTAAATTCTCAGCTTTGATACCTAAACCTGTAGTCACTGCCTCAGATAACACTTTTTATGGCATATTCCCCAATTGTAAGGACCAAGACACATTAAAAGATAGAGAAACACCACTCTGGAGCATGGAGGCCACCATATTGAGATATAACAATAACTCAATCTCATGACCGTAACAACCCCCTCTTGCCAGCAGAGGTGGCAGGGGGTGGTTACTACAATGCCAGGCCTGGAGCATACTGATTGGTAGTGCCTCTGATTAGACAGTTCAGTGTGCAAAGCTTAGAATGCCAGGATGAAAGAAGGTGCCAATTGTGCCTTCAAAGTGGGTTGCCACTGGTTCTTTGCCAGAATGTCTGAGGTGGTAATGGCCTCACAATGCAGCTTCTAATCGATACAACTTTTAAGACTAATTCATCTTGATACCCAGTTGTCTGGTAGCCTCCAGGGACAGGCCCATGAGAGCAGTGAAGATTCCAGGGCACTGGGATATGAGGGTATTTAGTGTAAATCACTTTTAATTCCTGGGAGTACTATATGTAAGGGAGACACCAGTAGGTTCTGGGAACCCAGGGTTGGGGAGTCTCCAGCATCCTTGTGATGCAAGGAGGGTCCCACCGAATATGAGATGTTCACCTTTTGGGGGAGTCTGTGGTCCTGTGCCCAAGAGATGTGATCAGATGAGCTGCTGGTGAGAGAGACAGAAAGAGAGAGAGAGACTGAGCTGCAGACTAAGGAAGGAGCTGCATCTACACTAAGTACAGGAGATTGCAAGCTGGGATGGATACCAGAGACATTGCTTCTGGTAGAGGTGTTGAGGTGCTTGCAAGCATAGCCAGAGGGCAGGTTTGAGTTTCTGCTTCCATGTTGTAGCCAGCACACCAGCTGATGAGTGATGCCAAGTTGACATGAGTCACCCAGTGCAGGTGTGGCCTCTGGACTCCACCAGGGGTAGACTGGACCGGATGGAGCTGCAACCCTCAGGACTAGGATACCCCCTGGATAGCATCAGCAAGTGAAGTCCAAGAGTTAAGTCTCTACAGCTGTGATGCTACCTTCACCACCTGCTGACCAGATACATTTGAGGCAGTATAGTGCAGTGGGTTAAGGGTACTGAGCTGCAAACCTGGAAACCTGGGTTTGAATCCCATCAGCCCCCACTTGCATACTGTGTGACCCTGAGCAAGTCACTTAACTTCCTTGTGCTCCCAGGTCACACCTGGAAACACGCTGTGGCTTAGTGTGCCTTTCCTGGTTAAACAATAACCCCCACCTCACTATGGTGTCACTGTGTACATCTAAAGTATAAAACCCAAAGCATATAGCAAGCTGGGAGAATCTGGTAAAACAGTGCAGAGTAGAATAGGCTCTGACTCAAGGTATTACTTCACCCCGTGGTATTGAAATGAGGAATAGGAGTGTTTGTGTGGCTCCTGGTATGTGTGTAGAGGATACAACCTCCACAAAGTGAATATCAGGTCTTGATATATGCCTGTGGTCAGGATAGAACCTGTCTGTATAATGCTAATCAGGAGAAGTTTTGGGGTTCGAGTTCCAATGTATGTGTACCTGAAGATACATCAGTAAATAGAGACTACTACTTAAAATACCCTTGCAGTGTGATAATTTCTTTCAGAGCAGAGGTCAGAGTTGAACTTACCCACAGCCAAAGCAAAGGGTTCAGATGTGTGACTGATTTATGGGAGATCCTCTGGCAAGCATATCACCTTACCTGTAGACACAGTGGTTCTCCCTGGTCTATGCCTGGCCCTGCCAGCATCAGCTGAGATTCAGTACAGCAGTGGTTGAGAGGGTTGCATGTAATGTAAGCCAAGGAGGGGCAGAAGGATAATACAGAAGAGAACAAGCATTTGTCAATGCCGAATGTTGTCTTGCTGGTGTTGTCATTGGTAGTGCAGGAGTTAAGAGAGAGATGCATAATAGGAATAGCAGTGAAGTATAGAACCAACGTCGACCCTACCCCACCCTGCAGAGAGTGAAAGGCATTGGGGTGTGCGTTTGGGTCACTGGCCATAACTCTCATGCTATTTCACCTCACCCTAGCCCGCAGAGTCTGACAAGTGTCATGTTGTGCCTTGGGGTCGTCTGGCCTTATGCGCACCCCATTTCATAAGTATGTATGTTGAGATGGGCACAGCATAGGAGAATGGGTTGAACTTTGGGGCTGAAGAGTCCAAGGCACACCTTGATGCCTGTCAGTGGCTGCAGGGTGGGGGGTGGAGGACCAATGGTGTGAGTAGTACAGCAGACAAACCAAAGAAACACCCCTGATGCATGTTAATATGTACAGGGTGGGACATAATGGTGATGATATTTGTACTCCAAATGTTAAATCATGGCCGTTTTGTGATCCTACCTCATGAAAGCATTTCGGACCTCTGCTCATGAACAGTGTCCCTGTGATTTTGTTAATCTGCCTCGAACATTTATTTCCCACAGTGACCGTGCCATTCTGCACCACATTAAAATGTCAGCTGCACCATTGATAAGGAGGTGTGAAGAGATGGTAATGTTGAAAATCTGGAGTGAAAATATTAAACATTCTCGAAGTTATGAGCGTGTGTGAAAACTGCACATCGCAAGCTCATAACACTGTCATTTAGTGGAATTATTTCACCAAAATTTTAAACATAGCCATTTTTGGACCACTGCTCACTCATTAACAGTGTCACTTTGATTTTCTTAATCTGTCCTGAACACCGCTTTCCCAGAGTGACCATGCTATTCTGCGCCAGAAGTGCGAAAACGCATTCCAGACAGGATGTGAAAAATGGCAGCTGTACTGTTCATAAGGAGGTGTGGAAAAATGGCAATGTTTAAAATCTGGAGTGAAAAATATTACAGATTTGAGAAGTTACGAGCAAGCGTGTAAACTGCGCAATGCACATGCATAAAACAGTAATTTTGGGGATTTTTTTCACCAAATTTGCAACATAGGCTTTTTTTGAGCCCGCCTCATGAACAGTTGCACTGCTGTTTTGTTAATCAGTCCTGAAAGGTGATTTTACACAGTGACTGGAAAATCTCCTTTCGGGACTGAGTAAAGCCATGACAGTGAGTGAATTCATGAGGAGGGGTCCCAATAACCCCATGTTGAAAATTTGGTGCCAAAATTCCCCACAATGCCCGAGATATACACCAAAGTTGAAAAAAACCCTATTTATGCCATTATACAGCTTACTAGCATTACTTCAGTTCACGGTTGGCTTTGAAGAGTGCAGACATGTTCCAAGTCCACGGAAGATCATCATGCCAGGCTCCGGAGGTAAGTAAGGGGTGTGGGGGGTGTGGGGAGGTGGGAGTGCGCAGTGGGTGGTGTGGGTTGGGTTTCTACTTTAGAGGGTTAAAAAAAAATAATAAACATCACAGGAAGGTTTTTTCCTTTTAACATGTACTTTTGGCACACTGGATTGGGCTCCCAGCATGCCCCATGTGTGTTTTGGGGTGGGGGGACTGGAGCCGATGGGGATTGGGCACCCTGTCGGCAAATAAAAGGTGTTGGGGGGATGATGCTGAAGGGGACTGGGCACCCCCCTCGGCAAACAACTGGCATAGGACATGATGCCAATGGGGATTGGGCTCCCCTTGGCAAATGAACTCAGAAGGGGGGACATGATGATGATGATTATGCCAACAGGGGGATTAGGTACCCCTGATATCAGCTTTTCTTGGGACTGTGCAAGGAGGACAGCACAGATGCTGCCATGTCTGATTGAAATGTTACACCAGGAAAGGCAAGCCCTGCAATGAGGTAGAGCTCCCTCATTGCAGTGGAAAAAACATTTTAAGTTGGTGGCACCCTTTTGCACTGCTATCATAGACAGTGTGCAATCTAATTCATGCCACAGAACCCAGCCCCAAAAAGCTGTGGTGCCACTGGCCAGAACACGACCGTGCCTCCAAAACCTGCTATTCTAAAGTTACTGCAACATGTTTCTTGCACAAGTGCAAGACAACATAAAAATTAGGGCTCGATGTGTTAACGGTAGGAGTAAAACAATAACATAATGTTGGGTTAGTATGCTATGTTAGAATGAGTGCCAATACAGTAAGCGGACTAAAAGCCTGATTTTGTGGTCCCTAAATTGGTAGCTTGGAGAAGTAGAGGCCATCATGAGGGAGGAGTACAAAACAAATTAAGAAGCACTGAATATATTGTTTCAACTATATCAGTGCCTGTTGCAACAGTAAAAGTCTGATACATGTACATACCAGCAAGCTGAAATACAGGGACTGTGCTTGCTGATAGTAATGCGAAATCATTACAAGAAAAAGATAAGACTTCCAATTTATTTAACACTTAGACATCTTTTATATCTTCTCTCTCTCTCATCTCTGTGTCTCTATATCTACAGATATACACACACACACACACACACATATATATATATATATATATATAGATACACACATATATATATATATATATATATATATATATAATACACACACACATATATATATATATATATATATACACACACACATTATATATATATATATATATATATATATATATATATATATATATATATATATATATATACACACACACACACACACACACACATATATTAATGTACATTTAGACCCTCTGTCTGGGTGGTTTTGTGGAACCAGAAGAGTTTTTGTTCTTGCAGTGCTTCCATTAATTGAGTATGGTCAAACTGGCTACTAAAATGAAGAAGGCTATGCTGCAGTTTTTATTTTAGAATATTTGGTTGTTAAAAGCACAGTGAGCTGAAGCTCATTTCTAAGTGCATTTCAGGGGACAAGGGAGGTTAACTGATGTGCTCAGGCTTACCCAGTATGCAAGTGGTGTTTGTGGATTTCAAACCCAAATCTACAGATTCTCTAGGTTCACAGTTTTGTGCTATAACCTTCTAGACTATATTGCCTTAGTGCTACATCTGGATTATTTCATCAATAAGCTGGGGGCAAGGACCAGGATCCCTTGCAACTGCAACTTCCACTACCTCATGTGTACTTTTCAGTTTGGTGTAAATGGACCATATGGCACACAAAACATTCACCAGGCAGCACTCGACACATCTGTGTACATCAGTCTCAGTAATACACCAGGTAGCACTGTGGAACATCTGTGCACATCAGTCGCTCAGTATTTAGTCAATATAATGTGTATTATGGAGAATTATTAAAGTAGTGGTTTTTGACTTGAATTTAGTATCACATCTTGTCTGTAGAGGGCAATGTAACCCAAGTAATAAGACTGGAGAGCAGAGAATCTTTAAAGTAAGGAGAATTAACCACATTCTTACTGAAACAGAACCCATGGGTAACTCACTGTGCTAGCCAACTTTAACATTCAAGACCCAAGTAAATCAAATAAAATGTATAATTAATTATCAAAAGACCAACTTGTAATGCTATTTGAACACCAAACAATGCAATTCTGCTGATCCCTGTACTACTGCCAATTTTTTTCTATCTGTCATGGGGATAGAAAGGGGACTTTGTTTTCAGTGCCATCTGGTGCCTTTCACAAGCACTAATATACTCTTAAAACAAAAACTAGTCATCCATTTTCCAGACTGAGCTTGTGATATTTCAGGCCCGATTTGTTCAGAGGATTTTAGGTTTAGGTTTCTTACATCACCAAAGAGCAGTACATAAAAGCCTATGATAACCAAGAATATTTCAAGAACCATTTATTACCAACATAGGAGAGAGTTTGAGGGGCCATGACAGATTCTGTAGGAAGTTCAAGGGAACAGTACATCTCTTCGGACAGCAAAACTACTCACCTTTTTAGCTTCTCACTCTCATTACCCTTCGCTTCAGACTTGGATTGTTTTAGCTCCTTCTTAAGCAGGGAAAGCTGTTCCTTTTTGGCATCAATCTAGGACATAAACAATGGTTTCATTAACAGAATAAGAAAATCCCGCAATATGTTCATACATGTTATACCTGCTACATAAGCCTCAGGAGGCACATCAACACTAAAAGGTTAATGTACACACTGTGGCAGGATTTATGGATGCTAATAGGATATCATCATTTGTTCAATTGTGTCAAAGCTTGGGAGCCTTACTACCAAATGCTCCCAAGTTTTTGCAAACATTTTTGCGATTTGTGACAGCTTGCATGGAAAAAAAAAGTGCCACTCTATGATGCAAATTGTTACAAATTGTGTCGGAAGTTCAAATGCAAATGTATGTTGTGTGTCCCTGCATGTTTTGAAAAAATCTCCCTCAGGATGTTTATAAGGCTGAAAATGTTTCAGGCTTATATCACTGCCAGTCCTTGGCATCTGTCAAAGAGAAGAGAATCAACACATGCATGACACGAAGGTCTAAATACTTCTTTTTTCTCATAGCAATTCTTGGAATGGGCTAAAGATTTAAGTGGCGTGGCGATGTAGTATAAAATCAAGCTTGCCTATATTATAATTCATGATATCATTCTTAGGCAATCAGGATTGCTTATTTGTAAATATTCCAGGTACTCATAACCAGGAGTCTCATGCATATAGTTCTAAACTTCTGAATATTAAATTTCAGTTTGCCTACTCCATTTCCATTCACAGGGGTTTCTATAACTTTCTACAGAGTCAAACATTTTAATTTTAAACTCAAGTTCCATTTTTTTTAAAAAACAGCACTCTTCATCATGATTTATATGTTTATATGTACAGTTCTTGTGTCTCTAAGAGTTTCTTCTCATATCCTTTGTGTGGCAGAATTGCTGAGCTTTGCTTCACAGTTCTGTCACTTAAAGAACTTGGAAATGTACACTATAACCTCCATGCTGATCTGTTAGCCACTGACTGGTCCCCTATTCTTACAGCTGGTAGCATGAACAATGCCTTCAAATGTTTCACTTCTAATTTTATGTCTGCCTAGGATCATCATGCTCCATTAGAAGAACCATTGTCTAACTTTCCCACCTCGCATGGATCTCAGCTGAATTACTGGCATGTCACCATACACGTGACCTTGCCTGGAGGTCCTATAAATCCTCTGACTCCACTTCTGACTTTGCTAATTACCAATTCCTTTACAATGTATGTATTAAAGCTACTAGGCTTGCAAAGCCTGAATACTTTGCATCCATGCTCCAGAACATTAATCACCCCTGTAAATTCTCGAAGGTTATTCATTCACTTTTTTGTCCACTGACTCAATCCCCTCCACCTGTTCTTAAGATGGGCGACACTATTATGTCTGATTCTGCTGCAGTTGCCTTTTTCAATTATTTCTTTACCTCTTGTGCCTGTTCACTCCTCTCCTCCGTCACCTCCTCATCATCCTTTATCTTTTCTTCCCTCTCATACTATCCCTCATACTCTCCATCTGTCCCCTGCCTCCTTTTTTTCCTTTTTCTCTCATTACTCCTACTGTACCTCTTAAGACCCTTTTGGCTCATAACCCTCACCAGGTTGGGAATCCTGATGGTCTTGACTCTAGTCTTCTATTTCTGTCTTCTCATGCCATTGTCCATCACATTTCTTATCTCCTTAACCTCTCTTTCTCCTTATCCCTTGTCCCAAACTCTTGGAAGCTGGCAACTGTCATTCCCTCAAAGGGGGTGGTCTCTCTTCCCCTAATAACTTCCATCCTATCTCTCTCCTTCTCACTTTAGCTATGCTCCATAAACACCTTGTTCTTTTCCATTCCCAACTCTTCCATTTTCTTGACTTATCATCCTTCTTTATACCTTTCCAGTCTGCCTTTAGGATGGCTTATTCCACCACCACCTAACTCCTCCAGCTCACTGATGCTATCCACACTGGTATGGATCAGGGCGGTCACCTCAGCTATTTTATTAGTTAAGCCAAAGCTTTCAACACTGTTGCCCACCCCATTTTCCTGGGCAAGCTTAAGGCAGTTGGACTCATTTCCTTCAGCTGAGTGGTTCCTCTCCTATATTGAGTGCAGGTAGCAAGCTGTCCATATTGAAGATGCCCTTTCCACTCTACTTCCCATCAGCTCAGGCGTCCCCCAGGGGTCTGTGTCTTGGGTCCAGTTCTTTTCTCTGTTTTTCTAAATGACCCCCAAAAGCCTGCTTCTCTGTACCGATTCATATGTATGCAAATGACATGGTTCTTTTTTCCTCTGGCTCCACTGCCCTGATCTCACAAACCAAATCAAAGTGGACTTTAACAACACCCAGCATTGGTTCCAAAATAATCAGTTATCCCTTAAAGCCAAGAAAGCAGTCTACATAACTTTTGGCATCGGGCAGAGACTTGCTAGATTCCTTCTGCTTCCTTCCTTGTATACTCTTGATGGTGCAATTAATGAAGATGCCCCTTCCTTCAAATACTTCAGGGTATTGTTAGAGCATGTTCTTGATTTCTCTGTTCATGTGGATGCTGTTCAGAAGAAGCTTTATCCCATGCTTGGAATGCTTTACAGAAATAAGAGAAGCATTCCACCTCCTGCTCATAGAGAAATCCTCACCAAGATGATTTTGCCCATTTTTGACTATGGAGACATTGTTTATAGTGCTGCTTCAAAGTCTACTTTAGCTAGACTGCATCCTCTCTTTCACTCCTTCTGTTACTTTGCCCTTATAAACCCATGCATACTCATCACTGTACCTTGTACTCTTCCCTCTCTCTCTCTCCCCCATCTCTTGAAGTCAGATGCTTCACCCTCTGTGTATCCTTTATTTCCAGATTTTGGTTTGACTTTCTTCCTTCATATCTAACCTCTCTTCTCCTTCCTCCCTTCACCCTCCTACTATCTTCATAATGCTTGTTCTCACTTTTGCTGCCCCTCAAATGAAATCTACTACTGGCCTGGCTGTTGTCTCATTTTATTTCCCTATACTTTGGGGTTCCCTTCCACTTCTAGTCACTCTGCTCCTTCCTTTCCTGCTCCTAAAGCTCTTCTCCACAAGTTCTTTACTCTCTTCTGCTGTTGCTTCTAATATTTGATTTACATTTTACCTGCAACTTACCTAATTCTCTGTCCCTCAGCAATTCCCCCATATCAGTCATTACCTCAGTTTTTATTTTAAGTTGATACCTATTTGTCTTTTGTTCAGTTCTACAATTTAGTGATTGCTAACTTTTTTGTCAATGTATTCTTAGGCATAATTGTCCTGTTTATTTTTTATATTTATTCCATTTTGTGTGTTTCATATTTCTGTATTTTTGTATCTGTTATCATTTCCCTCTTCCCCCAGGATGCATCTGGAAATGAGCTGTTACCAGCTCAGTACATCTCTCCTGGTAAAACTACAGATAAATCCATTGGGGAAAAGGTGCTATTCCTCTTTCCACCCTGCTCAAGCCTAAGACATATCCTCATGGTTTCAGGTCTTCCTCTAACCTTCTGCTAGAGTGCCCCCAAGTTATATCATGTATGGGTCAAAAAGCCTTCAGCTGTGCCAGTCCAAGTCACTGGAGAATCTACCGACTCCCCTCCACTCTCTAGCATCATACTCTTTATTCAAATCACAATACAGGTCCACACTCTCAGCTGTCTCTGTTTGCAATTGCTCCACTGACACAGAGTCCTAATACCCCTGCTATAGTTCTGGACATACTTGCTGTTTTTATTGTCATATATGTGTCACTGTGCTACTTTGCATACTCTGTAATTGTGTACATTAACAAAATCAAGAATAAAGTGGCACCAGACCTCCAGCTTCAAGGACAATAACTTTTTACATTTGCTTTGGTTGCACAAAATACATTCTATGACCAATAAACGGCATTTCAGAGATGTGTCACTGCCAAGCCCACTACAGCTCAAGCTGGAAGGGGCTCAGCAGTCCAGACCAATGACCACATACCGTGGTCATGACACCACTTGCTGTTTGCTGGTGGAAACTTCATCTAGTTGAAAGGACAAAAGCTGCTCTTATCAGAGTGGGCTTCAGTTCTTCCATTGGCATGAAGGTGGTCAGCAAGCAGTTGATCGACTTTCATCATTAGGAGCCTGAGAGTGAATTTGTCTGTCTATTAACCAAACTGGGTTGCCACCCCTAGTACTGCTTCTTTCTCACCCTCCCCTCCAGGTCACACACCTGCCTTTCCCAATCTCTATAAATATATTTAATATATCAGAAGACTGGGGCGCCCACCCTGGTACTGCTTTTCTCTTTACCCCCCCTCCAGGTTGCCTGCCCCCCCCAAACACAAGTCAGACACTGAGGTGCCCAATCTCAGTGTCAGAATATCCCTGAAATAAAGAAAACCATCCCACAATATTTTTTTTAATCCTGTAAAACAGAAAATGGTCCCATACTGATCTGCCCCCCCCCACACACACCCTACCCTGACCTCCCATTCAGCACCCACTCCCCACTCCCCCTCAGTCACCTGAGCATGTCCCAGGGTGAAGAGCCCCTCTCAGATTGAAGACACGTCTTGCTGCTGGAACTGCTGACTGCAATATGAGAAACTAAGGTAAGTGCAATTCAATGTATTTCTATGGGGTTTTGAACTGCATATTTTGGCCCCAAAATTTCAACACGCCCTTTTTGGAACCCCTCCTCATGACCAATTGTGGTGGAATTACGCAAAGCAGGCCCGGATGCATTGCAAAATCACCTTTGAGGTAGGATTTGAAAATGTTCACCACCATTGCACATGACGTGGTGTCATAAGAAGGCTATGTTGAAAATCTGGTGTCAAAATGTGTAAAAATGGCGAAGTTATGCGCATACATTGAAATTTTTCTACCTCACTCATAAGTTTGGTAATTATAAATATTTTGATCCAACATATTTGTTTTCTTCAGACCACCTGCTGTCATTTTTTCAAGTACTGACCAAAATGTGTGTTTGTACCTGTGGCGCAGAAAGACATGTTGGCGAGGACTTGAACATTTTTACCTACCAGGTTCATGAGGTGGGGTAATAAGAAGGCTATGCTGAACATTTGGTGTACAAATATATTAAAATGCCCAGGTTATGACTGAACATTACATTATTTCAACGTGCACTCATAACTTTGCAAATTTTCTATATTTTGACTCCAAACTTTCAACATAGCCATTTTACACCACCTTATATATATGTGACACAGGTAATTATTTTTAAATCATGAACCAGATGTGTTTTCTCACTTCTGGTGCAAAATGAAATTTCAGTCAACATACTGTACTATAAATGATACATGTCATGTTTATAAGGTGAATCTTAAATAAGCATCCTGAAAAGTTGGGGTCAAGATAAACAAAATATAATTGTTTAACAACCTTTGTGTGCAGTGTCAGTCTTCACCCCAGCAGCCATGCTTTGTGATCCCATACCAGTGAGCCGAGTTCGATGGTGAGCTCAGTGATCCAGCTGGATGAGATAAGGGTGGGGGAATGGCACTGTTATGCAACATACCCCACAGCCAGGAAACGAAAGGTGCAGGGTTGTCCGCATGGGGACGGGTATCATATAGTGAAGATAACTGTCCTCTTGGCATAGGGCCCTGCACCTCTCCACCCATGGGTGGCAGAGTGCCTTGTGCATTGGTTGACAGATGCACTCTGCCCTGTGCATCTGTATCTGCAGCCACATGGAAGTACAGGGACCACAGAACACTGTTTCCACCGTCCACCAGACAGTCCCATGAATTCTTCACATTCGTCACTGCATGGAAGTGCAGAGCTCTTGAACAGAGTCTTCTGTTGGTGTAAGGCATCTGAATCTGTGCACTATCAGTACCAAACACCTGCACAGCACATACACGTAAACAAATATTCAGCATTGACAAATGCTTGTTTATTAAATGTAAAGTGTTCTGTGCAGCCATACAAACAAAAGTGCAAGGAATACCTCAAGGCAAGCAAACATGCTGGCATGCAAGGCTCTACTAGTTTCACTGGAGGACCAGCAATATCAGGCACTCCTGAAGATGCTGATCCTCCTGCAAAAATGGTAGTCTTGCTTGCCAGCGTGTTTGCTTACCTTCAGGTATTCCTTGCACTTTTTGTCTGCATGGACACAAAAAGCACTTTATAGTTAGTAAAAAAGTGGCTATCATTGAAGTTGCAGGTCTGATGCTACTTTTTTCTTGTTTTTCTTATTGCATTCCAGTCTGGCATGGTCCGTTTTAGTGGAGTTCCAGTTCTGTGTTCTTGCAAATTGTGTACAATGCATACTCTGTCAGTTGTGTACGTCACTGTTATTTACTGCACAAATGCTTTCTCACAACTGAATGTTAATTCCTCCTGTACCAAATGTGACATATGCATAATCAACTGCAGTGTAACAATCTACTGTATCTTGACACTAATGTGCTTTTTCTATTACCTTTGTTGTGCCATCTTAATGGCTCAGGTCATGCCTGAAAATGGTCCCTGGGATCAGTGCATGCACCCGATTAACAAACAAATTAATACATTTGTATTCAGGAATTAAAAAAAAAAAAAAAAAACTAAAGCCAACACATACAAAGAAAGCCTTTACCACTTCCCAGGTGACAAGGGCTAGTCCCATGGCCACCCTACTCACACTTTCATCCTCCTTATCCTGTCCCCACCCAAAATTAAACTCACATCTGGAATCCTAGCCCCTACATCACTCATCATTGTCTTTTATAACACATCACCCCAACTAATCCTTGCCTCACAATTCTTGAATCAATAAAGGCAACTGGCACCATCATTTATCTTCACCTCCCTGATAGATGATCCATGATGGGGAGGTTGCAATAAGCTGTTTGGTAGTCCTGATGCCCTTTTCCATCTTACCCAGCACCAATATTATTGAATCCCCCCACTTTCCTAATGCACCCACCTGTTTGACCCCGATGTCCACAGTAAAATTGTCCCTTTCAACATATGATGGGGTGGTGGGAAGGGCGAACAAGACTGCTGACTCATGGTCATCCCCTCTTTAACCCAATAGTACACACAGGATAAAAGTGCAAGGTGACAGCTTCATCATGGGTGGGGGGGCAAGGTCTGCCTAGCATGCTGTAACAAACACTAAGCAGACTGAAACAGAGTTTTCACTACTGTATCCAAAATGTTGATTCAAACTGAAGAATATGTTTAAACCAAATGCAGATAACATCATCTGTGATATTATAAAATGCGTAGTGTAATCATGCAACCTGACTGGCCCAGACCCATGCATGTTGACAGTACTACCAAGGAATGAAATTTTTTTATTTGGAAACAGGGTGTTTATTTTTGAAATGCTTCTTAGAAACTAATGTTATACTGTAAGTACAGTAAGACATTCCAGGGCATTGGTAGTACTGTGACAATCATACTTCAAGGGACTGAAGGCACTTGGCTTGTGTCCTTGTACCTTACTATGCCCAAGGACATGCAGTTGTTACACTAATACCAATTCCCTGTCATCTCTTATTGCTTACTTGTGAAACATGGTCCCCTATACATTATTAAAGGAATAATGCATGACAGGGTGTGTGTCGTGTTGGGATAATGTCACGCCTGGGGGTGATTGGGCACGAGGCTGCAGGCCAAGTGTGACTAATCACTCCAGAAGTGATGTTATCCCAGCATGACACACACCCTGAAGTGCATTATTCCTATTACACAAGGGCTCCTTCATTTAAAAAATAAAAGAAAATGGGAAAAGATAAGTTCAAAATGTTTTTGTTTTCACTTTTTCTTAAGGCTGGTATACTTAGTCAAAAAATAGTCCAGGCAGGGGGGAGAGGCATAGTAGAATATGGGAGGAGGCTGTACCTGTGCTAACAGTGGACAGGGTGGGACAGGCAGTTTTTAAGTGCACAAGGACAGGCAGGAAGAAACTACATGTAGTGGTGCATGTGGGCACTAATGATCTGATGGGGAAGTTGGTGGAAGTAGTGAGGAGGAGGTTTGAGGAATTAGGAGAGCTATGTGAGGAATTGGGGGAAATCAGTGGCCTTTTCAGAGGTGCACCCAGTACCCTGCACAAGTACGGGAAGGAAAGGGAGGATTGGAGAGTTCAACAAATGGCTGGGGGAATGGTGTCAGTCTAAGGGGTATGGGGTAGTGAGGGACTGGGGCAGTACCTGGGAAAATAAGGATCTATATGCAGAGGATAGGCTGCACCTGAGTGGGGAGGGAAAAGGGGGATTAAAGCAGAGGTTTGAGGGGTACATAGCATCTAGAATTGATTTAAACTAGGTGGGGGTGGTGGGAGGACAGCTAGTAGGCAGGGATCCCAGAGGGTGGGAGCCAAGCGTGCCTACCTCCCAAACTATCAGGGAGGTATTTGATGTAGGACACATGGAGAGATTGGGGGGATCATGGTGGGGGGGGGAGAAAGACATGCTGGAGGGTGGTCTCGCTGAATGCAAGAAGCTTAGATAACAAATCAGCCCATTCGTAAAAGTGGCCCAAAGGATGATCCAGGCAACTACAGACCGGTGAGTCTCACTTCAATCATGGGGAAACTCATGGAGTCAATCCTAAAAGAGGCTGGTGACCTTTCTGGAAGACAATGGGCACCAAGATGGCCATCAGCATGGTTTTTATATCAGGCAGATCCTGACAGATGAACCTAGTCAAGTACTATGACTGGGGCTTACCAGGGAACTGGACAGGGGCCATGCAGTGGACATCCTATATTTGGACTTCAGCAAGGCCTTTGACTCGGTGCCACATGGGAGGCTGAGGGGGGGAACTGGAATACATTAGGGTGGGGACAAAAATGGTCAGCTGGATCACCAACTGGCTGAGAGATAGGCAGCAAAGGGTGGTGGTGGTGGTGGTGGTGGTAGGGGACTCATCACCAAGTTACGTTATGAGCTGGGTACCCCAGGGTTCAGTACTGGGACCTGTGCTGTTTGGGATATTCATATCCTATATCTCAAATGGGATCCAGAGTAGGATCAGTCTGTTCTCAGATGATACTTAGATTAGTGCAGTTGTAGATGACATAGAGGTGTGGAGGGGGCTGCAGGAAGACCTGACCAAACTACAGGAATGGTCGGAGACATGGCAGTTGGGGTTCAACGCCAAGAAGTGCAAGGTACTGCACTAAGGAGCATGGAACCAGGGTGGAAATATCAGTTGGGAGGGGTACAGTTGAAAAGCGTAGTGGAGAAAAAGGATCTAGGAGTACTAATAACAGAGAGTATGAACCACTCAGCTCAGTGCAGGAAGGTGGCTGCAAAGGCAAAAAAGATGCTGGGGTGCATAGCAAGGGGAATCTCCTTCAGGCACAGAGAAGTGATCCTACCCCTGTACAGGTCACTAGTCAGGCCACACCTGGAATACTGTGTGCAGTACTGGTGGCCATTCCTGAAAAGGGACATCAGATTACTGGAGGGGGTGCAGCATAGGGCAATGACGATGATACAGGGACTTGAGGAAAGATCCTACGAGGAGAGGCAGGGAGAGCTGCAAATGTATTCCCTGGAAGACAGGAGGGATGAGGGATGTGATTGAAACCTTTAAGCACCTAAAGGGTATTAACAGGATTAATACAGAAGGGATTCTTCAGATCAGAAGGTGGAGGGACATGAGAGGGCATCGGCTGAGATTGGAGGGGGAGGAGATTCAGGTGGGAAATAAGGAGACTTTATCACAGAAAGGGTGGTAGATAAGTGGAACACTCTACCTGAGGACGCAATATCATGTAGAATGGTGAGGGATTTAAGAAAGAGTGGGACAGAGTGGGGGGGGTGGTTATGAGGAGGGGAGGGTGGGGCAGCTGCAAGTTGAGGGGCTAGCTGCACAATCAAGCCAGACTCTATAGACCATGAGGCCTGTTTCTGCTGGCATTTCGTATGTTCCTATGTTTAGAATTACTGTCAGTCTTTGTCACAGCTTGTGTGTGCCCACCCCCCTTGACTGCTGCTATCTCAATCTATTTTGATCCCTCTTTTTCACATTTTCACCTCAGCAGCACTGTATCAAGTTTCCTGCTCCAGTTCTATCTGTTTGTGGAGAGTGAGCACTGCATGAAGCAGACCAGCACAAGGTAAGTTTTTAAATGGTACTACTGAGCTCTTGATCGTGTGTGCTAAAGCTGTATTTAGTTACGGCACTGAAAACAATACAGCAGAGTTTCTTTGGGGAAAAAAAGATGTTTGTCACTTTGTGCACGCTTCTTGACAGTGAAGTGAATGGGGCTGCTTGAATGGACATGCCCTATCCCTCTAAGTGAGTGGACCGAGAAGCGGAGAACTACAGGTTTAATTTACTTTTATTTTATCAACTGGGCAGACTGAGAAGCCAAGGACAGTGACTTATGTAGAGTTGGCCTTTCACCGATAGCATGCTCTGTGTTTAAAAAAAATACATGCTATGTCCTTTTGTGGTGAAGCGCGTGTTGAGTCTGCATCGGGAAATAATGGACTGCAATCCATAATCATGCTTTTTACTTTGCCAGCAGGGAGTCTCTGGAGAGCGATTGGCAGTGTCTCAAGTGATGTGTAAAGCTGATGTTATGGCTTTACATTTCACTGTGACTTCAATCTATTTTTTAAGTTAAAAAAAAAAAAAACCTGGGTGTTACTGGAGTGGGAAGTTTGATATCAGCCAGGGGAGAGAAGCTGATTGCAAATGTGGTTTTCACTTGACTTGAACATAGTACATGGACTGATTTTTTTGTGTGGTTGTTTGGTCATGTGTGTGCTGGGACTAGATCTGTGATGTTATGCTGGGATAACATCACGGGTCCAGCTTCAGACTGACCAATCAGCACTTAGCATATTTCTTGCCATTGTATAATCTGTATTTATAGTATGCAACACCTCTGCTGATAAATCTGGGAAATCAACTGTGTTACCTCACACTCAACCTCCAAAATAACTTGTTATTTTGGCTGGTGGGTAGGTCACAATGAATATCCTGATGACTAGATGCATCACAATGGAATACTGAACCAATCAGAGAGCAGTTTACACAATACTGATGTCACAATGGCTCAGTGCAGCACTGAAGCAGTTGAAATCAAAGGAAAACAGTTATATCTTCACACAAATAGTATATTTAAGTTATAAGTAGGAAACTGATGCTGTTTAAATTGAATATGAATTGGCTTAGCTCAAAATGTATAGTTTATAATGGACTCCTGGCTCCTCCTCTCATGAGTTATGGTCTTGCTGCTTTCGTACTTGAAGACAAATTACATATTTTGAGTCAGGTCATTGCATAGCTCCTATATTTTTTTGGCTTGTATATCATCAGCATGTTGTTTCCAGTTTGCATGGCATAAGAGTTTTCAACCAATGGGAGGACAGCTTTTACAATGTTTAGTGACATCACCATGGCCTTGTACTACACAAAAAGAAAATGTATTTAAAAAGAAACAGTTCAATGTTCATATAAAAAAGGCTAATTTGAAAGTTATAACATTAAAATGTTGTGGTACATATACATTTTTATTTTAAAGTTTTCACTAGGAGGGCCTACTGAGCTGCAAAAAGAACTGTTACTCACCATAACAATAGACCTTTGAGAGAATCTTCTCCATTGGGCAACACCTTTGGAACTGTAAGCTATTGGTGTCAGAACCACTCAAAAGCTTTTGCTAACTGGGAGCCTCCCATGATGATGTACAACATTGGCACCTTTATAGTCATAGATGGCCTCTTTACTCCTCAGTTCCCCACCAGAGATGAGATTAGAGGGCCACTTACAATGAGGAACCAGGGCACCAGACCAGTACCAGGCACTCAAGAAGCATGGGACTGGAAAAGAACAGTTATGTAAGAACTTGCTGTAAATTAGATCTTCGAGAGAACCTCCTCCATTGGGCCACACCTTTGGAACTGTAAACAGTCAGTGTCAGGACCACTCGAAAACATTTTGCTGGTAAGGGGCCACCCACAATGATGTACAGTATTGCTGCCTATATAATGTGGGTGGCCCCAACACCTCTCAGTTCCCCACTCGAGATAAACTTCAGTGGGCCTCTTACTATGAAGAACCAGTAGATCAAACCAGTACCAGGCAAACAAGGAGAAGCATGGTACTGGAAACAGAATGCATGGAATAAGGGCTTAGCATCACATCTGATGTATTCCTCAGAAGAAAATGGGGAAGGAGGTAGGATACACTATGGCACAATGGAGGAGATTATCTTGAAGGTCTACTGTAAGTTCTTATATAGTGGTTCTATCTTGATTGATTGGGCCACACCTTTGGAATGATTTCCAAGTAGTAGAAAGCAGCCAGAAAGGATGGCACATTCTGATATGTGACCAGTACAGAAGGCTTTACAGTGCAGAAAGTCCAAAACCAGCATATCTATGAGAGATGATATCCAGAGTGTAGTGGTTAGTGAAAGTATGGGCAATGCTCCCTGTAGCTGCAGTACATAAAACAGCAGCAGCAACACTCTGGAAGCAAGCAACAGAAATGGCATGCCCCTTGTGGAGTGATCATGAACAGCACCAGGATATTCCCTACTGTACTTTCTATAACATAAATAATACAGTTATCCAGCCATTTGGACAGTCATTATTTAAATATAGGTGTGCCCTCTTTCCTAGGGACAAATGATAAAAAAGCTGAGAAGTCTTTCTGCAGCTTTTCTTGTGAATAACATAGTATCTCAGTGTTCTATGTACATCAAGAGTATGACACATTGCCTTACACTTATTAGCATGCTCAGGGTAATAAAACAGGAAGGTGGATAGTTTGGTTCAGTGTAAATTCTGACAACACTTTCAGTAAAAACATAGGACTAGTACATAAAGAGACTCTATCTTTGTGAAAAAAATCTAACAAGAAGGCTCATGCATTAAAGTCTGAAGCTTCGAAATTCTTTGAGCAGAGATCATGGGAACTAAAAATAGCATTTTCCTTGAAAGGAAACGTAGGCCACTAGTCACAACAGGCTCAAAAGGAGCCAACATCAATTTTTAAAATATGAAATTCAGGTCCCAAGCAGACACTGGATTACAGATGCTGTAGTAAGATTCATATGAAAAATATCCCTCAGAAAGGTAAAGGACACTTCCTTGTGCAACCTTATGGCCATCAATAAGGACATCGACTGCTGACAAGGCAACCAAATGCACCTTACAAGAGTAATACTGCATAACTGCATCAGCTAAAGACATCGGGTACTGCAGAACAGAATGGAGAAGAACAAACAGCAATGGCTATTTTGACATTATTTTCTCAACAGATCAGAGGAGAATGATAGACGGTGGGAGAAAGAACTTAGTTGAGTTGGGGTCGCCACGTTATATAGGAGGTTAGGCTGTAACTCATTATGGGCAGTCCTAGGATAGCAAAAAGTTTCTGAGTGGCCCTGATGCTTATGACGTAGCGTTCCAAAGGTGTGGCCTAATGGAGGAGAGATCCTCGATGAAGATCATAGTATATATAAAACACTTATGAACACCTCCAATTATGGCAGAGGACAAACCTGTTAGCTGATACCACAGAAAGGGGGAAGTGTGTGTGCTGTGGCCCGATGGAGGAAATTCTCTCGAAGGTCTACTATTATGTTGAGTAACTGTTCTATCTTCATTGAGGCTATCACCTCCACCGTGCCAGACCTTTGGAATGAATACAGAGCAGTACACTAGGTACCCAGGGAGGATGGCAAAGTCTGTTATGCAATCAGGACAGAAAGCCTTGTAACACTGTAAGACCAAAGCCAGCACATCTATGAGAGATGCTGTCTAGACTGTAGTGTTTTGTAAAAGTATGCACAGTGCTCCATGTGGCAGCAGCACACATGGCAGGTGCAGAAACATTCTGAAAACAAGCAAAAAAGGTGGCCATACCACATGTAGCGTGGCCATGCACAGCACCAGGAAGTTCCTTACAATACTTCCTGTAACAAAATTCAATAGAGTTAGCCAGCCATTTGAACAGATACCATTTAGACTTGAAACACAAATCTGAGAGGACTTTCTGCAGTCCTTCATGTGATTTAGATGGAAATGTAATGTTCTATGTATATCAAGTGTATGGAGCAATCCTCACCCTTGATAGCATGTGCTGGATAATACATAGGAAGGTGTATGGTCTGATTTATTGTAAAATCAGACACCATCTTAGGTAGAAAATGAGAATTGGTCCACAAAGACATCCCAGTGGAAAATCAAATAAGAACACTCATCCATCAGAACCTGAAGCTGGGAAATCCTATGAGCAGAAGACATGGTGACCAAAAATAGCATTTTCCTTGAAAGAAAATGCATCTCACAGGTTGTAGCAGGCTCTGGAGCCAGAGTCAATTTCACAAGTGTAAAATTCAGGTCCCAAGGCAGTGTCAGTTTATGAATCAGGGAACACATGTCCGGAATACCCTTTAAAAATGAACGGGACACCACCAGTTGTGCTGCCATGTACCCATCAAATAACGACATAGAAAGCCAAAATCGTATCCATTAATGGATAAGTACTGGAGAAAAGAGTCAGATAGGGACAAAAGGTAGTCCGGCGCAGTATTTCAGGACATGTTAATGGGTTCACTAAGTGGGAGGCACAGAACTTCTAGTAACATCATCAAGTGGGATGGCAGCTTGAATCCTAGCTCCTGCTCTCACCAAACAGAACTGCCCAACATCCACCTTCTAAATACCCTTCTGAAGCATCTTTCTGGTACAGGTAGTGAGAGGCAATGGGTCAGATGAAAAAAAGCCAAACATCGGGCTCACAATGGCAACAGCTGCTGAGGTCCATCTACAAACATCAGAGCCATAGCAATTCAACATCGAGGGCCTCCGAATACAGTGAAGGATCAGGCTCAGAGGAGGAATACCAAGGCCAGGCATTTGACATGGTTAGCTCAGCAGCTATCCTCAAAACCCTGCAGAGGATCAACAACATCTTTGAAATTTGGAACCACTTCAACAAATTAAATCAATGGACAGTGGAGGAAATGGTCTCAGAGCTCTGAGAGGAAACAAGCAGCATGGGCACAAAGGTGCTGTACTTGTGCTGTAGACAGAGGGAACTCACAGAGCATGCAGAGGATGCTGAAGCCAGGGGACAAAGGAAGCACATTCATCTGGGTTCCTCAAGGAATGCAAACAAGTATACTCGAATGAGTTTTTAATGTGAATTTTTAAAAACTAGGTTGCACACAGAACTGGAGGTGCCTGAGGATATGAATATTGAGGCTGAGAGGGCTCACGGGGCCTTGGGCCCTAAACCTATGCTGAGCACCATCCCATGCTTCATAGTTGTAAAATTACTGAGGTGTCCTGTGAAAGAGCAGCTGCTAAGAAAAGTGTGGTTGAAGAAAGACCTAAACTTCAATGGGCAGCAGATCTGCTTTGATCAAGACTACCCCCCCAGGCACAATTTAAAAATGCAAGCAGGTCCACCGAGTAGTTAAGCAGCTGTGGGTGAAACAGGTGAAAGCCCAGCTTCATTATCCAGCTAAGCATCTCATCCATGAGGAGACGAGCACTGTATGGTATGATATGAAAACCTGCTTCAGGCCAGCAAGTAGCTGACATAAATGGGGATCGAGATGCCTGACCTTCCCTTAGAGGTGTATGAAAGGGACATGCAACAGATGAGCTGGTTGGTGGCAGGGAGAGGGGAGAACACATAAGGCACCCAGTGGATAACAACGATGGAGGAATTGTGCCTTTATGAAAATGAATTATATTTTAAAATATATTAGTAACAATATATTTACAAATGAGCTGGTTGGTGGCAGGGAGAGGGGAGAACACATAAGGCACCCAGTGGATAACAACGATGGAGGAATTGTGCCTTTATGAAAATGAATTATATTTTAAAATATATTAGTAACAATATATTTACAAATGGTGAAATATATTCCAGTCTACTTGTTTTATAATGTAATGTATTGAAAAATCAATATATTTCTATACATTTTAAAATTTGCAAATATATTGCAATGCACTGTAAATATACACATTATTGCCACTTTAGTATACTATGTATATTGCAAAATATATTGATTTAATTCCAAATATATTGAAATATGGATGGTAAAGATGTTATTGGTATATTGCCATTAAATATATAAATGTATTTTATTTTACATTTCAAATGTTTCCTGTATTTACAAATATATGTAATATACATGTGTAATATATACTAATATAACTATTTACTTAACCAGACCAAAAAGGAAAAAAAAACAGGAATTATATAGGATTTAATGTACTTTTATCTGTACAACTGGAGTTCATCCTGTTAGTAACCATGGAGATATTTGCATTGAAATTATTGTTTTACTGTGCAGCTTTAGCTCAGACATTTTACACTTTTATACTTGCACATTAGACTTACCACACAAGCTCATGCTAATTAAAGGGCTCATATTAGTAGTTATACCACCCTATTTTGTTTCACTTTTAGGTCAGGGTGAGAGCCTACATGCACTTGCTTTACAACATGTACCTTTCCTTTAAGTCTGTAAGCTAATGTTGTAAATTCAAATTACTGTAAAACTAGAAATTATCATGATTTTGGCTGATAAACTGTTTTTGAAATATGCAAATTAGTTATACAAATATACACATAGTTCATAAGCAATTGAATCATTCCTCAATACTGGAGAAGTTGAGCTGTAATTGTTTCTGTAGTGCCACTGGGTCAGTGTTGTAGGTGAAGATTACCACATCATCCGCATATAGCAAGACTATCTGGGCAGACTAGGGGTAGACAATTGAAAAATATACTGAAAAGAAGCAGGACAAGAAATGAAATTTGTGGGACACCAGTTTTAACTAAGACAGTCTGAGAGTGTCCAATTGATTTTGACCTGCTGTACATGGTTCGTGAGGTAACTCTGGAACCAGTCAACTGTATTACTTGAGAGGCCAGCTAGGGACAATTGTTCCAAAAGTAGCGAATGATTAACAGTATCAAAAGCTTTGTCAATAAAGGCAGCCCCTACTATTTGTCCCTGATCAATCACCTTGTGGATAAAGTTAGGGAATTCAACAAACACAGTGGTGGTGCTGTGTCATTTGCACTGTGGTGTGCAGGGAATGCCAGTAGCACACTCTCAATTTAAGCAATAAAGCTTTAAATTCATCTACTGACTGTGTTAAAGTGTGCTTTAGTAGCATAAGGAGCACAGATCCACTTTGGAATTTGGCTTGCAGAGGAGCAAAGGGAGAGATTCAAAAGGTTGATAACAAATGCAGAGATGGAGGCAGTAATAAAACAGCTCCCCTTGAATATGTTCCCAGGCACAGAAGGATTTATTGGGAAGTTCTAGGAGACCTTCGCCTCAACTCCTTAACCCATTACCTCAGATATTTACAGTGATACAAGAAGCACTCAACACTCCCCCTTCATGGCAGGAGGCATTAACTACAGTAATCTTCAAGCCTGAGAAGGACCCAACAGTGTATGGCTTATACAGGCATATAGCCCCCTAAATGCCAAAATGTTTGCCAAGGTTGTACAAAATAGATTACAGGAGGTTATAGGCCTGTTGACACACCAGAACCAGACTGAATTTATCCCAGGGCATCACATTCAGGACAACATCCACAAACTGCTCAATGTCATCTCCACCACAATGCAGTGAGCAGGCAAATGTCTTAATAGCAATCGATGCTGAGGAGGAGTTTGGCATTTCCTAAAAGAGATGCTTAGAAGATTTCATCTGGGCAAAACATTTGAGGTATGGATCGGGACGATGTATGGGTCTCCAACTACTAAGGTTAGGTTAAATGGAACCATCTCTCGAGGATTCCCAATACAACAGGAGATAAGGCAGGGGTGCCTCCTGTACACCCTCCTGTTTGTGCTCAGCATTGAGCCTCTGACAACAGTAATTGTGTGGGGGGGGGCACCAATATAGGCATATGATTGAAGAAGGAAGAGGTTCGTACAGAGTTATATGCTGACAATATTCTACTATTCTTACAGGACCCGTAGAAGACTCTGGCCCCATTGTTTGATAATTTAACTCAGTATGGGCAGGCTTCATGTTTTAAGCAGATATAGATAAGACAGATATCCTAGAAACCTGGTACAGCCCTTTGCCAAGCTGAGGACATGACAGATATCTGTGGGTACCTCCTCCATTACACTAGCAGAAGGATTCTACCCAGGGAAAATAAACCCCACATATAGAAGACGGGAAAGAAAGTATTTCACATTTGTGGGTCAGACTCTTGAAAATGGCAGCAGCAAATCCTTTGTTCAGCTTCAAGGGGAGTTCAATAATTTCACCAAGTGGCTTCTATGTTTTCCACAATTGTGCAAGTACCTTTTAGTACAGCCACAAAGATCAGCTGTGGTGAAACAGAAAACAGGTTATTGGTGGTTTCTGGGACAGCCCATAAATACCACACTTGGTGTCACAGTTGCAAGGCCTGTGTGGGGAGCAGAGGCAGCAGAATGTAAAACACTACAACAGTGGGAAACAGAAGCAGGTACTTCCCTAATAGACACAGAATGGGGGCACTGTTGGGCAAGGATTAACAAAACAATGGCCTCCAATTCATGGAGAAGTATCACTGGAAGACACCGAGTAGGTACTTCAAGACCCCGACTCTATTAGTGCACTTTGGGATATCCATATCTGAAAAGTGCTGGAGAAACTGCTATCAGAGGGCCCACCATATTCACGTTTTTTTTTGGGGGGGGGGGGCCCAGAGCAGTCCATATTCTGGAGTTAGGTGGCCACAGCTATAGGGCTGATGTTGATAACAGAGGTCCCCAAACACCTGAAGAATCTGGTGTGGAGTCTTCTGCCAGGAGGAGTCAGGACCGAGGGAAACTATCAATTCTATATGTCCACCACAGCATGTTTCTAAGGCTATAACTCAAAAATGGCTGCAAACCTCACTTCCAACACAAGGCCAGTGGCTAGAAAACTGCTAATTAATAAGAGTGGAATGGATGACAGCCTATCTACGGAGCTTGATGGACAACATTAAATAGAGATGGCAGCCATTGTTTAATTTAATTGAGCGCAGGGAGGGGATGGGAGCAATAGTGCTATTAGCATAAATTTTACAGATAGCAAATAGTACCCCCAGAAAGCATGAAGGATGGCTGAATCATGGGAGAGACCTGGGTAACTGTAGAACAAATTATGAGCCATACTATAAAAGTGCTTAAGACACTGACAACTGCTTATTGATTATAAATGTACCTGATTAACTGTGCTATTGTTTGTTTAGATGGTTATTGTTTTTTTTTTTCATCTGTAACGCTGTGCAGTTACGTTGTTTTTTTTTTTTGTTTTTTTTTTTTACGGCTGCAGTGGGCGGAGCCTGCAGAGGTTTTGCATGTACGAAAGGAGTGATGTCATGTTTTCTGTCTGTGGAACTGACTGAAGGTGTAAATAGTTTCCTCCTCCTTACCCTCCTCCAAGAAATGTTTTCCACCCTCAAATAAATATGCTTTCATGTTAGTCAATGGTTGCAGGGCACTATTTTCTTTCTTAAATGGGAGGTACAAGAACTAGAACCCGAGTAGTGGGAGGCAGCATTAGTTTTTTTTTTTAGGAGTAAGATCCACTCCCACCTCCTCCTGAGAAGCTCCTAAAGATCCACCCCCACCTTTTTTTCGTTTCATGTGGGAGGGGCAAGAGGTGGATCTATCATGTTGGAACAATTGACTATCAGAGCTGCCTGGAGAAGTAATTAAGGAGTGCCGTAAACTGCATCTAGGCATATCCACCCCCCCACACACACACACATATATATAGACATCATGATTTTTAATTTTTCTATTAACTCTAAGCATGTCAATATTTGGCTCTTACAGTATGGACAAGTTGGGTGTAAAAATAAAATAGAAAAAAAAAAGGATCAAGCAGGTGCCTTTTCCTTTGTAAGATACATGCTGACAGAAGGTCACAAATCCTGTATGACAAGTTCATTATATGGATGTTTTCCATGTAAAACAGAAATTTTGTTAATGTCATGTCTGTAGCATCATTTGTAGCCAGTAAACTATTACTTACATAGGTACTGTAAATGACAGATTTTAATTCAGAAATCCAGTCTTGATAAATTTTTTTTTAAGCTGTTCTGTAAGATACATGTTTCTCTGATGTAAGAGTGCATAGCATAGAAATGAAAGGGTTTCTGTAATTGATTGTTGTTTGCATGAGAAGTGGGCGTGACAGTGGCATGCAAGAATGAAGTTTAAATTGTTTCTTGGCAATTCTGGTATGTAAAGTTTAACAGTAATGTGTGGAGAGAATAAAGTCTTGTGTTTTCTGCATTTAAATAGGTTTAGTGCTTTGAAGTTAAAAGCTATAAATATATATACATAGCGTCATGGGCACCTGAAAAGGAAGGAGAGACTACTAAAATAGATGCTATTCTGATGATTTATTTATTTATGTGTGAGATTTTAAGTGTAGTTCTGGGTAGGTCACAGACACATAAGCTATAAAAAGTACATTTAAGGATGGATGTATTAGTCAAAGCTTGTAGTAACAAAATAAAGTAAGAAAATAATATATTGTGTTTTTTTTTTATTTCAATTGTTTAACCAGGAGCCGCACAGTAAGCTGAAAGCTTGTTTACCGGGGCAACCTGTGAGCACATGGAAGTTAAATGACTTGCACAGGGTCACCCAGTATGTAAGTGGGGGCTATGGGATTCAAACCCAGATCTCCAGATTTGCAACTCAGAGTCCTAAACCACTGTTCTATACTGCCTCCCTAGTTATGGCAGTCATTTGTTTTATGGTTCAAGATATTGGTGTAGTAAGCATACTAAAATGCCAGCAGAGTAGACCTGGCAGTCTTTCGTGTCTGCTTGTTTGGTCAGCCCCCACCCTGGGAGCTGACCTTGCTGCCCCCCCACCCTCTTGGGATTCTCCCTTCTCAGTCCAGTGTATTCCTGCTTCATTGGACTTTGCTTCCACAACCCTTCCCCTGTACCTGTCCAACCCCCTGTTGAACCCCTCCACAGTCTCTGCCTCCACCAACCCCAAGGGCAGTGCATTCCATGGTTTTACCACCCTCTCAGTGAAATAGCACCTCCTCCTTTCTAGCTCCAGCTTCCACCCATGCCCTCTAGTTGCCTCCCCTCCTTCCTTTGGAGCACTGTGACTGCACCTCCCCTATTTACCCCTCTCATGTACTTGAACACCTCTATCATGTCCCCCCATCCCTTCTCTCTTCCAATGTGTACATATTTAGCTCTTACAGCCTCCCTCCATAGGTCCTTTCCCCCAAGCCCCAGATCATTTTGGTTTCCCTCCTCTGGACCCTCTCCAGGAGTTCAAAGTCCCTCTTTAAGTGTGGCCTCCAAAATGCACACAGTACTCATGGTGCATACTCACCAAGCAGTTATATAGAGGGAGTATCACTTCCCTCCTTCTGGAGTGATCCCCCTAGCAATGCATCCTAGCATCCTGCTGGCTTTGGACGCTGCCCTCCTACAAGTCTCTGAGTTGTTCATCTTGACATCCACCACAACCATCCCCAGGTCCCTTTCAGCCATACAGCCATAGCAGATGTAAAATGTCAATAAGTTGATCATGCAACAGATGTACTGAGCAGTTACCAAAGCAAGAAATGTTCAGCTGTAATTTTTATATCCTGTTCAAAATGTGTTTTTGCACTTGTGGTGCCAAATGGCACAGTTGCTGTGCAAAATCACCTTTCAGCTAATGAACTGATAGTGTCACTGTTCATGCAGTGGCGTCACAAAAAGCCCATGCTGAAAACTTGGAGTGAAAATACCAAGAAACGCCTAGGGCATTAGGGTTTCTGACCATAACACCCTGCCCTGTAGGGACCGACAGGCATCAGGGGTGTGATTTGGGATTGTCAACAGTAATGCTCATGCCATTCCACCTACATCCCCACCCTGCAGCCAGTGACAGGTATCGAGGTGTGCCTTTGACTCTTCAGCCCCAAAGTTCACTCCATTCTCTTATACTGTACCCATTTCAGCGTGTGTCCTTATGGAATGGGGTGAGTGTAAAGTTTGAAAACCCCAAGGCACACCTCAACTCTTGTCTGTGTCTGCAGGGTAGGGTGAGGTGAAATGGCATGAGCATTATGGGCAATGACCCAAAGGCACACCCCAATGCCTGTCCATGTCTGCAGGGTGGGGTTGGGGTCGGTATCACTTCAATACTTCACTGCCATTCCTATTCTGCCTGTGTGCCTGTGCCTCTCTGTCCCTCTCTCTCTCTCTCTCTCTCTCTGTCTATCTATATGTCTATGTAATTATCTTTCTATCAATTGCATATATTGCTATTTTTACCCATTTCTAAAACAAACCTGCATAGCACATTTGCCTGCACTCTGAGCAAATACTTATGAAACTGTGCCTATTTGTACTTCACTTCTGCATATACCTTATACTTTCCCAATATTCTCATTGTCACAAGCATAACTACCTTGCCCTTATCAAAAGCAACCGCCTCTGAAAGTTAATATCACATTTTCTCTAACAGTCCATCATTTCACCTGACTGCCTGACATCAACACATTGCTTAAATATGACTTACATCACCTCATGGATTTTGTTTTCTCTAAAAAAAAAAAAAAAACAAAAAAAAAACCTCTAAATAACCCCAAGGCTGAACATATGCCAGCCATTACTTTTTCATGTACTGCCACCTTCGGTACCATTAGGGGATTTGCATAGGTTTCCCTTGATGCTTTGCATTATTGTGGTATGTGCAATTGTGTTTTCTTTAAAATGTGGCTGTCTGGCCAATATCATCAGGGATAAGACATACATCAGTGGCATTTGCTCTGGGGTAATTTTATAAGCTTCCTAGTTCTTCCATTAAAATGTACACCTCCATATAGTTTCCTAATGTTTATGCCTTCCTTAGAACAGAAACTAAAATAAATCTTGCTACTTACAAATCATTGAGTTGTTTCTTCATACCTCCTTAACAATTCCACACAACTTCACTAACTTCATTATGCAGCCGTGGTGGATCTGACCAGATTTTGTTTCTTTTTGCCTTGGTGTTTGCTCTAATTGTCTGTTATGATGATTGTACAGTACTGTGTTCTTGAAAAACTGAATAAACTTTAATTGCAACCCCGCGCCCCCCCCCCCCCAAGAAACATACCATATGGAGAAGCACTTCCATTTTCAAAGAATAGGTGTGTCAAGTAGAAGGCTTTCTAGATGTAAACAAGATGCCAGCCACCTGATTGGGGGGGGGAGACAAAATGGGCAGTGACTTTGTCTTCAGGAGCCAGGCATGCAGATGCAGGGACTGCAGATCTGTATAGACCAGGGACCCCTAAGCCTGTGAAAGCAGGGTCTGACAAACTGGGATATGAACAGGAGACTCAATTACCAGTTGCTGCAGAAGTGGAAACCAGATTTGGCAGGGCTAGAAGAAAACCACCAGTATTAGGATGGCGTGCTCTGCCTGCATCTTCAATGGAACCCTCTGAATGAGAAGGATCGTAGAAAAGGCATAAAGGAACCTCCACTTTCCAAGAGGCAGACAATGCACCTTACAAAAAACTCCATGCCCTGGAGCTAGGGAACAGAAGCACGGCAGTTTTGTATTCAATGGGGATGCAAAAAGGTCCAACTCTGGATAACCCCATCTTGCGAACAAGGTCATTTACAATGAAGTCAAGAGTTCCCATTCATGTACCAAGGACTGTGATCTGCTTAGCCTGTCTGCAGACACATTTTGGACACCAGGGAGGAACATGGCTGATAGCTGGAGGCCATGAGACATCGCCCGGTACCACAATCATCATTTCACTGCACAGTGGATAAGAAAAAGTGCACCCTTGCTTGTTTATGTAGTTTACACAGACATTCAAAACACAGAAAGTGTGCACTAGAGTGATGGTGCTCTTTGTTTACGAATTCAGCATTCAACTTGTAGAACAGGCACAACATCAGCTTCTTACTTTTGAGAGGACTCAAGGCAGAATATTCTATTTAAATCATTTTATTTTTCAAAATAATTAAACCACAGCAAAGCATAGTACGTGATCGATGCATTTCAGATAGACTTATCCTTTATCAAAAGAATAAGTCTATCTGAAACGTGACAAGCACACACCATGCTTTGCTGTGGTTTTAAGCGAGAAGCTGATGCTGTACCTGTTCTCCAAGTTGAATTCTTTGCACTGACATTGTCTGTTTGAATCAGCAAGAGACCAGGCTGAGGTGCTCTTAGGAAGCCTGGAGATCAAGTAGAACATCCTACATTTCCAGGACATTGATATGGAGATCCAAGTCTATACTAGTCTAGGGGCCCTTGAGTCTGAAAGGATCTAAGTTGGACACTCCAGCTGGACCTTGAGGCATCCACTGTGAGGATCTGCATGGGAGTTGAGGAAAGGAACAGAACACCATGTAACAGATGTGGGTGGTCCATCCACCATTCTAGGGCACAACGGAGAAGGGGTGTGAGGAGGACCATTTGTTGCAACTTGTCTGTCAGTTGATCCCATTGTACCCGAAGAGTCCAATGCAGTATGCACATATGGAGACTGGCAAAGGGAACAGTAATGATGGCATCAGCCATCAGTCCCAGGAGATGTAGCACCATCTTAGGGGTCATGCAATGACTCCTGTGTATCAGCTGGGCCTGAGCAACAATAGCCTCTGCCCCATATGCAGGCAGGAAGGCACTGCCCACTGCTGTATCTATCACTGCACCAATATAATGGAGTCACTGACAAGGAACAAGTACAGATTTCAGTACATTTACTGTAACACCCAGTTCCTTGAACAATTTTCTCATTCTGGACAATGTGTACAGAATTGCTTCCCTAGACAGGGCCTTCTGGAGCCAGTTGTTCAGATATGGAAAGATATAAAGCCCTTCTCTCTGAAGGGCTGCTGCCACAGTCAAGATTAGAACTGATAATAGCGCCGGCCCGGTGACGCTGAGGGCTGAGGCGCTGGACGCCACACCTCACGCCACACTGGTGACCGGGTTCGGGAATGGATTAGGGTCATGGAGGTCAGCAGGGGAAGGATCGAGCATCCAATGGATACTCTCCTCCTTCAGGAGGGCACGAAGTGTTCATACACCGATACCCAGGAGAAACTGGTGGGCACGGTTCTCGGGGCAGCGCCCACCATTGGGGAGTCGGGAGGGGGGACACCGGCACTGGCAGGTGCATAAGCACGTTCCGCCTGAGCCAGCATCCTCAGTGGGAGGAGGGGAGGGACGAAGAAAACCGGAAAACAACCCGCGGCACTCTGGATGACGGCCGCCCTAGCCACCCAGTCTGCAACCACGGGCAGACCCCGCTGTGCAAGGTGAAGGAGGCAGGTAAAAGAGGCACTCTAGGGGCAGATCCAGTGGGGACTGGAGGGCATTGAGCTAGCCCGAAGGAGTAGAGTGACAAGGGCGACCAGGAGGTTAAAAGGAAAAAGTTAAAAAAAAAGAACTGATAATAGCTGCTCTCCAGCACGAAACAGAGGTACTGCCTGTGGCACCTACGAATTTCGATGTGAAGGTATGCGTCCTTCATGTCCAGGGCACACAGCCAATCCCCCTTTTGCAGCAGGGGTATGAGAGCCTGAACAAACACCATCCAAAACCTTTTGTATTCAATGAACAGGTTTAGGTGTCTGAGGTCCAGTACAGGATGTAGATATCCCTTCCACTCCGGAACCAGGAAGTATCTGGAATAGAATCTTTTGTTTCTTTCTTGGGGAGGAATGGGTTTGATAACTCACTTGTGAATGAGTGACTGAATATCCTGTAGCAGAAGGGGTAAGTGACCTAGAGGATAATGGCAAGGCAAGGCAAATTTTATTTAAAAGACGTCCATCCCAGAGGCTCTGGGTGCAGTACAATAAACAAAAAACAAAACACACAATACAACCACATAATAAATAATCTGCATTAAATCAGCACATTTAAATAAATGAATCAGAATAACTAGAATAACTTAATAAATAACTAAAAAGGCCAGGGACAAAAATAATCTCAAAAGTCAGGCCAAGAAAGCTCATAATGCAAAGTCTGGGAAGGCCTGATTATACAGCAAGGCCTTGAGGCAGGCTTTAAATACCTCTACTGATGGGGTCTCTCTCTTACAGCTGGAGGTAGTGAATTCCACAGGATGGGGCTGGCGATGCTAAATGCTCTGTTGCCGACAGTTTTCAGCCTCATCCTGGGAATCGCAAGGAGGCCCCTAGAGGAGGAGTGGGGGGAGCGGCACAAGACAGGAGACTTTAGAAGGTCCTTTAAGTAGCCAGGGCCCAGGTCATGTAGGGCCTTAAAGGTGAGCAAGCCCATCCTAAAGAGGACCCTCCACCTGACTGGCAACCAGTGCAGTTCACGCAGCACCAGGGTGATATGGCAGTACCTAGACTGCCTGTCAACAGCCTGCTGCTCAGAAGGAGACAGAGGACATACTGGAGGGATAGACAACAACTCCAGAACATGCCCCTTTTCCACTATTTCTAGGACCCCCTAATCCATCATGATCTCCCTCCACTTCAGTAAATGAAGGGAGATCCTGCCCTCTAGCATCACCCCTGGAGATAACAGCGGAGGGGGAGGAAGGGGGGGGTCAGAATGTACCAATGGTGTTGCCCCAAATGATACCCTTGAGTGCCTTTACATTGTGGGGAAGGGGACTCAGGAAGGGACCACCACCACCACCACAGTTTGAGCATGGGGCTGCTGACAGGAGGCATGGCCACCACAGACTGCAGACCTGCGAAATGAGCCCCTACCACAACCCATGGCAGGTTGAGGGGTCAGAGATTTGAGCACCCTTAAAGTCTTTCTGGACAATTGAAGCTCACATAGAGTATTTTCAGCATTACTGCCAAACAGACTGGAAACTCCAAAAGGGGCATTCTGCACTGCATGTTTAATATCGGTAGCAAATCTAGCTACCCTAAAACTGGAATACTGCCAAAGGCATATGCCTGAGTCAGCAGCCCTTACAGAAGCATAATATAGAAACATACAAGCATAGAATTCGTCGGCAGAAAAGGACTGCTTGGCCCACCCAGTCTACCCAGATGTCCCATGCCTATTCTGTCTCTGCAGACCCTAATTGATCTCCAGTGACCCTTCCCCCCTGCTTATTTACCAGTATTCCCCTATGCCTAGCCCATGCATGTTTGAAACCCTCCATTGTATTTACCCCTACTACCTCTGGTGGCAGGCTGTTCCAGGAGTCCAACACTCTTTCATTAAAGTAATGTTTCCTCACATCCCTCCTAAACTTCCCCCTTCAAGCTTCATTGAATGCCCTCTTGTTCTGTTGCACTTTCTCATTTGAAACAGCTCCCCACCTGTACCCTGTTCACCCCTGTGAGGTACTCGTAGGTCTCTATCATGTCCCCCTTCTCCTTCCTTTCTTTCAGGATGTACATGCTGAGATCCCTCAGTCTCTCCTTGTACAGTTTCTCATGCAACTCCAGCATCATTTTAGTTATCCTCCTCTGGACTGCTTCTACCTTGTCCATATCTTTTTGGAGAGGTGGCCTCAAGAACTTCACACAATATTCCAGGTGTGGTCTCACCAATGATCTAAACAGTGGTAGTACCACCTTCCTCCTTCTGCTAATGATAACTCTCCCTACATACCCAGACATCTCACTGGCCCTGACCACTGCCTTGTCACGCTGCCCTGCGACTTTGAGGTCATTAGATATTATAACACCAAGGTCCCTTTCCTGTTTGTGACCAACAGTCCTCCCCCCACACCCATATTGTATGCTCAGCTCCTGGGTTTCTATGCCCCAGGTACATAAGTTTGCACTTTTTGGCACTGAACTCCAGCTGCCACACCCTTTATCACTCAAGTTTTCTAAGGCCCCTGTTCATTTTCTCCACCCCCTCCTGGGTATCTATCCTATCATAGATATTGGTGTAATCTGCAAAAAGGCATAGCTGCCCTTCAAGTTATTTGTAATGTCACTAAAGACATTGAACAGTACTGGTCCCAATACTGAACCCTGTGGCACTCCACTGGCCACACTCCCTTCATTAGAGAGAGTGTCATTTATCACCTTCCTGTGCCATCAATCCATTAACCAATTTTTTTATCCAGCTTACAACTTTGACTCCCACTCCTAGACTATCCAGCTTCTTTATTAGTCTGCTACATGGCACAGTGTTGAAGGCATTGCTGAAGTCCAAGTAGGCCATATAAACTGCCCTTCCCAGATACATTTCCCTGGTCATCTAGTCAAAGAAATTGACCACATTTATCTGGCATGACCTCCCTCTCTTGAATCCATGCTACCGTTGGTCCTGCAACCTACTGAATTCAAGATATTCCACTAGCCTTTCTTTTAAGAGAGTTTCCAATAATTACTCCACTACTGATGAGACTGACCAGTTAATAACAACTAACCTCCTCTCTGATGCCACTCTTATGGAGCAGAACTATATCAGCTCTCCTCCAGTCCCTTGAAACTACTCCATTTTACAGTGATATGTTGAATAAGGCTGTCGGTGGTATAGCAAGCTCCCAGAGTTCCCTTAGCACCTTAGATGTATCCCTCCAATCCTGTGGCCCTGTCCACTGTCTGATTTGCAAGTTCCTTCAGGGCTATTTCCTCTGTAAATGGACTTGTGTTCACTCCTGTATTCCTGCTGCTCCTAGTTGGTCCTTTCACATCTCTCTCTCTCTCTCCATTGTGAAGACCGAGCAAACATATTTGTTCAGGATGTTAGCTTTTTCCTGAGCCTCCTCTGCACAGTCACCATCTACTGACCTCCTTATCCTCACTTGCTTTCCTCTTCTCGCTTAGGTACCTTAAGAAAGTCTTGTCCCCTTCTGCGCACCCCCATCTGGCTATCCTTTCCTCTATTTGCACTGTTGCTTGCCCGACTGCCTTCCCTGGTTCCCTCTCTTTTACCTTGTACTTCTTCATATCCTCCTCCCTTTCTGTTTCTTTATACATCCTGAAGGCCACCTTTTTCCTTCCCTTCCTTGGCCACCTCTTGAGTACCATAGTGGCCTTTTTTCCCCTCTGCTTTTACTTACAGTACACCTTTCACACTGAGGTTGGTTGACTTCACTATAGCCGGATTCTGGTTCCCCATCAGTCATGTGGTCTACCTAAGGTGCACATCGTGTTGGTGTGGCTGCCTTAAGATGAACTGTGTTACAGCATAGTGCAGAATCTGCCACTCCCAATCCACCCGACAACCAGAGTACACACCAGACTCTTCTGGAGCCTGCTATCTACACCCGCAGGCCACAACCAGTCCACCCAACAACTGGAGAACACACTGGATGCTCCTGGAGCCTGTTGTCTACCTGCTCCCAGTCCACCCAACAACCAGAGGATGCACCAGACGCTCCAGGAGTCTGCTGTCTACACCTACAGGCCACTCCCAATCCACCCAACAACCAGAGGACACACCGGACACTCCTGGAGCCTGCTGTCTGCACCTGTAGTCCACTCCCAGTCCATCTGAAAATCAGAGGATGAACCGGACTCTCCCATAGCCTGCTGTCTATACCTGCAGGACACTCCCAATCCACCCGACAACCATAGGATGCACCGGATGCTCCCGGAGCCTGTTGTCTATACCTGCAAAGACTTCAATTTGTTTAACCCACAATGGTCAAATAAATGCCCAAGATGCCCTCAAACTGGAACGCTTGAAAATATGGTAACATGCCCTGAGCTGAGATGGTTTTGGAATCAGGTTCTCAACACGCTATCATTATCAATAGATAAGCAATTGCACCATAATAAAGACGGTATCATGATGACACACAGGGCCTCTGACTACACTATCAGATCTGGTAATAGTATTGATTACCTATACACAAACAGTGTATTAAGAATTGGCTGTATTATTGCTTTTAAATGTATACTGTTAAAATGGAAAGATCAAATCCCCCTAATATTTATGACATGGCTAAACCTTATGATATAAATTCACAAACTGGAAAAAGTACATTATTCACTAAGAAATTAATTAAGATTATGTGAAAAAGTATTTAATTTAACCATAAAATCAACTGTGGTACTAAGATTCATATCTTACATCGTGTACCAATTGAATACCATAAGTGGTAAGCACTGTATAGAAAAACAACCCTAAGCATTCCCAACTATTACTGTTTACAAAATATAATATAAAGAATTTAAGTATAAAGGATATATGGTTGCAAGACAAAATAATGTAGGAATAAGTAAAGAAAAATATGCTGTATATAACAGATATAATATGAAATGTATAATGACTCAATTATGTGATTACAGTATTATAAATGTAACTAATTTGTTGAAATAAAATTCTTTGGAAAAAAATAGATATGAAAGCCTGCTAGTTAAATGAAAGCTGGTACATTAAATTAAACACAAATATTCATGGCATACCCTGAGTAAAAAACAGTGCCCCTTGTCAATTACCCATTACTTATTAAAGTTAAGAAGTGTACCCCAATATCATTGCCCCAACACTCCTTGAACACAAAATCTAATGCAAATTGAAATACAGTTTCAGTAACAATAAGTTTCTTTCTTTTTTTTTTAATTATTTGTTTAGCTGTTTTTTTCCACCAGTTTTCACCCACCCTTATGTCCTTGGCATGAGTGCATGCATGTGGAGGCACGCTCATATCATGGACAGCGGGAAACTCTACCCTACCGGTGGCCCATTACCCATCTGCACCACCACTACTGGACCTCTGGATGTGGCGGGACTGCAGGAGGGCAACCTCCCTCCCTGGCAGGGGAGAGCCACTGTTAGGTAGCTCAATTCTGCTCTCCCCTCCATGCCAGTTCCCCGATGACCCAAGGTCGTTCCCGAACCTGGGTCGCTGGCATGGCGTGAGGTAAGGCACAGATGCCTCAGCCCTCTGCACCACTGGGGCCAAACAATAAGTCTCTTAAAACTCACCTTTTTTCAAATGTATTCTACTTTTACCCACCCTTCAATGTAATCTGCTTGTATTAATACAATTTAACCCACTGGTTACTTACTGTGTTCAGGGCTTGATGCTGGTTGCCGCAGTGTCCCAACTGCAAAATCACATGGAAATGCTTTAGGCTCAAATTACATTATAGTGCAGTTTATGATGTAACATTTGGGGTGCAGTGTCTCCTGTTGACTGCCACCCCTTCGCCGACAACCTCAGTGTAATGCTCTTAGGTTATGGCCCTTTAGCTGGAGGACTGCAACAGAGGACCTCTAGAGACAAGTTTTTTAGATCATGTGCGACTCCTCCCCCTCTGTCAGAGCTGCCTCCTGATTGGAGGCTGTGATCTACTCAATTGCTAACCACAAGTACTGATTTCAATGTCCAGCCTGCTGTTTTTGCTTGCAGGTGAATGCAAGTGCTGCAAAAGTTAGATGTTTTAGTGCAGGAGCCTGACTGGCTCAACCCCCTTTCAGCAGCACAACACTGCTGAGAACTCCTGGTTAGCAGTTAGATCAATATGCAGAGCATACAGTAACTAATGCCTTACAGTATCCACACTAGCTGAGGCAGCTTTAAGGAAGTCAGCTTTGGCAGAACCATCATTCATTGCCAGAATGGTAGACATGGCATATTTCTCAGCTGATTCTGGTTATTTAATCATGAACACCTGATAGTTAGCAGTTCTTAGACCCAAAGATGCAGAGGCATACATTCTTTGGTCCATAACATGCAGCCTCCTGCATTCTTTGTCAGGAGGAAACGTATGTACGTATCTAGGGGCTCTAAAGCCATCATTTGCAGCCATGATAAACTCAGAGTCAGTTTCAGGCTGGGAAACATAGTAAGGCTCAACAGACGCAGCAGGGTACAATTTTTCAGCCTTACTAGGCACTGCAGGCACGGTATCAGGCCCATGCCAGGCGGCAAAAGTAGCATGCTCTAAGGCAGGATATACAAGAAGAACCATAATGAAGGGGACATTGGGAACTGCCAGAAACTCCATTAGATTTTTCTTACTGGAATCCTCCTCCTCAGCATCAAATCTCATTTGGCATTCTGAATAAAATCAGAAAAGAGGGATCTTCAGGAAGAGATCTCAGGGTAGAGTATACACCACAGAGACCTCACTCCATGAGGAGAGGGTAGAGCTGGAATGCACCCCCGCACCCCCAAGGGACCATTATCCCTTTCTTCATTTACAAGGGTGCAGTGTGCACATATATGAAACTCAAACAAACAGAAGAGAGAGAGAGAGAGAGAGAGAACAATAAGGGCCTTAGCTGGGGTTTGACTCCAAACTGCCAAGAATACTGTTGCAGTTGCACAACCAGCTGCACCACTAAGGCAACTGGAAACCTGGGACTCCCAAATGCACCTTACTCTTTTTCTAATGCATAACCTGGTGCTGCACAGACAATTATATTTTTCATTCACAAGAGTGTGGTGTGCACATAATTGGAACCCAAACAAACAGAAGAGAGAAATAAATAAGTGCCTTAGCTGGGATTTGAGAAAGAGTAAGGTGCTTCTAGGAGTTCACGGGTTTCTAGATGCCTTGGTGGTGCAGCTGGGTGGTCTGGGTTCAAATCCCAACTAAGGCTTTTATTTCTTTCTCTTTTCTATTTGGGTTCCATATATGTGCACACTGCACCTTTGTGAATGAAAAATAGAATTACCTATGCAGCACCAGGCTGTGCATTAGAGAAAGACTGAGGTGCTTCTGGTAGTCCCAGGTTTCCAGTTGTCATGGTGGTGTAGCTGGTAGTAGAACTGGAATGGCATTCTGGACAGCCTGGGTTCAAATCCTAGCTAAGGCACTTATTTCTTCTTCTCTTGTGATCTTTATCCCTTTCTTCATTCTACAAATTCTTCTGCATGTTAAAGAGATCAGGATTATATTCCACCTCATCATTATCTATAATTACAATGGAAGCAATTCTTGGAGCTGGGAACAGAGGCAGCGGCTATGAAGGAGGAACAAAAGGTGCACGTCTGAATCCCATTGATAACTGTGCCAACAGGGGAGACCAAGTCGAAGGGATAGCCATTATCATTGGCAGGAGCAGTGACGACAGGCATCTCATAGCTCAGAGAATTCTAGCACATATTGGGGGTCGAGGCACCCTGTGCAAGGCCCAGGAAACCAATGTTGAAGGGGTATGACTCAACCATGAGGCTGCATACGGTCTGTGGTAGGTATAGCAGTGCCAGTGCCAGAGTCAGATCCTGACATTAATGTCTCTTCAACAGTTGGGGGGGGGGGGCTGTAGTCATTACCACCAGAGCAGATGACAAGGATTTACCCTCCTTCAACAGAGACCTTGACCTTATATGTGAAACAGGAGCTTTACCTTTATTTGTGGGGTGATGGTTAGAGCAGGAGGACTTGGATGGTGACTTTTAATTGTCCTTAATCCTCTATGACCATGGAAATGACAGCACTGATGAATGCCAGGGAGTTCCCTTTGCAGAGGTGGTCATGGTAGAGGGAGAAGCTGGCTTGGAGCATATGACCTTGGTGCAGTTTCCATGGCATTGATATCAAAGATGTTTTTTTTTTTTTCTAGATCCTTCTTTTAGTATCTCCTCATGGCCTGCTTGAATCTCTGGCAGATTTTTTTATTTATTTTTTTTTAATTTGCCGGCTCCCACGGCTTTCAGAGGAGGTCTTGTACCTCCTCCTACTCCGTCCACCAGGGCAATCCCCAAGGTATCCCATCCCCTAGTTTCATCTTGCTTGTAGGGCTGGGGTTTTTGCATTTTCCCCCAATTTTCTCCCTCAATTCCAGTCCCCTAGGATGTCGGCACTTAGGACAGACGTCCAGAGAGGCGACATGTGAGTGCCCGTCATCATCTCATGCGCCGTACAATGTCCCCCCTCCCTGACTCTGGTATATCAGAGCTGCCAATCCCTTCAAGGGCCAGTGCTTCCACCGGCACTCTCTACGGGGGTGTCGGATGCTACTGCATCCCTGGTATCCCACCACTGAGGGAGGAGAGCATCCACTGGGACACTCGATCCTCCCTCCCCCTGCAGACCTCCGGCAACCAGAGTCCATTCCCGAACCTGAGTCGCCAGCATATCATGAGGTGTGGCGTCCAGTGCCTCAACCCTCAGTGCCACCGGGCCAGCTCCCTGGCAGATCTTGCAGGCACTGCCACATTGTCTTTATAGATCTTGTAGCTGCAGATACAAAACCAGAGTAAACATTTTTCTAGACAGCAGCATAAAAGGACAGCACTGATAATTTAAAGTAAAGTGGTATAAAATAATAAGGTTGAAGAAATTATACTATGGTTTGTATGCAGGTCCAGCAAGCTGTCAATTGTGGGAGAAAGAACTGACACCCAATGGGGCCATCCTTGATTATATTGGTGCTGACATAGCACATCATAATCATGGAAGGCCCCTGGCTAGCAAAAGTTTCCGAGTGGTCCTAACACCAATAGCTTTCATTTCCAAAGGTGTGGCCCAAAGGAGGAGATATCCTTGATAAAGCTATGCTTATTTCCAGATAGTTCCTAAAGCAAAAGGTACTGGGATAATCAAACGTAGCAATACATTGCATTATCAGAAATGGTAGTCATAGCTAGTGAACCATATTTATAAACACCGGTGGAGATAAATCTTTCAAAATAAGTCATTTTGTTTATTATATACCTGTCTGCAAATGTTGAGGCTAATTAGATCAAACCAAGTCTTGAAGATTGGATGAACAATAGAATACTTAACCTATCAGAGAGGATATTTTGCACAGCTGCTGACAATTTCTCTGTGCTACAATAAAGCCAGAAGTTGAAAACAAGGTGAACAAATCAGCCTTGATAAGTGTAGTTGATTTAAAAGTCACAACATTTAAACTGACGTTGTACAGCATGTGCCATATATATATTCCCACCTTTGAAATTAAGCAAAAGCTAGACCTTAAACTCCACCAGCATTTGACTGCTTAACCATGACTCCATTTATGTTTCACCCCTTTTAAAACCAGTGACTGACTACATGAATTTAAATCAGTAAAAAGGAAAGGATTTCACCACACATGTATGATATAGCTAGCTTATTTCAGTTAAACAATTAAACTAGGACTCTTACATTCCACATTAGATAGGTAGGACTAGGTGGACACAATGGCCCAAATAGTCTTTTTGTGCTGGTAAATTCAATGTTTCTAAACACGTGGAAAGTCTTTGCCTGGAGTTCAGTGGCCAAGTAGCCAGCCACTCCCACTTCCTGAGCTATATAAGCAGTTCCTCTCAGCCTCATTGCGAAGCACATTTTCTTTGCAGTCGAAGGCTCTGTCAGTCTGTCCTCTGAGCTGGTTGGGCCCCACTCCTCACCTTGCTGCTCCTGTTTGTGTGCTGTATTTCTTTCCTGATTCTGGTTTGTATTTTGCCTTTGGCTCTGTGCGCTTCTTCTGTCTTTGTTCCATTTTCTGTGTTTGTGTATCTTTGGTTTTGTCTTTCTGGGGCGCTTTGTTTCTAAGTTCCTAGCATATTGTTCCAGAGCTCCTACTACTTGCTTTCAGTTACTCACAACTCTCAAATTACTAGTACTGCAACCATTATCTGTGTGTTTCAGCTCATTCATAGCTGCTTCCATGTTGCTTACTTGTTTTCACTTGACTCAGGCTTACTCAGAACCCTAGCTATGCAGCTCAAATCATGCTCTCTCAACTCATTCTAATTACCTCATTGCAGCAGTCTCATTGCACTGCCTGGTGACAGCACTTTCAGAGCATTGTGCCTCCTTTTATTTTGTTTATTGCAGTTACAACTCAGTGTACTCAATTGTTTTCATTACTGCTGCTACAGACCTAATTGCTTACTGCTATTGCTTTGTTTACTCCTATTGCTATTGTACATTGTTCTACTCTGAGGTCATAGAAACACAGAATTTGATGGCAGATAAGGACCGCTTGGCCCACCCTGTCTGTCCATTTCCCTACCTGATGGATAAGCTGCAGATTCTAGTTAATCAACAGATTACTTCCTCCTGCCCCCCCACTAGAATTGCCTTATGCCTGTCCCATGCATTCTTGAATTATCCCACTGTTCCTGACTCCACAACCTCCTCAGGAAGGCTGTTCCATGCATCCACAACTCTCTGTGGAAAAATACTTTCTAACATTACCTCTGAGCCGTCCCCCTCTATCTTCAAATTGTGCCCCCTTGTTCTTGCACATCTCTTCTTCTGAAAGATACTACCCTCTTGTACCATGTTAATTCCCTTGAGATAGTTGAAAGTTTCTATCATGTCCCCCCTCTCCCTCCTTTCCTCAAGGGTATACATATTAAGCTGCTTTAGTCTCTCTTCATATGCCTTCTGGTGCAGACCTTGCACCATTTTGGTTGCCCTCATCTGAACAGCCTCCACTCTGTCTATGTCTTTGTGGAGATGGGGTCTCCAGAATTGCATGCAGTACTCCAGATGGGGTCTCACTAACTGTCTGTAGAGAGGGATAACAACTTCCTGTTTTCTACTGTTGATGCCTCTCCCTATGCATCCCAGTATCCCCCCAGCCCTCCTCACTGCCTTCTCACATTGCTTGCCCACCTGTAGGTCATCTGATATAATTATTCCTAAGTCTCTTTCAATTTTTGTTGTTGACTCACCCCCCATTGTGTACTCATCCCCTGGGTTTTTGTTTCCCAGATGCATTACCTTGCACTTCTTTGCATTGAATCTCAGCTGCCACATATTTGACCATTCCTCCAACCTTGCCAAGTCCCTTTTCATTCTTTCCACCCCACCTTGTGCATCAACCCTGTTGCAGATCTTTGTGTCATCTGTAAAGTGGCATACCTTTCCTTCCAGGTGCTCTCCAATGTCACTTATAAAGATATTAAAGAGGACTGGTCCCAGTACCAAACCCTGTGGTACCCAGCTAGTTAACCTCCTTTCTTCACTGTGGACTCTGTTTGCTATTACTTTTTGCGTCCTGTTGTCCAGCCAGTTTTTTATCCAGGCTACCACCTTGCGACCCACTCCAAGGCTGGCTAACTTGTATATTAATCTTTTGTGTGAGACTGTGTCGAATGCCTTGCTCAAATCTAGGTAGGCCATATCCACAGTCTCTCCCTGGTCTACTACTTTGGTCACCCAGTGAAATAAATCTATTAGGTTCGTCTGACATTACCTTCCTGCTGTGAAACCATGCTGCCTTGGGTCCTGTGCCCCACTGGCCTCTAGGTACTCAACAATTCTTTCCTTCAGGAGTGATTCCATCATTTTCCCTACCACTGAAGTCAAACTAACTGGCCTGTAGTTTCCTGCCTCTGCCCTGCTCCCACTTTTGTGAAGTGGAATCACATTTGCCCTCCTCCAGTCCTCAGGTACCGCTCCATCCTTCCAGGATTTGTTAAAGAAAGTAATCAGTGGTGTTACTAGTTCTGCCCTTAGTTCTTTTAGTATTCTTGGGTGAATCCCATCAGACCCCATTGCTTTGTCCACCCTCAGTTTCAGGAGTTCTTTCAAAACCCTTTCTTCTGTGAATGGACTGGTATTGACCCCCCTATTCAGAGTTTCTCCCTTGTTTGGTTTAGGCACCTCCCCCTTCTCATCTTTTGTGAATACTGAGCAGAAATATTTGTTCAGTATCCCTGCTTTTTCACTGTTACCCTCTGCCCACATTCCCTCTCCTTTATTAAGTCTCTGTATCCCTCCCTTGGTCTTTCTTCACTCCCTAATGTACCTATAAAAGGTTTTATCCCCCTTCTTAAAAGAATTGGCTATATTTTCCTCAATTTGTGCCTTTGCTATTCTGACCTCCTTCCCTACCTCCTTCTGCTTTAAGTGATAAAGTTCTCTGTCCTGCACCTTCTGTGTTTCCTTACATTTCCTGAATGCTATCCTTTTCTCCTTAACCATCCCTGCCACCTCTTTTGAGAACCATAGTGTTTTTTTCCTTCATTTTGTTTTATTGATTTGCTTCACACAAAAGCGTGTTGCCTCTGCGATGGCTGTTTTGATTATTCCAGATTGTTCCTCCACCCCTCCTTCTTGCCCATTTGCTAGTGCTTTTCAAAGGCACTCTCATTTTCCCAAAGTCAGCCTTCCTAAAGTCCAATACTCTTGTTTTTGTATGGCTTGACTCTATGGCTGTGTTTATTGTGAACCACACTGTTTGGTGGTCACTTGTTCCCAGATGGCTACCCACTTCTAAATCTGAGATCCTTTCTCCTTCCCCATTTGAGAGTAACAGGTCTAAGATTGCTCCCTCCTGAGTGGGTTCCAACACTAGCTGTCTGAGGTATGCCCCCTGTAGGGCATCAAGAATGACCCTGCTCTTGGATGTGCCTGCAGCGAAGGTACTCCAGTTAGCATCTTAGCTAGGTCAGCTAAAAAGCTCCTGCCAAGGCTGTTAAACTAGATTTAGTATCTGCATGTGGTTCTTGGCCCTTCCATCACTTTCTTGTTTGTCCTACACCGGGGACTGGGAAGTGTTTGGGGAGTAGTGGCCCCATGTGGCTAATTATTTCTGTTCTAAATCCTGCCTTCACCGTAGACAATCCTCTGAGTATTTGTCACCTTGATTTAGTTTTTAAATGTCTGTCTGGCTTGTCCCACTATTCAGTGTTGTTTCATTGTTACTGCATTATGCAGACCTATGTGCAGGTACACTTATTACTACTACTCTGTTTACTGACCTACGTACAGGTCCATGCTTGCTTATGCAATTGATTGCTCATGCCTACTGCATCCTCTCGACTTTGGTGTCTGCTGCACTTAATCTGCTTTTGACCTTGCAAGGTTTCAGCTGTCACTGTTAGTTATGATCAGCACACCAGTGCTCAATCAGCTTGACAGCTTCTCAGCTCTCAGTCTAATTCTGGGGCATGACAGCCATTCTATTCTGGTGCAGGGTTCCTGCAGCCGACGGTCTCGCTCTGCATTTAGTCCGCATCTTCAGCATGTCCAACTTGGGGTGGGATCCTTCTCACCTGGCCCATAGCTGGGAATGTCCTCACCATGGGCTTGTCTTAAGCTGACTGCTACATGACAGCAGTTCCTGGTGTAGAATTTAAGACTAGCAGTGAAGGCTGGTTATGATGATCTCCTTTGGCTATAGTGTTCCTCTATAACAGTTGTCCATGGACTTTAGTGGTTTCCCTAGCAAAGCACCTTCACCGCACTCTCCCTACGACTGCCTCTGGTTCATCTGGTTTGAGTTTAGGGTGGGTAGGCCAGGTGAGTGCCTCAGCAGTCGTTGCTTTCCTACTCCACCTTGGTTGCACATATTGTTGCAGAGTTTTCTCACAACCTTTCACGGCGTTCCCGCTAGAGAGTTTGAGTGAGAGCCTTCCTCCAAAGTGGAATATTTTCCACTTCCCTTTCATTGGGTTTTCCAAATTGCAGCTGCAGAGCTGTCACTAATTAAACTATCCCAAGCCGGGAAGGAAGGCGACATAGGCCTTGGATCCCCAGTGATTTCCTCCTTACAGGGTTTTTTTCTCTCCTCCTCCTCCTCCTCCTCCTTTGCCTCGGATCATAACTGTTAGTTAGCATAGTAGTGTCCCCTAGTTTCTTTAGGTAGGTTCCCCTGTTGGATGGAGGTGGAGGATGTCCTGCCATTCCCTCTCTCCTTAGAGGATCCCCTCATTCTCAATGCAAACTATCGGTATCATGCTACGCAAACCTGGGCATTTCATTACGTTATCAAACTGAGCATCTCATTATGTTATCAAGCTGTCTATACTTCTCTACTACTACATTACAGTTAGAGCTCATATGTCACAGTTACTGCTTGCTCATAACCTTCGTGTCACCTCATTCTTTGGGATATGATTGTACTACATTTTGGGGGGATTCCTAAGGTACCTTTATCCACGGGAGTTGTCCCATGGCACCTCTAGGGGTGGAACCCTCTCTGAGGGATTCCTTGCCTTTTGTACCCCTATGGATGGTAATTCCTCTAGAATAGAGAGTGCGAATGGCCAAAATCAAGCTAACACAGTTGCACAAGCATAACACAATACTGGCTGCACAGGACATTGAATTGGAAAGGCTTTGTCTGGAATTCAATGGCCAAGCAGCCAGCCACTCACACTTCCTGAGATATATAAGCAGTTCCTCTCAGCCTCATTGTGAAGCACTTTTTTTTTGCCCATCCTCCTCCAGTGGCAGCACTTCTCTCCTTAGGGGGATTCCTAAGGTACCTTTAGCCACGGGAATCATCCCGTGACGCCTCTAGGGGTGGAACCCTCTCTGAGGGTTACTTGTCTTTCGTAACCCTACGGGGTGGTATTTCCTCTGGAATAGAGAGTGTGAATGGCCAAAATCAAACTAACACAGTTGCACAAGCATAACACTATACTGGCTGTGCTGGTGCTAAATCATTGAATTTATATTATATACAAAGCAAAAACCTTATGCATAGATGATCAGAAAATGTACTAATGCACAGATTATCAGAAAAAAGTTTATTGCATAAATTATGTGGAAAAAGATTAAACCAATATTGCACAATCTTTTGTCATTTACACCTCATACATTGGTGGCACTTGAGAGGAAATTAGTTGTCCCTTATTGTCTCATCACTAACCATTCACAGCAATTCAAACTTTTATTTTTTATTTGATTTTGTAACCTCTATCAGTTTGTGTTGTTTTTCATGAAAATGCATAGAACTGTGAATAGGTGTGCTGAAAATTACATTTTACCTGTAGCTTAGCCTTTGCTAAACTGGCATTTCAGCACATTTCAGAGGTTACAGCTAGTGCCACAAGCAGTGGGTGTTTGCAATTTAAACCAGCTAACTTTTATTTATTCCTGCAGCAGACTTCAAGATGGGGACTCAGACAGAGGTTTGAGTGGGAATTCGGGACCTAACTGGAGTGGACCAATAGGAGCTCATCAGGAAGCCCAGGTTCAGTTTTAAAATCAAGTTCAGAGAAAGCTTCAGGGTGCATTTCAGGGGTTACAGCTAGGGCCACAAGCAGGAGGTGTCTGCAATTTAAACCAACTAACTTATTTCTTCCAGCAACAGACATCAAGATGGGGACTCAGACAGAGGTTTGGGTGGAAAGGCAGGACCTAATCAGGAGGCCTAGACTCCAGTATCTGTTCAGCCACTCCTAACAAGTCCCATTCATGTATATGTCCCATAACATGAGTGAAACAGAACTGGAGTGGAACAGTGAAGAGACTGGGGTCTTAGGCATCCTCAGTTGACAGCAGGCATGCAGGGAACTCTGTCAGTCCAGTAAAGTAAGGTAAACTACTGGTTTAATTGTTGCTGCCTGTTTAAAGGAAGTACTGTAAGTAGGTTAGGGGGAACAGCTGTTGTAGGGAAGGGGGAAAAGTCCATGAAGTTTTTTTAAGTAAAGGGTAAACAAAAATCAACAGCAGTGTGGGAAGACAGGTAATACCCTATCTATGGTAGGGGAATAAAGCTAGTATAAAAAAAGGCAAATATCCTAACACCCTATTAAAGGTCAAGTTACAAAGGGGCAAGAAAAGGGAATTGTAGACAAACTGTATCTAGGGTAAGGGTTCAGACACACCAAAGAGGTAGGCAAAACACAAGAGGGTAGAGTGAAGCCAAGAGGGGGATAGACATATGAAAGTATAAGGACAGCGGAAAGGCAGGGATGAAAGTAGTAAGAGGATAAGTCATCAGGCATGGGAGGGGTGCAGTGTAATGAGTGTGGGGTCACAATCTTTAGACACTTTCTGGAGATTGAGGTGTTGCCCCATGTGCAGGCACCTCTCTGAGCAGAGACCAGAGGTCATTGGACTCTGGTTCAAACTAGAATGAGTACAGGGAACTGTTTACCTCCTTAAGGGGGCCACCAAGGTTGCCACTGTTCCCTCAAAAAATGCCAGTAAAGAGGTAGAACAGCTGGGCCTCAGTGGGCTCCAGGAAGGTGGTGAGAGAAAGAAAGGAGAGCACCCCTCAGACCTTACTGCTGCACAATTCCTTCACCATTCTGGTGGGAGGGAGAGCCAGGAGGAACACCTGAGGCAGTAGTACTAGAGGAAGTGAAGGGGGGGTTAATGAAGGAGACCTCAAGTGGGAGAGAGAGGCCTACAGCCAAGGAGGAGCCAGTTGCTGGTGGGGGACTGCATAGTAGGAGGATAGAACTGGGGGGCAGGGGAAGGAAGGGAGAGGGTAGTAAAGTGCCTGCTAGGTGCTTTGACAGGGAGGACTGGAAAGTGGATCATACAGATCACAAGGGAAGAGGGGGTGGAGGGAGCTTGATGTCATTGTCCATCTGTGGATGAACGACCTGGCAAGTGATGATGCAAGGGAGGTGCAGTACAGGTTTATGCGGCTGGGGAGGGGCCTATAACTGGTAGCTCACATGGTGACTTTCACTGAGGTGCCACTTGTGTATGGCTGGGGGAAACAAGGGAACTCTGCACCATGTCTTTCAACAAGTGATTAAAGAGGCTGGCCCGGTGGCACTGAGGTGCTGGATGCCACATCTCGTGCTATGCTAGTGACCCAAGTTCGAGAACAAGCTCGGGTGCTGGGGGTTGGCAGGAAGCAGGCGAATTGAGCACCCTCTGGGCTGCTGTCCCTGTTGGGGGAGAATCGGGGGAGTCCTGGTATTTCAGCGGCTTCTGGTGCAGACCGGGAGTGCTGCAGCATGCTGGGCAGAACACAAGTAACGTGGTCTGATGCAAGGCAGGGTTGCCGTATGCCCACATGGTGGGGAGATGCAAGCACCAGAACAAGGAAAAAGCCCGATTGGCAGGGGTAGGAGACGACACCTGCGCCCATGCCCCTGCTGGGTCCAGCCTGCCTGACCTCCCAGGTTCCTCCACCCGGGTCCTCACCCACACCGCAGACTAAGAAGAGTGCCCAAGGGAAGGGCGGCCACACCCCAGAGTGGTTAAGCTGGGAGTGCCAAGTGTGGTATCGAAGAGGAGGAGAAATAAGGTACAGGCAAGGAGGACTTCAGGATGTGCAGAAACTGGCAAGATGCCCGAGAGGGGCCCCTGCTGACCGTGACCAGAGGGAAAAATAAGTGTAACAAAAAAAACCAAAAAAAAAAACAAGTGATTAAAGGCATGGTAAAGGGAGGAGGGTTTTGGCTACATAGGGGACTGCGGTCCCACCTGGGGGTATGGAGGCCTGTATAAAATCCTGGAGGGGAACAGCAGTCCAGGGTGGATGATTTAATTTCTACTGTGATGGGCATTTAACTAGCCAAGGGAGAGGCAGAAAGACTGAGGAGGCAGAGATTGCCCCCCCCCCGCAAAGCTAGAAAACCAGGGAAGAGAAGTCCAGGGGGGAAAACCCCTCATGGGTTGAGGGAGGCAAGGACAAGGAGGAGGATAGGGCTGGTGGGTCAGAGGGAAGAACTAAAGTTGGGGGAAAGAGTAAGGAGAGTAGGCAGAGAAATAGTGAAAAGAGGGAGCACAGGACTGGTGAAATGGAAGGGGCGAGGGATGGAACAGGAACATGGTACAGGTTAGGAGAGGGAGGGACAAAGAGAATGGGAGCCATGTGTGCCAATGCCAGGAGCCTAGCAAACAACTTTCTGACCTTGAGGTGATCACTGCAGAGACAGATCTGGATCTTGTGGCCATAAGGGAGTTATGGGTACACTGACAACAACAGCTGGGCAAGCTGTAAACAAGCTGGGCAGTACAGAGGTGGGATCCAGGGTGGTAAACTAGGTCTGAAACTGACTGAGTGATAGGATGCAGAGGGTGGTGGTGAACAGAGTCCAATCCAAAGAGAAGAGGGTGACCAGCGGGGTCCTGCAGAGATCAGTGCTAGGACCAGTCCTCTTTAACGTCTTCCTAAGCGACATTGCAGAAGGACTGGAGGGGAAGGTATGCCTCTTTGCAGTTGACACACAGATCTGCAACAGGGTGGACACTCCAGGAGGACTGAAGAAAATGAGAAGGGATCTCAGCAGACTTGGAGTGGTCAAGGGGGTGGCAGCTAAGATTCAATGCAAAAAAGTGCAAGATCATGCACTTGGGGACAGAAATGTATGGGAGGAGTTTATGATTGGGGGAGGGGGTACTGATGGCCACAAAACAGGAAAGGCATCTGGGAGTAATCATATCTGTTGACCTAAAGGCTACAAAACAATGTGAGAAGGCTGTGAAGAGAGCCAGTGGAATGCTGGGGTGCATATGGAGAGGTATCTCCAACAGAAGGAAGGAGGTGGTGATGCCACTGTACAGAACGTTGGTGAGACCTCATCTCAAGTACTGTGTTCAGTTCTGGAGGCCACATCTCCAGAAGGACATAGAGTAGAAGCAGTTCAGAAAAGGGCAACAAAAATGGTGAAGGGGCTGCAACAGAAGCCATATGAAGATAGACTAGCGGACCTTAATGTGTACTCTCTGGAAGAGAGGAGAGAGGGGGAGATATGATAGAGAATTTTTAAATACCTTAAGAGTATCAATAAGGTGCAAGAGGGTAGCATCTTTCAGAAAAGAAGATGTTCAAGAACAAGGTGCCCTGATATGAGAATATAAGGGGGGGGGGGTAGACTTGGGGGTAACATGAGGAAGTATTTTTTCACTGAAAGTTTGGTGAATACATGGAATAGCTTACCAGCAGAGGGTGTGGCAGCAAATACGGTGGGGGAGTTCAAGAATGAATGAATGGATAGACATAAGGGAACCCTAGCAATAGGAAAGAGGGGGTAAGCCGCAAATCACTTAGGATCTGCAGATAGGAAATAGGTAGGGAAAATGGGCAGACAAGGTGGGCCAAGTGCTCCTTATCTGCCATCAAATTCTCTGTTTCTATGGGAAGTGGCCATCCCAGATACATCATGTTCTGGAAGGACAGGTCAGAGAGGAAAGGCAGGGGGGTTATATGTGAGGGAACGTATAAAGGCAACTGAGATACAGGGCCGTCAGGGGGATAAGGGAAGGCTGGGGGTGCTATGGGCTAGCATAGAAGACAGGATCAGTGGCCTTTATTCACATGGGGGTAGATTACAGACCGCTGACACAGGAGAAGGAATTAGAGCTTTGGGGAATGCCAATAGCAAACTGGTAAGCAAAGGGTAGTACTGATTTTTTTTTGGGGGTGGAGCTTTAATCTGCCAGATCAGGGCATTCTGGCCACAGCTACAACAATAAACAGGGCTATCTTCAACTCCCTACAAGGTGGGTTTCTCAGGCAGCTGGATACGGAAATCAGTAGAAATAGGGCAGTGCTGAACCAGATATTTACAAACAGGAGACAGCACTACAGATGTCACAGTGGGTAGTTGCCGGGGTACAGGTGATCACTGTACAGTGTGGTTTGACATATGAATTGGGCAGAAGAAAAAAAACACACAAAGATGAGAGTCCTAGACTTCAGGAAGGCAGATTTTAAAGAAATGGGAAACTACCTTAGTACATACCTCAAAGGGGTGATGGTTGGGTGTGTGGAGACTCAATGGAGAAGGATTAAGGAGCCAATAGCCAAGGCAACAGCATGCTGTGAAAGAAATGGACAAGGGAAGGATGAGGAAGGATCCATGACTGGTCATCGACAATTTTGCTGTTGAATGACCAGACAGCAAAACCGGCAGGTCAACTGCTTTTTGCGGTCAGCTGCCGGTTTCCAACATCATGAAGTGTTTTCTTCAGGTTGGCTATGCTCCCCGCATCCCCCCACCACTAACTATAATCAACTCTAAGGCGGATCGGATTTGGGAGGGTGCAAGACCCCCAACAGACAGTGCCAGGTTCCAGCATGGACACTACAATGATGTGGCACTGTAGTCACTGTAATGTAATTCTTTGCTGGGGTGTCGCTGTTGGGGGGGTATACGGATGAGGAAGAGGCTGCTATGGTTCTCCAAGGAGGAGGCAAAGGCAGTGAGGGAGAAGAACATTGCATTTAGGAAGTACAAAGAGACCCGAACAGAATTAGATGAGGAGGTATACCTGGTAAAGCAAAGGGAGACAGGAAGGAAGGTGAGGGCAAGCAAAGAGGTCAGAAAAGGAGACAAGATCTTCATCAGGCATGTGAATGAAGAGAAGAAGACAAAGGGAGGAATTGTGAGAATCAGAAGGGCTGGGGGGACTATGCAGAGGAAGATCCAGAGAAAGCTGACATTTTAAATGATTACTTCTGCTCAGTCTTAACAGTAGATGGAGGGGAAAGGGCAAGCTTGTAGTAGAAAGCACCAGGGGTAGGGGGAAATAGACACAAGTTCATTCTTGGTAGAGAGAGTCCAGAAGGGATTGGAAGCCCTAAAGGAGAATAAGGCAATAGGGCCGGATGGGATTTACCAAAGGGTCCTAAATGAACTGAACATGGTGTTAGTCACCTCCCACCCCGGCAATGCTATTCAGCACCTTATTGAAGATGGGGGTAGTTCCAGAGGACTGGAGAAGGGTTGGTGTGGTCCCTCTGCATAAAAGCAGCACCAGGGAGGAAGCTGGCAGCTACAGGCCAGTCAGTCTCACATCTGTGGTGGGGAATTTAATGGAGACCCTACTGAAGGAAGAGATCCTGGAGTACAGTTCTTGGATGCTAATGGGCTACAGGACCACTGGCGGCATGGTGAGGTCATATCAAACAAATCTCTTTGAGAGAGTTACTAGGGACATGGAAAAAGTGAGAGCAGTGGATGTGGCATATCTGGACGTCAGTAAGGATTTCAACACTGTGCCAGCCTGGGATTAGGGGAGAACATGATAAGCTGGGTATCTAACTGGTAGAAGGATAGCAGGCAAAGGGTGGTGGTAAATGGCAGACACTCAGGGGATGGAAGAGTGACTAGCTGAATGCCAGAAGATTAGTGCTGGGACTGGTCCTCTTCAATGTTTTCATAAGTGACTTTTCTGAGGAGCTGGAGGGGAAGGAGTCTCTTTTTGCAGATGATACAAAAATCTGCAACAGGGTGGACACTCAGGAAGAGGTGGAGAGAATGCAAAGGGATCTGTGGAAACTAGAGTAGTGATCTAGGGTGTGGCAGCTGAGTTTCAATATCACAAAATAAAAGGTTATGCAGCATGGGTGGGGAAACCCAGGAGCTGTGTATAAGTTGGGAGGAGAGGTACTCACATTCGCAAGCAAGAAAGAGACCTCATGGTCATGATATCTGATGACTGCAGGTTAGCTGGTCAGTGTGACAAATCAGTGGGAAAGCCTAGTGGGACACTGAGGTGCACTGGGAGGGGGATTTCTAGCAGGAGGGGGAGGTGGGTGGTGTTGCTATTTTATCACTCACTGGTGAGGCCCCACCTGGAGTACTGTATCCAGTTCTTGAGGCTGTACCTCTGCAAGGATGTTGACAGGCTATAGGTAGTACAGAGGAGAGCAACCAAAATGGTACAATGGTTGCATGAAAAGCCATATAATGTAAGGCTGCAGGAACTAAACACATACTCTATGGACGAGAGGAGAGCAAGAGGGGCCATGATTGAGATCTACAAGTATCTCAAAGGGGTAAACATGGTGCAAGTGAGGTATCTCTTTCAGAGAAATAAAGGCACTAGAACATGAGGGCATGCAATGAAGCTGAAGGGGGTAGTTTAAGAGAAATACTTTGTCATGGAAAGGGTGATAGATGACTGGAACAGCCTGCCAGATCAGGTAGTGGGGGCAAAAACTGTGGGAAGCTTCAAGCTCATGTGGAATAGACATGGGGCAAACTGAATAGATGAAGGGGGCAGGGAGGGATGCAGGTGATCAAATAGGGTCAGAGGTATAGGAATAGGCAGGGTAAAGTGGCAGAATAGATGGGTCTACTGATCCCTTTTTGCTGACAATGTCTATGTTTCTATGTTGTCAGACATGCAGTTTCTTTCATCTGTCTAACAATTCACCATAATTGAAAAAACTCACTCTACAAAGCTGTTGCTGAAAGTTACAGATAGAAACAGTGCCTTCTGGAACAATATCTGGCATTCTGGTGCCTAACTAAACATTGTCATCCATTTCTCTGCCACAGACCCAATCATACCACATCATGCTATATTAAAAAGGGAACAGTCAGTGGTAAGAGCCCCATCTCCAAGTGTGTGGCTGGTCCCAGTTTGCACTTTATACGCCAAAAAAAAAAAAAAAAATATTTTTTACTGCAGTGTAGTAGATTGCATCTGATTTATCCTGCTGACTCCCAATCTGTTTGTTGTAACCAGAAATCCCTCAATTCCCCACTGATGTTGTCAGGGCTGGGCTGCTGCAGTGGGATATTGAATAGCCTGCAGAGCATGTTAGAGCTTTTATAAGCTCCGATCAGCTGTTTGTTGGTCCTGCTGTTTTCCTGGGGCTTAGTATAGTTCTCTGTGGCTGTACGTAGCCCCAGGAGACAGTAAGACCAACAAATAAAAGACCAAGGGCTAGAGTCACAAAATGTTGCAAACCACAGTGCAAAAGTTTACATTGCAGTTTGCATTTGCCCAGCTGTCCAACGCTGCTGTTCACAGTTGGGTAGTGTACCACACTATCCAACTGAAAATAGGGTTAGGTCAAGTCAGTGGTAACCCCAGTACCACTAGTGCTAACCCCACTAGCATCACCCTGACATGCAGCCAGGACCGTGGCCCCACAATGAATAGCGCAGGTGCGCTATGTCCCGTTCACAAAAGCAGCTATGTAAATGAGACCGTTGGGTATGCAAGGCACTAACTAGCCATTTGCATGTCCATTATGGGCCCATTTGCATATGACCCATTTAGCATACTCCCCCACCCCATGCCCCAGAGGCAGTCTGTTTTGGTCCACATCCCCACTGATCGCCGGCCCAAGAGTAAAGACATACATTTCCCTGGTGCTAGTGGTCCCCTCTGCTGATTGCTGGACTGATCAGAAATATGGAATGTATCCCTGGTGCTAGTGTGTCCCCCCCGACTGCGATCAACAGCCCAATTGTACAGGAATATGAATCCTTGGTGCTGGTGGTCCTCTCCTGCCGATCGCCAAACCAATGCTACCACACATCTGTCCCTTGTGTCTAGTGGCCTCCCCCACCCAATCCTTCACCCAGTATCTTTAACCATTTTCCCTGGTGGCCAGTGGTCCCTTTCTGCCCCTTGACCTGATCACCTGCCTAATTTATGGATACATATTCCCAGGTGACCAGTGGTCCCTCCCCGCACCCGATCACCCGCCCGATATCTTTAACCATTTTCGATGGTGGCCAGTGGTCTCTCTCCCCTCACCCAATGCCCACTTGATGTAATGTACTGTTATCCCTGGTATCCAGTGGTCCCTCCCCCCACCTGATCACCTGCCCAATATATTGAACCATTTTTCCTGGTGTCCAGTGGTCCTGCCATCTCACCAGATCACCTGCTCAATGTACAAATACATATTCCCTGGTGGCCAGTGGTTCTGCCCACATTTAATCCCCTGTATAAGGCAAGAACACCATTCCCTGGTGTCTAGCGGACCCTCCTCTCTATCCCCGATCACCTGTAAAAGAAAGGTTACCTATTCCGTGGTCTCTAGCAGACCTTTCTCCCTATCCCTGATCACCTGTAAAAGAAATGTTACCCATTCCCTGGTGTCTAGTGGATCCCCCAATCCCTAAACCACTGTAAATTAAATGTTACCCATTCCCTGGTGTCTAGTGGACCCCCCTTCCCCCCACCTGTCAGGTTGTGCTCCATCACCCTACTCCCCTCCATCCTGACCCCAAATTGACAACTGGCACAGCCTTCTGCTCTTCACTACGGCCAGCTGCTGACTGAGCCATTAATGAGTATGTACAGCACACAGTACATGCTCACTGACAGCTTAGTTGGTGGCCTGCTGTGGTAGGGAGTAAAGGACTGGGCTGATCTCCATCTTGGGGTCAGGATGGGGAGAGCAGGGTGGTGCAGCACTACCTACTGGGGTGGGGGAGCAAGGGGTCTGCTAGACATCAGGGAATGGTGACATTTCATTTACAGGGGATCGGGGATGGGAGACTCTGCTTGACACCAGAAAATGGATAACATTTCTTTTACAGAGGATCAGGATTAGGGGTCCAATAGATACCTGGGAATGGGTAACATTTCTTTTACAGGGCATCGGGTATAGGGAGGGGGTGTTCGCTAGACACCAGGGAATGGTGTTCTTACCCTATACAGGGGATCGGGACAGGGATGGGACCACTGGCCACCAGGGAATATGTTAGTTAACCTCAGTGAGGGATCGGGTGGGGGGTGGGACCTCAGGCAAAGGACTGGTTGGGGAGGCAGGACCACTGGACTCCAGGGAATATGTATTCGTACATTGGGTGGATGATAGGATGAGAGGAGGGACCACTGGTTACCAAGGAAAATGGATGAAGATATTGGGTGAGGCATTAGGTGGGGACGACCACAGGGAACCAAGAAAAGATGTGTGGTAACATTGGTCCAGCGATCAGTGGAAGGGGGACCACTAGCACCAGGGATACATATTTCTGTACAATTGGGCCAGTGACTGCGAGGTGGGGGGAGTGGTCACTGACACAAGGGATACATTCTATATTTCTGATCAGTCCAGCAATAGATGGGGTGGGACCACTAGCACCAGTGAAATGTATGTCTTTTCTCTTGAGCTGGCAATGGGGGGGGGTGCTACAGTATCTCTGCCAACCACTAGGGCTGCATGGGATAAAGGCAAGGTTTCAGTCAGTGTTATTTGCTCCTCACAAGGGGACCATGCAAAAGGCCCTTGCACAGAACAAATGCTCTGTGAATTGGACTGTGCTGATATTCAGGTCCCTTCCCCCTCATTTGCATTGCGGACCCCTCCACACATCGCTCATGTGCAAACCCAGTTTGGGCATGTAAACTGGGCTTCTGTGAATAGCACCTCGGCCCAACACCTGGTTTGTCTGTGCAAAATTGGGTTTGCACCCAGTCAAAGATTTGTGACTCCTGCCCCAGAGCTTATAAATACTCTAACATGCAGAGCAGGCTATTTAATCTTCCACAGCTGCAGCCTAACTCTGTTGCCAACTGCAGGAGATTCTGGGATTTCTGGGTACAGTGAATGTCAGCTTGGGAGTCAGCAGGATCAGCTTAATACAGTCTACTACTATACTGCAATAAACAGTAAGTAAAAAACCATTTTTTTGCACACAAACTACAACTTAGGAACAGCCCCACATTAGGGTGTGGGTTTCCTCGTGCTGACTAATCACATTTAAAGAGAAGGTCCCCTCAGCCTTTTATTCTGTTCACCTGTGTAGTTAGCAGGCATGAACAGTGATTGCCTGTACTGTACCCTCCCAATTTCATTAGGATTTAAATTTAAATGAAGGTACCTAAATCTGGTGTGAAAACTTGCTTGACTCCATTGCAAAGGTCATGACCCGACTCATGTAAGGCATCCTGGAATTTTCTGATGTTTTAGTGCTAAAGCATGCAGAAGTTATATTGTATCAGTCAGTGCTGTTGCCGTCTGCTGCAGTCCAAATGTTCTTGTCTTATGCTGGCCATAAAACTTTTCACGGCATAATAAGTGCCTTGCTGTTTTCTGTAGTTTAATGTGTATTTGAGTTGCATAAAATGCTTTAAGAGACTACAAAGACTTCACAAGACATGTAACAGAACTGAATGAGAATATAACTTCTGCTAGCTTGTGCAGGTATGCATCATGAACTTCCATAATGCCTTGCATAGGTGGGGTCATGACCTTTGTAATACAGACAAACAGGTTTTCACACCCCAGTAAAACAGAGTGAAGCAACCTCATTTATATTAAATTAGGATGAGATTAGGGGGATGCAAGAGAGGGAATTACTGTTGATGCCTACAAATTACACAGGTGTACAGAAAATAGGATGAGGTCTTTCCCTTTAAGCAGATAACACTCTCAAAGTCCTGGTGATCTGCAGAACTTCTACACAGTGTATCTTCTCCTGACAGTTCTGGCTTGCTAATTGCTATGATATGAATTACTTGCAGAAGTCTGCTTTTAAAGTCAAACCACTTCAAATATGTGATGGCATGGCTATAAAATACATGGACAATTCTATCTTTAATGTTCCCTGTAAAGTTTTGCCGTGAAGCAGTCAGTCTACAGTATATCCAAAAAAAGTTATATTCTAGTAGCACAAGAAAATGCTACCAAGTTAAAGAGAGCCCCCCTGAAAAAACAGGATAATTCTCCCCCAGCCAGGTCAACAGGCTGGAGACTCACTCCTGTATCTGCTCCTGCCTATTAAACTTTTACATACACATTGCTACTGTGTGACTCCATGCCTCCACTCTGTGATTTTTAAAAGACATCTACACTAAAGGGTAAATAAAATAGCTTCAGACAGTAAGAACTACTCTATTAATTGAATTTGTGTCACATATAAATATCACACTGGACTCAAATCAGAGTGGTTTGAAGTTTCAATTGCAGCAAAAGAAAAAGCAATAAAATATTAAGCAAACACATGTTTAACAGCATTTTTTAGCTTCTGAAAACATGTGGATGAAAAAAAAGGAACCCGGCTTATAAAATAATCTCAATCTGCCATGAATTTCCTATTTTTAAAACACAAAATTCATAAAATAATCCATGTCATTTTCCTCTGCATCACCTACAAATCACACTGTGCTTGGAGCACTCTGCAAATCCCTAATTCATCATAAAACATATCATGAAGTAGCATTTATGTAGTATGGGTGACAGAAATCATTAATGTTTGCTTCAGGAGCTCCTTGCATGTCCTTATTACATCATAAACCAAATCACTGTGATGCAGTATTTACATTGCACGGGGGATGGAGATAGATTCTTGAATAGTCACACACACTATAAATGCTTGTGCCAAAAGAAAATCTAATCAAACAGCACAGCAGACGCACATACATTTTCTAACTAAAGAAAAAGGACTGTTGAAATACAGTGATTAAATTAACATACCTTAATGCCCATCTTAAAAAGTGTATGCTATTGGTAGTGCCTCTGTTTTGCACCACAGTGTGTGGGTGTGGGTATGTGTGTAGGTGGGGGGGGCAGGGTTCTAATTTCTTCCTCTGTCTCCAGTCTCTTCAGGCAAGCATTGGGGTGGGTGTGCTGCTTCTTCTGCTGGTAATATGCCTTTTTCCACTTAGCCGACTCCTTTCCTGTCCAAGTCTGCTCTTTCTCCCTCTATGGTGGTGGCTGTCCATTTTTATGCTTGCTTGCACGCATGTGCAAGAAACATAGTGCTACCATATGAAGTTTCGTAGGTGTGGCACCTCGCTTCCAATGCCCTGCTCATTGTTGCAGGCACAGCCTCACTGCTCCAATAAATGTCTGAGCTGTCTATGACAGTAGTTCAGATGCAGTGGTGTACAGTTCCAAGCAAAACACCACTACAATCAGTGGTGGTAATGTGTAGGCAATTTACATACTGCTGTTGGCAGTATGCAAAGTGCCTACACGTCGGCGCTGCATTGGAACAGCTGTCATAGACAGCTCCTTCCCCCTCCCAACAAACACCCAAGTAGCACACTGGGAGCCCTCCCCAGCATGCTCATGCGCTCTCCCCCCACACTGTATGGCCGACGGGGGTGCCCAATCCCCATCAGCTCCACTGCCCCCCCAACATACTTCCATGTGCCATGCTGGGAGCCCACCCGAGCATGGCAACAGTCCGCATGGCTGATGGGGGTGCCCAATCCCCTGTCGGCTCCACTGACCCTCCCCAAACAACCTTCCAGCTGCCACACTGGGAGCGCACCCCAGCGTGGCAAAAGTCCCACATCGTCTTTCAAAAAAAAAAAAAAAAAACACACCTGTAAGAAAAAACGGTCCCTCGTTGACTGTCTTGTCCCCTCCCCCAACCCACGCCCACTCTCTGAGTACCCCACCTCCCCACACCCCATACTTCCCTCCGAAGGATGACGCGACGATCTGCGGTGGACCGGGAACACGTCTGCACTCTTCAAAGCCAACCACTAACTGAAGAAATGCCGGTAAGCTGTATAACGGCATAAATGTTTTTTTTTCAACTTTGGTGCATATTTTGGGCATTTTTGGGAATTTTTTTCACCAAAGTTTCAATATGGGGTTCTTGGGTTCCCACCTCATGAACTCAGTCACTGTCATTTTATTTGGTCCTGAAAGGTGATTTTGTGGTCACTGCGTGGAACCACCTTTTGGGACGGAGTTATGAAATGACAGTGTCACAGTTCATGAGGTAGGCCCTCAAAAACCCTATGTTGAAAATTTGGTGAAATAATTCTCAAAAATGACTGTTTTACGAGCTCGCATTGGGTAGTTCCTACACACGCTCAGAACTTTGAGAATTTGTAATATTTTCACTCCAGATTTTCAACATTGACATTTTACCACACCTCCTTATGAACAGTACAGCTGTCATTTTCGCATCTCTCTCAAAATGCATTTTTGCACATGTAGCGCACATTGGCGAGGTCAGTTTGCGAAATCAATGTTTGGGACACATTATGAAAATCACAGTGACACTGTTTATGAGCAGAGGTGTTAAAATGGCTATGTTGAAGATTTGGTGACAAAAGTCCATAAAATGACTGTTACGTGCATGCATTGTGCAATGCCCACGCACCCTCATAAGTTCAAGAATTTGTAATATTTTCACTCCAGATTTTCAACATTGACATTTTTCCACACCTCCTTATGAACAGTACAGCTGTCATTTTTCACACCCTGGCCAAAATTTGTTTTCGCACATCCAACGCAAAATAGCGTGGTCGCAGTGGGAAATTAGTGTTCGGGATAGATTAAGAAAATTACAGTGACACTGTTCATGAGCGAAGGTCCCAAAATACCTATGTTGAAAATCTGCTGGAACAAATCCTCAAACTAATTACATTTCAGGTGTACATTGTGCAGTTTCTATGCACACTCGTGACTTCACCAGTTTTTTTATGTGTTCACTCCAGATTTTCAACAATGCCATTTTTTTACACCTCCTCATGAACAGTACACCTGTCACTTTTCACATCCTGTTCAAAATGCATTTTCGAACCTGTGGCACCAAATGGCGCAGTCGCTGTGCAAAATCACCTTTCGCCTAACAAACTGATAATGTCACTGTTCATTCAGTGGGGTCACAAAAAGCCCATGTGGAAAACTTGGAGTAAAAATACCAGGAAATGCCCAGGGCATTAGGGTTTTCTACCATAATGCCCTACCCTGTAGGGACTGACAGGTGTCAGTGGTGTGACTTGGGATTGTCGACAGTAATGCTCATTACATTTCAGCCCCCCACCCACTCTTCAGCCAGTGACAGGCATCGAGGTGCACCTTGGACCCTTTGCCCCAGAGTTCACCCTGTTCTCCTATACTGCACCCATTTCAGAGTATTTCCTTATGGAATGAGGTGAATGTAAAGCCCAAACACCCCAGGGCACACCTCAACATTTGTCAGTGTCGGAAGGGCAGGGTGAGGTGAAATGTCATGACCGTCATGGGTGACAACCCAAAGGCACACCTCAATGCCTGTCCATCTCTACAGGGTGAGGGTGGAGTTGGTGTCAGTTCAATACTTCAATGCCATTCCTATACTGCATCTGTCTAACTCCTGCACTTCCACTGCTAATGCCAGAAAGCAAACATTTGGCATTGACAAATGCTTGTTTGATGGATGCAGTGATAAAGGGGCACAGTCACCCAGCACATGTCAGAAGTTAGATGGGGCTCAGCAATAGTATTTATGGGAAGCAATAAGGGATACTGTTTTTTGGTTTCTTTCTCACCTCATATTTAATTTCATTTATTTATTTCACCAGGAAAAGGCTCCATTAAGCAAGCTCATTTACTAGGAGATTCTGGGTAGGACAGCATACATAAATCAGAGACAATGATATAGAGTACAAAACTATACAATACATAGGTCAATATACTCCAAATTAGAAGTAAATTCACTGAATTCATGCAGTTGTAAGGTATAAGTCATAAGCGACGTTACAGTATATAGTGCAGGCAAGACATGAAGCAATTCATAGAGCTAGACATCCAAAAAACATGACTGGTCCATTTGACAGGACAGGGAAAACAGGTCACCAGTAAAATACACTGATTAAATAAATAAACATACTCATCCCTCCATGTTTCTCAGCCCCACTATAGGATGAGAGAAGCTAGAAGGGTTGGAGAAGCACGTAAATCAGGTGTTTGGTACAGAATTATGCTGGTGATTTCCTCTTCTTTATAAACGCATATATACAACTGTCTACCATGGAATGTGTGGTCTGCCTCTGAAGGGAAAAACTGGAGCAGCAAGAGGGAGACTGGAGAGCAAGATAAAACACTGGGTTCTCTAGTCTAACATCACACACATTAGTTGTAATAATTAAATAAACAATGTCAGAACTCAAATTATTAAATGTATTCACACTTGTTAGGTAACAGAACATCCATAACAGACTCTTGGTTTTCCCACTTAATTATGGTCTTATGCTTCATTTTTCTGACAATTGAGTATTTCTAATCAATACTTTCTGCATTGGGCTGGTCTTCAGACTCCTTCGGTAGATTTTTTCCCCCACCAAAAGTGGTTATTCTGAATCAGTGGTCCCAGCTATTTAATGACCAATGTTTTAACAGTTTAAAGTGTTTATTTGTTATATTAGAGTTGCTATCTGTTCCACCACTAGGTTTTTGACAAATTGAGCTTTTAAATTATGTTTTTATGGTTCCAAAATGGTTCCAGGAACCATAGCCTAAACTACATTTCACACTCTGCTCACAAGGAGTGTGATGAGTGAAGGTTTAGAGAATAATAGCCTAATGGTTCCTGTTACCAGTTTAGTTTAAATATTTCTAAAATAAAATGTTTTTGTCACCTTTAAAGCATTTCAGGTTGTTTGTTTTTTGTCTCACAATGACTGTGGTTGGCTCACAGTGGCTATGGTCAGCACTGGCTAGTTGCTTTCAAAGACTGAGGTCAGTCTACTGTACACTGTGGACCACAATACTGTGAAGTTCTCATTCAAGCTCCCTCTCTCAAATAGACCCTCTCCTACGCAGATGGTGTAGTACTGCCCTTTAAGGGGTCTGATCCCATAAGGTCTGATGGGGGTGCTGGACCTATCAGGTCCGATGAGTGTGTGTGAGGAGCTGGGAGAATTGGTTTTGCCCATAACAGTGTAATTGCTGAGACCCTTGACTCTATCACACCTATCTGTGTTCGACCCCTCACCTCACACCAGAGATCTCATTGGTTTAATGGGACTTTCAGGGAGGTGAAGAGGAGGGGTCTAAGGCTGGAATGGTGTTAGCGGAAGACTGGTTTGGAGGAGGACAAGCTTAGATTAATAGTTTATTATAGAGACTATCAATCAGCAATCTCCTTTAAGAAGGCAGAGTTCCTGTCCAAGGAGACTGCTGCAGCAATCAACAGACCAGCTCAGCTCTTTTGCACTGAGGACATATTGTGTAATGGAGCTTTTTCTCAGTCAAAATGTGATGAGTTCACTCAGTTCTTTGCTGGTAAGATTGCCTTCATCAGATAAGAAACTCAGTCAGCACCCTCAAATGGGCATTGTGTTGAGGGGCATGAGGTCACAGGCACTCAATCTGTCTGGTCTAACTTTGACCAGCTAGCAGTTGTAGATATTGCGAGGGTCATCTGGGAGCTACAGCCAACCTACTGCAGTTTGGACCCCAGGTCCAACATACCTCCTTGTGGGTGTGTTGATACCATCAGCTCAGTCCTAGCCAATATAGTCCAATGTTTTTGGGTGATGGGGGTCTTTCCTGGGCCCCTGAAGGAGGAAGTTGTAAGGCCCCTCCTGATAAAAACCTCACTAGATGTGGACTGTCTGGTGAACTACAGACCTGTCTCTAATCTCCCCTTTGTGGAGAAGGTTATTGAGAAGGTGGTGCCATGCAACTGGAGACCTATTTAACAACCTATGACATCCATGAGCCTCTCAGTTTTCAGAAGAAGGCATAGTACTGAGACTGCCCTGGTTCCAGTGCTCAATGATCTGCTGGTGGTGAGAGACTGGGGCAGAGGTTCCAACCAACTTTTAAGTACCTCAGTGGAATCAACAAACTCCAAGATAGTAGCATCTTTCAGAAAAAGAGATGTGCAGTAACAAGGGGACACAATTTGAAGATAGAGGGGGATGGCTCAGGGGCAATGTGAGGAAGTATTTTTGCACTGAAAGGGTGGTGGATGCATGGAACACCCTTCCTGAGGAGGTTGTGGGTTCTAAAAGTGTGGGAGAATTCAAGAATGTATGGGACAGACATAAGGCAATTCTTGTGGGGGTAGTAAGAAATAGGCTATTGATTAACTAGGATCTGCAGCTTATCCTGTAGGTAGGAAAATGGACAGATTAGGTGGGCCAAGTGGTCCTTTTCTGCTGTCAAAGTCTATGTTTCTATGTTTCCAGCCTCGTCCTCCTCGATCTCTCGGCGGCATTTGACGTCGTTGACCATGGGATGATGATGGAGTGCCTGTGGGTGTGTTGTGGACTGGCAGGTACAGTCCTCAACTGGTTTAAATGTTTCCTCACAGGCAGGTCACAATGGGTGGCATCTGGGATTTATTCCTCAGCATCCATCCCCCTGCCATGTGCAGTCCCGCAGGGCTTTGTCTTGTCCCCCGTGTTGTTCTTGGTGTATATGCTGCAGCTTGGTAACATTAAAATGCGATATTGGCTAGGTTTTCACTGCTATGCAGATGACACTAAGCTCTACATATCCTTTGTGCCCAAACAGCAGGAGACTGTCTCAGTATTTAACACCTGCCTAGCTGAGATCCAAGACTGGATGAGGGATAACTGGTTGAGGTTAAACTTGGATAAAACTGTCGTACTAGTGCTAGAATCTGGTCACCAGGAGGTGAGGGTGCAGTCTGGTCACATTTCAGGGCTGAAGCTTTGGGACTCCCAGTTGCTCACCTCTGATCGGGTAAGAAACCTTGGCATGGTCTTGGACTGTGGCCTGACACTTAGATCACAGGTGTCAGCTGTGGTCAAGACATCTTTCTTCCATCTGAGAAACATCACTGGGGTTAAACATCTGATACCCCTGGCTAATCTGCCGGCACTGGTGCATGCCTTTATGACCTTGAGCTTGGATTACTGCAATGCTCTATACCTGGAGCTAGCGGGGGTAGATCTGCACCACCTGCAGCTAGTGCAGAATGTGGGGGCCAGGTTGCTGACTGGTCTTCCTAGGTCATGTCATGTCACAGCTGTGCTGTGCTCTCTGCACTTGCTGCTGGTTAAGTGGTGGATCACCTTCAAGGTTGGCTTGCTGACCTATAAGGCCCTACATGGTCAGGGTCCCTGGTACCTGCAAGATCTCCTGTGTCCAAATGAGCCCACCTGCTCCCTTCACTGAGCTGGTGAGGGACTACTGGATGTTCCCAGGATTCATTTGAAAACATCAGGGGGCTCATATCTTCTCATTTGCAGCCCCAGTCTTGTGGAACTCCCTCCCCCGCCTGATCCGAGACAGCTGTATGACAGAAATATTTAAATGGGAGCTAAAGACTTTCCTATTTAGAAAGGCCTTCCTCGAAGCTGAGTAAAGTTTTAACAAATAGTGAATGTGCTTACTAACGTTTGAGTTTTCTGTACTTACGTCTGTATTTATACTGTATTTTAAACTGTTGAAAGTATATGACTGTGAAGCGTATTGAGTCACAGCGAAAAATGCACTATAGTAAATAAAAGATTGATTGATCTTTCAGGACTCATGTCCGTGTCTGAACAGAAACAAAAGCTTAAAAAGAAAATTGGGGCCACAGGTTATAAAAAGTGCCAAAACTGTGGTCACTGCTCACCTAAGGCAGATTGGTATACAAACTGCTGAATCGTGATATTTAACTAAACGACAGTAACACAATTTTTTATGTAAGGTGTTTTGTCCAAAAGCACAAGAAAGGAGACAGTTAAAAAAATCTCCATTAGCTCATGCCTCTCTGTCTAGCTCCAAAGGCTGTTCCCCTGTAAATATGGTTAAGACTTTTTTGAAGAAAAAAAAAAAAAACATCCATAAAGACAGCTTCTGCTAAAGGCAAGACTAATGCTGGGTCCTCAAGGAAGCCTAGCAAATAAAGAGAAAAACATTTGCAGCAGTGGTATGCTCCAATAAAAAATAAATAAAAATACTCCAAGAAAAAGCATGCCAAGAAGTCATCATCTTACTCAAGTCTGAAAAAAAAAAACACAAGACAATAAAAGCACTTGGTGCCCCCCCCAAAAAAAATCATAAGCCAATTAGCCAACCAGCTGATAATACTCAAATGCCTAGTATGGAGAAATTTAGACAAATGCAATACTTCTTCTAAACTATGAAAGAACAGGCATCAAACATTCTTACTTCGTCTACTCCTTGTGTTGCTGAGAAGAAACATTTCTTTGATGAGGAACAGGAGGAACATTTTACCTCTTAATTCACGGGTGATGATGAAAAATGGTCTCCCTTGAGCACAGTTCCTCATATTATGCTTTCCTCGAGTGTATAGCAGCTATGATTAAGATCCCCATTTCAAAACTTGATTAGATGTTTGGGAATCAGATTGTTTTAGGAAAGCTGAGATTGACATTAACAAAGGAAGTCAGTATCCCATTCTTGACATAATTAAGAAAATGAGTAATAAAACATTGTAATTACCAGCATCTCCAACAGAAACTAGCAAGAAAATAGAAAAACCATACATGATAACCAGGCCTGCTTCTGAGTATCTGTATGTTCACCCTAAACCAGAGGATCTAATCCAAGCTGTTCCAGGTGAAAAGATTAAGACCACTTCCTCAAACTCCTCCAGATAAGGATTCCAGAAAAAAATGATTCTATACGAAAGAAACACAATTCATATGTCACACTCTTCATGAGGGAGGCAACCTTCCTCTGCTACACATCACAATACCAAGAAGCACTATGGAAGGCTATGATGCCATTTTGTGACAGTTTACCCACTGATGAGAGGGCACAGATTCAGTGTGGTCTGGACACAGACAAAAAACAGTTGCAGATGGCTGTGTACATTAATGCTACATTAACAAGATCCTCAGGAAATGCAGTATCCATTATAAGACATCCTGGGCTAAGAACACACTGCTCTTGAGAATGAATAACCCTGAAAGATTCATAACTTTAAAGCACCATACAGCATGAAGTCAGTCAAAATTGCACCAAAGCATGTTTACCCAAACAATGGAAACCTAAAATCGGATAAAAGGAAAAAGCATTTTAAACAGCCTCGTGAAGAAACCATAGAGGTTGGAGAAACACTGGTGAATGCATTTTTAGAAGCAGAAATATATTTGATGTAAGGCAACCATCAGAAAAACTTTTTTGGCCCCCCCCATCACACCTGCAGACCCTGTATAGACATTCTGTGGTTGGCAGCATCAAGATGGTGAATTAAACAAGTACCATTGCCTGTAGCAAATCTCCCTTCCAGAGTCACTAGACTAAGGCCCTGTCCACACTATGCCTCTGTAATGTTACAGAGTGCCCAAACCATTACTGCAATGGCTTGCATTTATACCTGTAACATTACAGAAGGCATTTTCATAACCGTTGTTGAAACCACATATGAGGTGGTTTCAACAATGGTTATGAAACCGGTCCCATCTCAGTAACGTTACTGGCGGTAGTGTGGACAGGTGGTAACGGTCCCCTGCAGGGCCTGTAGTGCAGTGTGAGCTGCATTGTGGGACTGAGCACTGCGGTAACGGTTGCCCGGTTCCTGAGGTGTGGACAGGTGGTACCGGTATCTTACCGGTCACCACTGCAGTGTGGACACACTGTGCCGCTCCCCAGCTGTAACAGTTTCTGCCCATTATGGGGTCTGAGCGGTGTAGTGTGGATGGGGCCTAAGGCCCAGTCAACACTACACTGAAAACTTCACTCTGTAACGTTACAGAGGGACCAAATCATTACCACAATAGTTTGCGTTTACACCTGTAATGTTACAGGAGGTATTTTCATAACCGTTGATGAAACCACTTATGAGGTGGTTTCAACAATGGTTCCGAAAATGTTTCTGCCTCTATAACATTACCAACTGTAGTGTGGACGTGTGAGCATGTAGCCCCAGCATTGCCCTCAGTGTAGCATGAACTGCATTGTGGGATAGGGTGCCGACCGTAACAGTCACCAGTCACCCCCAATGTGGACCGGCTGTAACGGTTCTGAGCCATTATCATAATGGTTCACTGGCAGTGTGGACACACTGTAACGTTTACTGTCTGCAATGGTTTGAAACCATTACAGGGTTTTAGTGGTGTAGTGTGGACAGGGCCTAAGAACAGCAGACCTGTCTGTGCACCTACTAAAATAAGGCAGCAGACTTCTGCTTTCTCACTGGAAATCAGAGCTTGATCGACAGTATAAGAATAAAATTGATAAAAACATTAAGAAAAAAAAACTATTTCAAAACTTAATTGAAAAGAAAATCCAGGAGTCACATGAGCACCCAAACAAGATGGCTGCCTAAGCATACAGTTCCCGACTGCCTTATACTGATCCTAAAACATTCTGCGACTAAAGGTGACTATAATCTTCCTTTTTTCTCAAGACCTGTTACAAGGAACTTTTGGATGGACCCAGTAATTCCATTTACAGCTCTGGACCACAGACACAAGAAAAACACAAACTTCTCCACCCACCTGTGAGTTATCACAGATCAAAATGGTCTGCTCCAGAATGAACACTGGTCCATCAGACCTCACAGAAGCCTTTTACTAACTCAGTCTACAGATATCCAGCTGATTAAATGTACCATTACAGAGACACAGGAGGGGCTCAGACAGCTTGGCATCAGGGTCAGTGTCACAGAGGAAAGGTAGTGGCTCTGGAGACTCAATCTGCTCACGGGCCAACACAGACATTTCAGCTGAGCTACACTACATAAAAAACTAGACAACCTGGAAAGTCAAGGGAGGTGGAACAATGTCTGCCTCATTGAACTACCAGAGGGAAGCAAGGGCCATGACATGATCACCTTCCTCCATCACCAGATTTTCCTCTGGCTGCACCTAGGCCCAGAATACATTTTCGAGCTGCAGAGAGCTCACAGAGCCCCATCCAGCAAACCATGTTCTCTAGCAGAGCAGCCTAGGCCAGTAGTAATCCAGTTCTTAAGATACCCAGACTGGAAAAGTGTACTGAGACAGGCTAGACAGCTGAAGGATAGACTCTTACATGGATCCTAAAAAATGGGCTAGCTGACCACTTTGGTGGCAGGTCCTGTGTTTGGCAAATTTTGCTAATTGGACCTGAACAATATACCTATGTACCTCCAGAACACAATTATCCTTCTACCCAGATTACTCATGTGCTGCAGACTAGCCATCCCTTGACAAGATGGTACAACACCACAGGACACCTGCCATCCAGCATCAACTACCTTGAGCAAAGTCAGCACATGCTGACAGCTTGTGAGTTCTGAGAGTGAGCTTCCGGTTCAGCTAGGTTGTTCACTGCTGCTGCAGTGATTCTTTTGTTGCAGATTTGTATCAGTTGGCTGTTGTTTTTTTTGCTCCATCTCTTTTGAGATATCCTCCTCAACCTAGTTCATCACCTGAAAATGGTTGCAAGTCAGGGGCCCAGAGAGATGGATCGCATCCCTCACTGGGTGATATGTGTTTACTGGCCCATCCCTCCCACTTAACAGTTTTAAGCTCAGGATCTCTGAGGAAACATACCAGCCACAGCCAGTAAGTAAAGGCCCTGCAGGGAGACTTAACTGAGAAGCACAACTGCAGGTGGGTGTAGGGGGTATCAGGAACCATGCAGGACTAAAAGTACATGTCTTCATCACTCCCCAATTCTTTTCTGCACTCCTGGTCTCCTGATACTCCCAAAGCCCCTCCTCATAATGCTGTACATTTTTCCTGCAAACCTGGTACAGTGGCTGGGCCAAGCCAGATACCCAGCATTCACTTGACTGTCTGCATGTCAGTTTGGGGACTATGGTTTGCTGATCACTGACTGTGCACTCAGTATCTGGCATGGAGTCACTGGGATCCTAAGATGTTCCAACTATTATTGGTTATATGTAGCACTTATTCTAGTCCACTACCTTCTCTCCCATTCCTACCATATTCCCCCTCCCATTTTTGCCTCTCCTCAATTTAATTACTGCTAAGTGTCATGGTTTGTAGCCTACAGTTATATGTTTACATTACTGTATCTAGAAATGAGCTTTAAGGGACTGTGTGTGTGTGGGGTGGGGGATGTTTACAATGTTAAAACTGCAGCACAGAACCCAATCGCAATGCCTGCTTGGAGGTTGTCTGCTGTTGGGAGATGGGGTGGTTAGCAAACTCTTTGCTGTGTAAGAGCCTGGCTTTTGATCCCTCCACTGCCACCACTGTATGCCCCTTGCCTTTTATGGGTTACATATAACGTGCTGCTGGGAATGGGATCTGTAAACCAGACTTAGATACCTCAAGCAGTGACGGACTTGGACAGAGGAAGTTATGATTTCTGGTGAGGGAGAGGGAGTGCTATGGTCACCTGGTGACCAGTGAGGTGATGGATGATAATGACAGATCACTTCCAGGATCTCTATGTCTCTGCCCCCCCTCCCACCTAAGATCCCAGGTGATGAATGGGCCCCTCCTTTCCAGAGACATAGCAGAGAATTGTACTTCAGGGAGTGCTTTTCCCCTTTCACTCTACTCCAGTACCACCCAGCTGAGTACACATGGTTGTCAGTTTCCTGAAATCCTGGGTAACCATGTAACCCTTCCTTTCTCATTTGCCCCTGTGCCCCCCCAAAGGGTTTTCTGCCTCTCATCCTCCCTAGTACTGGACTTCCTTACCATGTACCTATTTCTTTGCCACTCCGAGTAACTTAGTTGGCTATGCTGAGTTATTAACACCACCACAGTCTCACATTACTAGTAGCAGGAAGCCCCTTTGGGTTGCATTGGCCATCCTCTATGCAACTGATGCATGTTTGGTGCAATACTGTCCTTGTCAGTTGGTGTATGACTAGGAACTAGGGATGGGTGAACCAGTTTGTTGAAAATACGAACTGACCCGAACATGCCAAAGTGTTCAGAAATGAATGGCTTCTGAACACTTTTGGCTGTTTGGATAGGTTCAGATGGCTTCTATCACGGAAACTGCAGCACGAGAAGTGCCAGAGCAGGAGGAATCCACAGAAGGAACCAGAGACAAGATGCTGGTCTCTCTCATTGAATGGCAGAGCTGTCCATCTCTCTAAGGTGGCACCTGATTGGGTTGCTGCTCTAGCAACCCATGTGGTCCACCTTAGAGCTATGCAGAGGAATCAGGAGGATGGAGAAGGAGCAGCAGCTTCTCTTGGCTGCTCATTGCATTGCAGATAGCTGAATTGATAGTTTTCTTCTGTGCTTGTGCTGCTCATGTTTTATTTGCCCCTTGGACAAGCAAAGAAGTCCACTGTCAGTCTACCACTCTTTAAAAAAAAAAGGAATTTTTTAAACTAAAAGAAGAACTTAAGTGAGAAAGGGATTGGGGAAGTTGGGGGTGGGGAGTCAGGGACTTGAGAGGGGATTGGCAGCAAGGACTGGGTGTGGGACTCGGGAGGGAGTTTGGGATTGGGGTGGGGACTGGACTGGAGAGTACAATGTTTGGGAGAGGAGACTTGGACAGGATCTTCATGAACTTGAAAATTGAATGATGAGCCAGGAAGGAACTTGGAGAGAGAGAGAGAGAGAGAGAGAGAATGAGGACAACTAGTGAGAATTAGAGTTCTGTGTGTAAAAAATCTGCCAGCCAGACGTCAGTGCACAAGTGCCACTTCTTTTATACTGTCTGTGTGATCCCCCCTTCATGTCAGAGAGGGTTATGCTAGGCAGGTTCCCCCAGAATCTCTTTGGGTATACAAGCAGCAGCGTCTGCAGCATCACCCTTAGCGTAGGTGGTGTGTAAAATAAAATCTGCCAAGACTGCCAGCCAGTCAGTGCACCAGTGTTGCTTCTTGCATACCGTCTGTGTGACCCCCTTCAGAAGTCAGTCATCTGTCATCTTCCTCCCTGTGCTCACTCAACGGGGTATAAGCTTTGGCTCAGTGGGCAGGGCATTCCGTCACATCATGTGGAATAATTTAAAAAAAATTCCTTGAAGGGAAAAAAGCATTGTGTCAGAGAGGGTTAGGCCAGGCAGGTTCCCCCAGAATCTCTGTCGATATACTAGCAGCAGTGCCTGTAGCATCACCCTTAGCGTAGGTGGTGTGGGAAATAAATTGTGTGTGTGAAATAAAATCTGCCAGTCAGTCGTTCGTGCACCAGTGCCACTTCTTGCATACTGTCTGTGTGACCCCCCCCCCCAAAGAAGTCAGTCATCTGTCATCTTCCTCCTTGTGCGTGCTCAGTGGGCAGGGCATTCCATCACATCACATGGAATAAATAAAAATAAATAAAATCACATTCATGGCCATCACAGTCACAAATTTCACATTTGCTGGATTTACTGGATAAGGTAGGACAAAAGTAGACACAAGGCCCATCAATATTGTCCCCCACCAGTGTGGGCCATTAGTTGCAGGGATAGTGATGATTTAGCCAGGCATCAAGTTTATTCTTAAAGGTAACAAAGTTGGAACAGTTTACAAGTTCTTGGGATAATAGATTCCAGGTTCTGGCTGCTCTAATGCAGAAGAAATTGTCCCTTTTATTAGTTTTAGCCCAATTGATGACTAATTGGTTGTTGTGGACTCTTCCCACTGTGCATTTTGTGGTGAAGAACAGTCCACATTGTTTCATTAAGGAATTAGACTCTAGAATTTTGAATATGAATAAGATATCACCTCTGTACCTTCTTTGGTGTAGAGGCAATAGGCCTGTGGCTTTTAACCTAATGTCGTAGTCAAGGTGAGAAAGTTTAAGAATCATTTTTGTCAGTCTCCTCTGGACCTGTTCTAACCTATTGATATTGCTTTATAAATAAGAATTCCAGTAAGAGGAGGCAAAATCAAGGTGAGGACGGATATAAGCTTGTACAGGGGGATGAGACAGTGTTCAGACTTACTAATAAATGTTCTCAATTTGTTTTAAGATAATATTAGTTGTGTGTGCAATTTTATTACAGTGTGTAGACGAGGATAGTTCTATTTTTATTTGGATCCCCAAATCACGATCACTTGTAGAGGACTTAAGCAGAGAATTATTTAAGTAAAATTTATGTAATAGGTTTGTTTTTTCTAAATGGAGGACAATACATTTCTCAATGTTGAATTCCATGGAATTTTCATCTGCCCAAGATTCTATAGATTGGAGATCATGTTCAAGTAACTTTACACTATCTGGGTTATCTACTCTTCCACCAAGCTTTGTGTCATCTGCAAATTTTGAAATGAAGTTTGAAGAGCTTATTGTCATGTCGTTAATAAAGATATTAAATAAAGTAGGACCCGGGACGGACCCTTGTGGTACGCCACTTGTGACATGACCATCTTCAGAATCGACTGAGTTTATTCTAACTTTTTGTGTTCTGTTTGTTAACCAATTTGCAATCCAGTTGACTAGTTTTGGGTTGAAGCCTAGGAAGTGAAGTTTATTAATTTTGAGTGGGGTATCTTGTCAAAAACTTTACTGTAGTCAAGTAAAATTAAATCGGTACGAATATTGGTGTTGAGCAATAAACTATATTATTATAAAAGGATATAAGGTTCATAGTGCATGAATGCCCTGATTTGAATCCATGTTGTGAATCAACTTGAAGGCCAAGATGATCAATCTCATGATCAAGTTATTTCTTAATTAAGCGTTCCATTACTTTTCCTAAGATGGATATAAGGCTGATGGGCCGATAGTTTTGTACTTTAGTTCTACTGCCTTTTTTATGAAATCGGTATCACAATGGCTTGACGCCAGTCACTGGGGATATGACATTCAGACAAGGATTTATTAAATAATAAGGTTAACGGGACAGTTAAAGATGATGAGGTTTCTTTTATAAATTTAGATTGGATGCCATCTGGTCCTGCGCTAGATGACTGCTTGATAGATAAGGCTTCAATTACGTCATTTTGGGAGAATTAGATCAGCGGGTCAGTTATTGTATTTATATTTGGTAAAGGCCCACTAACACCAAAGACAGAACAGAAATATTTGTTAAAATGGCTAACGGTTTCCAAAAGATTGTTTATAGTAGTTCCATATATACATAGGGGTCCAACTGACCTGCTATTTTCTTTTTTACTGTTTATATTTGAGAATAGAGATTTTTTTTTAATTTTTAGAGTGAGCTAATTTTAGTTCAAGTCCGATATTAGATTGCTTAATTGCCTTTTTTAGTGATCTAACAGCATTTTTGTAATTAAGGCTATTAGTTGGGCTTAGGTGAGCTTCAAGTTTTTTAAAGGACTTTTCTTTTATTCTAGTTCATTTCAGAATTGATCTGGTAACCCAAATAGGGATCTTGCCCTTTTTATTACATTTGCATTTGATTGGAACATATTGCTGTCCAAGAGTTGAAATTATATCTTTTAGCTTCTCCGATGCTTCATTAGTCTTCTTGTTGATAAATTCTTTCTCCCAATTTATTTTATTAAGGGTGTTATTTTTTTTTTAATTTGCTTTATTATAGTTTCTGTAGATATTAATAGGGATAGTACTGTAATTAAGGTTGAATAGAATAGAGTTATGATCACTGTTACCTACTGGGCTCAAGATTTTGATATCTGAAATTATGGGGTCTGAATTAGTAATTACTAGATCTAGAATGTTGCTGCTCTCATGTTGGAGCCTGAACTAGCCTGTGTCAGTTATGAAGGATCTAAAGACTTTCTCATGATCAGTTTTTCTGGTAATGGTGTCCCAGTTAATATTAGGCATATTAAAGATGCCGACTATCAAGATGTCCCCTATATCCACCATATGCGTAATAGTATAGATTAAGGAATGAGTGTAAAATAGATCTGCAGATGGGGGTCTGTAACAAACACCATTTGTTAGTTTAGGTTGATTCTTGGGTTGAAGTGAGACTCAGATAGATTCAGTATCAGTTAATTCAGAGATCTTATGTGAGGGGATATCGTGAACATATAAACAGACTACCACCAGGTTTGTTTATTCTATCTTTATGACAAAGTTTAAAATTTGAGATTTCTTTAATCCAAGTTGAGGCAGGGTCCCACCATGTTTCTGTGACAGCTATGATACTTAAATCATAAAGAAGGCAATTTGTCTTTAATTCAGACATTTTAAGGTTGTTTAATGATCTGGCATTAAATGTGAAAATATTATGATTAGAGATAGGCTTATCATTTTTTCCTAATGTAAGAGAAATAGGATCATTCCCTTTCTCTCCCCCCTGGTTAATTAGTTTACATTAGATATTGTGGACAAACAATTTATTGTAGAGGATAAAGATTTTCCCAAGCGGGCACTGCCACTTCTACTGAGGTGGAGATCATCCTAGCAGAAGAGGGAGTCCCTGTCGCAGAACCTTTCCCAGTGTGTGATGCAGTGAATGTTTTGTTTCAGGCACCACTTTCTCAGCCATTCATTGATGGTTTTGATTTTGTGTGTGATATTAGGAGATGCTCTTGGTATTGGGAGAATTTCAGAAAAACAAACTAAACAGCCTTTTTCTACTAGTAAGTTATTTAAAGCAACATAATCCTGTTTTAGTTGCAGTAGCTAGTACGATTTATGTTGTTAGTGCCAGCATGGACTATTACTAGGGAATTAGGGCCAGCATCTGAAAGAATGTTTGTAACCATAGATGAAATGTCTGAAACCCTTGCTCCTCTCAGATTTGAACAAGTTTAATTAAGCTTGATGGGGTTGCAAATTGCTCTGTCAATATGTTTAATAATTGAATCTCCCAGAACATAAATTTGATGATGTTGCTGGCTAGGGATGCTGGCAACATTAGTGTCCATTGTAACTGGGTTAAGTAATAGTGTTTCATGGGAAGAAAAGGGATTAATAGTAGAGTTTGGCTTTAAAGTTGTGCCTTGATGTTGTTTAGGTGGATTTGCAAAGTTAACAAGAGGACTATATGAATTGGGTAATGGCATGCAAAATTGATCTTCCTTTTGTCCCTTTTTATGAGACCTTGATGAAGGGACCATGGCTCAATCAGATGAGCCATTGGTATCATCCTCTTCTTCCCTAAATCTTTTTTTAAGTGGATTTGAAGAATTATTGTGATTGTATAGTAGTGACATTTCTTGTAATGAGACAGTTTTAATTTGCTCATTGGGTATGATCTAGGAATTGGGGAGATCCCTGTTAGTCAGAGATGTGGTGTAATAGGATACAGTCGAGGACTGGGGAGTTGAGTTCACTACATCATTTCAACATATTAGCTTGTCTTTCTTCCAGAGAAGTAAGTCTACATGAAAAGGTAGCAATATAATTCTGTAACTGAACATTAAGGTTGCATTCCTCACATACATACGAGTTTGAGAAGGGGGCGTGGTGTGGTACTAGTTTATACATGCATGCAACATTGCACACACTTCATGCCCACTTCTCCATCCAGAGTCATGATAGAAGTTAACATATTGAGTGGAGACATTTCAATAGAATCTGATATGGGGTGTAGTAGGTCCTCCATAATGTTGTCAACAATGGTATCCAACTTAGTATACAAGATTTAGATAGGTAGGTAACTGACAACTGGAAATATACCAATGTACCCGATTTTCTTATGTAGATGTTTCTATATATGCGTCTGGGGGTTGGGTGCAGGCTTTGCGTCCATACGAACATACAAAACACGTGCTAGATCGTGTCTTTGCCTTCATCTTTCGTAGGCGTCGCCTCGCCCTGCTCTCGCTAACAGTGTGTTTATATAGTGTTGGGTGACCTGGAAGGATACTCCACAGGTCAGCAGGTGTCTGTGACACAGAAAAAGAAAATGTGGAATTAAAATGTTAAAATACACCACTCATTCGTAGTGCTTAGTACAATAAATGCCCCAAACAAGTCCGTGAGGAGAAATCAGTTAAATGTAATGAGTTGTAGTTCTTTAGCATTGAAAGCGACTGCAACCCCTCTTCCTGCTTCTGGTTTACTGGTTTGATTGAATTTAAATTTGTGAGAGCCCCGCAAAGTGCAAAATCACAAAGTTTCATAAAATAATAGCTTCAGAGCAACCTGCAAGGTATAAGGCACTCTGAATACTGCTACTGGCAACTATTTCTGGAAGCTCTGTTCCATCCAGTATCTGAAGCTTCAGGAAGCACTGCCACTGTAACACCACGACTCATCCTCATGCTGAATCAAATTCATGGTCATTACAGCCACGATGAAGCTCAGTTCCATCCAGTATCTGAAGCTTATGGAAGCGCTGCCACTGTTACACAATTCCTCATCATCACGACAAATCATGTTCACGGTCATCATGGTTACAATAATGTGCACATTCACAGTCATCACGGTCACAATTTTCACATTTGCCAACTATTTCTGGGAGCTTGTTTTAGTACAGTACCACAGCAGTAGCAAACCTTTCCAGTAGAGACAGTATCCTCGGCTCTGAGATACAAAACACTTAAATTTTGTCTTCTTCGGAAAGAGAAAACATGCATCATTACAACTCTTGAGTTTTGGTTGTCCCATTTGAGACATTACAAAAGCTATCCATTCTTTAAACACATACTAAGTTTTGTTCTGTTCTCATAAAAGAGACATTAATAAGAAAGTATCTAAAGGCTGCATAACAAAGTTTACCTCTGACTGTACTGTCATAGAAATCCTACAAAAATACACCTACAGTAGCTGTTCCACACTTCGTGATTACAGAAAAAAACTTTTTGGTGCAACCTTTTTTTTTTTTTTAAATCTTCAGTTTCATCACAAATCAGGACACCCAGTTATGTCACATCACTCACAAGCCTTGGTCCAGTATGATGCTTCTGTTAATGTTCACATTCTGCATGATGCCCTACTAGCAGATGGACTCGAATCTTTGTCCTTACATGCCAGTTGTACTTAATCTAGTAGCTATAACCTCAGAACAAACATTGGTTGTAGCATGTTTTTCAGTCAGTCAGACAGTTGAGGGAAGTACAGCCGTAGGTATTTCAAATTTTTTTCAATGGCAACTATTTGTGGAAGCTCTGTTTCATCCAGTTTCTGGTACTTTGAGAAGCACTGCCAGTGCCAACACAACTCGCATCACGTCATGACAAATCACGTTCACGGTCGTGATGAATCACACCACTCAGCTTTTTTTGGTGCAACCCTGTTTCTCTTTTTTTAATCTTCAGTTTCATCATGAATCAGGACACCCATTTATCATGTCATGTCACTCACAAGACTTGGTCCAGTACAATGCTTCTGTAAGTGTTCATGTTTTGCAGGATGCCCTACCAGTTGTGTTCCATATCAAGAGCTGTTGCTGAACATAATTAGTGGCATACATTACAAACACATTGTCCCCTCCTACAAAAAGTCAGACTCTAGAGACTGGTTTGAAAAACAAGAGAGATCTGGGACTTGCCTGCCTTTGGACTATATCATTGTCATCCTCCAGTAGGCACGTCCACAGTCACATTATTCATTCCTCATCTCATTTCACTACTCATGCATTTTAGTACTACTGAACAGTGGTTTAATTGCTTTTTTCTATAGATACATTGATTAATTAAAAGCTGTTTAAATGACTTTTTTCACATACAGTTACCATAAAATAATAAAGTTTATAAAAGTTTCGGATAAGCATACAAACCTTTTTTTGCTTATCAGAACCTTTTAGAACCTCAGAACATTTTGAGGTTCTCCCATCCCTGCTAGGAAGTCCCTCTCTGTGTTATGTTTCCTGTTGCCACCATCCTCCTGGAGATATTGCACAAGGACACTTCCTGGTCTCTCACCTTTTGTGTGTGTGTGTTTTTAATACTTTCTTTACTGAGTAATACTTATTCAATTACACAGTTCCACAGTTAATAGTCATAGCAATATCTTGTACATCAGAGTTGCTTACAGACAATCTCAGATTGAACTAATGCAACATGTATTCCTATTCAATTTTCAATTAAGAAGCTACAATTATCCCCAATTAAAGGATTAAAACTTTAGAAACCTACAACTACGAAACAAAATGAGACTTTGTTACCTATGGAGTTACACAATATGCTTGCTATGTTAGAATGGCATGGTCTCCTGGTGGCTGGGGGAGTGACTTTCTCTATTGGTAACCATTAGAAACAAGTGGTGTTGGTGGGTTCCCGAAATGACCAGCCTGTCAAGGAGAATTGGTCATATGTGCATATTCAGGCCTCTGCATCCTTGTCTGCATTTTGTTCCACTTCTAGCGATACATTCCATCTAGTCCATCTTTCTACATATTTTCCATACAGTCCTGTACCTGGTAAGTTATCCTCTCCATCTCTACTATTTCTTCTACTATCCCTCTCCATTCTACATCCATGGGAGGATCATCATGTAGCTATCTTCTGGTGATAGCCTTCCATGAAGCTACTGCACAAATATGCCAGATATACAGCAAACTAGCCTCCTTCACTGCAGGGGGGAGGCAACCCCAGGATCAGATTCTGGAATTGTAATGGTGTTGTTAATGTAAACAACTTTCATTTCTTGAGTGATATTGTCTCAGAATGTCACTAGGGTGGGGCATGACAATGTGGTTGCCCCATCCCACTTGGCTTTTTATTGTGGGGGTAATAAAATATTTGACTTTCATTTTCCAGGCATATTCATGCCATCAGATGGATGCAGAAGTTTTAAAGGAAGTTTTCCACACCCTTATCCACTGCTTGTTTTCAACAATCAAACCTGCTTCAGCTTCCCACTTGCTGGTAAGATGTGATGCAGCAGTAATTCTGGGCAGGGACATATACCTATAGTCTGGAGATAGCTTCCGTTTGAGCAAAGGTAGATCAATTCACCCAAGGAGAGATCCTCCTCAGGATCACCTTCTTCCACATGTGTCTGCCCTAGCTGTCTGAAGATAGTACTGTAACTGGAAATACCAAAATCTATCTCTAGTATGCCACCAGAATTCCTATTTATATTCCTTAAGAGGCTTTACAATAGTTCCCTGCAACATTTGGTCCAGGTATCCGAGTCTGCCCCTAGCTTGCCTAAGATATTGCTTGTGGGGGGCAGTCTTCTAGGAGAAAGGCCACATCCCAAGTTGCCACTTAAACCCCATAGTTACCAGACTAAACATGCCGCCACAGCAAATCTTTCCTAGGCTTTAATAGAAACTTCAAGTGCCCTATATGGAAAAGTGTCCCTGTCTCTAAGGTCTTGTGGATCAAAATGAAGGGACATGAGAGGCCTAATCTCAGATGATTCTTCCTCCATATCCTTCAATCGCACCTGGAAATGTGAGTTATTCCACAGGAATGCCACCTAAATTTGTGTCACTACCCAATAATCCTCCAAGGCTAACATAAATTCCCCAGGCATTTTTGGCCAGGCGAAATTTGCTTCCGACTTGTGGCCTAGCATCATTGGCCCATATAAATTTAAGAGCCTGAATTTGCATCTTTCCTAGCCAAAGTTTGGACAGTACAACTGGGACACACTGAAATAAATAGAGATATCTGGGCAAGGTGTTCATTTGGATTGCCTGTGTTCTGCCCTAAAATGGTAAGGGGGAGCAGGAACCCCCATTTAATATCGTCTTACAGTTGCTTTATAACTGGAACATAGTTGTCATGGTATTAATGGGAGGTGGCAGTATGTAGAATGATGCCAAGATACTTTAGCTTGGCCAGGGTCCATTCATAGAATATCATGCTTATATTGCCCTGGGGGTTATAATTCAAAGTGAGGACCTCCATCTTAGCAGCATTAAGTGTGAACCTGCTATAGAACAGAATTTTTCTATGAGAGCTATCACCTTGGGCAGGAAGGATTCTGGATTTGAAAGATACATGAGCACATCATCCGTGTATAACAGGATTTCATGCTCCTGTCTGCCTACAGTAACTCATCTAATTTCATGATCTAGTCATATCTGTTGAGCCAAAGGCTCAATATAAAGATTGAATAATACAAGAGATAGGGGACAGCCCTGCCTGGTACCATGCCCTAGGGAAAAGCCATGTGATATGTACCCATTAACACATACAAATACAGGAGGTGCTTTGTAGAGGCCATGTGTGTACCATATGAACTGCAGTGAAAAACCAAACCTGACAAGGACCCTATATAAATAAGAGCAATTATACAATGGCATGAATGACTCTTGGACTCTGATTGGCCCATCTGGGACTGGAGTTGTGATGTTATCCCAGTACAACATCACGGCTCTAGTCCCTGCACACAGAAGACCACATAAACGTCTACCAAAATCATTCCACTGCAGCAAGCTTGTTATCATCCCCACCGGCCAGCCCACTTCTGTAATTTCCACTCCAAAGCCATCTTCCATGTTCCCTGCTCATTACTCTTAAAACTGCAACCCTGCCTCCGACCAAGTCACTCCTAAATCCTCCACCAGAGAAGGCTCCAAAAAATAAAATTTTCATAGATGTTTCTTACCAAAACCAAGTGACTTCAGTTACCAGGGAGACCGATGCTGGTGGTCACACAGCTCTCTGACGCTGCTCAGTTCCTGACAAAACAGAAGTTCTTGGTGCACAAGAACTACACAGAAACTACACAAAGCGACCATACAAGAAAGTTTACCTTGAAAAAGCACTTTAAACAGCTCCGTTCTGTCAACTGACACACAGATAGCAACAGAACCATAAAACCAGAAGTGTACATGCAGATCCTTCTATAGAGTCCCGTATGCGACTTTCACAAACAGTATTTAAAAAAAATCTTCAGCTGGCACATGAGACAGCAAAACCAACCCAATTAAACTTGATGGCTTCAAAAAAATGTGTGTGTATGGTGAACATGAAGCAAATGCACCACCACCACCTGCTGGGCAAACAATAGAACAGCACTATTTTCCAGTAAGTATTCCTACTCAATAAAAAAATGACTAAAAAAAATTTTAAACAAATTTTAAATCAATTTTTTTATTTCATTTTACAAATGAGCCATTGCATAATAGCAATATTGCATTCCAGGGTGTGCGTTGTGCTGGGATAATGTCACACCTGGGGTACTGGATGCACTCGGCCTGCGGCCTCATGCCCAACCACCCCAGGCATGACATTATCCCAGCACAACACACACTCTCCATCATGCATTATTGCTTAAATATACAACAGCAGCAAGAATGAATACTGGGCTGTGATTGGTCAGTCTGGGAATGGACCCATGGTATTATTCTGGCATAATGTTATAGATCTAGTCCCAGCACACACATATGACTGAATGACATGAGAAAACAAATCACTGTACAAGCCACCTCCAACTTGTCTGCACTTCACGTAGCACCTCTAAGTTTAAATCCTTCCCTCCCACAGCAAAGAAAACAACCAAAATGACACCCAGAACCATCACACATTCCCCCAAAATGTTTGTTTTCTTACTATAAAAAAAAAATTAAAGTGAAAGTCGACGATCGGCTTCAAAGCACTCCTCCACTCACTTTACTGACAGTCTCTGCTCCATCAACAACAGAATTATTAATTTTTTTTTCTTTAATAAAGACACACTGAAAGCCATCACATTGGCTTCAGAATCTAACACACCCATTGCCTCCTGGTCTCCACACTCTCTGCTGCCACATGTAAAGACTTCATTAAGATCGGCATCGCTGTAGTCCCTCCCGCTGTTGTCACAGTCACTCACTGTTCTTGCTGACAAAAACAAATTGAGTGTGTGCTTAACAGCGTGCTTCAGAGTTACCTGCTCGCAGATTTCTACCTTCAGTTACTTCTCTGGGTAATACCTGTACCAAAAGACACACAGGCACCACAGTCAGATGGTGGTGTTGGGGGTCAATTTCCAAAAGCTGTGATCCTGACAGCAGCAGCAGGGGAGGGGGAGCCAGGGTGAAGTCAGACGATATCACATTTCCAGGAGGCATCCACAGAAAGTCAGAAATATGCAGGAAACAGAAACAAAATAACTAACAAAAAATGTGGTTTACACCAAAGAAATCACAGACAGACAAGAATAACAACGCAGAAAGGTATCTGTGGTGACTCGGGAGTGTGAAGCCACATTTACAATACAGGAGTTCCACCTACTGACCAAAAGAAGAAATAGGCACAAATTGTTTTTTTTTTTTGTTTTTTTTTTACTTGCCCAGCTCCTCTGCTTCAGAGAGGGCCTTGTACACCCCTCCTACTCTATCTGCTAGGTCCTGCCACCAGTATACCCCCTGGTTTCACATTGCTCGTTCAGCTGAGGGTGTATTCATTTTCTTCCAATTTTCTCCCCATCCCCTGAAGACGCCGGCACAGAGGACATTTGTCCAGATGAATGACATGCTGACACATGCAGTCAAGCACCCAGCAGCGTCTTCCCTCCCCTGACTCCAGAGAGCTGTGTGCCCCTACCGCCCATGCTTCCACAGGCAGAGGAGCTATGGGTGCTTGGAGCAACCTGGTAACCTACCCCTAGAGGAAGAGAGCATCCGTTGGGATGCTTAATCCTCCTCCTTCCATCCGACCCCCGATGGCCGGGGTCTGTTCCCAAATAAAGGTCACCAGCATAGCGCGAGGTGTGGCATCCAGCTCCTCAGCCCTCAGTGCCACTGGGCCGGCGGCACTATTTTTCTTTTAAAGTAAACTTATATGTTAGAAAAAACAAAACAAATACTTTTAAAGTTAGTTTTTCATCTTTTTTCTCTAACTCACAAGACATTGTATAATAGGAATAATGCACTCCAAGGTGTGTTTCATGCTGGGATAACGTCACTTCTCAGGTGTGTGGGATGCACTTGACCAGTGGCCTCATGTTCAACCACCCGAGGTGTGAGTTATCCCAGCACGACACACCCTGTCATGCATTATTCCTTTATTAACTTGGTCAAATGCTTTTTCAGCATCCATGCTCATTACTATGGTCGGGGTGTTGGTGTGATTCAAATGGTCTATTATATGGAGGTTGCGTCTCTCATTATCTGCTGCTTGACCGCCCATTATAAATCCCATTTGGTCTATGTTGACTATTTGTGGTATACCACCTTTGAGCATTTTCATCAAAATAGCTGTCAAAAATTTATAGTTAATGCTCAAGATGGAAATTGGTCTGTATGAGGGATATAGGGTAGGGTCCTTGCCGGGCAGTGGGATCATCAAGATGACTGACTGCCTGGTTCCAGGTAGGGGGGAGTTTATCATCCTCAGCCAGTGTCAGCTCATATGCGACTCTTAACTGGGCTACTGTTTCCTCTTTAAATCATTTATAAAATTCTGCAGGAGACTCATCTGATGCAGGGCACTTGCCTGTCTTACTATTTGATATCGCTATTTCAATTTACTTTAGAGTGAGTGGTGCACATAGATTATCATTTTATTCTTGTGTAATTTGGGGAAGGCTAAACTGTGTCAAGTACTGATGTATCAATCTGGTCATGAGGTTCACCCTACATGGTGCTATACAGGTTCTCATAGTAATGTTTAAAAGGTTCCTGTTTTATCTGCCATCCTTGTCACCCATTGCCCTGTACCCTAGTGAATAAGTTTCACTATGTGGGCCCTTGCCTTCTGTGCTTTAAGCTTGCATGCAAATAATTTTAAAGCTCTGGGCCCCCCCCCAAAATAGCATTGATAATTTAGGTTTTGCTCAGCTTTTTAGTCTAAAATGGCATTTACCTCTTTTTTGACCTTCTGTTGCTCCTTTTCTCTCCGACAGTCTAGTTTGGTGTGCTGTTGACTTTCCAGCCATTTTACCTGGGTTTCTAGATAAGCTTGCTGCTCTCTGCATTTCTTTTTTCTATCTGCTGCAATGGTACTCAGCTTACCCCTAGCAATTGATTCTACAGTATCCCACAGGATCCCTGGACATATGTTTGGTGTCATTTTATCTTGGACTGTTTGGGAAATAAACTGCGGACTCTGACCTCGAATTTCCCTGGCCTGCAAAAGGGAATCATTAAGCCTCCAAACTGCTGACCACTGTTGCAGCTGTAAATCATGCTCTAGAGTAAGAGGTGAATGGTCTGAGAGGGCCAAAGGGCCCACCACTAAATGTACAGGTCTAGACAGAGTCTATTTTGAGAGAAGGAAAACATCAAGCCTAGAATATATTTGTTGGACATGATAAAAATATGTGAACCCCTGTGTTAACTCGTAGAGGTGTTTCCAAACAACTTGGAGCCCCAGCTTTATCAAGGGGGGCCTTGACCCTTTTAACCGCTACATGGGCCTGTCTAGGTATCTGCAAAATGCTGTCCATGGATGCGACAAATGGTCAGGTTCAGATCCCTCCACAAATCAATATCCCTCAGTTTTTTCCATTATTAGGGTAAACAACTTTCGAAAGAATGTATTGTCTTTCTTCGCACCCCACTACATATTGTGATTTCATGGGAACACCTGTTAGTATTAATATATGTGTCAGTTTGTTTTTAAATTTGCTCCTTACCATTTTACAGTCTTATTGTTACAATTTTTGTACTTTCTCAATAAAGCTGTTATTACAGAGTCTAAGCCTAGAGGGCATATATGGAAATCAGGGTAAGCACTTGGCCATTTAACTGCCTCTTGATCATGACATACCTCCCGTCCCCATCCTAGACAACTTCTAACATTTCAAATGCCACCCTGTTTGGGATTAGGATAGCCACACTCCCCCTCCACCCAGTTTGATATGAAGAGTCAGCATCCCGGAACCCAAACTGGGACAGCTTCTGATGCTCTGGTTCAGTAAGGTGCAACTCCTGTAAGAAAACAAAGTCTGCTTTTGACTGGCGGATGTACGTAATGATCTTCTTTCTTCTAAATGGGTTAGACAGGCTGTTGTCAGTAAAGGTAAGTATTTTGGTCAGGGGGCTTTCATTTTGTTAAAGAAAAATCAGAATGTACCTGTAGAGAAGGACCTGGAGGCTAACTCCCATTCCCTCCTCCCCCAGCTACCAGAGACCACACAACAGCAGTACATAATTGCTTCAAGAAAACTAACAATAGAAAAGTAGTCCTTTTGCATAGTCCTAGTTTTGTTTATTATCAGTTTTATTAAGGCATATTGACTTAATTTATTTACAGGTTGCATCGCTTATGCTCATTCCCCTTGCATTTCTGACGGTTTGTATTACTATTCCCTTCTTTAACCCCTGGCAAGGGTCTACTCCTACCATGGGCTACACCCTCCCTGATATAAATTGTACAATGGTTAACCATCTTAAGTTGAGAGTTATCGCATGGAATGTGAATGGCCTTCAGAACCCCATTAGGAAAAGGAAAGTGGTTACCCACCTGAGATCCTTGGGTTGTGATGCCACCTTGCTCTAGGAGACATACCTGGGGCTGGATGACATGGAGAAACTACAAGATCAATGGGTGGGGAAGGCATACCCCAATGGGTTCAGTACCAGCCACTTGGGGCTTGCTATCCTATGTACATGAAATGTACCCTTAGTTGTCACAAAATCTACCTCTGACAGGGAGGGAAGGTTTGTGTACCTAGGAGCCACACTGCAAGGTGTCCCAATTCCTTTGCATAGCATATATGCTCCAATGACCCTGGTCCTTCCTTCACTGAAATGGGTGCCTTAATTCAAATGTTTGTGGGTACCCATGTCATTGGGGAGGGATTTCAATGTGGTGCCTGCTGTAGGGCTGGACCATAGCACAGGGAGACTGGGCCTCCCGAGCAAATCAGGCCATTCCATGATAACTGAATTCACCTCTCCAGGCATGGTAGACCTCTGGCAGACAATACACCACTTGGGCAAAGACTTTACCCTTCTATTCCTCAGCCCATTAGACCTACAGCCACACAGACATAATTTGGGTTGCACAGGAAATACTTTCCTTGGTATGGCACTCTAAGATTGGGAATATTCTTATCTCTGACCATGCACCAGTGTCATGAACTTCGGTGTCGGACCAAGAACAAATACTGCACAATAAATAAAGACTTAATGTTTCTCTTCTCAAAGAAGATGCATTTATAACTTGGCTGCATTCTGAATTAGCTCAGTTTTTAACAAAGAATGGCCAACCAGGAATATCCTGAGTTCTCCTTTTGGATACAGTGAAGGCAGTCCTTGAAGGCTGCACCATTGCTCAGTGTTCCCAAATCAAATGGGAAAAGCAGACTCTTCTGGTCCCAGATGGAGACTTGGCTGAGCTAGCTGGAACTCCTTTTGAAACAAGGGCCCACTCCTTGCAAGGATTTCCTTATAGAGAAGCAAAACCTTAGGGTGGCAATTGAACTCAATTTACAGTGAAAGTCAGAATATGCCTTGTTCAGGCTTAACCAGCATTACTGGGAGGAACAAAATTGGGCAAAGCAGACAAAGTCACCGTGTCGTCGCCAGGTAAGTTTGTGGACTTTTTACACAACTCTGTATTGGGGCTGGTCCATCACCATCTGAGCAGTCACTGGACAGCTTCTTTGATAATTTGGACCTCCCTCAGGTGACCTTAGAGAGCAACCAAGCAATGGATCTCCCAGTTACAGAGGCTGAATTCATGTCCACCTTCCAACTCCATGCCACCAGGTAAAGCCCCAGAACTGGATGGATTCCCTATGAAATTCTACAGTGTACTATCTCTATGTTGGTGAGACCCCATCTGGAGTACTGCATCCAGTTCTGGAGACCCCATCTCCACAAGGACATAGACAGGATAGAGGCAGTCCAGAGTAGGACAACTAAAATGGTGCAGAGTCTGCAAGAGAAGCCATATGAGAAGAGACTAAAGGAGCTCAATATGTATACCCTTGAGGAAAGAAGGGAGAGGGGGGATATGATAGAAACATTTAAGTACCTCAGTGGAATCAACTAAGTCCAAGAGGGTAGCATCTTTCAGAAAAAGAGACGTGCTAGAACAAGGGGCACAATTTAAAAGATGGGGGGTTCCAGGGGGCAATGTGAGGAAGTATTATTTTCACAGAAAGGGTAGTGGATGCATGGAACAGCCTTCCTGAGGAGGTTGTGGGGTCTAAAACTGTGGGAGAATTCAAGAATGCATGGGACAGACATAAGGCAACTCTTGTGGGGGATAGGAAGAAATAGGCTGTTGGTTAACTAGGATCTGCGGCCTATCCTGTAGGTAGAAAAATGGGCAGACTAGATGGGCCAAGCGATCCTTATCTGCCGTCAAAGTCTGTATTTCTATGTTTCTATCTCTTGAATTAGCCACCTTTCTTGCAGCACTTTTGAATGATGCCAAGTCCAACAGCACTCCCCCAGCCACAATCACTGTAGCTCTCATTTTCCTGATCCCAAAAAAGGCTGGGATAGTGTTAAATGCTCCAGTTGTGTCCCATCTCCTTAATAAATGCTGACACAAAGATCTTGGCAAAGATCCTTGCCACTCAGATGAGTCACCTTATTCCTGTGTTGATCCACCCTGGCCAGGTGGGCTTTGTCCTAGGCTGGTTTAGCAAAAACGATGTCCGGCATCTCATTGACCTGCTGTGGTGCCACAGAAACTCCACAGCTCTCATCGCTGCTCTGTCACTGAATGCAGAGAAGGCCTCTGATGGGATGGGATGGGGGTTCCTTCGGTACGCAATGCAAATATTTGGCTTTCTGAAGATGTCCTTGGATGGGTAGGACTCCTGTGCCATTCCCCCAGGGCAGAAGTACTTACAAATGGATGAGTCTCCTCTCCTTTTCCTCTTTCATGGGGAATCGGGCAGGGATGTCCACCCTCCCCCTTCCTTTTCTAGCTGGCCAGAGAGTCCCTAGCAACCAAAATTCAGACCACTCCTCAGAGTGAGGGAATTGTGGATGGACCAGTGACTCTTAAATTATTGTTATACACAGATGACACTGTTGGCACCATATCAAATCCTGAAGCCACTATGCCATTGTTTCTATGCATGCCGAACAGTATGGTGATGTCTCAGGGTACAAATACAATGACACAAAATCTCAAGTTTTTCCCATCTCCAGATCATGTACTCTGCATCTTTTTTCCTCTTACTTATTTCAGTGGTATCCCTAGGATGTCTGTTATCATGGCATTTGGCTCAAGACCACAGTGATAGAGAGTGAAAGCTAACTTGGACCCTCTAGTGGAAGTTGTAAAGTGGGACATGCAGCACTGGGGAAAACAACATCCTTTCCTTTGTGGAAAGATCAACTTCTTACAAATTATCACATCCCTAAAATCCTATGCGTCCTGGGCAATCTACCTCTAGTCATCTCATTGCAGTATTTTAAGTCACTGAACCAGGTGTTTCTCACTTTTGGGGAAGGGGGATAAAGCATGGCTGAGCATCCAGACATGGACTTTCCCTTTGCAACAAGGGGGCAAGGGACCACACAGCCTTTATTTTATTCACAGCATTCACTTCTGCCTGCATCTCAACAGACCACCTAACCTCCTTGGGTAGGTTTTGAATTGTCCCTTATTGGTATCCTGCACCCAGCCAGACTTCTTGTTCCAGATTTCCCCTTCCCAGTGTGCACTGCCCATTTGGCAAGACTGACTATGTGCACCTGGCTATCGTTAGTGCCAGTACTGCATTGGAGAAAGACAAATTCCCTAGCCTGACCAATGTATAACAATCTCCTGCTTACAACTGGTGGAGTGCCAGTTGTATGGTTGCAATGCTGAGCTGCTCCATATTCAGTTCTTTAAAAATCTTATGGATTAAGTGCACATTGCTCTACTTTTCAATGCCACCAGAAGCATGTGGCCACCTGACTCAGCTCTGTGGCAATACATGCTACTTCACAGTGTTCTTTGCCACTGGTCCCTAAGAGAGCCATGCCCCCATACCACAACCCCCCTTGAAATCACAATTGTAGGCCCAGTCATCCTGCATGGCACCAACTAGCCACATAATGTAAATATAATGGCTAAAGAATGAAGCTCCTACTCATCTCACTCTCAAGACAGCTTGGGAAATGGAAAAGTTCCATTGTGGAATTTGAAAGGTGCAGAGTATGACATACAGGCACTGGGCTTCCCAGGAACTTCAGGGAAGCTCATGCAATTCAGGATCTTACTTTGCATGCATCATACCCTGACTGTGCTCCAGCAATGGGGTGTTCTTCCACACAGCCAATGCTGGAGGTGTCAGAGAGGGAGCAAATCTCTCTCACATATTGTGGACATGCCCTGAACTGCAACGTTACTGACAACAGGTGTTGCAAACTGGTGAAATGGCCCTAAAGTGTCCCATACCCAGAGACCCTGTTTTGGTCATTCTTGGCATTTTTCTATGCCTGTCCTGCCAATATCTTAGAAACTCTGGCCTGCAGGAGCCCTCCTTTCAGCCAGTCAGGTTGTCCCCTGTCACTAGCGTGACCCAAAATTCCGGGGGTTGTGCCTTCTCCTATACTGCTAAGTATGAAAAACTCGCATACCCTGCTGCTGATTGCTCACACCTTTACAACCTCACCTGGACCCCATACATGGAACGTCTTCAGGCAAAGTCTTCAAGAGACCCCCTGACACCTATTTCTAGTCACTGGACTATTACTAGCAATGTTAGAGACAGAGCCCAATAGAAGGACACAGGTGCTGAGCTAATATTCCCAGACCAAGTGACAATGACCTTCACTGGTTATTGTTGGTCACATTACATAAACCACATGACTACCCAGGTATATACCCCATCACTATGCTCATGTTCACATTTGTACCTAACCCCCTGAGTAGCTGATATTTGTAGTTTTTTGCATAATGCTGCAGATCTTGTATGCATACATGATCTCATCTTGACAGATGGACAGCATACTATTGCTCTGTTGTAAGTATGTTATTTGTGAATATATTACGTGTATATTACCTGTTATTGTACCACTGACTATTTGTTCCAGGTCAGTCACAACCCTCCCTCTCTTTTTCTTACATGTCAAATCTCCTCTCCCCTTCCCCCCATTACATAGTGTATAATGATCTCTTTCTGTCCACATAAATATGTCCCACTGTCTCTATAGATTACTGCAACCTACACAATGGGTCATGAGGTCAAGACAGACTGTCAAACATAAGATATCTGTACCCTGTCATCCATGTAGTTCCTTTCGCTATGCACATGGTAGTATATATAGCCTGACTGCTCTTGCATACTGTTTGGAAAGTAAAATAATAAAAATCTTTATTGCAAAAAAAAAAATGAAGAGAAAATCCAGAAGATACTACAAACCTTATGGAAAGGGAGGCATGAGAAAGGGGTATTATAGCAGGCAATACAAACACCAGAATTGTAGTATACCCAGAGATTCATACAGAAGAAGAGGTATGGGTGATAGGAGACTGCCAAGCTGCTTCAACTCCTTCACCACAAAGGCAGACCCCTGATGAGCTAAAGGACACCTTCCTGCCCCAGCAGGTGGTGGGGATGCCCCTCTCACCATCTCTACTAGTGGAAATTTGTTAGAACAGATACGTTGGTGGTGGAGTATGTGTTGAAGGACTGAGTCTGTCTTTAGTTACCATTTCAAAACAAAAGAAATTAAAACCATGCAAAGTAAATTTAAAAGAAGAGCTGCAGCAATTAAAACTGGGAGTGTCAAAAGCTGCAGTCTCTAAATGCTGTTGAAAAAGTGCCAACAGCAAGAATTGAATTTTTTTAACCCAAGATACGTTCTAACAAAGAAAAAGTCAAAATGGTGAGCACTACTCAACCTCAGATGCCTAAACATTAACATGAAGAAAAGCTGATTTAAAATGGTCCTTTAACAGACAATCATTCCATCTCTACAGCAAACAGGCTAGCTATGCTCCCTGGATCTGAATAATGCATGCTTTTTTCACATACCAATAAGAGGTAGGGCCCCAGTTGGTTAAGCAAACTGTCCGATACTCTACTGAATCTTTGAAAGATTAATCAGTTTAAGAGACCTTTGCAGCCCGCCCTTGCAGTCTAATGTAATTATAACCATTAAACTTCTAAAATAAGTTTTCTCTCTGGACTTATCTTATGACTGTTTTGCACAGCTTCCTGCCTAGGTTTGTTCAAATCTGTATGGAATTGCTACTGTCTTGTATGTTTTGTAAATTGTACCCAACTCAAATGCCTTCCTCTGGAACTGCTAATAGCACTTGTTTTGTTTGTGACTATGCATGTGACATGAAACCTTTGTAAATGAGCACTTGTGCCCAGAGGTACTCTCCAAAGATGTCAATAAAAAAGCAAGCCATAGAAAATACCTACATTTCAGAAAAGGAGAAAACGAGTTCTAGTATATAGCAATGCTTTTCAGACTGATGTCTGTGCCAAGAGTTTACACAAAGTACTATGCTGTGGTAGCTGCTCCACTTCAAAACAAACTCTGGTCAGAGCCACCACAGCTGCTATTGAGTGGTGAACCTGAGTCAAAGAGTACCTGGAACTCCCGCTGCAGCCAACACCGTACTTGTGCAATTCTCATGTACGCGCAGTGACCAATAAACAATGTGCATGCACGTGAATGAGCCTGCCATGCCCAAGATGGCCACTGTGACATAGGTGTGCATGCACTATTCTCAAGCATGCGCACTAAACTCACAGTGGCCATCTTGGGCATGGCGGACTATTTTTTTCCACCCACACCTGCAGAAGTGACTGGCAGAAAAAGATAGTTCCCCCATGGAAGGGAGAGGAGCATTGATGGCAGATTACTGGAATCTTGCTGCAGCACTGTGGAAGCCCATGATGAGGAATCCAGCCATATGCTTCCACAGTTCCCCTTTCTCTCTCCTAGATCTTGCAAAACATCTTCAGGGCTTCACCTATGCAGCCATAAAAATGAAATGACAGTCTATCCATACTTACACAACTGGTTAATGTGTGGGAGAACAAAAGAACAGGCCCAGTCACCATGGAACAAACACTGACCTAGACGACAGATTTTGGCTTAATTCAGAATCAGGAAGTTAAAGATGGCAATCCAGCTAGCATAGTTTGGGGCCACTAGTTAACCTAAATGTTTAAATATGTGCTTAAAGGTTTTGCACTTAAGGGGATAATTTTATAGCCCATGTTTCAGGATATAAAAAATGTATTTCCCATTTATTGCAATGTTTTTGCTGAGTGACAGAATGTCCTCTGTGCTATGACAGTTGGTGCTCACTGGATGGGCACCTTCCAGGTGCTCCTTACCCACTAGGAGCTTATAAATGGGACTCCAGTCCCACAAAAAGTGTGTTCTGGCAGTATCTAGTTTTGGATGAGTCCTTAGGGTTATGTGCATCTTTGGGCACACTTCTCCAGCTACGATCAGCTGGAGAGAGCTTGCAGGCCCAAGATGGTGGCAAGATCCTGAGTTTTGAGTAGCAGTGGCTTCCTCTGTGCTGCAGGTCTCCATGAGTTCAAATCCCTCCTGTTGTCTGGAAAGAGGAACAGGGACCAGCTGGTGGCTCACCCTCAAGAAGGGATGCCTAATGGTTTCTGCATCGTGTCCTGTAATTCCAGCAAAATGTTGAAATAATAACTGTTCCTGGTGGAGGAATGGTGAAAGAAACAAAGGTTAGGGGAAAATTCAGTTCAGTTTGGGGAGGGGGGGTGTACAGGTTATCTGAATCAGAGGGAAAAAGGAAGGATGCAGTGAACCATGGTAAGTTTCTATTCTGTAACCTCAAGGTACTGCAACACTGAATCCTCAGGAGGTAAAGTCTAGATGCAGCAGATCATGTGTGCTCTACCTCTAACTATTTGTGTTTAAACTGGCCACTTTATTCACCCTTTTGAAGGTTATTTCCCTTTTGTGTTTCATATTCTGAGGTATCAAGAAAAAACTGTGTCTAAGGGGTCCCAGCTCTCACTAGGTCCTGCTTTCTTACTCGTGGCTGTGAGGAGATAACTCTGACTGACAAATCCTAATTTATGACTTGTGTCACTAGTTGCAATGTGTAGATATGTGTCGAAGGTTGATTCTGCTAAGTGATTGAACCCATGGCTGGCCAAGCCAGGGACATGCATAGAAATGCAGAATTATTCCAGTTTGTAGTACTGATGACTGGGTCCTTGGCAGATCAGTCGGGGCTTCTGTTGAGTAAGTCTTCTCTCATCACCAATCTCTATACACACACGCTGTAACTAATTGTTGGTGTTTCTGCAAACATTAAGGCCTTAGATGTCATGCTCTGTGTCCTTAGTCATTACTAAATGGGTACAGAGTTAAAAGCAGCAGTATTTGTTAGTCACCATACAGTTTTTTTTCAGCAATAATGCTTTTCTGCCAAAAATATCAATATAACCAATTTTCATTTTTGTTTTCTTTCATTCCTGAACAAGCAATTAGGGCTGAGCAAAATGTATCTTCTGCTAGTGGAGTTCTGATGAAAGTACAATTTCACTTCCAAGAAAGTTTGCAAAATTCTCACGAACATTTTGTGAAATTTTACCAAAATTGTGATTTCAAGTAATTTCCATTTAGTTTAAAAGGTGTTTGTACTAATTATGCCACATTTGGCATGATGATTTTCCCAGGCTCCATACAAAAGTGAGCACAGTTTCAGTTCTCTATCTTTAACAGTGACTGAGTTACAAGTCTCCAAACATTCGGAAATCTTAAAAATATACTTTGCAATTATGTAAACTGCAGAATTTTAAGTCCTTGTAACTTTAAAACTATTTAATAAAATGGGAAAAAATTCTTGAACCCTGATTGGCTGAAAGCCTTTTCCAGCAGTGTCCTTATCAGAACTTGACTTTACAACCGGCACTACTTGTGCCAAGATAAGCCCCACAACAGAATGAGATCACTACTGTGGCAGCCTATACATTTTAAAGTATACAGGAGAAGCTGCATGGCCAAAGAAGTTGGTGAACAGTACCCCTACGGCCCCCAACATAGACACAGAAATAGTTATTTTCACTCAAAGTAAATTTAGCGCAAACACAAATGTAACCATAATTACGCAAATTTATTTTAGCGCTAAGTCACAGTCACCACATTCACTATAATGGAAAAAATACTGAAAGTGCTAGTTAGTGCAAATTTATTTTCACACAAATTGGTGTTTTAGCGAAAATAGGGAAAATGATTTAACAGTGACAATTTCAAGTTCTACAGTACATGGCATTAGCTGATGAACATGATCTCATGGCAAATATTAGAAAACATTAGAAAATAAAACTACCCTATGCTGTTCCAGTAAAAATAATCTGACCAGCAACGTAGCCAACAGAAGGAGCGTGCCATCAGGATGCATCCTGTAAGTGAAAGCACAGATCAGCTCCTCCACTATTTCAAGTGCCAGTTATCAACAGATTAAGTCCAGCAGAGCAAGCAGCCCAATATTAGAAACCATGACAAAGCGGTGTCTATGGCAGTTGACAAGGGACATGCTCACTGTTCATGAAAGCAGCTGTGGCAGCTCGCTGTCAAAATGGCTGCACTGCATGTTCCTCGCTACCAAAGACACCCTTCATGAAAATGGATGAGTGGTAGTGTGAATTCAAATTTAATACACTTGCCCAGGGAAAAAAAAAGTGTTGGGGGGGGGGGGAAGGCAGTTAGTGATTCTGAAACAAACAGCTCTCTGCACATTCCTCACCACTGAGGCAGTGATTGTGAAACACTCGGGCACTCACATTCCTCTTCACCAGAGACATCCTACTATGTAAACGGAGTTGTTGCAGTAGGAAATAAAACTTGATTCAGTGTATGGGCACCAGGAAGACAACCTCAGCAGTATGTTTGTGTGGGGTTTGGGATGGGGGTTGGGGGGTGGTGGCAGCACCCTATACTGCCCAAACACTTCATAAATTATCTGAATACAGGGACTAGTTTACTCATTCAGATGTTAAAATTTCAAGTTTAAAGAATGTTTTAGCATGTTTTTTATTGCTTTTGTTTCTTAAATAGTAATTTGGTGGGGCCCATTTTATAAGTGCAATATGACAGTTCGAGGTGTGGGTTATGATCTGATAAGAGCACTTCCCAGGTGCTAAAAGCACTAGGTGCAAGTGCCTTGTGCCTCATAATGCAACTGGGGTGTGTGCTTATCAGGCCATAACCCACACCTCATTGTGTCTTATTGCTTACAGAACAGAATATCACCAATTTTGAAGGTTAATTGACCTTAAATATTAGGCTTTGAGGCCACCATCATGACCAGCAGCAGTGCACCACCTTGCCTTGTTGATGACCTTAGTCTGGAAGTGAGCCTGAGAAGTCACATCAAGAGGTAGGCCATGCCTGAGACAGCTGCCACTCAGCAGTGCATCTTGGTCAGGGTGGATTGGCATCAGGTGCCACCAACACAGCAACCCCTTTGGCTGGCTCAGAGAGCTTGTTCATGCTGCAGGGGAAGCTGTAGCTGTGCTAGACTGACAGAGGCATCACCCCCACCAGGGGAGATGGGAGGAAAAAAGTATTGGAGAAAAGCTCTGTAGCCATCTGAGTGATGGCTGGGTTCAGCCTTAATAAGGCATATAACTGCAGACAGGGTATACCTTTGAGAGATGAGCTGCTTGCCTGAAACAAAATGAAACCAAAAAAAAAAAGAGGCTGTGTGTGTCAACTCTCTAATCTCTTGCTCAAAGTTAGAAGTTACAAGTGGCCAAAGATTCCTCAATAACATCAATAATTAAGGATGAATTTCATGAGCGTTTGTGAAATTGTGGAATGTTGTACTATTTTTGTCATAGCCACATCCATACATTTTGCCCTGTCATACACCTGAGTTGCCATTGTACAGGGAAGTAAAGGCTGGGTAAAGTGGCAATAGGGAAGCATTCATAGGAGCTCCATAGCAAAAGTATAATGGTGCCAAGTGTCAGGTCACTACCTTGAGTGACGAACCATGAAGAATAATCATGGACGTCAGTGTGTAGTTGCCTGAATCCTTGCAATATGCCAGCTAACCACCAGAGCTCACTGACTTAATAGCTTGTGGAAGCATATGCACATGCAGCACTGTTTCTATACTATGCCACTTGCTAACTTTAACAACACTGTAGATTACAATGCATATTTTTACAGTTTGAAAACAGTGGCACCAAGTGATGCCAAGCCTTACAACTAGTTGTGACTTACTCCATTGTTACAGAAGTATCTAGCTATCTTTAGTCATGGTGGAGCATGATGCTGGGCATCACTGTGACAGGAGTGTTTAAGATGTATTGCAGGACCATGATTCTAGCACAGGTAAGGTGAGTCAGTGGTGATGAGTACTTTTTCAAAGTTAAATTCCACAAGTGGAATTCTAGTGGTATTACTTATTATGTGTCCATGAATTTTTGAGCAAAATTTTCCAATTAATAATTTCTAAAGTATCCACAATAAATGTTAACCTTCTAAACAACATTTATCAAGCTTAATTAGATTCCAGGACATATTTTCTTTGGTATACATATCAAATCTTGAGTGTATACCTGCAATAGCAGTGGAGATAAACATCCAAACATTTTGTAAAATTTCACAGAACTTAAATAATTAAATTGTGAAATGTTGAACTTCCCTGTAACTCACAATTTATACAACCAATTGCCTATTTAGCAGTTTCTATGACTTTCAAGAAAGAATGCATATAATGTTCTATTATTTGGTTCCAAATGTGGTTAAGTTGTAAGCATAGAAATATGTTCAGAAATATTTATATAAATAATAATTTGCCAGACTATGAGCCCCTATAATGTCCCCGCCCCTCATGCGAATGTCAAGAAGCTTGGCCTTTTTAAAGCCTCTTTCAAAGAATATACATGACACATTTCAGACCTCTAGCTACAGTATAATACTGACTGAATGATGACAAAGTAAACCATTTTGGAAAATTCTGCAAAATTTCATTAAGTTTTGTGAAACTTCATGGAATTTTGTGAAATTTCTGTGAAATCGCTGTTTGCTAATTTTGTCTAGCACTACTGACAGTGCCTTCACCCATCCTACACTCAGTTCATGGGTTCCTATGCCCTAGTTGCATGATCTTGCACTTTTTGGCATTGAACACCAATTGCCATATTCTTCACCATTCCGAATTTCCCAAGATCCCTACAAAATCTTTTCACTAACCCCTGATTGTTTACCTAATTATAGATTTTGGTACCATGCAAAAAGGCATAGTTTCCCTTCCAGGTCATCTGCAATATCACTTATGTAAAGATACTGAAGAGGACCAGCCCCAGTACTGTGCCCTGTTGTACCCCACTGGTCACTCTTCTATCATTAGAGTGAGTGCTGTTATATTTTACCCCCTGTTCCCCATGTATTAGCCAGTTTCTAACTCAACTTACCACTTTGGATCCCACCACAAGGCTGCTATATCAATCAATCTCCTGTATGGCACAGTGTTGAAGGCCTTCCTAAAGTCCACATAGGCCAGGTCCACCACCCCCAGTCTATTTCCCTGGTCACCCCCACCCCATGAAGCCATGATGCTTTTTTGGTTTTGTGGCCCATTGGATGTAAGATACTCTATCAATCTTTCCTTTGTTAGTATTTTCATTCATTTTCCCACTGGCCTATAGTTGCTAGCCTCCTACTGCTGCTGCTGCTCTTATGTAGTGGGACTACATGTTTTCTCCTGCAGTCCTCCAGAACTAGGCCCGATTTCAGTGAGCTGCTGAATAAGGATAAGAATCAGTGGGGCAGCCAGCAACTTGTGTGTATCCCCTCTGGTCCCTTAGCCTTGTCCACTTTTAGAGCTGCAAGCCACTTAAGAACTCTTTTTTTTCTGCAAATGGACTGTGTTCACCTCACCCCTCTTTTTGATCTGCTGCTTCCTGGTGGTAGGACCCCTCCATCCACTCTGAAGACTGAGTAGAAGTACCCGTTTCAGATTTCTACTTTATTTTGGTCCCCTTCTGTGCAGTCTCACTCAGCGGTCCTCCTTATCTTCACTATCCCTCCCCTTGCTTTTCTGTTCTCACTTAAGTACCTAAAAAAAATCTTATCCCCATTTGCTACCCCTTTAGCTATCCTTTCCTATGTCTGCGCCTTTGCTCCCTCACTGCCTTTGCCTGCTTCTCTGTTTTATCTTGTACACCTCCCTATCTTACTGTCTCTATGTTTCCTTACATCTCCTGAATGCCACCCTTTTTTCTTTCACCACCATGGCCACTTCCTAGATTACAATAACAGTCTCTTTTTATGTTTGCTTGCACACATGTGCAAGAAACATCTTGTGTTTAGCACATTTCAGAGGTGTGTCTGTGTTGTGACCAATGCAGGAGACAAATTAGTGGGTGCGTCCCTCAGCCCCCAATCAGTGAGCATGCTGGCGATGACAGCAAACTTCAAAGACAGCCAAAGAGTTGAAACAAATCTGCTGCTGCAATCAGGTGGAATTTTATAATTGCAGTGGCAGTTGAGAAGACTTCGGCCATGCACATTACAGTGCACAGTAATGTGTATGGCCAGAGTTATGAGCAGTTGCTCGGTGTGCCATTCCTAGTGAAACATTTCAATAAATAGAACAGCTGAGGTGTGCCTTTCCACAATGGCGGTGCCTGCAACTGGCCACACACTTCCACAAATCCGACATCAGGGGTGCCCAATCCCCATGTTAGCATGTATTCCCTCCCCCTACAGTCACATTGTGGCACACTGGGAGCCCACCCCAGTGTGCCTAGACATTTTTTTTTTTTTTATTTTCCTCGACACCAGAATGCCCACTCCGGTGTTGGATGCCCCCCACCCTCCAGCTCAATTTCTTTGCCGGCCAGGGTTTAATCGGTGGCATCATATTTAACTCATGTGGCATCGGGGCCCACCCCAGTGTGCTCCAAAGTATTTTTTACCTATAAATAAACAAAGGTCCCTGGAGTCTTTTTTGTTTGTTTGTTAAACTGTAAAAAAGAAAACTGTCCAGCATGATTTCCCAGTCCCCTCCCCACCCCATCCATCCCTCTCGCTGCAATCTCCTCACCCCACCCACCCATACTTACCTCCAGAGGTTGGTAGCAGTAATCTTCTGTGAATCAGGATCGTCTGTACTCTTCAAAACTGAACTAAGAACTGAAGAATTGGGTAAGTGCTGTATAATGGGACTCAATGGGGGGTTTCAACTTGGATTGATATCTCAGCCATTTATAGGAATGTTCACCCAACATTTTTAACATTGGGTTCTTGAGACCCGCACCTCATGAACATGTCACTGTCATTTTGTTTCTCAGTCCCAAAAGGTGATTCTTCGTCACGGAGCAGAATGACCTTTTGGGACCAATTAACAAAATAACAGTGCTACTGTTCATGAGGTGGGGTCCCAAAAAGCCCATGTTGAACATTTGGTAAAAAAATTCCAAGAAATTACCACATTACGCATTTGCTATGCACGTTCGTAACTTTGCCAGTTTTTAATATTTTCACTCCATATTTTCAACATTGCCATTTTTTTTATTTCTGCACCTTGCTGCAGTTCCTACCAGTGGAGGCATCCAGCCACTGGCCCTGCCCATGGAGAGAGAGCAGCAGGCTCACTTGCATGATGGGGGGGTCTGGCATGGCCATGGCTGATCCTCTGGAGGGCTACCCATTCCTTACCAGCTGGAACGGCGCAGCCCCCACAGCGCAATTCCATGACAGTCTTCCCCGCACTGCAGGGCATGGCCATCAAGCTGCTTGGTTGCGGCCAGCCCATTTTCACTTTTTCTACCCAGTGAGAACACGGACGTGCAATGACGTCCATGCACAAATGTGCAGATGTCCTCCGTACTCCCTTCCCTAGACACGCACATGTCTGCAGTGCCACTGGGAGTCCCCAGAGACTGCTAGAGTGTGATGTGAATCCCACCCTGTTCCCCAGGACTAGGAGAGATGCCAACCCCTGATAACCAGGGCTCATTCCTGAACCAGGGTCACCGGTGTGGAGCAAGATGTTGCGTCCAGTGCCTCAATCCTCAGTGCCACTGGGCCAGCTTGACATTGCCATTTTTATGTTGCTTGCACGCATGTGCAAGAAACATAGTGCCATCATCAGAGATGTCGGAGGTGTGTCACCTCCTCCTCCAATTCAGTCAGTGAGCTGGCAGGCGTGGCCCTGTAAGCCAATGCATTTTGGAGCTGTCTGACATGCTCCAAAATGCAGTGGCACTCTGATTGAAAGAAGCTACGCTTCGGTGAGCGCAATAAAAGCGTGGCTCCCTCCCACCCGCGCGGGTGTGCTGCGCCCCACGTCCTGTGTAGCAGCAACGGGTGCCCAATCCCTGCGGCTGAGCTGCTGTCGTCCCCGTGGCTGGTGCCACGCTGGGAGCCCACCCCAGCGTGGCAATCAGTTGTTTAGCCTACAGGGTGCCAATCCCCGTCAGCTGAGCGGCCCTCCCGTGCTTGTGCCATGCTGGGGCCCACCCCAGCGTGGCAAACGTCCGTAGTCTTTTTTTTTTATGAATTGTTTGGCGATGGGGTGCCACTCGTCGGCTGAGCGCCCATACTTGTGCCACGCTGGGAGCCCACCCCAGGTGGCAACGCCTCGTAGTCTTTTTTTTGGTTTTAAACCTGTAAAAAAAGGTCCCACGGCACGTCTCCCGACCCCTCCCACAACCCGCACCCACCCTGTGCCCAGCCTCCCACCCCCACCCATACTTACCTCCGGACTCCGGTAGCGGCGATCTTGGTGGACTGGGAACCGTCTGCACTCTTCAAAGCGACCGCGAACTGAGGAAATGCCGGTAAGCTGTATAATGGGTTAGATAGGAGGGTTCAACTTGTGCATATCTCAGGCATATTTGGAATTTTGCAAATTTTCAACATGGGTTTTAGGACCCCTTCTCATGAATGATGTCACTGTCATGGGCGTTATCGGGCCTGAAGGGTGATTTCACGCGGTGACTGTGAAATCACCCTTGCGGCTGAATACCACCATGACAGTGACACCATTCATGAGAGGGCCAATATGTGAAATTTGGTCCAAAATCCAAAAATGACTGTTTTACTGCATGCATTGCGCAGTTCCTAAGCAGGCTCTTTAAGTTCGTGAATTTTCAATATTTTCCCCAGATTTTAACATTGCCATTTTACCACACCTTCTTATGAGCAGTACAGCTGTCATTTTTCACATCTCACCCAAAATGTGTTCCGCCCTTGTAGCGCAGAATGGCGCAGTTGGTGTGTAGACTCAGTGTATGGGACACATTAAGAAAATCACAGTGTCACTGTTCATGAGCAGAGATCTTAAAATGGCAATGTTGAAAATTTGGTGAAAGAATCCTAAAATGACTGTTACTAGCAAGTGCTATGCGAATTCCCATCGCATCGCTTGTAGGTTTGCGAATTTAAATAGTTCCACTCCAGATTTTCAACATTGCCATTTTACCACACCTCCTTATGAGCAGTACAGCTGTCATTTTCACATCCTGCCCAAAATGTGTTTCCATGTAGCTAATAAGGCACAGTCGGTGGCAAACTCAATGTATGGGACACATTAACAAAATCACACTGACACTGTTCATGACCAGAGGTCTTAAAATGGCTATGTTGAACATTTCGTGAAAAATTTCCTAACAATGACTGTTTTACGAGCGTGCGTTGCGCAGTTCCTACGCACGCTCGTAAGTTCGCAATTTTTCAATATTTGCACTCCAATGACTTTCAAATACCTAAACAGCACATAGAAGCAAGCAACATTTGGCATTGACAAATGCTTGTTTAACACCTTCTTATGAATAGTACAGCTGTAATTTTTTACATCCTGCCCAAAATGTGTTTTTGCACCTTTGGTGCAGAATGGCAGTCACTGTGCGAAAATCAACTTTCGGAATGGATTAACAAAAAAAATCATAGTGCCACTCTTCATGAGGAAAGGTCCCAAAAAGCCCATGTTAACAATCTGGTGAAAAAATTTCCACAAACCGACTGTGTTATGGGTGTGCATTGCGCATTTGCTACACATGCTTGTAACTTTGTGAATTTTTCATATTTTCATTCCAGATTTTCAACATTGTCATTTTTTCACATCTCGTCATGAACAGTATAGCTGTCATTTTTCACATCCTGCCTAAAATGCGTTTCCGCACCTGTGGCACCAAATGGTGTAGTTGCTGTGCGAAATCACCTTTCAGAATTGAGTAACGAAATGATAGTGCCACTGTTCATAACGTTGAGTCCCAAAAAGGCCATTTTTAAAATGTGGAGTGAAAATACCAACAAATGGCTGGGACATTAAGGTTTCCAACTATAATGCCCACCATGTAGAGACTGACAGGTGTCGGGGGTGTGACTTGGGTTCATCGGCTATAATGCTCACAGCATTCTACCCCCACCCTACAGCCACTGACAGGCATCAAGGTGTGCCTTGGGGTCTTCAGCCCTAAAGTTTACCCCATTCTCCTATGCTGCATCCATCTCAGCTTATTTCCTTATGAAATGGCTTGAGCACAAGGGCCAGAGACCCCAAAGCACACCACAACACCTGTCGGTGTCTGCAGGGTGGGGGGAGCTGGAATGGCATAAGCGTCATGGTTGATGACCCAAAGGCAACCCCCCAATGCCTTTCAGTCTCTGCAGGGTGGGGGTGAGGGTTGGTGTTAGTTCAATACTTCTCTGCCATTCCTATTATGCATCTTTCTAACTCCTGCACTACCAATGCCAATGCCAGCAAGCAAACATTTGGCATTGACAAATGCTTGTTCCTTTTGCTTTTATTCACTTCCTTCATACAGAGGATTGTTGCCTTAATTATACCTCCCTTATTTTTTGTCACTTTTCCTCTACCCCTCCCTGGTAATTTCTCCTTAATAGGCAGTTTCTGAGGTCTCCCATTTATCTAAAATCTGCCCCCCAAACCCCAGGACCCTCATCCTCATATTGTTTGCCTCTGCTCCCATATTAACATTTAACCACACTGAACAGTGATCATTGATAGGTTGGGGACTGCCCCCTGTGATGTCTGCAATGATGTCCCTGTTGGTAAACATCAGGTCCAGCACAGCCCTGTCCATAGTGGGTTTGTTGACTAGCTGCCTGAGAAAAGCCCCTTGTAGGGAATGAAGGATGGCCCTGCTTCTTGCTGAAGCTGCAGCTAGAAAGCTCCACTCCACATTTGGCAGATTCAAGTCCCAACTAGCAGCACCTCCCCCCATACTTGCCATCCTGATGATATCTTCCCCAAGTGCCCTATCCAACTCCTCTCCCCGTGCTGGAGGTCGGCATACCACCCCTGTACAGATAGTGGCCCCAGCTCATGTCTCCAGGATCGTCCACATCACATCCAGTCCTTCATTTTCCTCCAGGGCACCTGCATGTCCATAGTCATGATGCCTTTCCTCACATATAGTACAACTCCTCCTCACCTCCTCCCCACTTCCCTGTCTGTCTTGAACAGAGAGTAGCCTGGTATGTCCAGATACCAGTCGTGGCTGTCAGAGCAGTAAGACTCCGTTATGGCCTCCAAATCCATGCTAGCCTCCTTCATGATGGCATCTAGATCCATAAATTAATTTATGTTTAATTTTTATTTATAAGACATAGAGTGGAGGCTGTTCAGAGGAGGGCAACCAAAATGGTGCAGGGTCTGCACCAGAAGACATATGAGGAGAGACTAAAGCAGCTTAATATGTATACCCTTGAGGAAAGGAGGGGGGGGACATGATAGAAATTTTCAAGTATCTTAAGGGAATTAACAAAGTACAAGAGGGTAGCATCTTTCAGAAAAAGATGTGCAAGAACAAGGGGACACAATTTGAAGACAGAGGGGGGATGGCTCAGAGGTAATGTTAGAAAGTATTTTTTCACAGAGAGGGTTGTGGATGTATGGAACAGCCTCTTGAGGAGGTTGTGCAGTTGGGAACAGTGGGAGAATTCAAGAATGCATGGGACAGACATAAGGCAATTCTAGTGGGGGTAGGAGGAAGTAAGCTGTTGATTAACTAGTATCTGCAGCTTATCCATGAGGTAGGGAAGTGGGCAGACTAGGTAGACCAAGCGGTCCTTTGCTGTCAAATTCTATATCTCTATGTTTACCCAGATAATTTGCATTGACGCACAAGGAGAGATCAAGATCAATGGCCCACCTGCAGCTTGAAGTCAGTGAATGTGTCACTGCTGGCACTGTATAAAGGGGGACTGAAGAACAAGATGGCATGAAGAAGATGGCAAGTGGTTTCCCCTAAAGGGACTCAGGTAGCATTACCAAAGCAGTTTAACTGTGGTGTCACAGAGACTTACATAGATGGCACCTCAGTATTTCACACCAACAGGGTTTTGGGAAAAGCAAGATCTGGCAAAGTGAAAACAACATATGGGGCAACTCCTGGCAAGACAAACCATCACATTTACCCCTAGACATGGGAGTCTACCTCAGAGGTTATTGCCTGCCCCCCCTCCTCTTCATCATTGGGCACAGTAATAGAAGTTGCCAGTGGGGGGGGGGGGTTATACATGGAACTAACACAAAATATTCAGCTTACAGGAGCAGAGATGGACACAGTTGAAGGAAGAGCTTTCCTCACTCTAGAGATAGAGCATGTTCAGGCATTAATGCCATATGTAGCCACTTTCCAAACTACTAAAAAAGGATTGCACAAGAATTCCTAAGACTGCTGGGCCTCATTTTATTCATGACCTCACTAGTGCCCTGGGAGAGGTTGCACATGAAGGAATGTACAATGTTACCATAAGGAACACTGATCCTGACTTTGGGACACACTGAATTCTTTGGTCTCAGTACAAATAAGGCTGGTGAACTCCGTTCTGTGACGGTAACAAATCCTTCACTTAAAGCAGCAGTAAAACAATTTTATTTCCCCAAAAGCTAGTTTCAGCTACAATTAATAAAAATATTAGCATGCTGGTCAGATCTACTTTTCTGGGGTTCCTGCTATGCTGTGCACCGTAAGATTTGTTTTTCTTCAGTCCCTCCAAACCCATACCAGGTCTTCATTGACACAATAATTCTAAGCTAAATGTGATGACCTGCTTTTTTCTTGGGGGAAAAAAAATAAATTAAAACATTTATAAAATAAAGTTTTGGTGGAACTACTGTAGAAAATGTTACAACCAAACAAATCCTGAAGTTGCCTGGAATCTTTTAAAGTAAAGAAAAGCTAGTGTCAATTTTTTGCCCAGTTTTGTTGCACTGCTGCTTTAAGGAAAGACATTCCTTTTCAGCAACCACTGCATTCAGTAGTACTCACTACACAATTATTAGGTATTTATAAGTGCTTAAGTGTTTATGTTTCTGGGGCATTATGCTTTAGAAGGAGATGGTTTTCAATCAAGCCATTGCATGTGTCCCCTATTTATTCTTACTAGTGAGGAAAAGACCCAACATGCTCATAGCATTGCCACTCTTAAGTCGCATCTAAGAAACAGTATGGTTATCTCACTGCAATTCATTACGCATTCCCTACATATGATGCCTTTCATAAAATGCTTAAAAATGCATTACAAAGTCAGATATTAAAGATCCATTTTTAAAAGTCTAAACAGAAACAGGCTGAAATGAAGGACTGTGCCAAAGAATCATTTACAAACAGTGAATTACAAACTTGTTAAATGAGTTCCAAAGCTTTGGAGCATAGTACAAAAACAGCTCTGAAACCAGTTGTGGAACACAGCTTAAAATCCTCAGCTGAATGGAGGTGAACGAGATAATGGCAGACAGGCAGCAATGCAGCTCTAAAAGATAGGGCAAATACTGGCAGAAAGGAAGCAAAAAAACATTATCAAGACCTGGAAAATAATACAATATTCAATTAGAAACTAGTGAAGCTCTTTAAGAATAATGTGGTGGAATTTTTATTTTGTTTACACAAGAACAAGCTGTAGCATACAGAACAAGCTAAAGTTTATGGATGACAATTTCTGGAAGATACAAAACTGAATAACAAAACTCCAGTTTATGTAACACAAAATATGAATCATGAATGTTATTGTTCCATCAAGACATGGACAAATATAACCACATTTTGAACTCAGTGCTAGCCTTCCCTAGTATAACTACTGCCAGCTCCCAACCCCACAACCCAGGCTTCACTTCAGGAATACGGCATTTTATGGGTCAGCAGGGTGGCCTGTAAGCCCTCCCCTGCACAACTACTGCCAGTTCCAAGCTAGGGGTGTGTGAGTAATGAATATTAAATTCTGAATACTATGAATAATACGCTGTTTAGTATTTGGAACCCTAATACCGAATAGTGGCACTGTTTGGTTAGTATTTGGGTCGGCTTTCCAGTGTGATTTTAAGAACTCACAGGACTTGTTGGTCAATCGCGGAGTGTTTGCCAAAGCCAGATCAAGTAACTGCCATGCTGCAACAGAGCATGACATGGTGGAGAGAGTTGAGAGTGGGAAAGATTAAGCACTAGCAAATTATTTTTACATCACAAAACCTTTACGTTTTTACAGCTGCAGTAGATGTAGCCTGCAGACTTTTTGCTGAGAAAAGGACTCCCTGCATAAATTACCTTCTGTGGAACACAATAGTTGACTCCACCAATATTGTGATCCTGCTCTGAAATCAATGCAAGCCTGTGTTTAGCATTGATCTCAATGTTGGCACAGGCTTATTCTGTTAGGTCTGTGGGAGAGAAGAGAGCTGGGATTTTTATTTGGGAGGGAGCAATACCAGAAATGTAAGGGTGGGCAGAGAGGGACAGTGAAAAAGCAGAGATGCTGAATGAATACTTCTGCTCAGTATTCACAAAAGAGGAGGGGGAGGTAACCCAATCCAATTAACAGAAGCACTCTGGATAGGGGGGTCCATCCCAGTCCTTTCACAGAAGAAAGGCTTGTTAAAGAACTCCTAAAACTGAAGGTGAACAAAGCAATGTGGCCTGATGGGATTCACCCCAGAATTCTAAAAGAATTAAGGGGAGAACTAGTGACACCACTGACTACCCTTTTTAACAAATCATGGGAGGATGGTGTGGTACCTGAGGACTGAAGGAGGGTGGATATGATTCTACTTCACAAACATGGGAGCAAGACAGAGGCAGGAAACTACAGACCTGTCAGTTTGACCTCTGTGGTAGGGAAAATGATGGAATCACTCCTGAAGGAAAGAACTGTTGAGTACCTTGTGGTCAGTGGGGCACAGGACCCAAGGCAGCATGGATTCACAGTGGGACGGGCATGTCAGACAAATCTAATTGATTTCTTTGACTGGGTGACCAAAGTAGTAGACCAAGGGAGGGACTGCGAACTTGGGCCTATCTAGACTTTAGCAAGGCATTTGACACAGTCCCACACAAAAGATTAACAAACAAGTAAGCCAGCCTGGAAGTGGGCCCAAGGGTGGTATCCTGGGTAAAACACTGGCTGGCCAACAGGACACAGAAGGTAATAGTAAATGGAGTCCACTGTGAAGAAAGGGGGTTACTAGTGGGGTACTGAAGGATTCAGTATTGGGTTTGGTCCTTTTTAATGTCTTTATAAGTGACATTGCAGAAGGACTGGAAGGAAAAGTGTGTTTCTTTTCAGATGACACAAAGATCTGCAACAGGGTTGATACACAAAGTGTGTGTGGAAAGGATGAGAAGGGACTTGGCAAGGCTGGAGGAATGGTCAGAAGTATGGCAGCTTGGATTCAATGCAAAGAAGTACAAAATAATGCACCCAGGGAACAAAAACCCAGGGGAAGAGTACACAATGGGGGGTAGTAACAACAAAAAAAATGGAAAGGGACCTGGGGCAATCATATCAGATAACCTTAAGGTTAGCAAGCAATGTGAGAAGGCAGTAGGGAGGACTGGGTGGATACTGGGATTTATAGGGAGAGGCATCACCAGCAGAAAACAGGAAGTTGTTATCCCTCTCTACAGACAGTTGGTGCGACCCCATCTGGAGTACTACATCCAGTTCTGGAGACCCCATCTCTGCAAGGAGATAGGATGGAGGCAGTCCAGTGTAGGTAAACTAAAATGGTGCAGGGTCTGCAAGAGAAGACATATGAGGAGAGACTAAAAGAGCTTAATATGTATACCTTTGAGGAAAGGAGGGAGAGGGGGCACATGATAGAAACTTCTAAGTACCTCAGTGGAATCAACAAAGTCCAAGAAGGTACCATCTTTCAGAAAAAGAGACGTGCAAGAACAAGGGGACACAATTTGAAGAAAGAGGGGGAACGGCTCAGGGGCAGTTTGAGGAAATATTTTTTCACAGAGACGCATGTAACCACCTTCCTGAAGAGGTTGTAGGGTCTAAAACTGTAGGAGAATTCAAGAATGCATAGGACAGACATAAGGCAGTTCTTGTGGGGGGTGGGAAGAAATAGGCTGTTGGTTAACTAGGATCTGCAGCTTATCCAGTAGGTAGAGAAATGGGCAAACTAGGTGGGCCAAGCAGTCCTTATCTGCTGTCAAAGTCTATGTTTCTATGTTAAGGGTTGAGGCAGGAGGAAGAGGTGGAACTGTGTTCATGGGAGGTAGCATTTCTCTCATGGAGGAGGAGAAAGTGAAGCCTGCATTGCCAACAGTGTTAGAGCTGACCATCTCCTTTACAGTGCATTCAAGTATACCACATTCATAAAAGGCAAAAAAAAAAAAAACTGAATGGTGTTTCTTTTTACAGCAAGAAGCTCTGTCAATGATTTATTTCATATGGTAAGTGCAGTTCTACTGTCTCATGACAATTTTCCTGTTGACAGGAGAATAGAAAATCTCTTCCTGGTCTAAATGGCAGCCCAAATAGCTCCTCCAAACAAGCACATCTCAAAAGTTTATCACCATCTCCAGTAACATGTCACACTATTTACAGCTCTCCAAGTTAATAACCCAAGGTCACTTAAACACAGATCACTTAAAAGTTCTATTTTGCCTGAACTGAGGATAGATTTTGATAGTTTGTATTTTTTTTTAACCACAAAATGCACTTTTATGTTTGAATTCAGCTTCCAAAATACAAAAAAAGTTTGTTGATTTTCCCTTTGTTATTCAGGAAAACTGAACTCAGCCCCACCCCCAGGAATCTTTTGCGGTGTCACAATGGCCTGAATCATTGGATCTTGCTGTACATGGCTGTATTAAAAAAAATCTCGGTTCACAAAGCTTTCAGTTAAGTTGAAGAATTTGAAGATGTGGAGGACATTGATCTAAACTTTGATATTGGTAACTGACCATATCAATTTGAGCCTCTAGTTTCTTGTGATATTCCTAGGGAGGGTGCTCAAGCTGCCTCTGATTCAGATACCGACAATGACAGCTCCGATCAGTTCTGTTGCCAGCCCCTTTTAATGTTTTCAATTGTGACATTGCAGAAGGGTTGGAAGGGAATGTTTTCCTGGTGCCCCCCCCCCCAATTCAGAGAGGACACCAGCACTCATGCATGCAGACTGATAGAGTCACTCTGGTCTGTGAAGCGCACCCACAGCCCACCCATACACACTGAGCCATGCTCTCCACACCCAAACACACATCAAGGTAGCTTGAAAGAGGTCTATTCACACTAGCAGTCAAGCATACAATCTTATTGGGCCACTACTGCCTGTGATGCATACCAACCACTCCCACCCATATACACCCAGCCACACACATACACGGCCAGCCACTCACTTACACCCTGCCCCCCACACACATCCTGCCAACACAAACCTAGCCACCACACATATACACACGCATATATATCACACCAAGCCCCCCCGGCAAACCCACATACAGCCAGCCAACACAGATAAGAACACATGTTTTTGTGTAGTAACCAGTTTTTTTTCAATTGATTTGTTTTCCATTTGTCTGCATCATGCACCAGTAATACTTGTTACTGTGAATACAACTGACAGGTAACTGTTATTGGATTTCTTATATGGTGATGGGGAAGAAAAGCATCTAATTGTGGATTATTCTTGCAGCCAGAGTGTCCAATGGAAATGTTTTTATTGCCTTTTTGCATGGTATGCTATACACACATCTAAGTGTGTGTTACATTACATCGTGCGGAGACACTTTCGCAGGCATGGGTAGTTTTGTCAGAGGTTTTCAAACTGCTCGTGATTCATTGGTGTAAAATTCCATTTGCCTAATAAATCTATAATCATTCTGGTATTTGGCACTGCCTGCTTCCTCTGAACAAGTAAAAGTCACAACAACATGCACAGCATCAGAACGAATGCACACTGCCATTGTAAGTGTCTAGTGTAAATTCACATTGAGGCATTGTTAGTCACAGCATGTACTGTTTCCATTTCTCCACAGATGCAATTAGAAAATTAATTCCCACATTATATTGCATAATGTGTACCTTACAGATATGGTTTTGGACATCTTTGGACTGCTCTTGACTGCTGTATTCTTGCGCCTGTAATATGTTGTCATTCTGTCACTACAACAGTGAAAAAGACACCTTTGGAATGCTCTGCTTGTTTTCATGTCGGAAATGTGTAGCTGCCATTATCCTGCGGCTGATGAAGAGTAATCACTGGCAATTGTGCCTTTAATCATAAATAAATTATTATTGTTTCAGGCATAAGAAAGTGGAAAGGACATCTGTGAAGGCATAAACAGCGCTGGCACTGGCAAGGGACTGACAACGAGTGACAGCATCGGGTACACTAGCGCTGGCTTATGCAGTTAGAGGGTTTGGATCCTCTCAGGATTCAGTAGTGACACATTACATTTTATAATATTGCATTTATAAACTCATACTGACCCCAATCCAGCAGCCACCAAGGAGAGATATTATTTATGCAAAGAAAGTGATAGTGATGATAGCTAAGAAAACACTATGTATTCTTGCAGGGGTAATATGTTGGCATTATGTCATCACAACGATGTGAACGACACCGCTGGACTGCTCAGCTTATTTTTATTTATGTTTATGTGACAGCTTGCAATTGCGTGGATTTTCTAAAGAAAATAGTCTATTTTCTGGCACAAGAAAGTGCAAAGGTTATGATAATGTGATTGTCATGAACTCATAAGCTTTGACCTGCCACTATCATATGACTAACAACAAGTAACAACAGCATCAGGTATAGTATTTAAGTCAAAAGTTCATCTCCAGAGTGAAAGGCCAGTTTAATGACACTTTTGCGCTGGGATTCCTGTGAGTAAGTGCTCTGGAGAGGACTGCGCACACTGAAACAAGGAAGTCAGGTGCACAAAAGGAACAAATAAAAATGATCAATTTAAAACAGCAGAGTGGACAAAACTGGATGAAAATTCACAGGTAGGCTTATTGGGGGTTGCACAAACCGATATATTTGCTGAAAATTTGAAAAACGTGTTATTTAAGAAGCGGTTCTGTAGAAGCAAAATCAACAACTACAAAGAGTATACATACATTGGGGGCCTATGGACGACAGGTGTGCACCATGCAAAGGGCACACATGGACAAAATGTGGATGGGTACACAGCATTTGCACACCAGACATCTCTTTGCAGCATGCATAATGTGCTCACAGGACACCTCATAAGGCAGTAACTTGCAGCCATGCAGACCTACCATATGCCATGTACGTGGGAGCGTACCATGTAGTGTCATTCATATACCACCACAACATGCATGCATGAAGCCACATATGATGGCTATGCATGGTGCACAAGGCACAGCCACCTATGCAAGCCAGAGGGCTGCCATAAGTATATGTGCCCGGCAGCTGAACCACCTGCAACAAAGCACAGTGGAGGCTTTTGGCTGTAGAGTGACTGCCACATGCCCATGATCACACCATAGCACAGCCAAGGGCACAGCAGAACACACAGCAGTTGCTGAGCTCCATCTGCCATAATGAACAAAGGGTCATGCCGTTTTGCACCGGTGCACCCCATGGTGGTGGGTGCCCACAGCACAGACAGCGACAATGGGTCTGCCTGGACCACAGAGCACCATTATGGAGGCATCTGTGGCACAGGACATGAGCCCTGGCTATGTGCCAGCATGCTGTGGATGCACCACCATGCAACACGCAGACCACCATGCACATACCCAGTGGCCCCCCAAGCCAGCAGGTAGGGATTACCAATATGGGCCACAAAGGGCCCTGCTGTGGTGAAGTATGTGGTCATGAACAGACACACTGAGACCAGGCTCCCCCCATGATGGCACACCCATGTCTGCCCCAATGATGGCACACCTGTGCTTGCCCCACCCATGACGGCACACCTGTGCCTGCTGCCCCCCATGATGGCACACCCATGCGTACTGCCCTAGGATGGCACACCCATGCCTACTGCCCTAGAATGGCACACCCATGCCTGCTGCCCACATGACAGTACCCCCAAGCCTGTCCCCCATGTCAGCACACCCGTGTCTGCTCCCCATGACTGCCTCCCCACACCCAGGATACAAGAAACACACACATGAATGGCATGGGAAAGCTTTATTGGGCACATCCAGTGAAGCCAAATGGAAACAGTTGAATGTAACATAAAATGCAACACCCCCACAGACATCCAAGCAGGGTTGTGGCACATCACTACTGGTCACAAGGGGCCATTACTAAGAGTGTAAGTTAATTACAGAGGTCACATGAACCATGATTTTTATGGCGCCTCCATGACTTTTGACATTTTACCTGTTTTCCCCTCCACACTCTGTCCCTTTAAATCTACCATTTTGTGAAGGGCAGAGCACTGAAATGTACATGTGTGAGTGACTTGATACTCTGGGCCCTTTAAGAAAGGCCCTTCATACTGGTGCTCACATAGTGTGGTGTCATTTTCATCAGGGCTCGTGGCTACTCTCGTCAGTGGCACAGCAGATATCGGGGGGTTCTCTGGTGGCAAAAATTAAAGAATGCAATTGACCGATTTCTCTGATTCCAAGACTGCCTGCATTTTAGGGCTGCCTGCTAGAGACTTGGAGGGGAGGTAAAAGAGTCACAGGCAAGTGCAGTGTAAATGTTGGACTGGGGAGGGAACATGAGTGAACTGGGGAGCCTGTGGGGGTTCTGACTGATTGAAAAATAAAAAGATTGATTCCCAGAAGGAAGTTTTTAAGTGTTGGCAAAGCAGATGCGATACAATAAAAAAATATAAAAAGCTTTGTGGAACCTTCAATTAAGTGACTGGATCTGAGAGAAAATTTTGTTGCAAGAAAACTGTATTGGTGGACCGGGAAGGGGAAGAGAGTTCACTTGTGAGCTGGTGAACTGATGTGCTGCTTCTGCCATGAAACTGGTGCCAAACTAAGGGAGTTGGGGGAAAAAAGATATGCTCCCCAGAAGGAACTGGCTGCATGGAGGACTGACTTGTTGGAGGATTGGAGGGGGAGGTAGCACTGCAGTCACAGGCAGCACGCTGCTGCACTGAAACTGTACTGCTGGACTGTCTGGTCTGGGGAGGGGAAGCCCTTCAAAGAGTAAAGCACTGGAAAACATGTCAGTGTACAAAATTGTATGCAGGCCTGGGAACATCATTTGAAAGCAACTACAGTGCTTGGAGAGAGATCTCAGAGGCAGATTATTCATTTGGGGAAGTTCCTTTTTAAAACATTCTCTGCAAATTAACTGAGGTGCAGAAAAATGAGCATATGGATGAACAAATATAGAAATAAAACATGTTACTGGATGAGTCTTTGTTAAGGTGGTGCTATGCAACTTATTTTTTTTCTGTGTCTGTCAGAAATAAGTTATGGAGCCATTATGTATGGGAAATGAGGAGGAATTAGTAATGTACAGTGTAGCAATTGGAAGTACTCAAGACCAGTTTCCTATCGCAAATCCTGTATATGTGCAAGCAGCAAGAAAAGGCTTGAATACTGCTGCATTTGAGTATGTCAAGCAACTGTACTTTGTTGTGTTCATTTTGCCACCTGCCAACTCATGGAATATACCCCAAGTTTCATAGCAGGTATACTGTAAATGCAGTTTACAGTATCTTTTCTTGTGAGTGATGAGGATGGAGGTTACCTGTTGTCTCGTGTCATATCATCAAATTTTGGTCACTGCAGAGAGCTTGAGCTTCCATTCATTTGGTCTGAAAATACAGCTACACAGATATGGATGGAATTGGTAATGCACACCTGGCAAATGTTAGTGTACCTGATACTGAAATGTAGTAACCGGAATAAAAAAGTATATTAAAAAAATTGAGTAAATAAATAAAACTTTCAGCATGTACATTCACAACTTTTGTAGAAAAGGGAGTCATATGTATAAAAAGTAAGAATGACTGCTGCAACTGATTAAGTAGCGGAAAGTGTTTTGGGACAGGGTATGTATGAAAGGGGATGTATAAAGCCAAATTAATTAATTAATTAATTAATTTAAGAGATTTACCAGGAAGACATACTGAGCAGAGTACCGCTCGATTCCAGATGCGCCCTGGGGGGATGGGATTACAAAGGGAACGTAGTGCAGAAAGAAAACATACATAGATACATTTAGTACAAAATAAAACAAGGAAGAGACTGTCATAGTGCAATATTGCAGATACATTTTCATTACAGTTCAAAAACAGCTCAACATTTGGAGCTGACAGCAACACAACTGTCGAAAATGGAGAACCAGACTGGTATTAGCAGCTGGTAGTTAGAATTGTGAGGGGTTCGGGGGATACAGGAGCAGTTGGTAGAGAAGTGTGTTTTGAGAAGAGCTTTCCGGTGTGGGGTACTTGTGGTGTGTCTAATATTGGGTGATAGGGAGTTCCATAATTTGGGCAACCTGAAGCTGAAGGCAGCCTGACCTATCTGGGTGGATCTGTGTGGAATGTGCAGGAGCCTGGAGTCAATGTTCCTGAGTGCGTAGGCCGGTGGGGGGAGGGCAGTTAGAGAGGACAACAGGTAGGAGGGGAGTGTCTGCAACCAGAATTTACCAGTGGTTCTGGCACAGTGTAGCAATCACCGGTTATGTAGAGAAGGGAGGTCCAAGGCCTGGTAGAGGTCACAGTGATGAGTATTAGGAGGGCGGTCCAAAGTGAACTGACAAAAGGAGTGGAAGAAGAGATCCAGCCTAGCTAAGGAAGTTTGGGGGGCAGCACAGTAGACAACATCACCATAATCCATGATCGGGAGGATCATTTTTTGGACTATTGCTAGCCTGGTTGGTAGAGGTATGCAGTTTTTATTCCGGAAGAGAGCTCCCAGCATGGGATTCAGTTTTTTGTGTAGAGCATCTATATGCACCGAGAAGTCAAGGTACTAATCTAACCAGACACCGAGATACTTATATGAAGTGCAGGCCTCTAGTGGGGAGCTATCCAGAGTGTAGAACGTTGGGGGGGGGCAGTAAGGCAGGTTAGTTTGGCCTGAGAGCCGAAGGTGAGGGAGACTATTTTCTTTGGGTTCAAGAATAGTTGATTAGAGAGGAACCAACGCTGGATGGAGTCGAAGTCCTTCTGAAGACAGGCTGTCACTGCATTAGTGGATGGGCCAGAGGCAAACCGCACTGTATCGTCTGCATACATACGGATAGCAGAAAGTGGGCAGGCAGCAGGAAGGTCATTGAGAAAGATAGAGAACAGCAGGGGGCCGAGTACAGACCCTTGGGGGACTCCACTGGGTGACAGGGAGTGAGGAGGAAATAGCCGATCCAATACGGACCGATTGGGACCTACCTATCAGATATGAATGGAACCAGTTAATTGCATTCATAGAGACACCAGCTTGGGCGAGTTTAGCCAGCAGCAGGGGATGAGAGACCGTGTAGAAGGCTTTAGCCAGGTCGATAAATATGGCTGCTGTTATATCCCCTTTGTCCAAGCCCGTAAGGATGGAGTTGGTGAGGCGAAGAAGAGAGGTGGTGGTGGTGGAGTGTTTTTTTCGGAAGCCGGCCTGGTAGGGGGTGAAAAAGGATATGGTATCTAGAGAGTGTTGGAGCTGGGATAGAACGAGGTGCTCTTGAATTTTGGCTAGGATGGGGAGCAGTGATATGGGACGGTAGTTTGATGGGGAGGAAAGGTCCCCTCCTTTAGCAAGGGGAATGACTGTGGCTTATTTCCATATTGTGGGGACTGCCCCGAGTCTCAAAGACAGGTTGTATAGCGGGATAGAGGGTGGGCAATGGCAGGTGCTGAGAGCAGGAACATTTTTGAGTCAAGACCCGATGGGTATTTACCTTTGGAAGGGTTTAGTGACTGCAGTATTTCTAGCACCTGGCCAGGTGAGACCGGGCAGAGCGAGAAGGTGGCTGGGGAGGATCCTGTAGGGGGAGCAATGGGTGGGGGATGAGGATGAGAGGAGAGAAGCGAAGCTGTAGTGGTGGAAAAATATGAATTGAACTCAGTGGCAACCAAGCTAGGATCCACAATGATTTTTCCTCCTAGGTTGAGAGTGGGAGTGGGGGGTTGGGCCGGTGGGGAAAGAAGAGATTTTATTGACTTCCAGAATTGGGTAGGGTGAGCGAAGTTGTTGTTGAATGCAGTTTTAAAGTAATTAGATTTGGCCTGGTGTATGAGTCCTGTGCAGGCATTTCTTAGTGTCCTGTAGTGTTGCTGAGCCATATGAGCACCTGTGGCCTTGAAAGATTTCCAGGCTCGGTCTCTGGCTCGTAGGTGAGTCATGAGGTAAGTAGTGACCCATGGTAAGTGGGCTTCTCTTACCCTGGATCTCCTGAGAGGAGCATGGACATCCCAGATGTCTAGGAAGTTGGTAGAGAAAACTTTCAGGGCCTCATCCAGGGAGGTGGCCCTAGGGATGAAAGACCAATCGATGCTGTTGAGGTCATTTAGGAGAGCAGTCAGATCAAGGGATTTGTAAACTCTGTTGTAAAGCGTGCGGAGTGGTGGGGCCTTGGGACGGAAGATTTTACGCACCATGTAGATCATATGGTGGTCACTAAGGGAGTCAGGTAAAAGGTCAGCTTTAACTATCCAATGAGGGTGGGTGGTAAGGGTCCAATCCAGTAGTGTGTGTTTATTGGATTTGTGATTTAGGCGAGTGGGTTCACCTATTTGCTAGTGCAAGTTTAGGGCTGTTATTTGGTATCACATTTTGGAGGCTACATTGCCTAGCCAGTTCTGGTTAAAATCTCCAAGGATATGGAGTTCACCGCCTGCCGTGAGGGACCTCAGGTTGCCAATGTCATCAAGGATGCTGCCCAGAGGTGTGTCAGGCAGGCAGTATGACCCTACTATGTATACTGGGATAGTGTAAGGCAGGGGAATTTTAATTAGAAGGGAATCTATAGATTGTATGGGTACTGTAGGTGTGATTTTAGAAAACTGGAGATTAGAGGAGATATACATGGCAGTGCCGCCACCCTTCTTTCTGCTCTGCCTGTCTTGGCAGATTAAGGAGAACCCGGGTATTTGGAATTCCTCGTCCAGGTTATGGGGCTTCAGCCAAGATTAAGTAATGACTACGATATCCGGGCGAAGGGCTAGGACAGTGGTTTGTAGTGCGGCTATTTTGTTTAGGATGCTGCATATGTTTAGGTGGACAATTTTAAAACTTCTAGGGATGTGCGTAGCTGGGGCGGGGGATTGGCCAGCTATAGTGGTTGGTGGACCTGGGTTATGTTCTACATCCCCGGCTAAAAGGAGAAGGAGAGCCAGGGTGTGCCTTGCTAGACGCATGGTCTTTGGTGTTGTCCAGCGTCGAGGGGGATGGTTTGGAGTTACCGAGTTAGGCTTAGGGTCTGAATAGAAGGGGATATATAGGGATGGTAACTCTGCATGAAAAGAGGGAGGGAGGATAGAGGCCCCCAGGGACCAGTTATTCCGGTGGTGCTGATTATGGTCCACTGGTGCAGAGGAGGAGGAGTGGAGGGGTGGCATTGCAGCCAAAGAGAGAAGTGTCAGTGAGCCAGTAAGGACCGGGTAGGATGAGGGTGGAAGGAAGGATAAGGTTAGGCAAAGCAAAAGAATGGCTAATGTGAGATACTGCAATTTTTTTTAGTAGTAGATTTGAAAGCTGCTCTGTGGTGGCCACTAGTGGCTGATTAATATAAGGAGCTAATGGGAAAGAGGGCTGATTGGTTTAGGCACTCACAAGGTCTCACCCTATATGAGGAGGAGCTCACCAAGGGTGGTGGTGGGGGCGGTGGGTAGCCTGCGCACAGCGCAGACAGGGCTAGAGCTCCCTGAGCCAGCTGGAAGCTGGGTTGCTACCTGTACGCTCTGGTGCTCAGTTCTCCACCGGGGGGGATTCGGTGGCTGTAGGGAGGGCTGTGCTGCTTGCCCTCATGACCGCACTGCTGGGCGCTCTGGTGCTCTGTTCTCTGTGGGGGAGGGATTCGGTGGCTGTGGGGAGGGCTGTGCTTCTTGCCCTCGTGACCGCACTGCTGGGTGCTCTGGTGCTTCGTTCTCCACGGGGGGGGATTCAGTGGCTGTGGAGAGGGCTGTGCTGCTTGTCCTCACAACCGCACTGCTGCAAAGAACAAGAAAAGGCAGCTATAAGTAGAGGTAGGTGGGGAGGAGGAGCTAGTACAACAATACTGTTTTAAACGTTTAGTAAGGATTGAACTTTTGCAGAATTACAGGCTTTAAGTTTACCAAAACAGTTAATGAGTTCAGGCATGGTATTAAATTAGTCACAGTAGCTATGCTGGGTTTAAAGATCTTTAAACAACGTACAATCCCGATTACAGGAAAAACTCCTGTGCAGCTCTATTCTCCTTACAAGTACTGTTCCCCAGAAGCAAATTTCACTGTCGGTATGGATGGGAGGCAGACTGCTGTAATTATCTGCACTGCTCCTTAGACACAAACCAAAAAGGCACAGCAGTCTATGGAAGGCAAAAAGGTGCCAAGTTTAAATCTGTGGTGCAGCTCCCTGAGGCAGCTGGAAGTTGGGTTGCTACCTGGGCGCTCTGGTGCTCCGTTCTCCATGGGGGGGGATTCGGTGGCTGTGGGGAGGGCTGTGCTGCTTGCTCTCGCGACCACACTGCTGCCTGTTTGCTGTCTTATAGTGAACATCACCTTCCCTAAAACGTGAAGTAAGGGAACTTGATTTGATTACCAAAGTTCCTTTCTTTTTCTTTACATTTATGTACCCAGGAGAACTTAACTGAGCAGCAGCATCATCTCATATTCAGTGAAGTCATGCAGCTGGGAGGTTTGAAGCACAGGGAGGTCGATGTAGTTTCTTCAGGTTACTGTGTGAGCAAGTAACTGTTATGGAATTTGAACCTGGGTCTTCTGGTCCTCAAGACTGTGCTGTTCCCACTTTGCCATACTGTCTATGCTTCTGGTCACATACTGAGGGCCTCTGATTTGAGGGTCAAGGGCAGACTGACCTTGCTTTCTCGGTGAATGCAGCTCATGTAAGGGGACGTGGTTTAAAATGTTATTGTAAGCGAAGGTCAGTTTTACATTATTTTATTTTTGATGTTACAATGCCAAATAAGATTAACATGGTATATAACTGTTATTGTTTGTGTTCCTGCTGTTACTTGACAACTCATGGAATTTCCTAGAATGGAGACACAAGTGTGACCTGTGGAGCACAGGTTTGAGTCCTACCAATGCCATTTTAACCCTATGTAAACTTGAACAAGTCAACTGACCTCCTTCTGTCCAATCTCCCCCCCCCCATCCATCCCTAGCATTGTTTGACCTTACCTGTAGCTGTCACCAGTTACTCTTTGTATGCAGTGTGACTGCTGGAAATGAGCTCCAGAAAATGTTTTGGGATAGGGTGTGTGTGAAAAACACACATCAGATTGGTTCTGAAATGTTTAAAAAAACTGTGTAAAAGGTATACAAGGAAGTTTACACAACAGTCTTTTTAAGGGGGTGCCATGTACATGTTTCCCTTTTTTCCTGTGTCTGCCAGAAATGAATTACAGATCCATTATTCCTGGGGAAGGAGGAGAAATTGTTAATTTACAGTGTAGAATACAGAGGTCCTCAACATCAGTCTCCTAGAACAAATCCTGTCTATGTGCAAGTTCCAAGAAAAGGCTTGGTGGAATGGATACAGTACTGTGATGTTGGGAACACATGTTTAAATCCCACCACTACAATGTTTTGTGCTGTTCATCCTTGAGCAAGTCAGTTGACATCCTTGTGCCAAAACCCCTCCCCAACCCCCAGTCATTGTTTGGTGTTATGTTTAGTGTTCAGCAGGGTATTATGAAAACAGCTATATAAAACTAAATTCATTTTCTTTTCTGAAGTGAACCTCAACTGTCAGTAAACATAAATGAAAGGAAGTCGAGTCGATTTCCAAGTGCCCTTTGTTTTTCTGCAAAATTTATTTACACATGACAATTCAACTGAGCTGCACCATCTCATTTTCAGTGATTTTATGCAGTTGAGAGGTTTGAAGCATGGGGAGATCGATTTACTTGTCCACAGTCACACTGTGAGCAAGTGGATCTTATGGAATTTTAACCTGCGTCTCCTAGTCCTCAAGACTGTGCTGTGTCCACTGTGCCATTCTGCCTTGCCTTTCTGTTTACATCTTGAGGCCCTATGCTTTCAATGTCAAGGGCAGAAGCACTTTGCTGTCACAGTGAGGCCAACTCACTGAAGGGTACTTTTTTAAAACTTTTATTGTAAACTAAGGTAAGTGGTTTTATTTTATTTTTTTCTGTAACAATGGCCAATAAGAAGAAATGCAACTGTAGGTGTCTGTATTCCTATTGACATGTGACAACTCATAGCATTTCCTAGAATGGATACAACATTGTGACCTATGGAACACAGGTTTGAGTCCGACCAATGAGAGTTTTACCCTGTGTAAACTTGAATAAGCAAATTGACCTTTTGTCCAACCCTTCCTATCCCTCTTTCACTATTTGGTCTTACCTGTAAGGAGCAATTGACTATGTACAGTGTAGCAATTGGAGGTACTCAAGACCTGTCTCCTATCACAGATCCTGTGTATGTGCAAGCAGCAAGAAAAGGCTTGCTAGACTAGATACACTAGTGTGATCCTGGGAGCACAGGTTTGAATCCCAGCACTACAATTTTTGTGTTGTGTAGTAGTAAGCAAGTCAATTGACTGCGGTGTGCCCAAACCCCTCCCCTCCCCCAACCTGCAATCATTGATTGGTCTTATGTTTAGCTTCTGACAGGGCATGTATGAAAAGGGCTATATGAAAAAAATATACATATTTTCTAAAATGAACCACAACTTGCAGTAAACATGAATGAAAGGAAGGCATGTCGATTTTCAAGCAGCCTTTTTTTTTGTGGTTTTATTTTTGCTAAATTTCTGTACCCAGGAGAACTCCACTGTGTTGCAGAATTTCCTTTTCAGTGAAGTCATGCATTTGGGAGGTTTGAAGCACTGGGAGGTTGATTTACTTGCTTGAGCAAGTGGATCTTATGGACTGTGAACCTGTCCTTTGATCCTTGAGACTGTACTGTTCCCACTTTGCCACAATGCCTCCTCTTCTTTCCTTATCTCCAGACCTTCTGGTTTCAGGGTCATGGGCTGATGCGCTTAGCTGTTTTAGTGAGGCTAACTCACTTGAAGGTAATTTTTTTTTATTTATATTGTATACTACGGTCATTTTTTTACTTCTTCTTTTACAATGTCCAACATGAATAAAATGTGTTGTAACTGTAGTTCTTTGTGTTCCTGCTGACACCTGCCAACTCATGGAATTCACCAGTTTTTATAACAGTTATCAATGTAGTTTCAATTACCTTACTTTGCAAGTGATGAAGATGAACGTTACGTGACCCAGTAAAGTAACATCACAAATCCCGCCCCCAACCAGTATTGCAGAGCAACACAGTTTCGTATGAATAAGAATGAAAGAAAGTGATTGTGGTCTAAGCTGGTCTGAAAGTGCCTAAAGGGGGTGCCACACAGTATGACCCATTTTGTCTCTTACAGTTAATAAGCAGTGTCTCCCCCCCCCCACAAATAATAACTTTATGTATGCCAACCAAAGCAGTGTCACATAGTTGGCAACCTAAAAAAGTATTGAGTTAAATTTTAAAAATATATGTGAAGCAATCTGGTTTGAAGCCAGTGCCATTTCTGTTGGGCTCACATTTTCAAGTCTCCGCATGCCAGTCAGCAGCCATGTAAGCTGGTCAAAATTTGTAAGCCTGTAACACATATGTGCCTGACCTATCCTGAATGTTACTGCACCCTTGAAATATCACAATTATGGGCATATGCAGTCAATTCTATCCTAATTGGGCAAGGTCTCTGAAACGAGCCTATGATTTTGTCAAATACATTGATAGTACTGATAGCTGACTATAAAAAGTAAGAGATACACACCTAAAAATGTTTTACAAAGAAAAAGAAAGTATAAAAGGTATAACACGAAATATACACAGCAGTGTTCTGTAATGTGGTGCCATACATCTTGTTTTTGTTTGCTGCATTTTCCACAAATGATGAATCCAATATGTCAGGCAAAGAAAGAAGAATATTTTATTTACTGTGTAGCAAAGGGAGGGCATCTACCACAACTGTTGAAATGAACCTCTGATTTTGCTACTGTATATAAATTTAATGCACTGTTTGTGTACTATGAAAAAGGAGAAAGGCATACATGACATTGTTTTTGAAAGGTTAAAAATAAACTGCATAAAAGGTAATAAATGAATGAATACAGAGCAGTTTTCTTTAAGGTTAGGCAGTGCAAATGATTTTTTTTCCTCCAGCTGCCACAAATGATCTATGGGGCTAATATTTATAAGAAAGAAACAGCAATTGTTTATTTGCATTGCATCATATGGAGGTTGTCAGCAGTAGTATCCTAGTACAGTTATTGTGTATGTGCACGCAACAAGAAAAATCAGGCAACAATGGATACAGTAGTATCATCATGAGAGCATATGTTTGAATCCCACTGCTACCATATTTATACAGTGTAACCTTGATCAAGTCAACTGAACTCCTTGTGCCCAAGCCATTCCCCCTTCCCCATTCATTGTTTGGTGCTATTTTTATGATTTCTTAATTGGTCTGTGTACGTATTATGGCTAATGCAACTGAGGATGTTTTGGAATAGGGAAGGTTTGAAAAGGGCCTATAAAAGAAAAGTAATTTTCTTTCCTAAGGTGAAACTCACATTTTGGTAAACATGAAGGGAAGGAACTAGAGACCATTTCCAGTGCCACTTTTTTCCCCTACATTTATTTACCTAGGAGAACTCAACTGAGCTGCAGCATCTCAGTTTTATTGCAGTCATGCAGTTGGGAGGTTTGAAGCACTGGGAGGTAGATGTACTTGCTCTGGGACACACTGTGAGAAAGTGGCTCTTATAAAAGTTGAACATGGGTCTCCCAGTCCTCAGGAATGTGATGTGCCCACTTTGACATACTGCCTCTCCTCCCTATTTCCAAGTCCCAAGTTTTTTTTTTTTCAAAGTGTATTTACCTAGGAGAACTCAATCTGGGTTTTTTGGTCCTCAAGACTGTGTTGTTCCCACTTTGCCATACTACTTCTCCTTCTTTACACTTCTCCATGCTCTCTGCTGTCAGGGTCATGGGCAGATGCATTTAGCTGTCTCAGTAATGCCAGCTCAGTTTAGGGGTACATGTTGTAACTGTATATTGTAAATCATGCATCACTGACTACAAAATAAACTCGATGACAATTAACGATGACCTACTTCATAACTTCTTACTTCTAACAAGAGACTTAGAAAAATTCATTATCAACAGCCTCCCAATAACTTGCAGTGACTGTACAACATTCTTATATTATTACAATCAGCTATATTGCATCAGGACGTATAATTCACAATGATCACTTCTCTGAGCCTCAACAAAATACACCACAACCACCAACTACTAAAACACCTACCCAAAAAGCAAGAGGAGAAATCTACAATGATGTCCAACTAAACATACTATCAACAACTTGAAACTAACTGCGCTACTATTAACAGGTTTTGTATTACTGCACAACCCAGGCAGCATCTGATGGACAAACCAAAAATGTGGATTATTCAACTTTTTACAAAATCATATAACTGGATATAAGATGATCATTCACTGTGCTGCCACACAAACTAAATCTCCCTCTACTATATGTATTGATTACTTTAATATCATTTGCATTGCACAATTTGTGACATGCTTTTTTCTATCACTTCCCCCTATATTCACTAATAAACACAGATTACTACTTGCAATTCATTGTGTTGCTTCTCCATAACTACTCAATTCTTCCACACACCATCATTATTATAATTATGCAGCTGTATTGGTTCTGACCAGAGTTTGTTTTGTTAGTGTACTGTGTTTCTTGGTGCCTGGTACTAGTGGGAGTTTTATTCCACTAGAGAAATCACCTGATCTAGTGATTTATTTGCCAGGAGCTGTGCAAAGAAAAACCCTGCAGTTTCACTGCCTTGATTTCCAGGAAGCTGTGCTGTGCTCTGGGGAAGTGAAGAAGTGTACTGTGTTTCTTAGTGTTAGGCTGGGACTACTGGGAGTTTTTGTTTCTCAATGAAATCATCTGATCTAGTGATTTATTTACCAGGAGCTGTGCAGACCCATAGAGACTTGAAGTTTCACTACTTTGATTTCATAGCCCTCTGTGCTCTGTGGAGGTGAAGGAGAAGAAGAAAGTGTTACTGAAACTATTTAAAACGTATCAATTATAGTAGTTCTAACTCCTAGCTTAATTGCTGTACTTACTTAAAAAGAAAAAGTTATTTTATTTGATGGTGTAAATAATAAGTATTTGGTGGGGTGTTCAGGTTTCACGAAAGCCAGTAGCAGCCGCAGTCTGTTGATTGCACTCCCACCGCCCACACTTAAGGGCCAAGTAGCAATGTCGCACAATTGCACTGCACACACACCATTGCCTGCCTTGTGAGCTGACTGCAAGAATTTTTTTTGTGCTAAAATAAATCAGTACTTCAAGATGTACATTTAAAAATGAAAGGTATAGTAGTTCTGCTGTAGAAATCTGCCTTTAAAATATTGGTGGTGTAATCTGAGGTTGGGTTCAGGTTTCTCAAAAGTCAGTAGCAGCCTACAGCCTTGGAAGGCAGTCTGTGGACTGCATTCCCACCGCCCATAGGACCAGGTAGTGACATCACACAGTTGCACTGGGCACACACCCTTGCCTGCCCTGTGTGCTGCTTGCAAGAATTTTGTGCTAAAATAAATCAGTACTTCTGCACATTTGCAAAATATTAAAGTACTTGAGAGTGTTTAGAAATTGTTGGCATAGACAATGGCAAGTAGAGGTGGTAAGAAATGTACTTGGTCCAACCCATACAAATCTACAATGGAGGAACAGGTTGGTGATAGTGAATCTGAATGTGAGCAACAGTCAGGCCATATTTGATGCCCAAAATTATTATTTAACCCTTTCAAGCCTATTTCTTCCAGCAACAGTAGTACTGTGGCTGGCACATGAGAAAATGATACAAGAAGCAGAAGGACAATGTTCTTGACTACAACAACCATCAATGTGTCCTCATCCCTCACCAGTATCAGCACATCTGTCATTCTCACCACCACCCCAGAGATCCCATCTTCCACAACAACTGGCAGCATGGCTACTACAGCCAGTCCTGCAACTGTGACTGTCACTCCACCCACTATGGACACTATGAACCCTGTGCTACTATTGTAACACTATCACCACAGTCTGTTATCCCTGCCATGGTGAATATTACCAGCATGACCACTACAGTTGATTCAGTTATGCCTACTGCTTCTCAGTACTCCTGAAAAATTTGTAGAGGAGGACCAGTCATCTGGTTCTAAGTATTTCTTTCCACATGAATTGCCCAGTAACACATCATCTTCATCATAGGCAAATGCGAGTGACTTTGAGAATGAGTCAGAGTATGCTATGTACCTTGAGGGCAGAAAAACAAGAAGGCTGGAAAAAAGCCTCTAGGAGTAGCACTACTACCCAGGGTAACAGAAGTAGTAGTAAGCATAAGGGTCCCCCATCCCCCTAAGAAAACCAAACAAGCTATATTGATGTTTCTTCAGCAGGCTCCGTCATAGCCTGAAGGACAGGCAAGTGATGGAAGCACTGGCATGGCACCATCAGGGTCAGTGGTCAAAGGACAAGAACATGAGGACAAGACAGGCAAATCTTTTGAAAAATGAATTGGGGTGTGTGGTGCTTCCAAAATCATTAGTAACACAGTGTATAGAGTGCTATGTGGCTGCATTTCACTGTGGTAAAGGAGGACACAAGGAAGACAGTCCGTTCTTTTTGCAACAGCACTATAAGCCAATGGAAATCACTCTCTAACTTAACCACAACATCATTACAGAACCACTTGAAGCTTAAGCACCCTCTACTGTATCAAAGATCATCTGGGTCTCGATTTAGACCCTTGGTTTCACCAAGGCCAAACCCCTCTAGTGAACAGGCATGTACTGTTGGCAGTGGTGGTGGTACTGACAGATCTGATTTTGAACAACCAGTGGTCATGGCACTCCTTCCCCCTCACCAACGGAGTCCCTCTGCTCTGGTCACTTCTGACTCCAGGGATACTAGAAGGCAGAGACAGTCATCAGCACTTTGCACACCACTGATGATGCAGTCCACATCTCTATCTCCCATGGCAGTTCCAATATTGGATGTTCTTCATGCATGAACAAAGAATCATGCCTCGTATCCAACAGCACAGCAAATCACACAGCTGAGTCCCAAGATGATGGCATTGGATCTCCAGCCTATCTTGGTTGTGGAAGAGACTGATTTACAATGGTTTCTTAACTATTTACACTCACATTATCAGATGCCATCTCATACTACATTTTCATGGAGTGTACTGCCGTGACTGTATGATAGCTTGCAGAGGCTATTAGTGGTGTTTTTTACTGTATGTCAGATATAAAGACTAGCGATAACTCCCCACATGCCTATCCCTCCTTATATGCATACTGGTTTGTCCAACAGCCTGCTGCTGTTTCTGATGTATCAACTTGAGGCTCACCCTTGGCCCCACCACAATCTGGTAGTCACATTAGGTCAGCTTTGCTGAACATCAGACTGATAGAGGAAGACCACAGAGCAGATAATATTCTCACATTCCTGCAAGAAATGTTGTGGTCTTGGACTGGCATTAACACAAATTTAAAAGTTTTTTTTTTGTTACCAACAATGGTACAAACTTGGTGAAAACCTTCAATGATGGCCATTTTGTGAGTGTTCATTGTTTTGCACATAAACTGAATTTTTTTGTTTGTTTATTGTTTATTGATAAATATCGGATAACACCTTTGAGTCAAAGACTCCTTAACAAAGGTTTCACATCATACATAAGAAAGAGACAACAGTGTACAGACTAACAAATAACATAGTAGTTAAAAACAATGGTTACAGAATGGTTGCAGATGATTACAGAAAATACAAAAATAGCATCTGGGAACACAAGGTAACAGAGCTGCTAAACAAGGTGCAAAAGTGCAAAAAGGTTACAGGTATAAACATAGCATTTCAGGGTGATGGTGCTAGCCATGCCCAGGAGTTCTTCATTGGCCAAGGCTGGACAGAGATGTCCATTGTCATGGTACAGGCACACCCAGGGGCAGCAGACCAGAATTAGGTCCATAGTCATGGGGAGATGGGGAGTGGTAGAAATGGAGGGTCAGGTATTGGGGCAGTCACATACTGATCCCTGGGTAATAAGGTCCCTTAGTTGGGACTTGAAAAGACCAAGTTTGGGAGTGAGTTGAGCCAGGATGGGGACAGATATCGAATCGTTCTTTGGCCAGAGGTGGTCTTGTAGTGAGGTACCCTAAAGTGGGTAGTTGCTGACTACCATGTGAGGCGGCTGGACAGTGGGTCCTGAAGTACTGGGGAGTGGGCTGGAGGGATTAATCCTGAAGTAATTTTCTTTGCAAAGATGCAGGCCTGGTACTTGAGCCTCCCATTAAAGTTGAGCCAGTTTGCTTAGGCATAGAGGGTGCAGGTATGTGTAAGTCTAGGAGAGCCTGTAGCAAGTCTGCAGGCCTTATTGAGGGCCAGACTAATCTTGTGTATGTGGGTGGTGTCAGCTGCACCATAGATGATGATATCATAGTCAATTAGGAATAGTATAGATCCAGAGATGGCTAGGCAGAGATTCAGGAGGCAGGCAGTGATTATAGCAGTGAAGGAGACCAATACGTACATTGACGGCGGTGCTTAGTAATCGGATATGGTCGTGGAAAGTGAGACCTGTGTCTAAGATGATGCCAAGGTATTTGAAAAGTGTAAACCTGTTCAAGGGGGTCCTTCAATGAGTTCAGAATGTGCAAGGGTTGTCCTAGGTGCTTATTTTGGGGGTGTGCAAACATCATGGATTTAGTTTTTTTTGTAATTTAGTACTAACCTATGCTGATTGAACCAGGATTCAGCTTCAGAGAAGGATTTCTGGAGTGCCGAGCGGAGGGCTGTGGGATCAGTGTGTGAGTTGTAGAGGACTGCATCATCTGCATACAATAGCATTTTCCCAAAGCAGGCATTGGGCAGGGTGTTGAGGAATAGGGAGAAGAGAAGTGAGCCAAAAATAGAGCCTTGAGGGACCCCAGACCCGACTTGGTTGGAGGGGGGGATGACAGGGAGTGGGCAATCCAGACTGTCTGGGTTCTCTCAGACAGATAGCTGGCAAACCAGTCAATGGTCTCGTGGGAAGGCCTATCTGAGTGAGGGAGTCCAGAAGAAGTGAGTGGTGCCTTTGAGAGGTCTATAAAGACAGTGTCAGTAGTGTAACTGGTGTCCAGGGATGTATGGAGGGTGTTTGCAAATTCCAAGAGGGCAGTAGTAGTGCTATGGTTCTGGCAGAAGCCGTGTCATTCAGGACACAGAATACTATATTTAGTGAGGTAGTCTGTTAGTTGGATGGCCACGATTTTTTCCAGGGTTTTAGAGAGGTGAGGCAGGATTGATATTGGGCAGTAGTTCCCAAGCAGGGTGCAGTCACTACTTTTAAGGATAGGAGTGATGTGGGCAGATTTCCATTTGGTGGGGAAATGGCCCAGAGCAAGGGAGCGGTTCAAAAAGTATGGTAAGGGGGAGGAGAACTTTGTTGAATGTGAGTCTAAGCAGTTAATGTTACTCATGCAGTGCGTAACGCTACTAGGACCAACAACATATTATCCACAGCCTGTTCCATCTGCAGCCATTTCCATCACTCTGTAAAAGCCACTAACAAATTACGAGAAGTTGAGGAAAGCCTTGGTCTGCTCCAACATTGTGTGATACAAGATGTTAGCACTCAGGGGAATTCTTCATACCTGATGCTTTCAAGACTGCTAGAGCAAAAGCGAGGACTACACGAAATGTCTATGGAAGCAGACATTGAAGTGGTCATAGGACATCATGACTAGTTAGTTCTTGATGGCATGGTGAAGGCTCTTGCACCACTTGAGAGGAGTACACGTGATCTAAGTGTTACCACAGTCTTACTTGGTCAGGTTACCCTAGCTGTGCATATTCTCAAAAGATTGTAACAATGATTTTTGGCTGACAATACAATGAGTACACAAGAGGTCACTGATCTTGTTATTTATCTTGATGCAGAACTTGATGCAAGGTTCACCAGAGTCATAGAAAACTGCCATCATATATTTGCTACCATGCTGGATCCTACATTCAAAAGCGGGATCCTTCATATAGCCATGGACAGCCACAGGGTGACTCATTTTAGGCAACAGCTGAGTGAAGAGTTAAAAAGTGCCATGTAGGCCGTGAGACACTCAGAAGGGGAAGAAGATTCTCCAGTTCAGGTTCCTGAGGGAGAGAAACAGGCATGTGGTGGTTTGGAATCAGATGGTACTAGTGGAGAGGCAAAGGCAAAGGCAAGTTTATTTAAAAAGACGCCCAATCCCGAAGGCTCTGGGCGCCACACAGAACTTTACAGCATTTCATACCACATAAATATATAGATTAAAATTAATACATACAAATAATCAGCATTACACCCTGAAAGCTTGCAAAAATAGGAAGGTCTTCAGGTGAACCTTAAAGGCAGTTATAGTGGGGGCCTCCATAACTACAGTTGGTAAGGAGTTCCAAAGAGCGGGAGCGGCAACACTAAAAGCTCGATCACCTGCAGATTTTAATCTCATTCTTGGAACAGTTAGGAGGCCACCACTAGAGGAGTGGAGATTACAGGTAGAGGAAGAAGGTACAAGGAGAACTGACAGGTAACCAGGGCCCTGCCTGTGTAGGGCCTTATAGGTGAGAAAACTCACCTTGAAGAGTACTCTCCATCTGACCGGCAGCCAGTGCAATTCGCACAATACAGGTGTAATATGACAAAATTTACTTTGCCCGGTCAAAAGCCAGGCAGCAGCATTTTGCACTAGCTGCAGTCTGCAAAGAGAACCCCCAGAGACCCCGAGATAGAGGCATTACAGTAGTCAAGCCTAGAAGTGACTAAGGTATGTATCAGGGTAGAGAGGTCCAGAGACGGAACAAGGGGCTTAATCCTGGCAATGTTTCTAAGATGGAAAAAACAGGAAGGAACCACGGAAGATATTTGAACCTCCATGGACAGGTTCCTATCAAGAATCACACCAAGATTTCACACCCAAGGGGAGGCCATCAATGACGCAGCTCCTAGCACAAGTCCAGTTGCAGAGTCAGAGGCCATCCCATCACGAACTCTGTTCGACTCCTACCAATACCTCAGTCTTGTCAGGGTTCAGTCGTAGCCAGCTGGAGGCCATCCAGTCATTAATATCAGCCAGACAGATATTTAACACATCCACTGTGTTTGATGTTCCTGGAGCAAAGGATAAGTATAGCCGAGTGTCATCAGCATAGCAATGAAAACTCAGACCATACTTCCTAATGACCCCACCAGGGGCAGCATATATACTGCGAACAACATTGGGGCCAATATTGAACCCTGAGGGACTCCACACAAAAGGAGGCAGGGTGTAGATGAGAAATTACCCACCGCAATCCGTTGCCTCCTATTGGTGAGAAAGGACTCAAACCACTTGATGACAATACCGGTGAGTCCACATAACTCCCTCAGGTGGAGAAGCAACACACAATGGTCCACAGTATCAAATGCCGAGGAGAGATCGAGGAGAACAAGAATTGTCCTGTCCCCTCAGTCTCTAGCCCTGAAGAGGCCATTCTGCACCCAAACTAATGCAGTTTCAGTGCTATGTCTGGCCTGAAAAGCTGACTGGAAGGGATCATACAACTCGTGAATCATGAGATGTTCCTCCAACTGAAGCGATACCACCTTCTCAACAATCTTCCCTAAAAATGGGAGATTGGAGATGGGACGGTAATTTGCCCTGATCTCCGGGTCCAAAGAAGATTTCTTTAAAAGGGGTCTTACCAGAGTCTCTTTCAAGGTATCTGGAAAGACACCCTGACTCGAGGAGCACCGGACAATCAGGGCAAACACCGGGCCAACAGAGTCAATGCATCTTATTAAGAAACGCGTTGGCACTGGGTCCAGTTCACAAAAGGTATGCTTCAGATTGACTGCCACCTCAATAACCTCACAGACCTCCACTGGTCTAAACTCTCCCCAACTAGGTAGAGTGCACTCAGAACACAGCTGGCGACCACTGTCAGCAATGGTATTGCTGGCTGTAGAAACCTCCCGCCGGATCAAAGACACCCTGTCTGAGAAAAACCGAGCAAGATTCTCACAATCCTCATTTGAGGAAACTCTTCCGGGCTGGAGACAGACAGGATGGAGAAGTCAATTAACAGTCCAGAAGAGTGAGGCTGGTTGGTTTCTCCCAGCAGCAATCTCCTGAGACAAAACTACTGTCTTCTTCCGGCTGATTGCCTCCTGATATGCATAGCAATGCGCACGCAGGACCAGTCTCCAGACGGGACTTCCTCCAGCAGCCTCTAATCTCAGACCCATCTTCTTCATTTCCCTAAGATCTCCATCATACCAAGGAGACCTCAGGTATGAAGTTCTGGGTCGTACACGGACAGGTGAGAGGGAGCTGATGGTGTCAGATAACACCTTATTATAGGTGTCCACTCCGACATCAACAGCTCCGACGCATGCATCACCCATACTAGATAAATCAACTGCCGCCATAAAACCCTCAGTGGTAAGATCATGTAAAGGGCGGCAGTGAATCATCTCAGCAGGGGAAGAACTTACGGCGGGAGCCCCAAGCGTGAACTTCACTGAGCAATTATCAGACCAAAATACCTGATCAATCTCAAATATCTACAATCTCAAGCTCCAGTGAGAACACCAGGTCCAGTGTGTGGCCATCCCGATGAGTAGGTGCATCAACAAACTGCATCAGCCCCAACAAGGACATACTCTGCTGAAATTCGCTGGTGCACTTTTGAACTTTATCACCAGCCTAAACATTGAAATCTCCCAGAAAAACACATCTGGGGGAATCCGATGTTTTGCCGGCAACAAACTTGGCAAATTCCTGCAGGAAACCCCCCATTGGGCCAGGAGGGCGATAGATGAGGAGGATCCCGCAGCCAATGCCGAGTCCTCCAGGAATGGCCACACACTCAAATGAACTTGGGGTTCCCACCGGGTGCATGGTGAAGGTCAGGCTAGATCTAAAGCAGATGGCCACACCGCCACCCCTGTGATTTTCTCTGGGGCAGTGCACCATGGTATACCCTGGGGGGACTGTAGCCTCAAAAACAGGGCCAGCATCATCTCCCACCCAGGTCTCCGTAATGCAAGCCAGGTCAACCGATGAAATCAAGGTAGCAATAATTGCCATCTTGTTTCTGATTGACCTGGCATTGCACAGCACTGCCGTCAGAGATGTAGAGGGTGGTGCAGCCCCTCAGGTTACCTGACCACTCGGTCTGGTGGTCTCCCTGGAAATGGGCACCAACCACGTCTGGCTTCTCCGAGATGCCCTAAATAATCCAGGGCATCTCCTGGACCTAACCACCTCTATCCTTCCATCAACCCACTCCTGGTCATCCCACAGCCCACAGGCAGAGCAATCCCTTAGAATCCCCACTTCCCTGCAACGCCTGATAGTAATATCAGACACAGGAAGAGGGACAAAGGGATGCAGAGCATGCAGCTGTGAGTTCCCATAGATGATCCTAGCCCCTACAAGTCATCCTACATACCCCCTACACATTTCTAATTAAATAAACTAACAAACAACAGATTAATTAATACAAATCTCAAAACAATTTAAAACATTCCTATCTTAAACAGCCTAACCAACACAGTTAAAACCTTCAGTGAACTAGCCCGCTTCCCTCCTCTCATCCCAAACAGGAAATCCCAACACCGAGTGGCGCTCGTGCCACTCACAATGCTCATGCTATGCTCGCGCATAGCGGGAGCTTACATTATGTAAAAATCCTCCCCGACCCCTCCACAACAGCTGCCACTCCCCCACTCACCCTCCAGCTCCAGCTGGAAATTGATCGATCTGAAACCGCCTCACGCCACGCAGCTTCAGCCAGTTGGGGGGGGCTAGTGAGCAGGCAAGCCCACAGGGAGGGCAGCAGACACCGGGAGGGAAAAGGCAAGTCCAGAATCAAAATCCAAAACACAGTTCCAGCTGCTAACGAGCGGCATCCCACAAATGCACAGCAGTCCAAAGAATACAAAGCTGAGAGGCGGAAAGACAGTATAGTGGCAGTGCAAAGGAGAGTGATTGGGCATTACTCCGCACATCACTGCATCAACATCAACAGAAACAGTCTCAGCCTCTCTCTCTTTCTCTCTCTCTCTCTCTCTCTGCAGAAAATGTACTTAATAGCTACTTTTCAGGATCAATTGAGTCATTTGAAGTGGATCCACTGGGCTACTGGATTCAGAAAATGAACTCCTCTCCTCACCTGGCACAATTTGCTTTAAAATACCTAAGCTGCCCTCCTAAAAGTGTTCCATCTGAGAGGATGTTTGGCATTGCTGGTGATGTTGTTGACCCACACTGTTCCAAGCTGGACTCTCAACACATTAAACAGCTAATGTTCATTAGGCTTAACTTACCAGTAGTTGGCTACAGATATGATATTCCCACATAAGCCTGATGGTACAGTACTGCTCTTGATCTGCCTAATGTTACAAAAGCTTAATAATACTTTTTTTGGCTCACACTTTCTTTTTTCTATCATGTTAAATATTCAATTTAAAGGGTAACTCTCCACTCCCTGGCATATAACTGCAGGACTACCATGAGGCCCCTCTTAAACTAGAAACATTTAAATACTGTATCATGTTTTAGTGCACATACTATTGTGTACTTTAGGTTACTAATCATCTGTTAGTAACAAAGGACCACTTGCCAGTCTGCCCAGATTATCCATCCCTGCCTTAACGGTCTCTTTTGCAGACCCTTAAGCAACCCTGCTGCTTCCCTGCCTGTTTTCAAATACAGCCCTATGCCTATCTCATGCATGCTTGATGCCCCACACTGATTTCATCACCAACACTTACGCTGGCAGCCTGTGTTAGCCATCTACCACGCCTTCCGTGGATAAATATTTCTTCACATCTGTGTTGAACTCCCCCTTCAACTTCATCACAGTCCCCCATTGCCCCCGGTATTTATGTTCTTTCTCATTTGAAAGACTCACCTTATGTGCCCTCTTCAACCCTTTGAGGTACTTGCATTCAGTAGGTCTCTATCAAGGCACATCTCACTCTGCTCTCTTCCAGGGTGCACATAAAATGCACTTACGCCAGTGGGATTTTAGTTGCCCTGGACAAGACACAAGATGTCGCCTGATCTATCTACAGCCTTTGTTAAATCTGTGTTGACTGTATGTCACCTGACCACTGACCAGAACAGTAGTTTGTTACCTTTTTGGGCTGCTGAAAAACTATTAGGGTGTGTTCATGGCAGAATTAACTGCTGTATTTCAAAAGTCAAGTAGTGGTGGACTTCAGCAGTGTTACAATGTTTTATTTAAGAAAACACTTATTTGGGGTCAAATAATGAATAACAAATATCTGGAGTCCTGAATATGAATATTCGAATTAAGGTATTCACACATCCCTACTCAAAACCCTGCAACCCAGGCTTCACTCCAGGAATCCATTGTTTTATGGGTCAAAAGGGCGGCCTGCAAACTCTCCTCAGCACAACTACTGCCAGCTCCCAACCCCACAACCCAGGCTTCACTCCATGAATCTGGCATTTCACTGGTCAAGGGGGCGGCCTGCAAGGCCTCCCCAGCACAACTGCTGCCAGCTCCAAACCTCACACCCCTGGCTTCACTCCAGGAATCTGGCATTTCACAGGTTGAAAGGGCAGCCAACAAGCTCTCCCAAGCACAACTACTGCCAGCTCCCAACCCCGCAACCCAGTTATGCCACAAAAGCTCTGCTACCAGTGTTGGCACCAAAACTGAACTGTACGAGACCTCTGCATTTTCTGTCCCCACAGTCAACCTGTTTTTTTACTGTATCTCTGTTGCCCATTAACTGTGTGATTTTGCTTTAGCCCTGCTTTTGCCCAATTGACTGTGTGATTTTATCTCAGCTTTGCCCAATTACATTGTTTATTCAGCCACTTGTAGCGTCTCTGTACTGCCTTCTCTGATTTTATTCTGTAACCTGCTTGCCTTCATTACTGATACCTCCCCTCCCGTGTCCCCTCTGCTGGCCCACCTTCCTCCCTCATCCCGCCTCCCCCATTGATTCCTGCTCAAGACCATCCTTTAAAACCAATATAAATCCTGCATCCACTCGGCCAAATGCACATACCTGTGTACCCTTCAAACCAACAACCTCTTTAACCTCAAAGAATTCTGGGGACAGAAACTCCCTATTTAAAGGCAAATCAGCTTTCTCACCCCACACCATGCTCCTTAATGGCACAGAGATTGCCGGCCCTGTTTTGATTGCTATAGAATTTAATTTAGCCTTCACAGGCCTATCTAAATATAAGACATCCCTACTGACACATGCTCGGCAGCCAGCCTCCCCAATTTCCACTGATAGTAGTCCATTCTTTCACCTTAAATTGGCCACCCAGAAAGAGGTTCTGCATCACCTCATCAGCATCAAGGACATCTCCTTACCAAGATTTGACACTTTAGAACCGTGTTTTCTTAAACTGGGTGCCCTAGCCATTGCTCCTCCCTTGCGCAACCTGATCAACAAGTCCTTTCTCTCTCCTAAAGCTGGTCTCCAGGCTCATAACTACTGGGAGGTCCTTGCTGGTACCATGTGACAGGCAGGAAAAAAGATCTCTGCAGGGAGACTAGATCCTCCCCTCCATTTCCTAAAGTCCTCAGTTTACTTCCTGCCTGACAAGAGGCAGGTTCTCTGCAGGGGCTTTGTCTCCAGAGTGACAGAGCTGAAGACATCAACTGCAACTGCTATATTTACCTTTTGGCAAGTAAGGGGCAATTTTTCCTACATGGATTTCCTCTACAAGATTTGCCTCTCTTCTGTACTGGGGACTCTAGTCTCAGCCATGCATGCTGAACAGACTGGCTCCCCACCCCTCCTTCCATCTTCCCATGTTCTGAGGAGCTCCCATGGTGCTGCCTTTTCAGCCCCTCCCCATCCAGAGCCAGTTCCTTCTTGGGGGAGTAGCAAGGCTTAAGAAACAAGCCTCAAAATGGGACTGTTACTGTTTTTTCAGGGCAGTGGAAGAGTCACATTTCACATTATTGTGAACGGCCACTGCAGCTCAGTCAATCAATGCTGCTCCTCATCGATAAGCCTCCTGGTTCTTGGGCTCATCAACAGATGCGCTGTACAATGCGCAGGCCAGGAAAGTCACTTGGTGTGGTCACGCTCCACCAGTGGGGGCCCCACGACAAACCAGCTCGTCGATGGCAGCTTAAGATGACAGGCCCACTACGAGGTGAGGGAAAGGTGGAGCAATGCTCTTAGTGCATCGACGAGCATCTACTGGCTCAGCTCATCAATGGATTCCCTGCTCCTGGCTCCAAGCTTTAGTGTCATCAGGCCCGCTCAGCAGGGATTAGTTGTCTTCCACCCACATTCTCCTCCCTAGTAAGACTGTCTGTAAAAGGGACTGACTAGGGGCCTAAAAGTAAGGGCTCATTGCCTTTAGGGGTTGCTAAGAGGAACAGAGTCACAGTTCAAAATCCTTCACCAAGGGAACACCACAAGCATCCTTATGTCATCTGCCAAAATGGACAAGACCTCAAGGGGCAGAAAGTGGCACCAATGCAGATCCCCCCTTGCTGGCCACCTATACGACTCACTTTGCTTAATGTGCAAGTAGGCAGTACAAAGTGCAAGTAGGCAGTGACTGCAAGGTTAGAGGAGGCCATGGAGGCATCCATTTGAGAGCCTCAGGAGCAACAAATCCTGGCTATAGTGTCCCAACAGACCTCCACCTCAGATGGAAGGCATTCCTCATCCAGAGATCTAGCACTAGACCTCATTGAACAGTTAAACAGGGCTTTTGCCCTTGACCCGTCTTACATTGATATCCTACCACAGTCTACAGATCGCAGGACACACAGAAAAGCCTCCCAAAAGCGAACCCCCTCCCCATCCTCCAGTGAGGAGGGGTACCACTCCTCTTGGCATGACAGGAGGAGAAAGAGATCCACATCCATGAGCAGGTCCAAAGGAAAATGCCAGCGAGACAGGTCCCCAGACCCATCAGAGTCCAGTTACTCCTCCCCAGAAGAGGGGGAACTTCCAGACGACAAATCAAATTCAGACGCCTCACCATCCAGAAACTTTGACTTGGACTATTTAGATTTTTTCATCAAACAGGTGTCGGAGGAGATTCGCCTGGGCCCCTCCTCACCAGTTCTTAAACTCTCAAAACCAGCTTTCAGACTCAAGTTGGCCTCCAAACTGGCAATGACATTCTCCATACCTACAGCCATAGAGGATCTCCTAAAAGAACAGTGGCAGGGGCCAGAACATACTTTTCCAGTCCTCTGATGTCTCACCAAGCTACTCAAATTCAATAAGACGCACTCTGAGAATTGGCTAAACTGCCCCAGGAATGACCCACTAATTTCCAATCTTACCAAAAAACCAAAAACAAAATGCTTATCCCAGGAGAGGTTGGAGCCTTCTCCTGGGAAGACCCGGTGGATAGGAAGGTAGATGCATCTCTCAAAAAGGCATTCCAGTCCTCTGCAACCTCACTCAAAGCAGCTACAGCCAGCCTGTTCTCTGCACAAGCTGCACTATCGTGGGCCACTGACCTGGCATTCCAGCTTGATGATGAGCCAGATAAGAAAAAACCCACCCTGCAGCAACTACAACTCTTGAGGTTAGCTTATGCTTACTCGGCTGATGTGTCTGAGGAGGCAGTCAGATATGCAGCAAGTGCCATGTTTTACCAGACCTCAGCTCGACGCAACTTGTGGCTGCGGGCATGGCAGGTAGACACCTCCTCAAAGGTGCACTTGGTAAATGCCCCCTATGAAGGAGGCCTTTTTTTTGGATCAGCACTAAGGAGGCAGTCAAGGAATCCAGAGAAATAGCAAATGTTTGCATGCCACAAACCAGGGGCAAGAACAGGTCCTGGTCATCGGGATCCAGGCAGAATTTTAGGGTCCAAAATTATTCAAGGAAACAAAACAAAACATTTTCAGGCAGACAAACTTGGTTCTCCTCCCGCAACCAGCATGGCTTCTGGGCAGGAAGAGGTGGCTCCCAGGATGCTGGAGGCAATGCCAAAAAGTCACAATGAGGATCCCAGGACCCATCCTTGAGTAGGGGGCACACTTTCCAGTTTTTTTAAGGAATGGGTCTGCACCACCAAGGACAATTGGGTGCTAGATATAGTGCGTGAGGGTTACTTCATCGAGTTCAAATCAAAGCCTCCACTACCCCATGTCATACTCTCACCCATATCCAACAATCAGGGGAAGAAAGGGATGACATTTCAAGCCATCACAGACCTTCTCCAGGTACGAGTGATCAAACAAGTTCCCATCTCAGAACAGGGGCATTTACGCTCTATTTTTCATTGTTCCAAAATGCTTAGGAGGATTCAGAGCCATATTAGATCTAAAATTTCTGAGCAGCTTTGTTCACAAGAGAACATTTAAGATGGAAACCTTTTCATCCATCAGTGAAATCCATCAGGGGAATTTTTTGGTCTCAGAAGATTTGCAAGATGCCTATCTGCATATCCCCATTCGAAGGGCTCACAGACAATTCATCAGAATCAAGGTGGGGAGCACCACTTCCAATTCACGACCCTCCCCCTTCAGCCTGGCCACAGCCCCCAGGATCTTTTCCAAGGTTGTAGTGACAATGATTGCTCACCTCAGACAACAAGGGATCCAGCTCTTCCCCTATCTGGATGACATTCTAATCAAAGCCCCGCAGTATGATCAAGCAACTCAAGCAGTGACTGAGGTCATTCAATACATCTCCTATCTTGGTTTCATCATCAACCAGAAAAAGAGCTCTCTAATCCCACCCCAGACCTTGAACCATCTAGAAGTGGACTTCAAAACACTACAGAACAAGGTTTTTCCCACAGAATCAAAGTTCATGGACCTCAGTACTCTCATCAACAAATTCCAATCAGCACAATACCTACCAGCTCACACCCTCATGCAACTCATAGGCACAATGGTCTCCCTGGCAGACTCCATTCCATGGCACTGATTCACATGCATCCCCTCGAGTTGAGCCTTCTCCAGCAGTGGTCCCAGTCAAGTGTAAGTCTGGGCCAGCAGATACAAATCTCCCGCTAGGTAAAAGCATCTCTACATTGGTGTGCTCAGCAATCCAGCATCATGAATGGTCTCAAACTGGGGCATCCTCACCAGATGAGAATCACTACTGATGCCAGACTTTGGGGCTGGGATGCTCACATGGATCAGCTCTCAACACAGGGCAAGTGGTCATTGGCAGAAACACGTTGCAGCATCAACGTTCTCTAGATGCGAGCAGTCCACCTGGCACTTCAATGATTCAAAGTACAGATCTCCAACTGGGATGTTCTCATCCTCACAGACAATTGAATGACAATGACCTACATCAATCACCAGGGAGGGGCAAAGAGCTCTTGGATGCTTCAAGAAACCTTGTTGCTCTTCCAGTGGGCAGAGCACACCTGGAAATCCCGATTGCCATGTACATCACAGGTCAGGAGAACATCACAGCAGATTGGTTAAGTTGAAAGGATGTTCTACAAGGAGAATGGGAACTGAAGGGCAGCACCTTCAACCTCCTTACTGGATGGTTGGGCCTTCCACAAGTAGATCTTTTCTCATGCCAACAAAACTGCAAAGTTCTGCAGTTCTTCTCTGTAATCAAGGCTGAACTGGAAACAGAGCAGGACGCCTTCTCCATAAATTGGGGTTAGTCCAATCTCCTGTATGCCTTTCCTCCAATCCCACTAATCTCAAGGGTCTTGCACAAGATCACTCTAGATCAGGTACAGCAGATTCTGATCTGTCCATGATGGGAACGCAGACCATGGTTCCCATGATTGGTTCAAATGTCGCTACAGCCGCCTCTGATTTTTCAGACCAGCTTGGACCTGTTGCATCAGGGCCCGGTCCTGCACCCCAATCTTTGAGTGGTAGACTCTCAGGAAGTTAGGTTATACTCCTCACATCATTGAAATGATGATTGACTCAAGATGTCCCTCATCTTCCAAGGCCTATCACACAGTATGGCAAAGATTTCTCTTCTGGTTGCAGTCCATCCATATACCAGACAACATGGTATCTCTCCCCACTGTACTGCAATTCCTGCAGGAGGGCTTCAACAAAGGTCTCCAACTGGCAACTTTGTGGGTCCAAGTTTCAGCTATGGGTGCACTTCTGCTGGCAGACTCAGGAGTCCTTAGGTGCTTACCCTCATGTTAGAGGATTCCTGAGAGTAGCGATGCTGAACTGTCCTCCAATAAAGCACATCATCCCAGCTTGAAAACTCAACCTGGTCCTCAAAACCCTAACCAAGGCCCCCTTTGAGCCCCTTAAGGAAGCATCCCATCTCCACCTCATGATGAAGGTCTTTTCTTACAGCAATCGCCTCAGCCTGCCGCATCAATGAGATATAGGAGCCCTGTCAATCAAAGAGTTATACTCTGTTTCATCAGGACTCAGTGGTCCTGCAAACAAATCCTTCTTTTTTACTGAAGGTGATGTCTCCCTTCCACTGCAACCAAGAATTTAACCTTCCTTCCTTCTCTCCTCACCCTAAGAATGAGAAGGAGAGGAAATGCCACATACTGGACCCTAGGACAGCACTCTAGCTTAACATCAAAAGAACTGATTCCAAGTTTGTTCATTCTCACTTCAGGGCAGAATATGGGCAAAAAACCATCAAAAGACTATTGCCAGATGGATTCGTTCCACAATATTCATTGCCTACCAGAAGGCAGGGTTAGACCTGCCAGACCCAGTGAGGGCCTATTCAACTAGAGCAATGTCTACATCCTGGGTGGACTTCAGAGAAGCCTCTAAAGTGGACTTATGCAGAGCGGCCACTTGGTCATCCATCCATACCTTTGCAAAGTTCTACAAATCGGATGTGTCCACCTCCATGGAGGCATCCTTTGGCCACCAGGTCCTTCAAGCAGTGGTGGACCTGTAAAGGACTATTGACATTCTTCTCACCCAGGAAGCAAGGGGATGTACAGCTTTAGTATATCCCAATAGTTATGAGCCCAGAGACCAGCTTTAGGAGAGAGAACTAGAAATTTAAATACCTGTAAATTTTCTTTTTCCGACTGCTGGTCTCTGGGCTCCTTCCCTTCCAGAACGTCTGAAGTCGCCTTACTGACCAGAATGTTTGAAGTCAGCCTTACAGGCCACATGTTCCGATTAATGTTTTCTTCTTTTTGTTTCCAAGTTATGTGATACTACAGGGGACAACTGCTTTAGGAACAACTGAGGGCTACAGGAAATGGAGGGGAGGATCTAGTCTCCCTGCATAGATCATTTCCTGCCTGTCACGTGGTACCAGGAAGGACCTCCCAGTAGTTATGAGCCCAGAGACCAGCAGTCGGAGAAAGAAAATTTACAGGTATTTAAATTTCTGTTTTGCTCAATTACCATAAACCAGTAAATGGAAAGCCACAATAGTCATCCCAATACACAAGTGCAGTCCAAATTCCTTGTGTGAAAACTATCGTCTCATCTCCAGCCTTTGCCCCTTGCTAAAATTCAAGAAAAAATAATTAATGACCAGCTTCAATCTTATCTTAAACTAAATAACTCTCTCTCCATGTTTCTGCACTGTTTCCAAAAATCACACTGTACTCGCACTGCCCTCATCACTGTTACAACTGTCATCCTTTGCAGTATGGACAAAGGCCTTGTGACTGGCGCAATGTTTGTTGACCTCACCAAGGCTTTTGACCTTTTTAATCATAATCTCCTATTGCATAAATTTCTTACATTTGGACTCGACACCCTAGCTCTGAATTGGTTCACAAGTCTTACTCAGTGTGTCAAATGGGCCAGTCAGACTTCCCCTTTCAGTGCCATAAAGGATGGGGTCCCTCAAGGCTCTATTCTCGGTCCACTCCTGTTCTCCTTGTTTATCTATGAACTCCTGCAACATGGTGGAGGTGCATTGGTTCAATTATATGCCGATGATGCCATCCTCTACCAGTCCTCTTCTGACCATACAATGTTAAACCAGCCTCTCTAGCAGGATTTCCTGAAACTTGAGACTTGATTTCTTAATAACCTCCTGGTGCTCAACACTAAGAAAACTAATCTATGCTCTTCTTCCATTGGACTCCCAAGCATCCTATCCAGTTCCTACTGTTAATCTACTCCTCTCAGGGTGACACTCTTGAAATGGTTCAGTCCTTTAGATATCTGGGCTTGACCTTGGACTTCCACCTCACCTTTGACACGCACGTTTCCTCAGTGGTCAAGACCCTCCATCAGAAGCCCAGAATGCTGTACCACCTCAAGCCCCATCTTATGCCTGCCTCCTGCCTTGTCATTGCCTCCACTTCCCTACTTCCAATTATTTCCTACAGTGCCCCAATCCTCCACTCTACTCAAGTCTTCCCCCCTTAACAAGCTAAAACAGTCTTACCACAGGCTTGCTTGATTTGCCCTTGGCACTAATGCCAGAGTTCACCACTGTACAGTTCTTGGCTCACTGGGCTGGCCTTCATTTGAAGCCAGGCTGCAATTCCCCACCCTCTGCCTGAGTTTCAAGTTTGAGCATACTTACACTTCTCCTTGCCTCCTGCCCATCATTCAACATAAAGCCATAACAAGACCTTTACAGTCTACTAGCTTACCTTTGCTCTCTATCCCTAAACCCCATCTAGCAGTGGGTTGGCATGCCTTTCCTTCTCAGGTCCCTCTCTTTGGAACTCTCTTCCCTCCACTGTCATGATCTGTACCTCTATTTACCTGTTCAAGCATTCTCTCAAATCTCACCTTGCCTCCACTTAGCTGTGTACCTGCTCCTGTTGACCAATCCCCTTATCTTTCATCATTCTCCCCTCTCTTGCCCTCTTTCTGGGTTCCTTACCTGAGCCTGTGTATCCTCCCTTTATTTACTATGCTGTGCTCTGGTGCTATGCAAGTTGTTCTTTGATTGTCTGGTTGGTCTCAGCCATAAATTTCTCACTGTGCCTGTATATTTTGCATTTAGTTATACCTAATTGTACCTATGCTTTGCTTAATTATTGTTCGCACTTTTATCCCTGTACCAGTTTTGAAGATATACTGCCTGTGTAATATTTGGCATTATTATGTACGTTTTTGTAAAAGTGTCTGTGCACACTTACCATGCGCTATTTATTGTAGCTCTGCTCCTCCCTTTCTAACCCTTTTCCCCAGGTCACCCCTGAAAAAGGGACATTCTGTCTCAGTAGACCTACCCATTACCAGAATTAAAACTGTTCTTTTTCTTCCCAGACTTCACGCCAGGAATCTGGCATTTCATAGGTCGAGAGGGCAGCCTGCAAGCCCTCCCTAGCACAACAACTGCCAGCTCCCAATCTCAAATCCCAGGCTTCACTCCAGGAATCCGATATTTCACAGGTTGAGAGGGTGGCCCACAAGCTCTCCCCAGCACAACTACTGCCAGCTCCCAATCCCACAACCCAGGTATGTGACACAAGCTTCACTACCAGCAGTGATGCCAAAACTGAACTGCAAGGAACCTCTGCATTTTCTCCCCCCCATCAACCTGATATTTTTCTTTATCTCTGCTGTTGCCCAATTAACTGTATGATTTTTGTAATTAATTGTGTAACTGTATGGAGATTGAATGAATGTTGGACCCCACTGTAAATGAGTGCACTCAATTGGGTTATCAATTTCTTGGAAATACAAGAATAAACTTTTACAAATTTTATCTCATCTTTGCCCAATTACACTATTTGTTCAGCCACTTGTAGCTTCTCTGTACTGCCTTGTCTTCCCTGATTTTATTCTGCAGCCTGCTTGCCTCCAGTACTGTTTCCTTCCCCCTCCCATGTCCCCTCTGCATACCAACCCCCTCAGTCACCCCACCACCCCCATTGATACCTACTCAAAACCATTCTTTAAAATTATTCTTTTTCTCCCCCGGCTTCAACTTCAGGAATCTGGCATTTCACGGGTCGAGAGGGCGGCCTGCTAGCCCTTCCCAGTACAACTACTGCCAGCTCCCAACTCTGCAACCCAGGTACGCTGCACAAGATTTGCTACCAGCATTGGACGGCAACACTAATGCGGTGCCATATAGTACTTCCTGCCCACCCGCCCCTCCTTCCGCCACTCCAGGGTGAAGCTATCTTTATTTGTGACAGTGCATGCCACAACAAATCAGCTTACTTTATCCCCCTCCCCGCACTACCTGCTGTTCTTGGTCTGGTCCCTCCTGTACCTTTCCCTCTTGACCCATTGCAACCTAGCCAACAAGTACTGTTACTCCACAGGAATACTGCTCATAATTCAGCCACTCATCCCCTCCCACTTACACTCATACTCAATTCCCTTTCCCCATACTCCCTGCTCTCACCATGTTCCTTGCACTGCTACTCCTTACTAATTGCAGCCTCTTCTCTTCCATGTCTAACCATGCTACCCCCTCACAGTTCTACTCTGGACCCACCAACTGCTACCCTTCTGGTGATTGCACAGTGTCACTCAGCACTCCCCTCATCATACCTCTTACCCCCAACCTTGTTAGGGCTGGGTAATATGACATCTCCGTGGGTGATCATACATTTTTCCTATGCTACCATCAAGATTGCTACTCCCTTCTCTGCAATTGCTCCTCACTCAATATAACCAGGACTCATGCCACCACTGCCATAAAACGTTTCCTCCACTCCTACAGGCACTCTTGCCTTCTCATGCTCAGTACACCCCCATCCTGACCCCACCCCCTCTCTCTCTCCCCCTCACCCAACCCCTGCCACCCTCCCAGAGCCAGCTACCCCCTCAAAATAGTCCATCTTACTAGCCAAAGCCTCCCTGCTAAGAAAACCCCTGTTCAAATCTTGGGTCACCTCTAGCACATTTGATGTCATTGCCCTTACCGAGACATGACTCAGTGACAAAATTCCTTCCAGCGAAGTTAACATCGGTGGTTACACTCTGATTAGATGGGTCAGAGTTGATAAGAGAGGGGAAGGTTGCCTCTTTTACACCCCTAACCTACTCACACAGAATTTGTTCTCAACCCTGGAAGCCCCACACTTGAAGCCCTCTCAGTTAAACTCATCCTTGAAAACAACAAGACACTCACTCTCTCCACAGCCCACCTCCCACCCGGTACTCCCAGCATTGAACTCGTTACCTTCCTCCACCTAAAAAAATAATCTCTCCAGTAACTGAGTGGAAAGTCCTTGGTGAGTTCAACATTAACTGAGATACAAGTCTTGCCGATGAAGCCAGGGAGGTCATCACCAGCCTGTGTCTGCACCAAATCATTACCATGCCCACTCGCATTAACTACAGAACCTGCCATGAATCCCTAATTGACTTGATCATTGTCACTAACCCCATCAGGGCAATTGACACTAGGACCCTCTCAAATTCTCTAAGTGACCACTTTGCATCTTCTGCAACTGGTCAGCTAAAGGCCTCAAAGATGAGCCAAAATTCATGTATACCAGACAGCTACAAAAACTTGACAATGCAAAATTCTTAAAGACTATTCTTGCTTCAGACTGGTACCTTCAGCCAGCACATTGAAAACAGACACCTTCAATCAGACCTTCTTTAATATCTGTGACTCCTTCATCCATCTGAAAAAGATCAGGGTCAGAGGACAACACAATGAATGGGTCACAACAAACATTTAGAAATGAATGAGGCTCAAAAACAGGGCCTGGACAAACTTCAGAAAATCCAAAAATCATAGTCTCCTCCAGCACTACAAATCATTCTGTGACAAGTACAAATCTGCTGTCTGTACTGCCCAAATAATGTTTTTTTCAAAAACAAAATTTCATGAGAGGGGTAACTCTGAACTCCTTTTGGGGACCCTCAACAAACTATTCAGCTAAGATAAAAATGATGAGTGTATTGCCCTCACAGTTGAGGGTAGGCTAATTAATGACCCACCAGTGACAGTAAATCACTTCAACACCTCTTTTGGTCATCTTGGACAAATACAAATCCTACCCCTCACCTCCAAATCTATAAAGTCACATGAACAACCCCCCACACTCCTCTGAACCCCCACTTCCACCCTCAAGTTTTACTCCCTCACACCCCTCGACACAATCAGATACTGTAAGAAAATTGACCCCAGACAAAGCATCGGCCCCAATGGTTTGGGTTACATCCTTAAACTGGTCAGTATCCCCATTGATGCTCTCCTTACCAACATTTTTAACCATTCCCTGTCCACCAGGGTTTTCCCAAACATCTGGAAAAATTCTATTATCAGACCCCTCCACAAATCTGACTCTAAAACTGACATCAGCAGCTTCAGATCCATCTCACTCCTTGTACCACTGTCCAAAATTATTGTGAAAATTGTCCTTGACCATACCACTGATTTTCTTAAATACAACATCATGTCCAGCTCCCAGCATGGTTTTAAGGCCCGCTACAACATGGAGACTGCTTTGATCAATTTTACCCATAATATTTACCAGTCAATTGATGATGATCTCTACTGAGGAAATATTTTTGTAGACGTCACCAAAGCGTTTGACCTGGTCAATCATGGCATTCTCCTCAAAACCCTTATCCAACTGAACTTCTTCAAGAATGTCATCAACTGGGTCCACAACTACCTCCATCATAGGATACACAGAACTTTAATCGAGGGACACCTCTCTGATGTCTGTCAAATTAAATATGATATCTCTCAAGGCTCTATTCTGGGGCCCCCTACTATTCTCCTTTATTGTGAATTCCCTCATTGACATATGCACCTCCACCAAGCTCATACTTTATGCTGATGACACAGCCCTTTACTGTTATGACAAAAACCCTACTGCCCTTTGCCACAAACTCCTCTTTGACCTCAACAAACTGCACTCCTGGTTCACCAAACAGGGCTTTGTCCTCAACGCTGAAAAAAACCCAGACAAATCCATGGTTTTTTTGGGTATCAGGAAAAACACAAATTTTGATTTCATCCTTGCAGATAATGACAGCAACTTGACTGAAAGAGTCTACAAATTTAAATATCTCAGGATCCTCCTTGACAGTCACCTTACCTTTGATAATCATATTAATCTTCTTATCAAAAAATTTCACTTCGGATGCTGTACGGTATTAAACAATTCCTCACACCGACACCATTGCCTGACTTAATAGCAGTTTCCTTCTCCCCCTCTTTGACTATGGTTCCCTAGTTTATTTCCCCCTCTCAAAAAATTTGGACAGACTAAGGTCCACCTATCACAGCATCCTCCAGGATGACACAATACTGCACTCTTTCCACTGCAGCTAATTGGATCCCTCTTGAGGACAGATTCAATAGCAAAATCTGTACCTTATTCAAATCTGTTAAGGGTCGCTTCCCTGACAGTACTGCCTCCCTATTTCCTAGGTGTTCTCACTCTTGCAGCCCCAGGCAATCCTCCATTAGATACTTTGCAACCCCACTATACACCTCCCACAGTCAGAGCTTGCTGGTGTACAGGGGCACCAAACTCTTCAACACTCTGCCTCAGTCTCTCACTCAATGCTGTTTTCAAAAGCACTCTAACAAACCTCATCCTTAGCTAATCTGCATGCAACAGCGCAAACACATACCTCTCCCTGTTACTCTCCAAATCACCCTGACCTTCCTCACAGTTCCCCAACTCTCCCCAACAAACCTGTTTAAACGGTGATGCTATTACTGTCTATAGATTATGATGTATATGGCCCTCTGTTTGTACATTTTTTGTAAATTCTTGCTACTGTCTGTAGATTACAAAGTTTATTCCCTTTCTGATTTGTACATATTCCTAGGTTTTGTGCGTAATTTATTTGTAAATTCGTGTGTTTTATATCAGTCTATTGTACACAACTCGTCAGTATTTTTTGTATTGTGTAATTGTTTGTTTTCTACTCTGGACACTTGGGAAAATTGGCAATTTTTGCTCACATACCTTTCTAGTATAAAATAAAAATGAAATGAAATGACTCAAAATAGGGTTGAGTTAAACTTGCATATTTCTGACTTAAGCACCAATAACAATATTTCATAAGTGACTTGGTCTTTTCAGAGATATCCAAAGGCCAGTTTAAGTCAGTTTTTTGAGCAAAATCTTCATCCTGATATGGTCAGTAGTGCTTATTGAAACCAGAACAAAATTACTGTCCACAGTGGAAAAATATTGGCATTATCTGCATATACTGGAATAATGCTAGAAATGATACATGGTAAGAAAATGCTCCAGTGCAATATGTACAGCATAATATTACAAAAAAAAAAAAAAACCTGTTGTCCCAGAATGAAACCCCAAGAAACTCCTGAAATAATGGAAGTACTGTTCTTGGAAAGAAGGTGTTACTTAAGCATACGCGGTCCTAACAGCAAAGTAAGACAATCAAATAAGCACAACAAATCAAATCACTCAATCAAAATCTTTATCGAGGTGAACACCATTGAGCAAGCTCATTTACAAGGTGGACCTGTGTCACACAAGGTCAAAGCACAATGCACTTATATTCAGACACAAATATAGACATTTGTATATGATAATAATGCACTCAGAACAATAGCATTAGGTCCAGTTTAAGGAGTTAACAAGATATAAACAACATGTACACCACAATATTCAATGGAAATGACAAGGGTAACTGGTGGAGACAAGAGATAATTAAACATTCTTGCTGCCAACATGCCCTAGCACAAGCCATGACAAGGCATTCAGGCTTAGAGGGGGACATTGTGAGAAGTTATAAGGGGAGTAAGGGACTACAGGGTGAGGTAAGGGCTGTGCTAATTAAGGGGTGCTAGGACAACAGGGCAAGAGATAACACATGCTGGGAGGTCAGGTAGGGTAAGGAAGAGTAATCAGACAGAAAAGAAGTAGCATGAAAGGAATATAGGCTTGAGAAAACCATAGGACCAAGACTTGGGTAGAGCAATGCAGAGGACAGGACAAACAGAAGACACCACATCAGGCTAAGAGTGGGGGAAACAGTTGCAGGGTTCCTTGACAGCACAGGCATATAAGGTCTTGAAGATGGTTAGACTGACAGGGATGCTCAATTTCATTGATTTTTGCAATTTTTCCAAAGGGATGGCACAGCACAAAACTTATAGTCACTCTCACAAAGCATGTATTAGCCCTAGGAACATTCAAGGAAATCAAAGAATAACTTTTCAGTACATAGTTTCCTAACAAACAGTGGAAGACAGTCAGAAATATATTGTGGAAGTTTTTTGGTAATAGCTCTGAAGGTCCAGAGTGCTGCATTTCTGTTCAGCCTGTACTGAAGGGAAGCCAAAACCCCCACTGTGAGACTCCATATTAGGATTTCCCTTCCCTATATTAGTAAAGCTAATGATCCATAGTATCAAACAGATATAAATAGATAGGAAAATAGACTATAAATTTCTCTTAGGGTTCATCCTGTCACCAGTTCCTCTCAACTAAATTGTACCCTTACTACTGAATGCACTGTAAAACATGTTTTAGTCCTTATATAATTATGTTATGTTAAGCAAATCCTCCAGTGAGGTTGTGTTCTAAGACAGACTCATTGCTACAGTCAAGCCAGTGTTGATCTGGGTTCCAGGAGTGTATGGTTCAACAGATCAGACACAGGCAGTACATCAGGCAACTACAAGAACAAAAGGAAAACAAAAGTTAATTTATGTTACCTGACACTTCAAAACCTAACCAGACACTGGCCACATCTGCAGAACAATGGAATGTCCTATAGTTATACAAAATGGAAAGATGAAGACTAAACACCAGTGCACTCTCTTTTCCCACTGCATGAATAAATAGTGGTGCCCTATTTACAAATAATGGTTGCTATGCATGAATGGGGCAGAGGTATGTGCCAAAGGCTCATACCCCACCTGTGGAACTCTGCACCTGCGGACACATGTGCACCTGGTGGCATTCATGACCTCCGGCCACCTGTCTGCAGCCATGCCCTCCTGGTGTGCAGGTTCACACAGGGTGAAGAGGGGTGGAGCTGCAGACCCAGATGGGCATCCAATCATATGCACCATCCCGGGTCCCTCAGTAGATCCCTTACATGGTAGGGCATGCATTGGCTGCATGCCACAGCAGATGTCGGATGCTAGCAGCCATGGTGGTGTGATGAGGGCAGTGCTGCCGGCTGTCCCGGGGTGTGGCACTGGCAGCAAGGTACAGGTATGGGGACAGGGGTTGTCAGTCCTGCAGGTGGCCACAGGTCACCAATGTGGGGCAATGGTACCAGGATTGGGGTGGGGAGCCACGGTCCACTGATGCAAGCACTGCAGGCTGGGTTCAGGGTTTGTTCACACCTGGGATATATCTGTCAATCCCCATATGGCATGGTCAGCACCAAGACCAACATACTGGACTAACTTAGCCCATCACCTGTTGCGGTCCGATGGACAGCACCTCTGTTTGTGCCGGGGGGGGCTGCCCAGTATAGCACCAGGGACACTAAGTGTGTGTGTGTGGGGGCTGCTGCCTCACAACAATGGAGACCGGGTGGGGGGCTGTTGTATGGGCATAGGGCAGGGTCACAGAACTGTTTGGGGGGCTACCAGTCTGCTGCCTGGGGTCCAGCATTAGCAGGGCAAGGTGCATACTGCAACTACTGCAGGGTCTACCCTGGTGTACCCTGTACCCTTCTATGCATCCCTGTTGGTTGCACTATGCACCTTTGTGAATGGCACATATTGCCGGCATGCCTTCTGCCCACCCCTGGTGTGTTACTTTCTGTAAATCAGGGGGATTGGGCGTGTAACCATTCCATGCCTCGATGGTGCATGACATGCATGCCTTGCTGCACAGCATTCCTGCCTATGGTCCCTTTGTGCCCGATTTCCATGGGCGCATTGGGATCATTCATAGGGCCCAATGTCCTTATGGTATATGAATGAGTGTTAATGAATCTGGTTATTATTACTTTTACTAAAATAGCTTTATGAAACATAGCATCTCATTTACATAAGGGCTCTAGTGACCCTCAGCTTTAATAGCATAAAGGAAAAAAAGAAAAGTTATCTTCAATTCTGTAAAATTCTGTTTAAAATCTGTTTGAAGAACCACTGCAGATTTGTGTCACCTGCCATGATCTTTGAGCATCTCATCATGCTGATGGTATTTAATTCAGTGACTTCTTCCTCCACCCATCATCAATTTTTGCTTGACAGCATTCTGCCACAATTCAATCTGGAGCTGTCTGCGAACCATTGGGGTTTTAGAAGGATTTCAATGTTATTTGGCAGCTTGACAAAGCGATGAAAGGAGGGTCTATGTGATTCACTGTCCCTCTCTCCACCACCATTCTTGTATCCTTTTGTTGCATGGTATGGAGTGGGGGTGGGTGGGTGTTGAGTAGGTGGGGAGATGGGAGGTGTCATTGTGTTTTCTGGGCAGGGCTGGGGGTATTTTGTGTCATGTTCCTGACGGGGTGAGGAAAAGAATGTGTTTATTTTTTTTTTTCTCGGGCTGGGGCGGAACAGTGTGATAGAGTTTTGTGGAGTGAGTGGGGGAGGAGACATTATAGATTCCTTCTTCTATAGTTTTGCATTTCAGATATACAAAGGTCATCTCTTACTGACTTTCTGTCCATAGTCAGGAATAAAATGGGAATTTTCACCTTTTCACGTCTATGCAATGCCCATTACTCTGCTAACAAGAAGTTTGCTTTTGGCTTCAGTATTTAGTCTTAGAAACACATGTCTCACCCTAAGGCAGTAGTTCTCAGATTTTCTCACAGTGACTCTCTCCCAAGTCATGGAAAAGCGTTTGAGCCCCCCCAGTGTGTAATTAATCTCGAGCCTCTCCATAGAAAAATGTTATACTTTGCAGAGGGAAAAGGGGATTGCCATGAACAGGGGTAATGTGGGGAAATCTTTTTTCATGGAGAGAGTGGTGGATGCGTGGAACTCCTTCCTGGGAAGGTTGATGGGGCTAAAACAGTTGGGGGAATTCAAACATGCATGGGACAGACACAAGGCAATTGTAGTGGGGGGTGGCAGGAAGTAGGCTGTTGGTTAACTAGAATCGGCAACTTATCCAGTAGGTAGGAAAATGGGCAGACTGGGTGGGCCAAGTGGTCCTTATCTGCTGTCAAAGTCTATGTTTCTATGTTTATTTAGTTAGGGTTTTTTTTCTGTATTTTTTGCCAGGTATGTCTACTAGGCAAAAGGCTACTATTTTCAGAAACCACCTGGATGAATACAATCAGGATACTGTCATAAGGGTTGCATGGATTACAAAGGCTATATCACAGAGAACAGAATACAATGAGTAGCATCAAAAGAAGGGCTACATAATAAAGAGAGCACAAGGTGTATATATATTTATACCATGAGGGTGAGATCAATTCCAGAGAAATTAAACCATGTTATTTTCATGGGAGTGAAATAAATTCTGATGATATCAGCAGAGTTAAAATGAATACCATTTATACCTACTCTGCTGACATCACTCACCTGCATCTGAAAACCCTAAGAAACCCCCCTGTAATTTGTTGAGTTCTAAAACAGGCCCTACACTGAAATTAACACAATTAAGATAGATAATGAGTCAGCTGCAGCACTCCTTCTAAATGTAACAATTTCCAAATCGCTCGTGCTGCATTTCAAAACCAAAGTTTAGTACATTACTGAATCCTGCATTGCCACATATTGACATACAAAACAAACAACAAATAACCAGTATATTGCAAACATCCAGCTTGTCACAGAACAGAACCTCCATCAGGCAACCAATTACCAAAACACAGCACACCCAATCAAGACACACACACACACACACACACACACACACACACACACAACCACAGCACCAGCATCATTTAAAGTGACATGAACCTCATACCAAACATACCTCTCCTCTCTCACTGAAATTAGTCTCACCTCCATGGTATAAATAGCACACATGATGGTCAGATCATGGAATATGCAAAATATTCTCACTCCTGCAACATGAGCACTGTATATTTCACTCATGCCTTCGGCACTCATGAAATATCCAGAGCTAACTCTGCAGAAGTGAGAATATTTTCCATATTCCACTCCTGCCCATCATGTATCCCATATCTATATGTATATGTGTGTATATATATATATATATATATATATACATACACACACACATACATACACACACATATATATACATATACATGTAAAGATACATGCAACAGTACAGTAGTTGATAAATGCAGATTTAAAGAGACTGTATCCAAACATTCATGGCATTAAGCAGTTGCAACTTTAAGAAGCTGGTGGAATTTTTCTCATTTTATTCAACTTCTTGTCCCTTCCCCTCCATATTGTCCCCACACTCAGAGTTATCCCACTGGCTCCACTCTTCTAACTTTCAAACCCTTGTTACCCCTCTCTGCAATACCTCCATGGATCAGACTGCTTTCTCAGTCTGTTTCCCCACTATCTGGAAACTCCTACTCCCTATGCCTCTTCTCTATACTGGCTTTGCTCCTAGTGTGTCTCTGCTTAGTCCTAGTACTTGTGCTATCCTGCCACCAGTCTAACAGTCAGTTGTTACCTCTGCAACTTGCACATTGTTCCTTATTGGTTTGCACTATTGTTCATTCTGCACTGTATTCACTCAGTATACTTTTCTATGGGTAGCACCAGGAAATGAATCTTGACTAAGTATTCTTTTTCTGGTCCCCTATTTTAAAATAAATACCTGGAAATGACTCTGTCCAGTGTGCTTTTCCTGGTCACAAATTTATATATAAATTCACCTGCCATTATTCACTTTTAGTTTTTCTTATCAATTCAAACAACCCCCCAAAAAAAAAAAAATCAAACTTTAAATAAAACACTTTATTTGGCCTGCTTGAGTCCCTCCAGAACAGGTTGAGAGCTAAGTTCACTACCTTAAGACTTTTTGTGGATTCTGCAGTGGTTCCTCAACCAGATTTTAAAGAGAATTTTACAGAATTAAATTGAAATGCACTTTTTTTCCTTCTTGTTTTTGGCCAAATGGTCACTAGGATGCTAAAGTAAATGGGATGCTACAGTACATTGCATGAGGTTTTTTTTAGTAAAGGTAATGGTAACTTGATTCATTAGCACATATCCGTATATCATAAGGACATTATTTATCAATGGGGCACCACTATCTCTTTACTCATTGGTCAAAAGGAACGCACCAATGCTTAGCCTGGAGATGTTTCCTTTTTGTTACTGGGGAATGGGCAGATAATTGAGGGAGGGGCAGGGGATGTTGGAATCCACATTATGATAAATGAAAGTGACAAGAAGCTGAATGGCAAAGGCAGAGGGGAGTGGATACTGCGGAATAACAGATAATGAGAGGGAGCAGGGGATGTGTGAGGGAACAAAAGTTACAGGGTATACAAGTGGTGGTAGGGGAGCTGGCAATAGAAAAAGTGGGTCCGGGTAATGTACAGTATGTGTTTTTATCTACATCCTCTGTCCAGCAACCATTTTGCCTCTGATTACAAGTTGTTTAATTTTGATTCTCTTGTCCTACCATGATGTTTATCCTACACCGAAAGCAGCACTAATATACCTTCATGCCTCACATATTGTAAATTTAACCTGTTTACACCATTTCTACATATGTGTGTACAGTACTTCATACGTTTGTTTTAGTTTTCTTTTACTATTAGTCCTTGGTAACTATCAAGGTACCTCCATTTTCTGATTGTTAAACTCTCATTTGTTCCTGAAAGCTGAAGTACCACTGAGAATATGATGGCAACATTTTATTTATTTATTTAAAATTTAGCAACTGGGAGGGTACACTGAGCCAATGCTCATTTCCTGGCACCACCTAAGTGAAGGTTCAAATGAGAAAAACATTATATCACCTGACCGCGGATCCAGAAACCTACCTTCAGTAGGGTTCCCTAATGTGCAACAGTAACAGGGCTGAAAGGGGAGGTAGAATGGCAGCAAACTACTGTAACTAAAAGAAAGGGGAGTAGGGGAAAAAACAAAGGCTGGGTTGTTAGAGAAACTAGCAACAGGTGCAGGAGGGGTGAAGTGAGAGAAGAGGTTTGAGTAAGGGAGAGAAAAGGAGAAACTACAGGACCCAAGGCAGCATGGATTCACAGCTAGAAGGTCATGTCAGACAAATCTAATTGATTTCTTTTACTGGGTGACCAAAGTAGTAGACCAGTGAGCGACTGTGGGCATGGCCTAGCTAGACTTTAGCAAGGCATTTGACACAGTCCCACACAAAAAATTAACAAACAAATTAACCAGCTTGAGAGTGAGTCCCAGGGTGGTGGCCTGGGTAAAACACTGGCTGGACAACAGGACACAGCAGGTAATAGTAAATGGAGTCCACAGTGAAGAAAGGGGGGTTACTAGTGGGGTATCACAGGGTTCAGTACTGGGGCCAGTCCATTTCAATGTCTTTGTAAGTGACATTGCAGAGGGACTGGAAGGGAAAGACTGTCTCTTTACAGATGACACAAAGATCTGCAACAGGGTTGATACACAAGGTGGGGTGGAAAGGATGAAAAGGTACTTGGCAAGGTTGGAGGAATGGTCAAATGTATGGCAACTTACATTCAATAGAAAGAAGTGCAAAGTAATGCACCTAGGAAACAAAAACCCAGGGGAAGAGTACACAATGGGGGGAGGTGAGATACCGACAACAAAATGGAAAGGGACCCGGGGTAGTCATACCAGACAACCCAAAGGTGGGCCAGCAATGTGAGAAAGCAGTAAGGAGGGCTTGGGGGATACTGGGATTCATAGGAGAGGCATCACCAGTAGAAAACAGAAGTTGTTGGTCCTCTGTACAGACAGTTGGTAAGACCACATCTGAGTACTGTGTACAGTTCTTGAGACCCCACCTCCAGCAAAGACAGACAGGGTGGAGGCTGTCCAGAGGAAGGCAACCAAAATGGTGCAAGGTCTGCACCAGAAGGCATATGAAGAAAAACTAAAGGTGAGGGGGGGGGGGGCATGATAGAAACTTTCAAATGTATTTATTTTTTATTTATTTACTTTTTTGTTTACTGGGTAAGTGCACTAACCAAACAGTAGGACTATTTACAGGCACAACCCGGGAGAGTACATGACATAATAAATAAGTACTGGAACTTCTCAATGAGGTACATAGATGAACATAACAGTTTACATAGTAGACAGCATTATACTGTGATGCAGTAATCAGTAGTTAGAAATAGGAACAAGACAGAACAATTACCTATTAGAAACAATTTACAAATGGCAAAAGCATGGGGAACCAGGAAACAACAATAAAATAGCAGTATCAAACAATTATAACAAGAGGCAAGTGTTGTACCTCAAGGGAATCAACAAAGTCCAACAGGGTAGATTTTTTCAGAAAACGAGATATGCAAGATCAAGGGGACACAATATAGAGGGGGGGACAGCTTAAAGGTAATGTGAGGAAGTATTTCTTCACAGAGAAGGTTGTAGATGCATGGAACAGCCTTCCTGAGGATGTCATAGAGTCAAAATCAGTGGAGGAATTCAAAAATGCATGGGACAGACATAAGGCAATTCTAGCGGGGGGGGTAGGAGGAAGTAGGCTGTTGGTTAACTAGGATCTGCAGCTTATCTGTTAGGTAGGGAAATGGGCAGACTACGTGGGCCAAGCGGTTCTTATCTGCCATCAGATTCTATGTTCATATTTCTTCTGTGTAGTGGAAGGTTGTGCACTATTTGCATACATATCTTTTCAACAAGTCTAAATCAACTGGAAAAAAAATCTCCAGAAACGCATAGAGAAAGCAATTTGTTTAGGGACACAATAAATGAAACCAACTTACAAGAAAAATCCTGTGCTACCAATCCAAAAAAGTACTGAAACGAACTGAAGGTAAATACAATATTACACAACTTTGCAGTTACTGGTTTTGTTAGATTTTAAAATCAGCAGACCAACATACTATACAAACTAATAGGCATTGTGATGTAATATTCCCACTGTTAATTCAGCTTCGTGGTAGAAACAAATTTCAACAATCAGAAAATTAATGCAACTGGGATAATTACAAAGGATGGCTACTTATAAAAAAAAAAAAAAAAAAAAAGTTTATATCCCCAGTAGCTACAGAAATGGAGTGGACTTGTGACAAAGAATCATATACAATTTAAAAAATGTTGGGTATAGTGCTCAGCACTAGTTAACGTTATGAAACAAATTCCCTTTCATTGGGGAACACCACTGACAGGGAGCAAAATACTTTTGTAGGGGTCCCAAGAACCTGGGACAACTAAGAGGCAGGGCCAAAAATAGATTTTAAATCAACCTAAATAATGCAGTTGTTTCAAGCATACAGACCCAGTATACCAGCACATGGAAGTGCCTTGAAATGCCTAGTGTATAAAAATACTATATAAAAACAAATTAATTCATCCATTATCTGTTAATTTTGCTGTGCATCAGTGTGCTTAGAATAAAGCTTCTAGGTACATTTAAACACTCAAATAGGTACCCAATTAAAAAGAAATAAAATGGATTAAAATGGTTACTTCAACTATGGCTTTTTGATTGGATTAACCAAGTCCACTACAATGCCTCTACATACACATGCCATGTGCTGCATTTTTTTAAGCCAAAAATATACGTTAATACCAGGCCATTTCATAAATCCAGCACACACCCCAATGGTGCTTCCTTCACTGTACAGTAGGCACTCTCCTGGTGTATGCTGAGGGGACTTTAACCTGTGATTTTGTGGCTCAGCACACACAGAAACAATCTCTTAGAGATGTGTGGAAAAAAAAATTCTGCTGGTGGAATTTGCGTGAAAGTTAGACTTTCACTTCTGCAAAAGTTCAGAAATCATTTTGGTAACTTTCATGGAAATTCCACCTTAAAATGGCAAATAAATGTATGGACTGCAGGTTAATGTATTAAACTGTAGGAAAAAAGTTCTGCAGAACTGATCACTGTCAGTGGTCAGTTCTGCGGCTTTTTTTCCACTGCAGTTTAATACACTATTCCACCACCCCTCCGCTGATCGCTGCCCGCTGTATATTAAAATTCCCTGGTATCTAGTGGTCCTCCCCCACCTGCTGATTGTGGGCCCAATGTAAAAAATGTCTCAGGTGTCTAGTGGTCTCAATCAACCATTTATCATGGGCTCAATGTAAAATAAAATTATAATTCCCTGTTGTCTAGAAGATGCCCCTCCCCATCTCTGATCCATTTAATTAAACAAAGGCAGTCCATTATTCCCTAGTGTCTAGTGGACCCCCTTCATTTTCCCCGGTCCCCTGTAAAAAAATAAATAAATAAATAAATAAATAAAAAATAAAACATAAAATCAGTCTCCATCCCCTGGTGTCTAGTGTACCCCCCACCCAGGCAGGTGGTCTCCCCCTCATGCCACTCCCCCCAACCCTGAGCAGGTGACTGGAACAGCCCACCTCTCTCCACTGTGGCTGACCACTCGCTGAGCTATGAATGAATGAGTGTGTACTTGTACAAGCCCAGCTCATTCATAGCCAACTCCATCCCAACCCCTAGCCAGTGAGCGGAACATGCCTCCACTCTTGTCTGTACCACCCCACAGAACTGTCACACTCAATAAGCGGGAGCTGGAATGTCAATGAATGAGCATGTGCTTGTACAAGTACTCAGGCATTCATTGACAGCCTAGTGGGTGGCCAGCCACGGTGGAGAGAGGAGGGCTGTGCTGGTCACCCTTTCTGGGTCAGGGTGGGGGCAGGGTGGTGCGGTGGACCACCTGTCAAGAGGGGCTAGCCTGCTAGACACCAGGGAATTGGGACTACCTATTTTTTTGTACAGGGGATTGGGGATATGGAAGGGGGTCAGCTAGACACCAGGCAATAAAGGACTGCCTTTTATTTTTCACATCAGGCCCATGATTGGTGGGTGGAGGGGGCCACTAGACACCAGGAAATGTTATTCTATAGGGGATCCATGATGGGCGGAGGGGGTCACTAGACACCAGTGAGGGAACTATATTTTCCAGTGGCCCATGATCATCAGGGAAGAGTCTAATTCTGCATCAGGCTGTTGGTTGTCAGGAGGGTACCAGTAGATCCCAGGAATTTTATTCTAAAGGGGTCCAGCGATCAGCGGGTGGGTGGCAGCGTTACAAAATTGCACATGAAACTGCGAATGGAATAAATTCCACAGTTTATATGCATCTGCAGTTTGGCCAAAAAAGTCTGTGGAACAGGGTAAACATCCACAGAACACAGTCAGAAGATTCCAATCTCCAGCTTTGGAAGTTAAGAAAATTTTGCAAAATTTACAACATTTCTGAAAAGCGGAATTTCACAACTTTTGCCCACCTCTACAATATCTCCAAATGAATGCACGCCCTATTGTGCGTGTGTGTGTGTGTGTTTGTGCAACTGCCCACTTACACAAGTAATAGAAAAGCTGTGTACACTTTGGCTGAGCATAACAGCTGTCTTATCTGTTAGAGTAGGCATATTACTGGCATTAATATGCTATTTTCTGCAAATGTTGCATTTCCAATAAACTCCTCTATAAAGACTGACAAAAAAGAATTATCTTGGTGTAATGAAATACATAGTTATACAACAAGATTTTATCAGAAAATGTGGATTTGAGCCTTGAAGTCCATTGGGACTAGAGCTATACTTTATGATACACTTCTTTTTGAATGTGGCAATGAAAGGTCATGTACTATAGAACTAGGTATACTGTATGTTTCATTAGGTCAAAGACATATTATTATTCATGATTTATGTGCAACTCCAAATCACTTTCAAAATCACCAAAAACACAATGTAACACATTTTGGCACTGCTTATATTTACTTTTCTACCATGCAATATACTGTGTACAGTATGTTGCTAAACTGTATTTATTTTCATTAAAGGCAAAACAATGGAATTCTTTACCTAGTAATGATTCTCTTTCAGTTTCCATTCATAAATGTTGGTAAGCTTGCAGCAGTAAGTACTCAATTGATTTATCTCTTGTCACTGATAATTATGTTTCAACCAGTCTATTTATATTGAGGTTGCAGTCATTTAGCAAGTGTCTCTCTCAGATTTTTGTATTTTGCTTGAACTGATGTTGTCTTTGATGCAATATGCTTTAAATATGCCTTTACTTTTACTGCCCGTCTACTGCTGGCTTCATCTGCTACAGTAGGTTTCATTATGCCTATATGACATTGGAAAAAGTGTATTGCACACCTCCCTACACATACACAGTGTGTAACTAGAATAATTGCTATACCATCTGGCCCATAGTTAAAGACCACAGAGGAAAGCAACTTCACATTTGTACAGCAACGCTGGCAAAAAATGAATATACAAAAACATATATCAATTTTACACCACACTTTCTAGGAAGTTCCCACCCTAAACCAAAGAAAATGTCATTCTTACTTTAGTCTGCAGGTTGGCCATTGATTGCTCAAATGTCTTTGGTGGTGCCCGCTGGTGGTTACATAGTATTGCAACTGCTCTGTTAGCTCTGTTATAGGCCAAGATCTTAGCTGGGACACTGTCTGTAGCTGAAAGAAGAATGCAAATGGGTTGGCACAGTACCACTGTTTATTAATGGGCCAAGAATGATGAACTAAAGCACTCAGTATAGTGTTCATTTCACTCAGAGCTGCTAAGTAGCATACCGTCTGCAGAAAACAAGTATTTGTCAATGCTGAATGTTTTCTTGCTTATATTTGCTGTGTAGGTGTTTAGCACTGACAGAACAGAGGTTAAAATTAACAAAGTAATAACACAAGCTATAATAGTGAAATTGTCATGACTGAGAAATGAAGTTCACACGTAACGTTGATTTGTTAGATTGTGGCTCTGAATTTTCAAAATACTAGTTTTTATTGCCCCAATATAGTAACTTGACTGGTGTCATTTATGAAATGCAACCCAACACATTGTTTTATGGAATGAAGACAAAAATGGGTTTGGCTGGAGGTTCGATAATGAGACCTGCTATGTTCATCCAATGTGGATAAAAACATGAGTACATTGAAAATATGGGTTCAAAAAGCAAAAATATTACAATGGAATGAGTGCATATTGACAAATGTTCATGTTTGTTCATACCATTTTTTTGGATATTATTTGACCCCAAATGTTCAACATAGTCTGTTAGACATTATGAACATGGACAAACTTCATTTTATGAAATCCTATCCAAAATGTCATTTTGTGGCACAAATGTGTAAAGACGTTATTGGCAGAATTTGAACAAGCATTTGTCAATGCCAAATGTTGGCTGCTGGCATTGGCATTGGTAGTGCAGGAGTTAGAGAGATGCATTATAGGAATGGCAGTGAAGCATTGAAGTGACACCAACCCCACCTCACCATGCAGAGACTGACAGGCATTGGGAGTGTGCCTTTAGGTGATCGGGCATAACGTTCATACCATTTCACCCCACCCTACCTTGCAGACAAGGATGGGTGTTGTGGTGTACCTTGGGGTCTTCAGGTGTTATGCTCACCCCATTCCATAAGGAAATACACTGAGACTGAGGTAGTATAGGAGAATGGGGTGAACTTTGGGGCTATTTGATCAACTTATGAACATGGACAAACTTCATTTCATGAAATCCTATCCAAAATGTCATTTTGTGGCACAAATGTGAAAATACGTTATTGGCAGAATTTGAGCAAGCATTTGTCAATGCTGAATGTTGGCTTGCGGGCAGTGCAGGAGTTAGAGAGATACATAATAGGAATGGCAGTGAAGTATTGAAGTGACGCCAACCCCACCTCACCTTGCAGAGACTGACTGGAATTGGGGAGGGGGTGTCTTTGGGTCATCAGCCGTAACGTTCAAACCATTTCACCTCACCCTACCCTGCAGACATGGACAGGTGCTATGGTGTGTCTTGGGGTCATCAGGCATTATGTTCACCCCATTCCATAAGAAAATACATTGAGATGGAGGCAGTATAGGAGAATGGGGTTATCTTTGGGGCCAAAGACTCCAAGGCACATCTCAAACCCTGTCACTGGCTGCAGGGTGGGGTGGAATGGCATGAGCATTATAGCTGACGATCCCAAGTCACACCACCGACACCTGTCGGTCTGCACAGAGTGGGACGTTACGACTGGAAACTAACACCCCAGGTGTTTTTTGGTATTTCCAATCCAAATTTTCAACATGGGCTTTTTGTGACCCCACCTCATAAACAGTGGCACTATCAGTTCATTAGCGGAAAGGTGATTTTGCAAAGGGACTGTGCCATTTGGTGCCACCAGTGCAAAATCACATTTCAGGCAGGATGTGAAAAATGACAGCTATGCTGTTCATGATGAGGTGTAAAAAATGGCAATGTTGAAAATCTGTATTGAAAATATAAAAAATTGAAGTCATAAGCGTGCATAGAAACTGCTCAAGGCAAGACTGTAACATAATTTTTTGGGATTTGTTTTATGAAATTTTCAACATAGGCATTTTGGGACCTCCCCTCATGAATAGTGGCACTTCAATTTTGTTAATCTGTCCAGAAAGTTGATTTCCCACAGCGACCACACTCATAGCTGAATCCAGGCGTGTTTGGAGGCGGGAAAAGTTTTGCCTGCCAACTGCATCCCCACCACTGCCAATTATTAAATACACTTATCCCCCACTACTGGCAGAACTGATCCCTGATTTGTTCTCTGTTACCCAATCCCAACCTTACCGCCAGTGGTTAGTTGCAATGCAATGCAATTCAGTATGTGCCTATACTACAAAGATTACGACAAAAATGCTGGCTGTATTTCTCTTACTAGGCTGCCTTATAGGTATAGTCCCCTCTGCATCAGATAACTTTTCTAGACCTTCCACACCACTCCCCTCCCAGCAGTTCTGGGGACACCCAGGCAGTCAATTGCTAGTACCTAAGCTAGTAAATGTTTTCCTTGCTATGGAACCTACTTGCCTTGTCTTTATATCTGTCTCCAGGGTTAACAAACTCTACTGGTACCTTGGCCTGTTTTCAAGCCCTCAAACTAACTCCACTAGAATTCTCCTATATGTATCCTTCCTTCCTCTGGTTTGCCATGTGCTTCCTTCTCCTAATTCATCGACCTATCATCATAATAAGGGCAAAATCAGGCTATTCTGTCTACTATTAATTGCTATAAAAAATGACTCCTATTACTCATCTGCGCAGGTAATGTGGAATTAAGCCCTGGACCACCCATCCCCATCTCTGCTCCTGCAGAGCTATCACAACTAAAGGGGTTATACTTTATGCACATGAATGCATGCAGCTTACTGAAAAAGCTAAATGCAATCCAAACTTGTAGCAACCATTCTAAGCCTGACATTTTAGTAATAACTGAACCACGGCTGAAACCTTCCACACAGGACTTCGAAGTTAATATCCCTTTGTGCAACTTATTCAGAACAGATGGGCTAACCAGGGTTGAGAGGTGGTAGCTATCTACATGTGTGACAAATTTACCGCTACTACAATTGACTCAACCTCATCCCCAAAGGAGTTTGACTGCATAGCCTTAAAGCTAAATCTTTTGCAATCAGTCACTCTTTATATCATCAGGTGTTATAGACCTCCATCTGCTGGCCTCACAGTGTTGAAACATTTAAGTGATATTCTAGGCACAGTATCCTCAGAAATTTCCATACTGGGTGGTTTTAACCTGGATTGGCTTACTACAGCATCATATCCATTAACAGAGTTCTGTGATAACTTTGGACTCACCCAGATCATTAATGAAGCCACCCGTCCGTATGTTAAAATGCCTGACCACAACACATTATTGTACTTAATCCTAGTGAACAAGCCTCATCTCTACACTCACTCCAGAGTATTTTGTAATGATCTTAGCGACCATTGTGTGTTCTGTGCATAAAATAGCCTCACCGTCAAAATACATCTTCAAGAGATGTAGACGGAAATTCTGCACAAATGCATTTCTCTCTGACCTCTAGTATGCAAACTGGCAAGAGTTCTATCTAGCTCCCACAGTATCTGAAGCATATGAAGCCTTTCAAGACTTATTAACTGGAACCTTAAATAAACATGCCCCCTTGTCAAAATTTGAACCAAAAAGAAATCTTGCCCTTGGTTTACAGCAAGCCTAAAAATGGCACTGTTGCAAAGGGATGCCCTTTGGAGGAAGGCAAGAAAATCTAAATTAGCCACGGACTGGTCAGCTTTCAGAACATCTAGAAATCAATGTACCAAATTAATCAGGTCTGAAAAAGCAAACTACTTCCATACAGAACTTAAAACATCTTCCAACTTTGCACATAAATTCTGGGAAACCTTAAAAAATGTCGAAGGTCATAGATAGAATAGCGCTATCCCATCCAAAATTACTATCGGTGGCACTTCAACCATCAACAAACATGATATACTTGATCTCCTTAACAATCACTTTGCCACGACTGGAATGATATTTGATACCTTCCTGGCAAATACTCTGAGGTCACAGCTATGCTGTCTGAGCGATGAGCATCCTAATCTGGACCCTTACATCCAAAATAATATCTTCTCGTTCAGTTCAGTCTGCGTTTAACAAGTCATAGAAACATAGACTTTGACGGCAGATAAGGACCACTTGGCCCACCCAGTCTGCTCATTTCCCTACCTACTGGATAAGCTGCAGGTTCTAGTTAACCAACAGCCTTCTTCCTGCCACCCCCTGCTGCTTCTGGATAAGAAACAAAAGTGCAGGTGCTAACTAAATTGAGCCCTACTTCCTGAAACTGGACCATTTTGTTTTGGCCACCGATCACCCATCAGTTTAACTTGTCTCTCTCTCACAAGGCTCTCTCCCTATGATTTTGAAAACAGTACATGTTATCCCACTGTTTAAATCTGGGGATTCCTGTGACCTAAACAATTATCAACCTATTTCTCTGCTCCCAGTCCTGTCCAAAATGCTGGAGAAGGTAGTTAACTTGCACCTTAGACTCCTCCTGGAAAGTTCCAACATGTTAAACACTGCCCAATCTGGCTTTAAATCTCATCACAGTATCCTTATGGCTCTTGCTAAGGTCACAAATGATTGGTAGATTGCACTAGAGGCCAAGCGACATGTATGTGCCTTGTTCCTTGACCTTAGTAAGGCCTTTGATATGGTGGATCATGACCTATTACTGGAGACCTTAAGAAATATAGGGGTGGACAGCCTGGTGTTAAAATGGTTCTCAAGCTGCCTTACAGACAGAGACCAACAGGTCAAAGCAGATGGTGAATTTTCTCCAATGAAAAGACTGCTCAGAGGTGTGCCCCAAGGGTCCATTCTTGGCCCACTACTCTTTGCTATCTACATAAATAACTTAGATACAGGTATCAGGTCCACAAATATTCACCTATTTGCTGATGATACAGTACTTCACATTGATAGTACAACCTCTGAGGTCACCTGTTCTGACCTTCAAAGTGATTTTGATGTCCTACAGAAAAAATGACTACATCTGAATCTGCTACAAAATGCCAAAAAAACTAAAGCCATGATTTTTCCCCTTCAGTCTTCCCTTCCAAAAACAAATCCTCTGGGTTGGTCCCTCAGGTAATTACTCTCCTGGATGAGTCCCTGGAATTTGTGGTTAAATTCAAATAGTTGGGTGTCTGGATAGACTCCAAGCTGTCTTTCCTTGACCACATTGAGGAGCCCTCTAAGAAACTGAAGCAGAGACTTGGACTCTTCTTTTGCATTAAACACTTATTGACCATAGGGGCCAGGAAACTGATAGTCCAAACCACTTTCTTGCCACTCTTGAACTATGCAGACTTCCTGTATGGACATAGTACCAATGTGGCCCTCTCCAAGCTTGATACTCTTTATCATAGGGTGCTCAGATTCATCTCTGGAGCTTTGTACTCCACTGTACACTCCATTCTATCATAGGCTGGAGTTCTCTCAGCTTCAGGAGACAGAAGAATGCTATCATATGGACGTAAAAAGCTATTATCCACAAACTCCCTCAGTATATCTCAGATCGTCTACCTGTTTGTACCACTGGCTGCTACCCCCTGAGAAGCATTGCATTCTTATCCCTTAGGTCATAACGCACTTTGGTAGAAATGCTATAAGTCATGCCCTTCCTGTTCTCTGGAACAATGCACAAAAATCACTAAGGCTTTTTACTCCTGTGACACTGTCACTCTTCAAAGCCCTATTGCTGAGGTCCTTTTCAGAGGCCTGCAATTGTTTCAAATAAGGGTTTTATCCTTGTCACTTAGCAATAGTTTCACTGACATGACCTTCTACTTCCTCTCAACCTTAGCCTATTTCTTTTCACACTAACAGCTTTCTCTAACTTCAAATAATTGGAAAAATCAGAGTTCCTTCTCCCCTTTTTCGTCTCATCCTGTCAGCTGCCTTAGCCTGCTTATTTTCCCTTCCCCTTTCACTATTATCCACAGAGTCCACCCCCTCCCTCATCCCCTCCTTACCCTGTGTATCAGATTGAACCTCTCGTTTGTGGAACACATGGTAAAAATTATCATTCTATAAAGCATGCTCTAATTCAAAGATGTGCAGGACATAGGATTTGTTCTATATGGATATGTTCCACAAACTGCCTCTCATTTCATTGCATACTGTACTTATGTAACCTTTGCGTGTTCATACCTGGCAGGCAGGTACCAATCAGTCTGAATTGGCTCTTCCACCTCTACACTGTGACTACAGGTGTCCCCTAAGGCTCGGTCCTTGTCCCAATGTTGTTCATCATCCTAAATGATCTGCCTTTGGCCTGCCCACATATTTCCATTCACATGTATGCAGATGATACAGTACTGTATGCCTCAGGTCCATCCTCCTCTGAAGTAGCAACCAGACTTCAGCAGGATTTTAACAATGTCCAACTCTGGTTTTGCTCTAATCACTCTTTCTAAATCCTAAGGAAACTGTATCTGTCACATTCAGCATGAGGGCAAAACTCTCCCAACTTCCCACCACCCCTATCTTCCACACCCTTGATGGATCCCCCCTGGAGGTTTGTACATCCTTCAGATACTTTGGAGTCTGGCTAGATCAGCACCTTGACTTTCTGTGCATATCAATGCTGTTCACAAGAAACTGCACTGCATGCTGTGTGCTTTATATCGCAACAGAAGTTGCATCCCCCTGCCAACATGCTCAGCGATTGTCCAAAAAATTATCCTCCTAATACTGGACTATGGGGACGTAGTCTATAGTGCAGCTTCCAAGCCTCCCTAGCCAGACTTGATCCTCTCTTCCACTCTTCTGTCATTTTGCCCTGGACTGACCCCCCCCCCACAACCCATCACTGTGACCTATAATGGTCTTTAGACCTCCTTCCCTTCTCTCCATGATCAGAGACTGATCCACTGTGCCAGGACCACAGCGAAATTCTGGGCACAGTCCCTCCCCTCTCACCTTGCAGCTGCCCTAGCAGCCCTTCCCACCCCTGCATACTCACTCAGGAACATTGATTCCTGGCTTCTCCATGTCTCTCACATGTCCACTACTTCTGCCCAGGCTGCCTTTAAATACCGCATGCCAAAATTATGGAACTCATTGCCGGTAGGCATTAGGCACACCTCCAGCACACATCTCAGCTCCGTCCTCAAGACTCACTTCTCCACTACTTGCTCATGCAACTTGTACTGCTGAGGGCCTAGTATCATGCCCATCACCAATTTCTGTCCAATTTTACTGAGCAGTACTGCTACATGCTTACATTTCACAGACCCCTCTCTGTGCCTTAACACAATGTTTACTGTCTTACATCTCAGACATGCTAATACTGCTATGCATTTATGCCCCTCAGCTAATAGTTCTATGCAACTGTACCCACTGTGTTTGTCAATACATGTTGCATTATTGTCTCTTCTTCCTCATGGCAAACTAAGTTGTACATACTATACATTTACTCCATTATATTTTCTACATTTGCTTAACTGTACATTTGACTGTATTGCTATTTGTATTTTTACTGTATTTCTCCCACTTCCCCCGCCCCCAGGGTGCATCTGGAATCTAGCAGTACCCTGCTCAGTATGCCCACCTGGTAAAACGCTTAAATAAATAAATAAATAAATAAATAGATGTTTGTACCCTGATCTATGAGCTTGACAAGTCAATGTATCCAATACTCTAGCTGATGTATTACAGTATGCACTTTTATCCATTTTGTACTCCTACTAACTTGTATATATGTAACCAAAATGTGTGACTACCTGATTAGTGTAACTGATTATAAGATTGCTGTAATTTCTTATGCTTCCTATGTGGCTGTGTGATACTGCTGATATTGTGTTATACCCAGGTCCATCTTGCAAATGAGTTCTCCTCAATGGTGTTCCACCTGGTAAAATAAAGAATTGATTGATTGATTGAGCGCCACAGGTGTGAAAACACATTTTGGGCAGGATATAAAAAATGAAATTTGTACTGTTCATACAGAGGTGCAAAAAAATGCCAATGTTGAAAATCTGGAGTGAAAATATTAAAAATTGGCAACGTTACGGAGCGTGCATGCGAACTGCGCAACGCACACTCATATCAGTCATTTTTTGGAATTTTTTCACCAAATTTGCAACATAGGTTTTCTGGGACCCCAACTCATGACCAGTGACATTGTCATTTCATTAGTTGGTTGCGAAAGGTGATTCCATGCAGTGACTGCGAAATCACCTTTCGGGACCGAGTAACGAAATGGCAGTTGCATGTTCGTGAGATGGGTCCCAAGAACCCCATGTGTAAAATTTGGAGCCAAAATTCCAAAAAAATGGCTGCGATATCCACCTAAGTTGAAACTCCCCATTGATGCCATCATAAAGCTTACCATGATTTTCTTCAGTTTGTGGTTGGCTTTTTAAGAGTTCAAACGTGTCATGCTAAACCAAAGATTGCAGTGCCGGACCTCTGGAGGCAAGTATAGTACAGTAGTTTAAGGCTCTGAGCTGCAAATCTGGTGACATCCAACACACCAGACCTGGGTTTGAATCCCACAGCTTCCACTTGCATACTGTGTGACCCTCAGCAAGTCACTTAACTTCCCTGTGCTCCCAGGTCACACCTGTAAAAAAGCTTTCAGCTTAGTGTGCTATTCCTGGGTAAACAACTAACAAAAAAAAAAAAGTACGGGGTGAGGGGGTGCGAGGACGTGGGGTGCACAGAGGTTGGGTGTGGGTTGCGGAGGGGGCAGTGGGACGATGAGGGACTGTTTTCTTTTTTACAGGGACAAAAAAAAAAACAGACGTCATGGGAAGATTTTCTTTATTTACAGGTTTAAAAAATACTTTTGGGCACACTGGGGTGGGCTCCCAGTGTGCCACATGAGTTTGGGGGGGGGGGACTGATGCTGATGGGGATTGGGCATGGGCACCCCAGTTAGAAAACAAAGTGAGGGGGATACATGATACTGACAGGGATTGGGCAGCCCCATCCACAAACAAATTGAACTGGGGGGATATGCCAACATGGGATTGGGCACCCCTGAAGTCTGCTTTCTGAGGACTGTGTGTTGGATGGCAGGAGCCGCCATATTTATCGAAATGTTTCACCAGGAAAGGCATGTAACAGAGTCTTGTCATCTGACGCTCCAATGAGGAAACTGCACCTCATTAGAGCAGCAGATTTCTTTCAACTCTGTGACACTCTTTGAAACTGCTGTCATCGGCAGCATGCTCACTAGTTGGTGGCTGAGGGATGCACCCACTAAGGCATTCCCTGCATGGGTGACAACACTGACACACCTCTGAAATGTTCTACTGCCACAAGATGTTGCTTACGCATGCGCAAGCAACATAAAAATGACATCTTGTTCATGAGGTGGGATGCATAAATGATTATGTTGAAAATGTGGGGTCAAAATCTGGTAAAATAGCAAAGCTAGTAGTAAATGTTGAAACATTTCGGCATTTCTTCATAATTTGTGTTTTTTTTTTTTTGAGATTTTATACTTGGGAGTTTATATTTGGAGTATATGAGACAGAAAGAGACCATGTTCATTTGTTACTGTCTGAAAATTAGTAAAAGTAGTTGCATCTGTGTTGAAAGATTTTTAAAGATTTGAATATTACTGCAGGTAACTTCTGGTAATGAGTTCCTTATACATATGATTCTTTGTGCATAAAACATTTTCCTATTTGTTTTGAAGTTGACACAGAGTTTTGTAGTTGCTTCATGTAGCTTCTAGTATGATGCATCCCAGCATGGGAGGCTATGTTTAAGTCCCTTAATAATTCATTGTCCTTGTTTAAGTTATAGAAAAGAAGGAGATCATCTCTGATTGACCCCGTGTAAAGTATATGACAGACTTTCTAATATGTCATATAACATGGTGTCCATGCCGCCCATCATCTTTGTTGTTTTATGCTTAATCCTTTCCAGCTTACTTTTGTCCCCTTTGTTTACAGGTTCACCCATGCTGCAGTGACATACATTTCACCAATACCAATTACGGTGAAGGCAAAATGCCACCTGGCATTATGGCACCATGCATTTCGTATCCCAGGAGTAACAGCAACAAAACCCCCTCCTGGGAAACAATCAGCTTTTGCGGGGGGGGGGCTTCACCAATTTCACCCTCCAATGTGGGGAGTCTTCTCCACCCATACCCCTCATAACTAAATATAACCTGCTCTGGTGTGGGCATACCTTGAAGGGGTAGAAACTGTCTGGGCGCAAAGGGCAACATGAGTGAGGGGCAATCTAAAATAAGGATCCCTCCTTTCACTGTCTCTCTTGTTGTGGTGCCATAATTGCTGTGGACAAAATCATTTGACAACTTGATGGGAGATGTTTAACTTCTTGGCCTCCACCCCACAAAAAAGCTGGGAGCAATACTCTGTAGGGCTGCATATGTGACTTGTATATATAGAGTAGTACGTTGATTAATTTATGGCTAAAATGCCTTCTGGTATTAATTTGGAGATTGTTTGCTTTTTTAATCATTTTATTAATATGCTCTTTAGGTTTCAAGTCTGCTGATACCTTCATACCCAGGTCTTTTTTTATTGTTAGTGTGTTGAGTTTTATACCCTGCATAAAACTGGTCTTCTGAATGTTGTTTTTTCCGAAGTGCATGAGCATTTCTCCTCATTGAACCTCATATGCCAAGAGTCCGAGCATTTTGTCATTAAGGTTAGACCATTCTGTAAGTTTTGCTGGCCATCTAGGGTATTTACCACTCCACCTACTAGTTTTGTATTATCTGCAAACTTGTTGCAACAGTTTGTCACATTTGTTCCTAGGTCAGCAATAAACAAGCCAAAAAAGCACTGGCCCCAGAACTGACCCTTGCGGAGATCCACTTGTGACACCTCCCCCACTTAGAGAAAAAGCCATTCAACCCTACCATCCATGTTTGCCCAGATCTTTCAACCCGACTTATAATGGTTTTATTTATTTCTGGATATTTTATTATTTTTCTGATAAGCTTTTGATGGGTACCACATTGAATGCCTTACCTATTTCTAAGAATATTATATCCACTACATTCCCTTCATCCAAATGCAGACTGGTTTATAAAATCTCATTAGATTTATGTTAAATGACTTCCCCTTTCTGAACTGGTGTTGCAGTTTGTCTATGATTCCCAGTGTGTTACATTATTTTACAATCAGAACCTTTATCACCTTTTCCATTATTTTTCATGCCATTGAGGAGACACGTATAGGTCTATAGCTTTGTAGGTTGTTTATACTCTTTTTTTATATATAGATCGGTGCCACCTTTGCCTTTTTCCAATCTTGCAATATTACTCCAGAATTCAAAGATTTGTTAAAGATGAAGATTAGGGTTACAACAATACTACTGGCTAGTTGTTTAAGGATATAAAGGCAAGATCTCATCTGGTCCAGTGGATTTCCACAGCTCTCCTCATGTTTAAGAACTAATAAAACATCAGGGACCAGATTCATAAAACTTTGCCCTGTTGCAAACCCAGTTTGTACCATGAAAACTGTGTTTTGCCCCAATGTGATATTCACAAAGGCCCAGTTTACACCCGCAAACTAGGTTTGTGACAGGACAAAGTTTTGAGGGGGCTGCAATGCAGAGGAAAGGGTGGAGGACCATGCAGTCCCATTCACAAACCATTTTCTCCATGCAAAGGCCTTTTGTGAAGATCCCTTGCATGGGGAAAATACAGCTGAGCCAGACCTGGTGGTACAGCAGCACAACCCTTGTGGCTGGAGGTGGTACTGCAGGCCCCCCTCCCTTAATTGATTGCTGTCCCAGCATGAAAGAAGATGACCATTCCATTCATGGTATAGAAGTCCCTCCCCATTCCCCTGAACTGATCATCCCCACAATTTAAAAAAAAAAAAAAAAAAAAGGGCATTGTTCCCTAGTGCTAGTGGTTCCTGACTCCCCACCTTATTCTTTAATCACTATCCCAGTGGTTTAAAAAATTATTCCCCAGTAGTCTAGTGGTCCCTCACCCTTCCCCGATCTCCGATTGCTGGCCCATAGTATTAATAAAAATATCTCTGGAAGTCTAGTGGTCCCTGCCCCTTCCCCAATCTTGCAAGCACTCATTGACATTGATTGACAGCTCAGCGTGAACTGTCAGTCAATGAGCACATATTGTATACAGTATGCACTCACTGAGAGCTCAGTCAGTGGCCAGCCATGGAGAGGAGAAGAGGGCTGTGTTGGTTGCAGGCCATGGATCGGATGGGGGGGTGAGGTGGTGGGTCAATCCCTCACAAGGTGGGTATGTGGGGGAGGTCCACTAAACACCAGTGAAAACTATATGGTGCCTTATATAGGCATATCGGGGATGGATGTGGGGACCGCTAGACCACCAGGGTAATTTGGCTTCTAATAGCAGTGGGGGGATAAGGAATAGGGTTGGGGACCACTAGACTATCACAGGGATTTTAGTTGTCCCCACTTTGATGGTGATCCACAAATGGGGGTGAGGGGAGGGACCACTGGACTACCAGAGGGATTTTTATTATTCTACGGGCATGGCACTCTGTGATCAGAGTAGGGACCACTAGACAGCCAGGGATATTTTTATTACTATGAGCCAGTGATCAGAGAATACTGAAGGGGGAGGTACCACTAGACTACCAGGGAATAATTTTTTAACTATCGGGATGGTGATCAGCAAACGGGGTGGGGGTGGGAACCACTACCACTAGGGAACAATGTACTTTGTTTTTTAAACTAAAAGGATGGCAATTGGTTCTGGGGGATGGGGAGGGATCACTATTCCACCACTACAACAGTCACTTTTTTATTCTTGGGATTGCAAACAGCCCTTGGGACAGGGAGAGACCACTATACCACCAATAAAATGGTCACTTTTTTAATACAGTGATGGCGATTGGCTCTCTGGGATGAGGAGGGACCATTTTTTCATTAAGGAGGGAATAACAATCAGTGATCAGGGATGGGGAGGAACCACTAGACCACCAGGAAGATTTATTTTGTCTACATAGGAGAATAATAGTCCAACTCCCTCCCAGCTCATGTAAATGGGCCCATCATGGGCATGCAAATGGCCAGCTAAGGGAAAGGGGAAGGGAAAATTGTTTAACCAGGAAAGGCACACCAGGTCAAAGCTGGTTTCCAGGTGTGATCTTAGAGCACAAGGACATTAAGTGACTTGCTTAGGGTCACACAGTATTCAAGTGGAGACTGTGGGATTCCAACCCAGATCTCTAGGTTTGCAGCTCAGTGCTCTTAACCACTACGCTATACTGTCTCCAAGCACCTTGCATGCCCAATAGGCTCATTTGCAAGGCTGCTTTTGTGAATAACAAATAGCGCACTGGCACTATTCATTGTGGGGCTATTTAAAGGAATGCAGGTTGGGTTAGAGGTAGTGGTAATGGGGTTATGGCTGCCTTTACATAGCCCTATTCACAGTCTGATAACACCCCATGCTATCCATCTATGAATAACATTTTTTACCACCTCAGCAACTGCAAAGAGCAATGCAAACTTTTGCACTACACTTTGCGACTATTTGAGACTCTAGCACCAGACTGTTTTATTAGGTTTAATCCTCCTACAGCAGTTAATGTTTTGGAGGTGGGTTTATTTTGGAACAACTAGCAGAAGTACTGATGTAATTTTTCCACTATTTCTTCTTCTCTAGTAATTAGTTCTCCATCTGTTTCTAAAGGCCCCAGCTAGACTTCTTTTTGAGTTTAGTTATCTGCAGAATGCCTTTGTGTTTTGTCTATGGCAAATTTTATTTTGTAGTTTCTGTTTCTCTTCCTGGTAATTTAAGTTGTGGAAAAAAACATTCTCTGTTTTCTGTGTTACCTTTACAGGGTAGTGAGTCATTATTTTATAAGACTTTTTCTTTTCTGCAGACACTTTCAAGTTTTTTTGTGTACCACTGGGGAATTTTACCTGTATTGTTCTACGGTGGGTTGTGTGGTTTAAAGGTGTTTCTTAGTGCATATATTTTCTTTTGGAATAGATTCTATTAGTCATTAGTATTACTGTTACCCACCTCTGTATTCCAGTCTCCTCTTCCTACAGTAGTTCATCTCTCATCTTCCATAGTCAGCTGATTTATAGTTGTAATATACTCATTTACCTTTTTCATGATAACTATCCCTTCTAAGTTTTGGCACTGTTACTGTATGATTGCTAGATTCCAGGGGGTCAAGAATTTCATAAGTGTAAGTATCAGTGATGCTTGTTAATGCTCGGTCAAGGATGTTTTCATCCCAGTTTCGTCCTTACGAAGTTGTTCAAACTGTTCCCTCTGATTATATCTAGGACTATATTCCCCTGTGAGCTACTGGATATGAGGTTATTCTAGTCTACATCAGGCTGATTAAAGTCTACTGAAATAAGTACATGTCCCTGGCTACTAAAGTAGGACAATTCTTCCTTGTAGTTTTAAAAAAAATCTTTATTAGCACCTGGGGGAATATAGACAGTCCCAGTTTGAAGTTTCAGTGAATTTGATGTTACTGATGGACACCCACACTCATTCTAATGAAGAGGCTCAGTTTCTGTGCAATGCTGTTCTCTTGAGTTGCTCTTTATGTATAATGCTACCATAACCTCAGATTTTCAACATAGTCCTTTAATCACCCCACCTTATGATAAAGACAGGTGGAACATTTTAAATCCCATCCAAAAGCTGATTTCACAGAGCAACTGGGAAAACATGTTCTGGGGGATCTGAAAAATGACATCTACTTGTTTCATGAGGTGGGGTTAAAAAAGACTGTTATAAATGTGCATTCAAAATCTGGAACAATGGTAAGGTTATGTGTACATATTGAAGAATTTCATAGTACTGTAATCCTAGACTCCAATAAATAAAAAAAATAAAAATAGTTTCTTTATAATGTTGTTGTTCTTTGAGATTTGGACTCTGAATTTTCAACATAGCCTTTTTGTTACCCCACCTTCTTCTGGTCCAGAAAATGATCCTTCCAATTTTTGACTATGGGGACACTGTCTATGGTGCTGCCCCCAAATCTTCCTTGTAAGACAGGACACCCTCCATCACTCCTGCCACTTCATCCTTAACTGCCCTCCCTGTACTCACCTCTGTGATCTATATCAATCTCTTTCCTTCCTCTCCCTTGAGGATAGGCATTGCTTTTACTGCATCTCCATATCTAAATTCTGGTCTGGCTCTCTCCCTTTCTTCTTCCCTATCTCCTCTCCCCCCATTCCCTCTGAAATTATGACTCACAGTCTTTGATTGTCCCTACTAGATCCTCTATTAGTCAGTCTGCGTTCTGTTATCACTTCCCTAAACTGTGAAACCCCCTCCCTATGTCAATACGCCATGTCAGTTCCCCTTCAGTCCTCTTCCCCAACCTACATAACTACCTCTTCCCTAAATGTAATTGCCTATAGCTCCCCCCCCCGCCATATTTTTGGCTGCTGCTATATTTTTGCACTTCTTTGATTTTGACTGTTTGTGCAAATGTTCTGTGTATACTGTATTACTGAATTTTGGTATAACTTATGGCTGTGTTGGTTCCTAGTCCATTTCCCTCAGCTGCATTGTTCCTCATTGTAATGTTATTACTGCTGTAGTCCGTTTTATTCTCTTCTCCCACTCCCCCTGGGACACACCTGGAAATGAGCAATTTTTGCTCAGCATGCCTTTCTTGGTGAAACTTTTAAATAAATAAATAAATCATTATCAAGATGCAAGATGTTTTAAATCCCATCTGAAAGGTAATTTCATATAGTGACTGTGAAAACATATTTGGGGGGATTTGAAAAATGTCACATACCTGGTTCATAAGGTGGGGTAAAAAAAGGCTAGTGTATGTTACAAATTTGGATCCATAATATGAAGAAATTACAATGTTTTAAATAAAAGTTCAAAAACAGAGGTTGGGACTGCTTTTCAGGGATTGGATATGAGGAAGCGGTTGGGAGGCAGGCAGGCTAACAGCAGAGAGTGGGATTGTTTTTCGTGTACCGAACACTGGGGGAAGTGTTCAGGAGGTGGGCAAGCTAACAACAGAGGGTAGAATTGTTGTTGGTTTACTAAGGAAGCAGTGGGGGGAAGTGACCTGAATATGAGTAAACTAACAGCAGAGGTTGGGATTGTTCTTGAGGAATCACATGCCAGGGGAATGGATCAGGAGGTGGGTGGGTTAACAGCAGAGGGTGGGATTTTTTTTAGGGATCGGCCACTGGAGGAAGTGATCAGGAGATGGACAAGCTAACAACAGAGGGTGGTATTGTTACTGGTTTACTGAGGGAGCACTGGGGGAAGTGATCTGGAGGTGGGTGGGCAAATAGCAGAGGGTGGTATTGTTTTCTACTAATGAAGCACTGGGGAAGCGATCAGGTTGGGAAAAGGAGCAACAGGTTGAAAGTGACATCACTCAGCTGGCTGCTGGGCAGCATCTTGTAGATGGGAAGGAAACAGCTGCACTCTAATAGGTGTGGCTACCTTCTTTCAACCACACAAAATTTCTGCCCATCAGACAGGATGAACACTATCACAATCAGTCTGCTCCTTGTTGTGCTGTCAGTGGTAAGCCTCCTGCAGCCTGTGCTGCACTGGATGCTATGCTGACACACCTTTGTAGCCCTTACTCTCCCAAGTAGTCCCAAGATTTTCATTTCATGCTGTGTACACAAGCAAACATAATAAAAAGGATGATTTTTCATCTGTAGTCATCTTTCAGATCACTGGTTTGTCCATGTTAACAAAGTACATAGAAAATAAGCCAGGAAGCTGAAGGTGTAAAATATCTACTTTTTATGGCTGGGGTTAGATCAGTTAATGTTGGTTAATGGAACCAAGATTGTACTAATTTATGAGGTGTTCAATGAACATGGGTTCACATTTACTGTATTCATGCAATTATGTATTATAGTACATGACTTAAGTGTGTTCTCTATATAACTTTTTCCCAGATGTTACCGTTCTATTGTTGGGATGCCAGGATATTGTTTCACCAGATGTCTGACATTACAATACACAGATGTTGCAAAAACACCTAGAAAAGATTCCCCCTTGCATAGCCTCCACAAACTTCAGAATTAAAAAAAAAAAAACAGCTTCTTAATAACCCACCCACCAGGTACACCAGATATGCCTTGAAAAAGCACTCCTCATACAATTCCTCTAAAGTGCAAACTACGGTGCTGCCCAGCATTAGGTTCCCTTATGTCTAGTTTTATCAATCAATATCTTGAGTGGAGAACCACTGAGAACTGAAGGCCATCACTTTCCACTTGCCTGTTTTAATGCAGTTTGCAAACTATTACAGTCACAACTAAACTCAGAGAAGCCCACGATCACTGATGCTGAGACAGCAGATGTAGACTGGTTGAATATTAATAACTGCAATCTACATTTCACTTGTACTGTTGATAAAGATAAGCTCAGTTTTCTTGATGTGACACTTTCAAGAGGGCTTAGTAATCATGTGGTTCCTAGGAACTTCTGAAAAAATCACTGCAGTTAACACTATCTAGTGCAGATAGTGCACACCCCCCACACACTTTTGTCCTCAATACCTTACAGTAAGTTCCTGAGGTTAGCAAGGAATTTTCCTTAGTAGAAGATTTTGAACAAGGAACAGAAGGACAGGCTAAAACAGATGCAGTATATTGAAACATTGTTGGAAGAAGCCATGGTTAAGACCCTGCAGAGACAGTAGGTCCCATGGCTAAATTGAAAACTCTGGCAAACTGGAAGGACCATTGGTCTTTTTCTATCATTGTTGTCCAGGTTTCTGAGTTTCTATGGATAAAGTTAGGCATGCCAACAAGAACAATCTCCTTGTTTTTAAACAAAGAAAAAGCATTTCAGGCACTGAGACAGAAAAGATTATGTTTGTCACAGTTTTCAGCCTGCTTGCAGGACAAACTGCAAAGTAATTAGGAGAAAGTGGCCAGTCTTGCTGGGGGATGAAACCTACAGTAGCTACGGAACAGGGACCAGTTCCTACAGTAACCTTTAGAACAGATAAGAACCTTAAAGACAAACTGGTCCACAGTGACTTTGAATGGAAAAGAAATCTGACTTCAGAGGTAAACACAAGGCACATTCAAATACAAATAGTCATGGTTGACTAGGCTCTCTCGTGTTAAACACTAATTTGTGCACCTTAGTAACTTTTATATCATTTGACAAAGTAGCCCACAGTTTGGCATTAGTGATCAGAATGTTACAGTCTCAAGATTCAAAGTGAAGAAAAGCAGAACAAGTGGCTAACAGGCACTAGTGTGCATAGTGGCAAACAAAGAAACCCATTGCTTGGCTCTCCATTAAAAATCTTTTATTAAGAGAGCCAGTCTGGTGGTGCTGAGGGTTGAGGCACTGAACTCCTTGCCTTGCGCTATGCCAACGACCCGGGTTTGGGAACAAAATCAGGTTTTCAGGGTGCTGGCACAAAGGGGGGCAGCAGGATTGAGCAAGCTGATGGCTGTGCCTATCCCAAGGTGGTGGGGGTTGGTTGTCCCATAGTTTCGCACCCACCAGGTGGAGGTCTGGAGGGTTGTGTAGGTGGGAGGGGAGTGGCAGTCCAGGTTGGTGGAAGGGGCTGAGCTGGCACCACGGTGTGCATGTGTGTCTCCACACACACACAGCCGTGTCCAGGGGCCTAGGATGGGAGAGGGAGAAAACACCTACAAAATATCATAACATGTATATGGGAAAAAATATTTTATTAAGTAAAAGCTTACAATCTCACCTCACAAGTGTCAGCCAATGTTTCACTCACGTGACTATAGGTTTTCTCGAGGCATGGCCACTGAGGCTACCAACCCTCCTTATAAACCCCATTCTTAAAGTGATACACCAGTTTAATGTGAAAAAACAAAGTTTGTATACAAAGGGTTAGACAAAGGGGGGGAGAGGAAAGGACAAAGGGGAGAAGAAAGGTAGCTACTCTAAATATCCAGCTACTATACTGAATAAATATATTAAATACACTGTGTGACACTTGGCCAGCTGGTTCTGCCTGCTCTATAATTTTTGTAAAATAAAAATGTAGTGTGATTATCTGTCATGAGAAATCCTGTGCTCCTGGAATGACCCCCCCCCAGGTATCATTTCAAAGGACAGGATATGTTAAACAGCAGATCTCTAAGGTGATTAACTTCCCAGTTTGCTTTGATGCCAAAGGAAACAAAACTATCCATTTTATGACGTCTTCGGATGAAGCCCAGTTAATTTTACCTGGTGTTACAAAGCATATTACACCTCAGTGAGATCTGGCAGAGTTAGTCATATAATGCCCTTTGATGTCTTTGAAGTAGAAAACTGCTCACAGATCAAAGAAGGAACTGAGGAATCACAGGCTTAATTAAGAGTGTCATAATTTGGGAAATGAGTTTTGCTGAAATCGCAGAATTTAATATACCTCTTGATAGGACCTCCTGTTTTGTATACTTTTATATTCTGGAAGGAGGCACTAGGTGGCCTCAGAGAAGGGGTGGAACCACAGTGTTTTAAACTTGTATTCTGTGTTTCTCAATATACATTCCTGTTTGGGGTCTCTTGAAACAACAGCTACTTAAAGCACTGTAAGACGGTATACATTAGATAGACCAGTCTAAGTGTATTATGGTAGGACCTTGTTTGCACTTTTTTCCTTGTTTTCTTTTAAGTGATTGTATGCTTTGTAATATATTGTTCTGTATTTACATTTTACCTATTTGTATCCATTGTGTTAGTAAATCTATATTTAAAAAGACTACCTAGTGTGCCTTTGAAATTCTTTTGCCTGTGGGGTACAGATGGTTGAAGTTGACACTGTTCATAAGTTTAATGGTATGCCAAACTGGGAAAAGGTAAGAATCTATCTAAGGTCTTTCATAGTTTTTTTAAGCGTTCATTTTGTATGCCTGGTTAGGTGCCCTTGGCGAAAGAAATCTGGCATTTCCCTGAAGAGCAGAATTATCTGAGCCTGTATATTTGGGTAAGCTAGCAGAAGGTTCACAGTTTGAATCCCTCCAGAACTTGAGACCAAAGGTGATTCGTACCCACAAACAGACAGGAGGGTTACCCTTTTCACAATACTGTACTCAGAGGTTGGTACTGTGGGAGCAGAGGGCCTGACCTGCTGAGTGGAGTTGTGACAGATTGGTTGGAGGCGGTGCTGATAATTTTGCTTTACAAGCTTTTATTGTTCAGTGTGTCAGCTTATTACTGTCAGCTCACTTGCAAAACAAGGCAGTAATTTTTTTTTTTTTTAAAAGGACACAGAACTATGTCACTTGGCTTACGGTCAAGTTCCTACCTGTTTTTTTTTGGTTTTTTTTAAGTGCAAGTGAGAGTAGCCATAGTTAGGGAAGAAGATTGCTTCCAACTACAGTGGGCACACTGCAGAGTACTTAAAGCAGTTGTGCAGGGACAGAGGAGTCCTGTATGAGGTGAAAGCCACCAAGCAGAACCTCAGGGATGCCCTGATGGTAGCAGATACCCAGAGCATCGAGTCACAGACAGTGACTGTTAGGGACCAAACCTTGAGGGTGGAAGGGCTAGTGACCAGTCCAGTGTCCAGATCTGATGAGGAGGCAGCGGGGCCAGTGCCAGTGAAGGGCCACAGCAGCAGGGGAAGGTCACCAGCATTCTGGAACCAGAAGTACTCAGACTGCAGATTGAGTTGCACAGAATGGAGCTGGAGTTCCAGAGGGAAGTGGACCGAGAATGCCGAGAAATGAACTGCAGAGGAGAAGAAGGGGCAAGAACATCGAGACGCGGGCCATGAACAGTGAGAGGCAGACCAGGAGGAGTGAGAGTGCCAGAGGAAGCATCAACTGCAGAAGCTATGACTCCAACCACCAGTACCAGAGCAGGCAAGTGGTTTGGGTTTAACTGGGACAACAGGACTGGGTTACAAATTGAATTCCAAATTGATAGCCAGATTTAAAGAGGTGGAGGATATGGATGCCTTTTTAAATTCTTTTGAAAAAGTTTGTATTCAGGCTAAAATTCCTAGGGAGTCCTGGAGCTTCCAGCTATCCTCGCTACTTGCCGGGAAAGCTCGGGATGCACTGAGTCAAATGGATAATGATGACAGTAATAATTACAGCAAACTTAAAACTGTACTGTTAAAAAACATTTAATTAACTGCTGAACCATACAGAGCTAAATTCAATAAGCTCAGGAGAAGCCCTGACATGAGCTTCAAGGAGCTAGCCACAAAACAATGCTAGTTTTTAAAACGTTGGTGGGAAGGAATTAAAGCAAACTCTGTAGATAAAGTTGAAAATATTGGGGTCATGTGATGGCAGCCTGAAGATCTGCAGCTAGCTCCCATTGCTCTGCATTCTTCCTACCCATTTATGCCAAAAATCCATTAATTTGAAATCAAGTGTTAACTTAAAATAGCCGAAATAACTAACGACAGTATCAAGAAGCATATAGACCCTCAAAAAATGGAGGTGTATATGCATAAAGCTCCTCCTCGGCATTCTCCTCCTCCAACACTGGAAAAAGATAATCTACGAAGAGGCCTAAACAGCAGGATGCTAGCTGGAGCAAGAATCCACCTGGGGCAACGGTGCTCTCTGAGGTAAGATTTTTGGAAATAATGCAACCTATGCAAAGCTCCATTGCTGATATTTCAGAAGAATTTCACCAAATACATTCCTCGATGGACTCCCCCACAAAGAGAGTTGATAATTCGGGAACTAGAATTATCTCCTTGGAAAAGAAGCACAACAAACTAGAATTGGATCATAGTAATATTTCCAGATGTTGAAAATTTTAGAAGACAAGCTTGAGGATCTTGAGGGGAGAAGCCGACGGAACAACTTGTTAGTCATCGGGATCCCCAAAAAAGAAGAAGGCAGCTGCCTTATCCTTTTTCTCCAAAAGCTCTGTGAAAAAACTGCAGGTCCCTCCCCAAATGGCACCTCATACATAATAGAGAGGGCACATAGGGCAGTTCACCCGCCGATACCACCTGGTTCACCGCCCAGACCATTGATTTTTAAATTACTAAATTTTATCGATAAACAACACATCTTAGCACAAGTTAAAACTCTTCAAGATGTGCTATGGGAGGGTCATAGAATCTGAATTACTCAAGATTTGCCTCAGTCAGTTCATGCTAAGAGACAGGAACTACACCCGCTCATCTCCAAGCTGATTGCCGTGGGGAAGCAATACAGAGTTCGATACCCAGCAGTGCTCCATGTGAAGCTTGGTGATCAATGGTAGTCCTTGATTCATATGAGATAGACCTCACTGAACTTGAAAAACTCCTGCCTGATTTGTTTAAATGATGCTCCAGCAGTGATGAGATCCCGGCTGTGGATTGCAGTGGGTGCTATTAGCATCTTTGGTCTTTCTTGTGCCTCTGGGCACCTTATCAGATGGCTACCTGAGGAGAAATTAAGACCCTCATACCTTTGTTTCCTGTTGTGGTATAGTGTAATCCAGAATGAAGACTTATGTGGTTCCCAAGCTGAAAATAGCAGACTCCCTTTCATCACCGCAACTACTTGTCAAACTGAGGAACAGAGCTCTAAATGCCTTGTGGTTTAATTGTAACTCCGATTATCTGTCAGTTGGTGTCTTCAATGCTTTTCAAGAATCGCTCTATTGGAGGGCAGTGGACTAAGTAAGAACAGCTCTGTGAAAGTAACATAATGTCTTTTTTGTTAGAAAGCAATTCCAAGGGCTTGTATCTCATCTTTATTTACATTTATGTTTTATAGTGTTCTGCTCCCAGTAATTTCAGATTTTTTACATAGCTCTAGGGCAATGCTTCTATAATATAATAGGGATCTACCATGTGGCTTCTTGTAATTGGTGTTATGCATATGATAGTTTTAAGCAGTTATTTCTGTTTCCAACTGAATGGTGTTACTGATCTTTGTATTTTACAAATTAGGGGGAGGAGAGGCGGGGGAGCGGGGTGACGGATTAAGGGCTTGTGCTAAAACATCATCTGGCAGTACACTTAAGCCAGTGCAGTTGATAGAACTGGGGGTAGTTGTTTAGATTTGTTGTGGTAATTTGAGAAGAGTGGCTTGTTTCATGTGTTATATTGTTTGTGGGAGGGAGGGGGGGAATGCCAAAGTATTATAGTCTTAAGCAGGATTTACTTGATATCACTTGGGATGAAATGATTCCCTTGCAGCTTTTTTTTCCCCTTGTCAGTCTTTTCAATTATGCCTTGTACATGAATGGCCCATGTAATATTTTTACATGGAATGTCAGGGGTGCCAGACATAGGTGCAAGCGCCAAATTATTCTGCGGCATCTAAGACATCTGTAGACGGGCTTTGCCTGTATACAGGAGACTCACCTTAGGAGAGAAGACGCATCCCTATTTTCAAAAGAGTGGGTCGGACAAGCATATGGTGCAGGAAACTCTACAAATCGAGGTGGGGTAGCTATTTTAATTGCCACAAATGTACCATTCAAGCTGGTTAAAGAGGTTTGGGATGTGAATGGACAATATTTACTATTCCATGGGGTGTTAGAATCATAGCCAATCATTTTAGGATCAATATATGGCCATAATGTAGACTCACCCCATTTCTTTACTCATCTTCTAAATTTAATAACCTCCTACCCATCAAAAGTTATACTTCTTAGGGGGGGGACTGGAATCTGATGCCCCAAACACACTTAGATAGATCTGATTACAGAAGGCCTGGCCTCTCCCCGGCTCAAAGAGCTTTAAGTGATCTAATGCCAGGTGCGGGTCTCATGGGCATTTGGAGAATTTTAAATCCCACTGAGAGGCAGTATACTTTTTTTTCCTTCCCCCACCACACCTGCTCTAGAATTGATTTTTTTCTAGTTAGTTCTTATATGATGCAGGGGGTTCTGGATACTAGAATACATGAGAGTCATATCAGACCACTCTTCAGTCTCTCTTACTTATTTTTTAGGCTCAGGGGTCAAAAGAGATACTTTATGGTGTTTAAATAATCAATTACCTAAAAACCAGGCCACTCTCTCACATGTGAAGGATTTTGTCTCTCATTTTCCAGAGATTAATTTGAGATCGGTGAAGAGTTTTGACCTGGTATGGGCAGCTTTAAAGTGTGCTCTGCGAGGTGAAGGTATTCTTCTGGCATCCACTAGAACTAGACAATTTGAAGCCCAAATGGAGGATCTATTGCTCTCCATTAAGTCCGTCGAGTGGGATATCAGCTGTCGGTCCCCGGAGGTGGACTGGATTAGATTGCATACCCTTCAGGCACAGTTCTCTGACCTAATGTCCCAAAAAGCTGAACTCGCTCTGAAGAGAACTAGGCTCAGATACCTCGAGTCCAGTGAATGAGTGGGTAAGCTGCTCGCCATCCATCCATCTTAAACAGGCAGAAACAGCTCGCTGTATAACTGGAATATGTACAATAAGAAATGGTCCCATTCTCACACACCCTAGGCAAATAGCCACTGAATTTAGGCCGTACTTCCAGAACCTATATGCAGTACCTAAAAATGAGGTTCCCAAGCAGGAAGATATAAATAATTATCTTGATACAATAGATCTCCCTCACCTTTCACTAACCATGGCATTCCCCTTAGGCCTTCCCTTACAAGCCCGGGAAGTAGTACAAGCTATCCAACAGCTTTCTTCAGACAAATCTCCTGACCCAGATGGCCTTACGACCAATTTGTTTAGGTTCTGCTCCCCTGAGATCACACCCCTATCGACGGAAGTGTTAAATTCCTGGTTTAACAATGGGTTTTCTGACCATAGCTTCCTTGAAGCAATTATTACCCTTATACCCAAACCATATAAAGACCTCCATAACCTGGAAAATTATTGCCCCATCTCACTGTTGAACACTGATGTCAAAATACTGGCAAAGGTGCTTGCGAACCGATTAGGATTGATCATGGGCACTTTAGTCGAACCCGAACAAGTGGGTTTTATGACTGGTAGATCATCCAGTGACCACATGTGCTGCCTGCTTTACCTTCTTGCCTATGCCAAACAATCAAATACCCCCCTTGGTTCTGATTTCCCTGGATGCCGAGAAGGCCTTTGATTGCACATCCTGGGATTTCTAATTTATAGTTCTAGCTCGTATCGGACTCCATAATGATTTTATCAAATGGGTGCAGCTCCTTTATCACTCCACAACAGCTAGAATTTGGTGCAATGGCATTCTCTTTGCCCCGCTCTCATTATACCACGGCACCAGGCAAGGTTATCCCCCGTCACCCCTCCTCTTCAATCTCTACCTAGAACCCTTTATTCAGAAGTTGACTTCCTCTCTCTTCCTTCAAGGTATTGCAGTAGGGACTCCGTCATCTCCTGTCCACCTATGCTGATGATCTGCTACTGCACTTAGGACCCTATATCCAGTGTACCAGTCCTACTTTAAAAAATGTAATTGTTTTCTAAAGTTTCCTATTATAAGCTCAACCCCTCTAAAACAAAAATGTTCCCACTGAATGGGAAGGCACTGCCATCAGACATCGAAGGGATGGGCTTAGTTTGGGAGCCACAGTCCTTAAATTACTTAGGCATCAAAGTTTCCAGGGAGATCTTAACTATCGTGAAAAATAACCTTTCTGCTCTAGGTAACACACAAAGCAGATTTAACAAGATAGGGAGCATTGCCAATATCACTTTGGGGAAGAATACAATAAAAATGAATATACTACCCCATATACTTTACTCCCTGGGCATGTTATGTATTTTCCTCCCCAGAGCTGGTTTTCTGAGTTGCAGACCCTGATTAGTAAATATATTTGGAAGGGAAAGGGAGTTAGATGTGCGTATTTCAAACTCACTGCTCCAAAATTGCAAGGTAGACTTTCCCTACCCTCCTTTACCTATTACAGTGCAATTCACATTAGTAAGCTAGCCCACTGGGTTCCCGAATATGATCCACAAGGGTCAGAAATATCCCGACCTGTTTGGTTGGCTATTGAAAAGGCCATGGCTACTAAAGCTTCTTGTACCCTTCCGCTTTATTATACTCTCGTCCACAATTTATCCCCCAAATCCTAAGGGGCACCCCATTCACTGGTCCCTTAGGGCCTTACAACAACTGCAAAAGCACCTAAACTTCGACTGGCATATGTCCCTAGATCAGCCATTGATAGGAAAAAAAAAAATTTCCAAATTGGTAAAGGCCCCATTTCTCCTTCACTCTGGACTCCCTTAGTTGATGCCAAACTCAGCAATTTGGTTTTTGAAGGTAAAGTTCTCCCCTGATTACAATTCCATCAAGTGTTTAAAATACCCTATAGAAACCCTTTCAAATACTAACAAGTCAAACAAGCAGTAACTTCTTTTATAGGTACTGCACCCAATATTACCCCTTCTACAATAGTTACATTCCTTTATGTTGGTGGCTCATCAACTGCATTCAATATCCAAGGTTTATAAAGAACTACAACTCCCTGATTCGAGTCTGCCTACTGGGTTAATGGGTTTCCAAACTCACCCTCCCTCCAGATACATATACCTGGCAGCATATGTGGTGCAACTTGTATCAGTACATTAAGCAAGATAGGCTTTGTTTGATGCAATATAAAATTATGCACAATTTATATTTTACCCCAGAGAGACTACATAAAATGGGCAGACTTTCATTCCCTCAGTGCCACTGATGCCTAGGACCTTCTGGTGACCTCTATCACATGTTATGATCTTGTCCAAAGGTATCGGCTTTATGGCTCAAGGTTAAAAACTCCCTGTATCCATTATTGGGTTTGGAATCTATTTACCCCAGAGACATGCCTGCTGAATAGTTTCCCTCTGGAGACTATTAGAATCTGAAAAGCTCATACAGATCTAGTCTCGGTAGCAGTTAAACTAATTATCATGAAACACTGGAGGAATTACTCCCTCCCATCCATATTAGAATGGCATAGAGAAGTTTTACTAGCCTTACAGCTTGAAACGCATATTGTAATGATGACCAACAGGCCTCAGGCATATTTAAACAGATGGGGGCCACTTGATGCATTGATCACAGCCTGGAAGCCCTAATAATTGATTTTGTTACTGCAAATGTAGATTCTTCCTGCTATATGATAACCCCATGTTTGGCACTGGGAAAATGGAGGGTGGGTTAGATGGGAGGGGATTGGGGAGATATGATGCTTGCTGTATTAATATGTATAGACTTGGGAAATTCTCTCTGTTGAATTGTAATGTTTTAAGAAGTTTCTCCTTAATCTATACTGGATACCCACTTGTGTATTGTTTTGAAACTCAAAGTATATTGAATTACAAAAACAAAATTGAAAATATGATTCTGTTAGGAAAATCTGGCTGAAGGACTGAGATCCCAAAACAGTGCAAGAGGCTGCTGAACTCTTGGACTGCTATGCCAAGAGTAGACCTGCTCTGAGAGTGAATGGGGTGGGCATAGCAGTGCAAAAAGGGAAAAGCGCACCTTCAGGGTGGCTAAAACTCTCACTGCCTCCACCAAAACCAGTTAGCCCCAGTTTTCAGAGAAAAGATTTCTCTGAGAAAAAAAAAATGAATGTTGGTTGTGTAAAGAAACTGGGCATATTGGCAGACAGTGTCCCAAAAGGGTGATCAATATACAGTTGGAGGCTAGGAAAGAAGTGAGTTGTTTGTGTGTCCCTGAAAGCATGCCTGTGAACATGAGGGAACACATGCACCCAGTCATGGTGAATGGTGTACAGACGCAAGGGTTAAGAGACACAGGGGCATCCCTAACATTGGTAAAAGAGGATCTGGTACAGCCTGGTCAGCTTATACCCAATAAATATGTCACTGTACAAGACTTTACTGGTGGAAAGAAAACATTTCCCCTTGCTAGTATTCTCCTAGACTGAGGTGAAACTGGGGGAATTGTGCAACAGGTGGCTATAGCCAAAATGTTAGCAGTGGATGTCATCCTTGGCAACAATCTCAAACAGGGAAGGGTATGTGCAGTTACCCATAGCCAAGTGGCAAGGGAAAATTGTAGTTCCCTGAACCCCACAGAAGCCATAGTGGAAACCACTGGGAGGCTGGTTCCCAGCCTCTGTCTCCTGATATGGAGACTAATAAAAAAGGGGGTAGAAATTCCCCCAGTAGCAGTTAACCACACAACTACAGAGGGTTACTCCGAAGAGGGAGGGGTGACCCATTGTCAGAGGGTTAGGGATGACAGTGATCCTGAGTGCCCTGATGCTAGTGCTAGGGACCCTAGTTTAGAGACTGAAGGGGATCTGTCCCATGCCTTGGGAATGTGTGAGGAGATTGCAGCTGCTCAGAGAAGTGACACTAGTCTAGAGAAGTTGAGGGCTTGGGCAGACTTTGATGGAGCACAAGGAGGTGAGGGTAAACATAAGGTTTATTGGGAAAATGGACTGATGTATTCTCAGGCTGTGCAGACAGAGGGAGGTGTGATAGGCAGACAGCTTGTTGTTCCCCAGGGGTATCATGAGCAGTTGCTCAAGATTGCACATGATATTCCCTTGTCTAGTCATCTGGGAATCGTGTGCACTATACAGTGGTTGGCCCATAATTTCTACTGGCCCAACTTCACCCAGCAGGTGAAGGAGTATTGCAGGTCTGGTCACCGGTGCTAAGAAATAGGGAAGGCAGGCAAGAAAACCCAAGCTGCCCTGATTCCCTTGCCCATAGTGGAGAAGCCATTCCAGATGGTGGGAATGGATATTGTGGGACCTTTAAATACCTCCAGCTCCTCACGGAAGAGATTCATCCTGACTGTGGTGGATTATGCCACCCAGTACTCAGAGGCAGTCGCCCTATCCTCACTGAGGACAGACAAAGTGGCAGATGCCTTACTTGGGATTTTCTCTCATGTTAGGTTTCTGCAGGAGGTTATCACTGATAGAGGGGATTCCTTCATGTCGTACTTGATGAAATGTTTGTGGGAGAAGTGTGGGGTGGTGCAGAGATGCATGACTCCATATCACCCACAAGCCAATGGGCTTGTGGAAAGATTTAATGGTACCCTGAAGTCAATGCTCTGGGTATTTGCTTAATAGCATGGGACAGACTGGGAGAAATACCTTCCCCACCTGTTTGCATACAGGGAGGTGCCCTAAGAGTCGACAGGAAATCACAGTATTTAATATACCTCTTGTTAGGACTTCCTGTTTTGTATACTTTTATATTCTGGAAGGAGGCACTAGGTGACCTCAGGGAAGGGGGTGGAACCACAGTGTTTTAAACTTGTATTCTGTGTTTCTCAATATACATTCCTGTTTGGTCTTTCTTTAAACAACAGCTACTTAAAGCACTGTAAGAAGGTATACATTAGATAGACCAGTCTAAGTGTATTATGGTAGGAGCTTGTTTGCACTTTTTTTCCTTGTTTTCTTTTAAGTTATTGTATGCTTTGTAATATATTGTTCTGTATTTACATTTTACCTATTTTTATCCATTGTGTTAGTAAATCTATATTTAAAAAGACTGCCTGGTGTGCCTTTGAAATTCTTTTGCCTGTGGAGTACAGATGGTTAAAGTTGACACTGTTCATAAGTTTAATGGTATGCCAAACTGGGAAGAGGTAAGAATTTATCTATGGTCTTTCATAGAGTTTTTAAGGGTTTATTTTGTGTACCTGGTTAGGTGCCCTTGGCGAAAGATATCTGTCATTTCTCCAAAGAGCAGAATTATCGGAGCCTGTACATTTGGGCACGCTAGCAGAAGGTTCACAGTTTGAATCCCTGCAGAACATGATACCAAAGGTGATTCAGACCCACAAACAGACAGGAGGGCTACCCTGTTCAGTTACCCTGTTCACAATACTGCACTCAGAGGTTGGCACTGTTGGAGCAGAGGGCCTGACCTCCTGAGTGGGGTTGTGACACACTGTATCTAAATGCAAACATCAAAAGATTAACTTGGCCACAAAACATATTACTGTATATACACACAATACTAATTAATGATCTATAGTGCACCACATTATTCACTAAGACAAAAATATTTATAGATGTGAAATAATAGTCTGTCTGCATGAAGAGAGAGCACATGTTGGTTATAGATAGGATTAGGCTGTTTATAGATGATTTATAACTTGAAATGTAATTAATATTATCGTGTGACCTTTTGCATGTATATCTGACCTCTGAGTCTTTAATATGCTTTAAGTCACGTCTCCATGAATATGTGACCGGGTATTATTAGTAGAAGATATTAAATTGAAGCAGCATGTAATTATGCGCCCTTGACCTATACCAAAATGTTTGACCTCCCGCTCTTGTGTTCGTGCAGGCAGACTATAAGACACATATTTTTCCCTCTATAGTAGCTGGATATTTATGGTGGCTACCCTTCTTGTCCCTTTACTCTTCCAGCATCCCTTCCCCTCTTCCTTTGTTTAATCCATTGTATACAGACTTTGTATTGTATTTTACATATGTTAAGATTAAATTGGTGTATCACTTTAAGAATGGGGTTTATAAGGAGGGTTGGTAGCCACAGTGGCCACGCCTTGAGAAAGCCCACAGTCACATCAGTGAAATGTTGGCTGATGCTGGTTGGGTGAGTTTGTAAGCTTTTACTCAACATATTTTTAACTGAGAGCCAAGCTATGGGTTTATTTGTTTACCACTATGCACACTAGTGCATGTTAGCCATTCATTCTGCTTTTCTTCACTTTGAATCTTATGTGAGTGTGCTTCAGGCATGGCTTCCCTTACTCACCTTGTGCGCTGTATTGAAATAGAGTCTCAAGATGTGACGTTTGTATGACATCTTGTTTTTCCTAGATCTGAGCATCTCAAAACAGAAAAAAAAAAAAAGTTGGTTTCCCTATGCTTAACACTGAGTATTTTTTGTTCTCACCTACAGCCTAGATGGTGTGGAATTTTTTCATTAAATTTTCAGGGCTGAAGGGGCCATGGCGCCAGGGGTGTATCTTTGGAAGGTTTCATGAAAAAACATTTTCTATGATTCCAGAATTGTAACAGTTTTAGAGTTAATGTCATGATGCAAATGGTTAAAAAAAAAAAAAGAAAAGAAAAGATTACGATTGCTTTTTTTTATTATTTACCTAGTGAACAGTAAAGAAAAAAACAATCATGAATGCTTATTTTCAGGCTTTACCTCTAGTGCTGACAGAAATACCTTACGTGTTGGCTGCCATTTGTTCCTCACTTTAAAGCAACATACCTTAAAATGTATAAAAATAATCTCCTTTTAAAAGTAAAAAAAAACTTGACCTAGCTAAATGTGTTTCCTTTAGCTAGATTATTTTTTTTTTTTTTTAAAGTATTCAGAAATGCCTTTTCTGGCACCCAAAATCTAGGGTGCCCAGGTTAGTGAAAGGAGCTGTTCACCTGCATTCTCTGTATGAGAACTGTGGGACTTTGTTGAATTCTGTAGTTGCAACTGGAACTAGAGCTGCAGGCTGCTCTGAGAACAGTGAGCTGCCATTTCTCTGGTGTCTAGTGGTGCCAACCCCCCATTGCCATCCCTTATGTATGTAATATTTCCATGGTGTCTAGTGGCACCGCACCCTCTGATTGCAGTCCCCATATTTATATTATGTTTCCTTGGGGTCTAGTGGTACCTCCTAGCATCCAATTGCTGGACCACATTTATATAATGCTTCTGTTGTGTATAGAGGCTCCCCCACCCTCCGATCACCATCCCCTTATTTATATAATATTTCCCTTGTGTCTAGTGGCACCCCCCCCACCATCCAATCACCATCCTTTTATGTATGGTTTTTCCATGGTGTCTAGTGGCATGCCCTACCCTCCAATCACTGTCCCTGCATTAATATTCCATGTATAAAAGAAAAGAAAACCATCCCTCAATTTTTGTTTAAACATGTAAAAAAGAAAATGGTCCCTCACCTATCCAACCCCCTCACCCCGACCTCCCACTCAGCACCCACCACTTCATACCTCCACCCCCCGACTCATCCAGCAGGTCCCAGTGTTAAGATCCACTCTCTGATCCAAGACATGTCTTGCTGCTGGAACCGCAGACTGCAATATGAGAAACTAAGGTAAGTGCAGTTTAATGTATTTCAATGGGATTTTGAATTTTGATGCATAACTGTTATTTTTGAATATTTTGACCTTAAATTTTCAACATGCCCTTTCTGGGACCCCAATTCATGATCAATGGCAGTGGAATTATGCAAATCAAGCCCAAAAGGCAATTTCACGGTCACTTGGTGAAATCACCTTTGAGGCAGGACTTGACCATTTTTGCTGCCCTTGCTAATGCAGTGGGGTCATAAGAAGGCCATGTTGAACATATGGGGTAAAAATATGTAAAAATGGCAAGTTATGCACATACATTGAAATTTTTCTATGCTCTGTTTTCAGCATAACCATTTTTTTCACACCACCTCATGAACATGACAGCTGTCATTTTTCGAATCCTGGCCAAAATTTGTTTTCACACCTGTAGTATGAAATGACATTTTGGTGGCAAGGAATAACATTTTGGTGGGGATTTGAAAATCTGGTTCATGAGGTGGGGTAATAAGAAGGCTATGCTGGAAATTTGGTGTACAAATATGGTAACATGCCCAGGTTATGACTTGAATGTTGCAATATTCAATGTTCACTCATAAATTAGCTAATTTGTAATATTCTGATTTCAAACTCTGAACATACCCATTTTTCCAGACCACCTCATAAATGTGACAGGTGTAATTTCTTAAATCACAGATGAAACAAATGTTTGCACCTGTGGTGTGAATTGCCATTTTGCCTAATATGCTATAAATGATACATGTCATGTTTATAAGGGCAGTCATAAAATGGCTATCTTGAAAAGGTGGGGTCAAAATAAAAGAAAAACAAAGAGTGAAGAGTGAATATGTAAAGAGAATGCGTGAAAAGTGACTGTGTACTCAATGTGTGAAGAGTGAATGTGTACTGAATGTGTGAAGAGTGAATGTGCCATGCCTTGCACATCCATAGGCAGAGGGAGTCTTTTGATAGCACATAGCCCAAAGGGCCCTGCAAATCTGCACCTGTTCACACAGGCCCTAAAGGGATCTGCATGAATGAGGATAGAATTCCACTATCTCAAAAAGAAAGGAAATTCTTAGCAAAAAAACATAATTAATGCACCACTTAAGGTAACCTAATGCCACAAAAGTAGAGAAATGTGGCATTAGGGTTTTCAACCCTAACTCCTTACTCCCGACTCCCACCCCCAAGCAGCAAAAGGAAAAATATACGAGGATTTTGGGTCTCTGGAGTCTTGGCGAAACAGTGATGGTGTCTTTCTTGGGGTTGTCAACCATAATGCTCACCTCTACCCTCCAGCCCATAGTCTCTAGTTCAAAGCACAAGGTACAGGTCGAAGGCAGTGCCCTCATAGTGATACACTCTTCAAAGGTAGAGAAGTATCTGTCACCACATGTTGCCAACACAATTTGTTGTAGCTTTCTTCATGCAGGGTCCTGTGTGAAGAAAGGAGATCATGTGACACATTGTTTGCTCAGGGAATGGGGTGAGCATTAAGGTTTGATTTTCCAAGGCTCCAGAGACCCCAAACCCTAATATGTTTTTCCTTTTGCTGCTTGGAGGGTGGGGTCAAAACTCTAATGCCACATTCCATACTTTTGTGGTATTAAGTTTCCCTTACTGGTGCATTAACAAAGTTTTTTTTTGCAAATAATATTGTAATATATGTCATTACTGCCAACAGGGGAAGGAACTTAGAACCCAGGAAGGGAAACAGTACAGATCAGAGAATTTATAAACAATTCCACCTCCTTTGTTATTTAAGCCCCATTATTCCAGCAGGAGCACATTTGAAATTGCACCAGAACTCAGACCTAGATCATTTAAAATTTCTGGGTCTTGAATGGGTAAAACAATGAGTCAGGGACAGTGGTGGTGATAGATTCAGAAAGCTCTCCAGAAAGAAAGGAGATTAATCTTTCTATTCAGTAGTCTAAGACCGAAGGGACATAATGAGGAATTGGATCTAAAACCATTCCTCCAATTCTAAACATAATAGTATGCCTATGAAATGGGTTAATATGGGTCAAATATTTGCTTTTCCTAAAACCATCAGTGACAAATGTCTATGAAGTTCAAGTTTTAAATGCATATTTTTAATATTTCTCTTTTTTCCTAGAGTTCCATTCCAGGACTTTGGGCACAAAAAGCCATTCTGATCTCTAGGACAGCAACAGTATTTGTGGGCTTGAAAATGTAATGAGAGGGCGATCATGCCTGCTGCCAGTTACCTTGGTCACTGGGACCTTGACTTATTTCCATCTTTCCATTAGCAGCTTTGGACATTGCCTAGAAAATTAAACACTTTTTTGTAATCCGAGTCAGTTTTTAAACAAGTAATACAGCTGAGGGTGGTTGAGACTTTAAGCACATACTTGATTTAATGAATTCCTGGCAGTAATTAATATTAAGCTAAAAATGGGGAGTTAAAGTAACTGTGAGTAATAGTTCCAGTCCCACCAAAGTCACATAGAGTGTAAAAGAAATTATTCTCTTGGTACAGTATTCTGGTTTTGATAGGGACAAAAGTGTTTATAAAAAGTGATATGTTTTACTAAATTGTATTACACAGAGATTACATTTTAGCCATGGTATTAACAGCACTAACTTGCTGTTCCTTAAAACTAGTGCAAACATTTTGATCTGGGCAGCAATATAACTCCACTCTCAGACTGATATACAATCATGACATTTTGAACACTAACTAATGTATTTAAGTGGCTATATGAGATCTGAAGGCCTGCCCCTGATGAAGTTCAAATTGGGCAAAGCACCGTGGCGAGAGGCCTTGTAAGCAGCAGGGCTTGCAACTGTAATCTGCAAGCACTTGTGCGAATAGACACACTTGAAAGCAATAATTTGAAGTCTGGTGCTATTTTTCCTGGTTGAAAATGTGAGCTTGGTTTTGTGGATTTTGACTACTAGAGCCCAAAGGCTAATGGGCTTGTGGAGGCACACACATGCATAGCACTGTTTCTTCACAACACCTCCTTCTGGCTGTTTAACAAACCTGAAAACAGTGTACATTTATAGCATTTAAAAAGAGGGACAACATGCATTATAACTATCTATGCCAGAGGACATCACGATAGTTGTATCAGGAAACCTTCATCATGATGGAACCTGATGCTAGGCAACACTGTAAACTAGTTTTTTGTGAATTTGAAAACTGAAAATCACCCCATACCCATCTGTTCAATATCACACCCATGCAAGGCCTCGGATAAGCCTCATGTTTTATTTTTGTAAGGACCCTGCAGGAATCACTGTCCTAACAGACATGGGGTGAGAGGGATGTCACTACCTTGCAACATCACTGGGTCACCACAGATGTCAAAGTGGCTACTGGTTCTGTTACTTCCTTCATGATTGAGGGGGATTCATATTCAGATAATGGAAATAGTACGATGTCTCTACCTGGAGAAATATGTAAGTGGGTTTAGTGGCTGATTAGTTTAACCCCCTGAGATGCTACACCTCACCACCTGCCCTGTGAACCCCAAATAATACAAAGCAACTTCCTCCAAATTTATTATTTATTTTATTAGTTTTTGTTGACCAGGTAAGTGCACTAGACAAATCTTGCCTATTTTCGGCACAACCCGGGAGGGGGATACAGATGAATGGCAATTGACCTTGAACCAGATTAAGTTGTTGGTGGTATTTTTAGTGAATGAGGGAAATTTTGCCAGGACACCGGGGAAATTCCCCTACTCTTTTCGATAAGTGCCATGGGATCTTTAACATCCACCTGAACTACCACCAATCCAGGCAGATGGGACCTCAGTTTTTTTTTGAAATTTAAGTTTATTGATTTTACACAAGACGAAAACCACCATGAGACAGGCAAATATACAATTCACGAATAACACACGGTGTAACCAAAGAAAAGAAAAAAAAAAAAAAGGACCCACCACCCAACCCAACCCGGCGTGCCAGGTAACCGACATATCAAAGTTGGATAATTAGAACAATAACCATTCAGAAAACGTTTTGCCCCCTTGTTTGGCAAATATCAACTGACAATATGTGACAGAAACAAAGTGCCTACACGGGCATCAGGCATAAGATCAAGAACTCATTGATGTAGATACAATGCTTGCAACCTACCCCATCTTTTCTGGAACAAATCCATATGTCCACGCATACTAGCCACTAGCTTTTCGGAATTGAGGTAGGCAGAGAGCTCGTTCAGCCATTCGGCATAGGACAATGCCAATTGGTCAGTCCAATGCCTAAGAACCAGCCTCTTAACCGCAACCGACACTAGGGCAATGTGATACCGTCACTCCACACTTTTAATAGTAGCATAGTCCCCCAGAATGCAAATCTCCGGGGTAAAACAATCCGAGAGACCTAGTAGGGGATCTAAGTTATCCCAGATGGAAGACCATAACGGGGCAACTTTATCACAGGACCAGAAAATATGTAGGGAGTCCCCATCCCCTTGGCTACATCTGGAGTAAAGAGAAGTGGGAAGCTTTTTAAGTTTAAAAAGCTTTTTAGGAGTGTAGTACATATTGTTCACTATATAGTATTGAGTAAGCCTAAGTCTGTCCTGCGAATGGTATTTATGGAGGCTCTTCCAGATACGATACCAGTCCAGAGTAGAATCCGGTAACAGAGAAGACCAGATATTAGAGCCCTCAACAGGTTCCAGAGATTTAAAATTTAAAAGAAAGGAGTATATTAACGAAATAGAATGCGGCTTGGAAGCAAGGGTTGCTATTTGGGCGAGGAAGGGGCGAATCTTCGATTCACTAAAGGAGGTACCAAACTTCCCTGCAATGAGATGTCTCAACTGGTAAACTTTGAAAATCATAGAATTGGGAATAGCATATTTATTAAGAATATCCACTGACAAAAGGAGAGATCGCTGATCGTGAGATGCTCTAGATTAACATCTTTTGTGTCGTGAGCCACTAAGAGTAACCACAGTGCCCAATTTGATGTTGGAGTTACTCATAACCGGTTGTCCCAAATCCTGCATGGGGAAAATATTCATATAATACCAGCACTGAAAAAGGGACTTAAGGGATACGAGAGTTGTACGATCCTTTATCCATGGCGAAAGTACTGAAGGGGGGATATAGAAAACTGCATAAGGATCCATCTTAGCCTCTGAGAGAATCCACCTTTCAATTTGAAGCCAAACCGGGCAGAAGGAGTCCGGATTTATGGGAAGCCATCTCCCTAACTTTGCAAGATGGGCCGCCCAATGATAAAACAAGAGATTAGGAAGCCGAAGGCCACCTTTATCTTTAGGAAGGGAAAACTTACTAAATGAACGTCGTACTCCCTTTCCCTGCCAGATAAAATTTGAGAACATCATGTGAAACTGCTGGAAATAGGAGATGGACAACCAGAGATTAAGTAAGTTAAGGGGATAAAAGATACGTGGAAGAACATTCATTTTAATAATGTTAATCCGGCCCCAAAGAGAAATGGGAAGAGTGGACCAACGTGACAGGTCTTGCTGAATGAGACTCTTAAGATCATCTAGGTTAAGCTTCTTAATAAGAAAGGGGTCCGTTGTATAGTGGATCCCTAAATATTTAATCGATTTAGGAGACTATCTCATGCCCAAATTAACAAAATCCTGGCTATCGTGTGAGCATTTAAAGGAAAGATTTGGATTTAGAAATATTCAATCTGTATTGAAAAAAACACCATATTGCCTGATAACATCAATGCAGATCTAAGAGATTGACAGGAGATTCAATGTGTAGGAGTATGTCATCCGCATAGGAGACAAAACCAGTTTCCGCTGGCCCACGAAACTCCCTAATAAGTGCAGAGGATTTAAGCTTAATGAAAGGGGCTCCAAGTATAGATTAAAAGAAAGGGAAGAGAAAGGGCAACCTTGTCTAGTACCTGTGTACAATCTAAACAGCGGAAAAACCCCATTACAATATATTCTGGCGAAGGAGCCTTATAAAAGATCTGAACCCGCCTCACGAAAGAAACGGAAACCCATGCTGGCCATCACAGCCCAAAGGAAGGACCAATCGACCGGTCAAAGGCCTTCTCTGCATCTAAAACTAAGGCCATGGGGAATCAGGACTCACAGGCTAATAGAAATATGGGAAAGTGTTCTTAAATGGTCTGATGAGGATCTAGAGTGCACAAAACCCACCTGTTCCGGACTAAGTAGATGAGTCCAGACCATCTTGATCCTCTCGGCCAGAACCTTAGAAAGAATCTTTATATCATAGTTTTGGAGGGATATGGGTCGGTAGTTCGCTGGATCTGTTGGAGTCCTTCCTGGCTTAGGTATTAAAATAATAGTGGCTTCAAGAAGAGTGGAATCTATGACACAAGAGGAAAAGAGACATTCATAAAGCCTAAGAGGTATAGGAGTGAGATCCTTGGAAAGAACTTTATAGAAATAGGCAGGGAACCCGTCTGGCCCAGGTGTCTTATCTGAGGCCATAGAGGCAATGACTTTCTCTATCTCCGCCAGAGAGAGAGGGGCGATCAAAATTCCTTTATGAGAAGGCAATAATTGAGGGATATCGATACCAGCTAGGTATGTCTCAATATCCGAGGGAGAAGCAGGAGATAGGGGCAAGCTATATAAGTCCGTATAGTACTTCTCAAAGATTCGCACGATTCCTCTAGGAGAGGTTTCTATGGAGCCAGTGGGCATTTGCATGGTTGGGATTAACCTAGAACCTTCCAATGCAACGAAGACGCAGAGCCAAGAGCCTCCCGGCCTTCTCTCCATGATCAATATATTTTGCATGGGTTCTAACAAGGCAATACTCGGCTTTCTCTTTTAGAAGGTCAGTATATTCGTTTTTGGCTGCTACAAGAGCCTCTAAGGAAGATAGCGAGGAGGTCGGAGAGTAAGCAGCCTCTAGCTCTTTAATTTTGTTCATTAGGGAAACTGCATGCGCTAACCGGGCTTTCTTCCTTGCTGCCGCTAACTTAATTAGCTCACCCTTAAGGTAGCATTTTAGCGCACACCAAATAACATCGAACCTCGGGGAAGAGCCTAGGTTTTCGGCCATGAAAAAAAGAAATCAAAGACCTTATATGCTCCACCGTATGAGGATCCTTGAGCAACTGGGTATTGAGTCTCCAGGTGGTATCCCGATAGAACTGAGGATCCGGAGAAAAACTTGAACCCAAACCATTGCATGGTCAGTGAGAATAATCGGCTCGATGCAAGTCTGACGGAGATCCGAAAGATGGGATTTACTAATCAAGATATAGTCAATTCTCGACCACGATCCGTGAGGTTGAGAGAAAAATGAAAAGGCCCGAAGAGAAGGGTTAGAGAGTCTCCAAGGGTCACACAGCTCCAACATCTGTGAGAAATCGAACAAAGCCCTTTGCGTAGCTGTCGGAGGTCGACTATCTTGGGGCTCTTTGTCCAGAAGATAGGAGGGTAGAACATTCCAGTCCCCCCAAAAAAAAATTGCGAGGGAAGGAGAGCACTCATTTTATCAGCAAGGACCATAAAACTCAGGACTGCCCCAACTGGCCATCAGCGGAGTCTAATACTACCGTGTTCCCATTAAGGGTACCCCTAACCAAAATAAACCTGCCATCTGGATCTTCCACCACTAGGTCTCTCGTAAATAAAACATGCTTTTTAATTAGTATAGCCACTCCCCTACTATAGTTTGATCCACCCGCCATATACACCTGTGAAAAACCAGATCGAGATAACCATTTAGCCTCCATACCATTTAAGTGGGTCTCTTGGAGAAACAGTATATCTATTTGCATCAGAGTACAGTGATTAAAAACCTGAGTTCTTTTGATCCTTTCCCTTAGCCCGTGTACATTCCACGATGCTATTTTAATATCACCAGTAACCATTTTAGGTATAGTGTGAAAAGGGGACATATAGTAGAACATCCAAAGTTGAAACTGAAATAAAGGCACACTCGAACCCCCAAAACTCCGCCCCATACCGCCAAAGTATATCCATTGGTAACAGTGGTAATCCAAAGGAACTAAAATCATTAAAGAAAGGAACATGCCCATGCATGACTTGGCAGGCCAAGATCCCACCCTTCCCCCCCAAACTACTCCCCTAAACCCCAGTAAGCAACTATATACAATATGGCACCAGAGCTGGGAAATGTCAAAACCAACATGCCAAATCCAAAGCTCTGGAAACCATCCTCCCCATGCAAATCCAGAATCCCCCACCATACAAAGCCCAGTTAAGGAAAGAAGATACATACCAACTATCCTACTAAAAGAAAAACCTGTCCCAACCCACCCAAAAACAGTCAGTAGGGACTCTGCAGATGGATCTGGATTGGCAAACCCCCATCCATGGGCTCATGACTCAGCTACCACAAGGCAGGGCCCAGAGACATCTCCCCTCATAGCCCACTGCCACCACTATCTAGGAGGAGGGAGAAAAGGGAGGGGAGTCCCCTACATCAGAGCGACTAACAATCCGTACTAGTTGCAGCATCCTCCCCATTTAAACTTTAAAAAAAAAAGGGAAAGAAAAAGCCCCCCCAGAAAATGATTTTATAACTCACCACCTGGATAATACAGGGAGGGAAGAGTGTCATCACACGCCAGGTAATCCCGAATGGGAATCTAGCCATCGACCAGGCCGCTTTGTTTCTGGGGGCACTACATTACCGCCGGACCGAAACTTGGTCCAGCGCCCTAATCGAACTTCTGGGAAACCCCATCCCTATCGCCTAGTTCCAGGGAGGGACCTAAAGGTCCTTGATTGCGGCCTAGTCCATTCCTGCACAGCCCGCCGAGACCCCCATCCAGCGAAGGCCCAAGGACTGACTAAGGCAGGTAGGAACCATCAAGGACAATCGGGGAATTAGACAGCCAAGGTATTGAAATGCCTATCCGATAGACTAGTAAGAAAGTAACCACCCCAAAACTGATTTAAACCTAGACCCATCAAAGCATCATCCAAATACAACAGCCCTGCGCGTTTCAACCATTCAGCTTAAAAAGATCCGGGAGTTTGGTCGCAAGGTCCTTTTGGGCCGCATCTGGCGAGTCGTAGTTATAGTTGACGCTGGCAATTGTAACTCTAAGAGTAGCAGGATATACCATCCTGAAAGGTATAGAAGCAGCGATCAGCTTTTGAACTGTTGCATGGAAAGCGGCCCTTTTGAGTCTCATTTCTTTGGGGAGATCCTGTGCGATCCTCAGCCTTGCTGATCCCCATGTAATTTCTTGTAGGTCTCAGGATTTGGTGAAGATATGTTGCCGCTCGATATAACTCAGAAATTTAATAATTATGGGTCGCGGGGGGAACGGGTGGCGGTCGGGGCCTCAATGACCTATGTGCTCTCTCGAGGTGGTAACTCGGGTTAATCGGTGAGGGCCCGACTATTTTATTAAAAAATCGCTGCAGAAAAGCCAACAAGTCCGGTCCTTCTTCCAGTTCCGGCAGGCCTAGAATGAGAAGATTGTTCCTCCGGTTGTGGCCCTCCAAATCTTCAGCTTTCAATTGGAGTTTCTGCACCTGTAGCGTCAGCCCGCACATCTCAGCTTCAGCCTTCCCCCTCCATTGCTCCAGGGAGAAAATCCTAGCCTCTGAGTCGGACACCCTCATGGTGAGGGAGGAAAGATCCCCACGCAGTGATTTCAGCTCCATTGTGATATCACCAGAATAGTCTTAAATGGGGCCATCTCCTGCAAGAACTTGTCTTGGTGAGCAGGCTCAGCGCCTGGGACTTGTCTCCAGTTTCTCCAGTCCCGGTGCTCGCTTGATTCCAGGTTTCTTTGGCTTAGCTAGGAATTCGTAGGCGGGTATGCCTGGATGCGGCCTGTTCTTATCAACATCCATCTCTTCCAAAACCCAAGGGCTAGCAAGAATCACACCCTAGGGCCAGTATTTAGAACATAGGCGACCCAGTAGTGGCTATTTAGCCCATTTTGGTATTCTGAGGGCTGTAAAATGTGGCAGATGGGATGTTTGTAGGAGAGAGCTCAAGCCCCTGCTGCCATTCAGCAAGCTGCCATCACATGACCGCCCGGGACCTCAGTTTAACATCTCATCCGAAAGACGGCACCTCAGAAGTGCAGCACCCCTCTCATGCTGCACTACAGTGTCAGTACTAGGATATTAACCCAAGTGCCAGATGTGGGAACTGAACCCACAGCCCTCTGATCTCCCAGCCTCAGAGGTGAGTGTGCTACCTACTGAGCCACTGACACTGCATGGCTGTGCATTTATACTTTATGTGGACGATAATGAGCAATAGCTTCAAGTAAATATAGAACTTTAATTAGGAATTTAATCTTTGGAAGGAGAATCAGTGCAAATTGTGGTAGGTGGTTTAGTTTAGCACAGTTTAAAACATTTCTTCAAAGTGCCCCTCCAGGGCTCGAAGCACCTGTACAGTAAACACAATAAATAAGTCCATCAAAAATAACATAAAACCAACAATACAACCACATCCATTCATACAAATATCATCCTGTTACACAATACTACACATGAACAAACAAAGCAGCAGTTATGTTGAGCAGCTCTAGTTAATTAAAAGCTCTCAGGAGTAGGTAACTTTTCAATTTCTTCTTAGACAACAGAACTGATCTGGTAGTGTGTTTCCCTTTAGGGAGCGAGTTCCATAGGATAAGGACTGCAACTGAAAAAGCCTCATCACCCATGGACTTCAACCAAGAAGAAGAACAGTCAATAAACATTACATACCTGATCTTAAGTCCCTCGATGGGATGTGGGGAATCAGGAAGTTACTAAGGTATTGTGGGCCCAGCCCTTTCAAGGCTTTAAACTTCACCAACAATACCCGGAAATCGATGTGCTGCCTAACAGGCAGCCACTTCAGAACCTGCAGTGAGGGAGTAATATGTTCTGACCTCAGAGTGGAGGTCAGAAGTCTGCAGCATTTTGAACCAGCTGCTGGTGATGCAATTGACCCCTTGGTAATTTTTTTTTTTAGAATACACAACAGCAGTCAAGACAGAAGAAAATGATGGATTTACTAGTGTAGTTAGATCATCATATTCAAGTAGCGGTCATAGTCTGGAAACATTTTTGAGATAGTAAAAATGTTTCCTGAACACAAAAGACAACTGTGAAGCAAATTTTAACTGTCCATCAAGAACAACTCCCAGGCTGTAAAACTCTCGTCACCTGAAGACGCACCTCTCCACCCCAAGAGAGGAAAGATTCAAGCCATCATAAATGGCTGATATCTGCTTCTCTGAGCCCACCACCAGCAACTCAGTCTTGGTTAGGTTCATAGCCAGCCAACTGGAGGCCATCCAAACCTACATTTCCTCCAAGCATCGTTCTAATCTCAGAATAGAAGACAATCTATGAGAAGCAAAAGATGCGTACAACTGGGTGTCATCCACATAGCAGTAAAATTACGGTAGTGCCTAATGATCTTTTCCAGCATCAGCATATACACAGAAAACAAAATAGGTGAAAGTGCAGAGCCTTTGGAAACACCACAGTCCATAGCAACTGGCAAGAGTCAAGCACTACCAATTGCTTTCTTCTGCTGAAGAAGGACAGGACCATTGTAACACAGTCATGAACAACCCACCATTCTCCCCAAGTCTGGCCAACGACACTGCATGATCAATGGTGTCAAATGCTGAAGAAAGATCTAGCAAGATCATGATGGAAATCTCCCCTTTATCTCTCACCAGGAAGAGATTATTACAAGACCTGATCATAGCTGTGACCATCCCGTGTTTGCCATGGAAATCAGATGGAAATGACTCAAAGAGATCATTCTCTTCAAGTTGGCTCACAAGCTGGTGGGTCACAACCACCTTCTTCACAACCTTGGCCAAAAAGGGAAGGTTGAAGACAGGATGAAAATCAACAGGTGTGGCAAGATCTAATGACACCTTCTTGATGAGGGCTTCACCACCACCCTTTTTAGGGGTGCTGGTAACAGCTCCTCTCACAGAGCAGAGTTGATTACATCTGTCAGTACTGGAACCAACTGCCCCCACTCGGCCTTAAGCAGCAGGGTAGGTGCAGGGTCCAGAACACACATGGTGCACCACAAACCCATGACCATCCAGAGGACCTGCTCCTCTTCCAGTGGCCAAAATGCCCCTCAACCATTCACGAACCACTTGCACTCCTCCCCTTTCTATCCCTGTTGACCAATGACAGGGTAGTAGAGGAGATCTGATCGAGTATACCCACAACCTTAGACATGAACTCATTTAACCATTGGCACTTCTCACTGGCAGCAAGTTATTTGTGGCATAGATGATCAAGATGCAACAAATTGTGTACAATGCTGAAAACTGTTCCAGGCTGGTGGTTCTTAGAGGAATAACAGCAGAAAAGAAATTCATCTTAACTGCAGCAATGGTCTCCTGGTACTGCCTCTAGTGCTCCTCAGGACAATGATGTCAACACCAACTTTAACTTCCTCCACTTGTGCTCTAATTTACAACCTGCAACCTTCATCTTCTGAAGCTCAGATGGAAACCAAGGAACACTTCAGTGAGAGGTCTGCAGGCAAGAATGGACTGCTGCTAGGGTATCCAGGTCACATCTAGAAACAAGCTTCGGTTTAGTGTGCTGCTCCTGGTTAAACAATGTTCCCTTTCCGTTATCCAGTGCCACATAATCAAGAGCCTGATTATAGGCTTCAACCATGGCATCTAATGGTACAGACCTCATCCAGGTCTGAAGTGTCCAAAAGACATAGAAGCTTCATAAGATCCAGATACTGTTTACAACAGTATTGGATTGCTTCTACAGTCAAAGGTGGTTTTTTAATGGCAGCAGCATTAAACAATATGGTGCAGTGGTCCTACTTAATGATAGACTCTGAGATATTATCTATCTCCAACCCCACTGATGAGGTCAAGCGTGTGGCCTACTGACTGTGAGGGTGTGGTAATCTGCATGAAATGCCACTCTGCCATAAGCAGGAGTTTGTTTGCAAACACATCCAAGGGATAATCAACACTGGCATTGAAGTCTTCCAGGACAGGAGTCCTTGCGGACTTGAAAGCCCAGTCAGACAGCCACTCAAACTTCTACAGGAAGTCCCTGTCCTCTGCTTGAGGGCAATATACAAGGACCACTCTACATTTCAGATCAGACAAACACTCCATAGCCACACACTCAAAAAAAAAAAAAAAAAAGACACATTCACAATGGGAGACACCACATAGGTTAAGCTAGCTCTAACACAGATAGCCAAACTACCACCCATATGCCACCGCCTCAGGTGGTGTGTCATAGAGAAACCCAGAGGGACCACCTCATCCAGAACAGGTCCAGTGGATTTATCCCGCCAGGTCCCTGTGATGCACATCAGGTTGTTGTATGAACCAGAAATGACACCACATATGATGGCAGCCTTAGTCACCACCTACCTGGCATAGCAAATCAAAACCCTGGCAGGGGGGCAGGTGGGGTTTTCCTCCAACCACTTTCTGCATCCTGCATTATCTTGGTAGCGGGATGATGAGACAAGATATACTGCATTTCTTTCCCTCCCATTACCAACCATCAAGCAACTCCTGGCTCTCCCATCCCCAATCCCTAGGACACACCATCTGGTTTCTAGTACTCCTTGATTTGATGCACACTGCATCATCATCTGGTTAGCTGGTGGTTGTGCACTTCAAATTATATAACAGCAATGCCAACTTAACTTAGTTAAACACAAAATCCAAAGCCATACATTTGCAAAAATGGTTCTTTTATGCTATGAATATATTTGATGCTCTCCAGCAGGAGGACCAAATGTAGTTAACCAATTCTCAACTATTTTACATAATCTTTGTTCCAAGGCTGAGCCCTAAGCATACTGACAGTGCTGTGGCACACTGGACCCTCCATCCCTCTCTCTTTCTGTGCAGCACATCTCTTCCCAGTCTCACTCTCTCAGATGGAACGTCTCCCTGATCTCTTGTATTCACTTTCTCACTGGCATTTACAATGGCAATACAGGCGATGGCACTGGTGACCTCCAGTCAATCATACCACAGTTGAAAGCTGGCACTGGGCTATTGTACCCACTAGCAGGCTCCACAGCAGTCTTGGGTGACAGATATCTCCCTCTTTCTCTCTCTCTCTCTTTCCTGGTCTCTGTGCCACCGATACTCAACATCCAATAACATGCTGGCCAGCATGTGAATACCTTCTTTTTCTCTGCTAGTGAATACTACTTTTCACACAGATGTCATCACTTAACAGCCCTCAGTCTGTTGCAGCACAGCTCAGTCTCTCCCAAACAGTAATCTTATCACCATAAGATCTTTCCCAGATCTGCCTGGAAAGCAGTCCGGCCCCTGTCCTTCACTAGGGCAGCAGTAAAGCTGATTCATCCACTGGCATTGTCAATCTAGGCAGGTGATTCTGGAGACCTAATACACAACAAGCAACTGGCAGATCAAAAGGCATCTAACATAATTAAGTCCACTTGTAATACATGAGCTCCTGTGGTTCTCAACACTGATGAACACTCCTGATTGGCTGATCAGTATTCTTTAACTACATCCCCACAGTGGAGCAGGTCAGAGGTGGCTGAACACAGCAGCTGATCTGAAGTCCACGTGACAGTCTCACAAAACTCCTATTCTACTGTACACAAAGCAATTTGTCTGATACTCTTCAGGCACCCTTAGAAAGTCTTGCTGAAGAAATATCTAGCAAGATCATGATGGAAATCCATCCAGTGGTGGTACTAGGCAGATTGAGAAGCTTACATTTCACTTGCTAAAAGGGCAATGCCCATTCTGTCCAGTCCTATGAGTCAATGAGTTTTTTAAAGGCATAGTAATCCACAGAGGGTTACACTCTGCCAGTCAGCTTTTAGCTACCAAAGTACAAATTCCAGAACTTAACATATTCGCAATGTATACAATAGTGGCTAGTCTAGATAGTTGATTCCTAATCTAGTCATATATTCAACATTCACTGTCTAGACATATTCCTGACTACCATCATCAATAATAATGTTCCTTCCAAGGCATATTGTCACTTTAATTCACCCCAGAGCATCCGCGACCATTATCCTGGGAAGAGCGTGTAATGTGGATTCCCTTGTACACAACATGCAGTGGCAGGTTAGCGGTGGCACTAGGGGGTGTCATAGGTTAGTCTGAGTACCAGTCTTAGGGATCATTCAAAGTTTCTCAAAGGAGAAGCTACTTTCTATTCTTCATCTAATGTCTACTCCTCACACCTTGTTATGATGCTTTGGCTCCATTATCCCGATCTTTGGTCTCCTCTTCCTCCATAGGCACATCATCTATTGCTGGTGGGCAATCCTTGAGTACAGACTGTTTTGTCTTTGTGATCAAAGGAGCTTCCACCGGGATGTTACCAATCCCAGGCCTGATAGATGGCATCAATTGGGGTATGTACACACTAGAATATTTCCTTAGTTTCCTTGTCTGAAGAGTCACCGTCCAAATTCTTCAGGGAGCATTTTGTCACAGATGTACTCAATCTCATTTGGGTGACAGCCCAAATCTCCAGCTGGTTGGGCATATTAGACTCTATAGTTTCAGGGGAGTTGTCTATGTGCCCAGCTGGCAACAGATAATTCCTGTGAATTGACTAGGTGACTAGCTCTTAGTTGTTTCTTCTGGTAACTGAATCCTATAAAACCAGCATGTCCCAAATGTTTTCAATATGACATGGGGTATTGCCCCATTTATTGGCAAGCCTATGTTTTCCAAATAGTGCCAAATTCTTCACCAATACCTGGTCCACAGGCAATCAGTTCATTTGTCTTTCTGATAGTGCCTTCCTGTTGGCCAGATTCCTTCTCAGCCATTTTTGTGGCTAAATAATAAGCAGTTTCCAACTGGTCTTTCAAACAGTGTACATACTAAAGGTACATCTCTGGGCATGCTCCATCTGGTAAGACCCCGAAACACAAACTGATTGGCCGGTTACCAAACATAAGATAGTATGGTGAAATCCAATAATGACAAGTTTTCATGCAACTATTAGCATGGACCAGTGATATAAATAGTTGGTACCACTTTGCTTTGTCCTGTGGTTTTAAAGGACCCAGCACATTGAGCAAGGCATAACTGAAATGCTTTAGCTGTGGATTGCCTTAAGGGTGATTCTGGTGCATGTGGGACTTAAAAATTCCCTACAGAGACAGCAGATCCTTCACCAGGCAACTTTTAAAATCACATCCTTTGAATGCTAAAAGCTCAATTTCACACATGAAGATGCACCAAACTGGGCAATGACTTTAACGGAATGCAAGCAACAGTCAAAAAATTAATTAAAAACAAGAATAGTGCATACCATCAGGCAAGACATAGCCATAATGAAGTAGACTGGGAGTCTTTAAAAAATGCTTAAAAATTGCTAAAAAAAAAAAAAAGTATCCCCTTGGCTGAAAGAAATTATGAGTATAAATTAGCTACTAGAGTCCATTATAATTACAAAACTTTTTACTCATTCATCAATAGTAAAAGGATAAGAAATAACACAGCTGGGCCCTTAAAAGCACAGGATGGTTCACTCATAACAGAAAACTGTGAGATGGCAGAAGAATATAATATTTTCTCTCTGTTTTTAATAAGGGATAACAAAAAAAATGGGACTTTGAAAAAAGTTAAATGCTGGATCCAGTTTAATGGTGGATTCTGCCGATGTAGTCAAAAGATTAAAGAACATAAATTAAAATAAGGCACAGGGTCTGGATAGTATGTACCCCAGGGTAATCAAGGAAATGGATGAATTATTGGCTGTTCCAGTTACCTGTCTGTTCCAGAAATCTCTGGATACAGGCAAGGTTCCTGAGGTATGGAGGCAGGCAGTGATTGTCCCAATTTACAAGAAGGGATCTAGGCAGGAGGTTGTGAATTATAGGCCCATTAGTCTGACTTCAGTTTTGGGGAAAATTCTAGAGGGTATCATCAAGGATTACATTACAGGATTCATAACCATATCAGGTAGCAAGGACAATTTACAGCATGGATTTGCCAGTGGGAGATCATGTCAAACAAATCTTTTGGAGTTTTATAGCAAGGATAGAAAATCCATGGATACAGGCAACTCCGTCGATGTTGTTTTCTTGGATTTTGCTAAAGCGTTTGACAAAGTCCCACATAAGGAGTTGGTTATGGCCTTTACCGATTTAGAATTCCCTGTCAGAGTTTCTCAGTGGTTGAGGTATGGTTAAATGGAAGAAGCCAGAGGGTATATATAAAGGGTGAATATTCTGGACAGGTCAGTGTGACTAGTGGGATAACTCAGGTCTCTGTCTTGGGACCTTGTCTTTTTAATTTATATATTTCATTGATGCATGTTCAGTCGGGGGTATGGTTCTCAAAATTTGCAGATGATACTCGACTGGGTTATCAAATAAATAATGCAGATCATCAGGTTATCTTACAAGCAGCCCTAAAAAACCTGGAGACATGGGCCATACAGAAGAAGTCTATTTTAGTTATAGATAAGTGTACGGTCATGCATTTGGGAAATAATAGCAAACAATTAGAATATATCTTGGGGGGGCAGTGTACTTAGAGCTGTTCATGAAGAAAAAGACTTGGGTATCTGTATTAGTAATGACCTCAATTTTAGTATGTAGTGCAGTCAAACTGTTAAAAAGGCAAGAAGCATAATGTACTGCATTCAGAAGCATATAAAATGTAGGGACAGAAAGGTATTGATTCCCTTGTACACAGCACTGGTGAGCCCCCATATGGAGTATTGTGCGCAGTTCTGGGCTCCATATAAGAAAGGGGAGATTAAAGCCTTGGAGAGAGTCCAGAGGAGGGCAACAAGGAGGATTAAGGGCACCATAGGCCAGAGCTATGAACAAAGGCTGCAATTTTTGGATATGTATTCCTTGGAGTTCTGTAGATTGAGGGGGGATATGTGCTTGATTTATAGGGCCTTGACTGACATACAACTGTGATATCTATTGGGACTGGTGTTAAGGGACCAATGGTATAATACCAGAGAGTGTACCCATTTCAGTTGGTTAAAGATAGAGTTAAAACCAATAAAAGAAAATGTTGGTTTAATGTCAGAGTAACTGAGATTTGGAACATCTTGCCTTGTGAGGTTGTGGAAAGCAAGACTATGACAGAATTTAAACCCAAGCTTGATAGCTACCTTATAAGCAAGGGTATCCGGGGATATTCCCAATGTATTAATGGCGAGCAAATGGACAAATGTCTTTAAATGCTCAGTAACACCTATGTATGTAACCTATGTAGTCATGGCCTTTTGGTTCTTAACTGGATATAGTACACCTGGGTGTATCTTGAAAAATGGTCAGTGACCACCAGTATACTGGTAATGTTCTTCAAGGCAGGTTAGAAATTGAGAAATACTGTACATACTAGCTCCACCTGGCCCTAGTTTCAATATTAGCAAAAGGGGCAGCCCTCCTGTTCAAAGTCTTGCATTTCAAAGAATGACTGCACTTCTTACAGTAATCATCAAGATTGTTCCATATCCAGGACCAGTAGACCCAGGTATGTGCCAAATCCAGCACACATTCAATTCCCAAATGCCCCATCGTGTCATGCACGACACAGAGTAACAGCAAATGAAATTTGGTAGGTAGATGCGATTGTTGTATAGGAAACCCACGAGGGCCTTGAGTCTCTCAATAGACCAGATTGTTATTTAGCCACAGCCTGGTGTCCCTATTCTTCGGCACAATGTGGACTGCATCCTCTTTTCATTGGAGGATATTCACAATGCCTCCGATCCAAGATCTTGCTTTTGCTTACACTGCAGATCAAATTGGTTCACTTGGGGCAAGGATGTTTGCTGGAGAGCAGCAAAACATCAATAGACAGGTGGAAAGCAGTCACTGAAAGCTCCTAGACTGTACACAAAGCAGTGTACAGTACACATTAGTAGGGAAGGGCTGCTCATCCATATCAAGCCTTTTACATAGAGTTTCCACAGTTGTTTTAGGGATGTTGACCCAGTCCAAACTGGCAGCAGTGTTCATCAGGCTCCGAGATAAGGCACCCACATGCACATGGTTCAACCCAGGGTGGTTTTCCACAGAATAATTTTATGTGGGCAATGCCATCAGCCATCAGTGTCTAGCCACATCATGTTTTACTGTGTTTGTTCATAGGTTACTGTGTTATTGTCTGTCTTGACTATGATCTTGCAATATGATCCGGACATACAAGCATTCATAGAATTAGTCCATGATGGCCTAACTTGAATGTTAAAACTCCCAGCACGTGGAATAATTATGTTCACATGTGACAAACCTTGGCTTGAAAAGACCACAGGTCTTAAACCTTCAGGATGTTTTTAACAAAACATCTCCCAGGAGAAGTAAGATAACTGCCTCAGGTGGTGCAGAGGATATGTCTTGGCCTTCCAAGCAAAGGGGCGGTGGTTTGATTCCCAGTGGGGACACATATTTGCTGTTGTAGTTTAAAAAAAAGAAAAGGGAAAAAAGTTTCATTTGGAGCAAACACTTGCTAGTACAAAAGATCTTTTTAGGGGGGTAGAAAGGATGAGAAGGGACTTGGCAAGGTTGGAGGAATGGTCAGACATACGGCAACTTAGATTCAATGCAAAGAAGTGCAAAGTAATGCACCTGGGAAATAAAAATCCAGGAGAAGAGTACACAATAGCAGGGGAGGTACTAACGACAACAATAATGGAAAGGGATCTGGGTGTAGTCATATCAGATGACCTAAAGGTGGGTAAGCAATGTGGAAAGTCAGTAAGGAGAGTGAGGGGGATACTGGGATGCATAGGGAGGGGCATCACAAGTAGAAAAAGGGAAGTGGTTATCCCTCTGTACAGACAGTTGGTGAGACCCCATCTGGAGTACTGCGTGCAGTTTTGGACACCTCATCTACGCAGGGACAGACAAGATGGAAGCAGTCCAGAGGAGGGCAACTAAAATGGTACTGGGTCTACATCAGAAACCATATGAAGAGAGACTAAGAGAGCTTAATATGTATACCCTTGATGAAAGGAGGGACAGGGGGGACATGATAGAAACTTTTAAGTACCTCAAGGGAATCAACAAAGTCCAGGAGGGTAGCATCTTTCAGAAAAAGAGATATGTAAGAACAAGGGGGCACAATTTAAAGATAGAGGGGGGACGGCTATGGGGTAATGTGAGGAAATTCTTTTTCATGGAGAGAGTGGTGGACACATGGAACCACCTTCCTGGAGAGGTTGTGGGGTCTAAAACAGTGGGGGAATTCAAACATGCATGGGACAGACATAAGGCAATTATAGTGGGGAGTTGCAGGAAGTAGGCTGTTGGTTAATTAGAATCTGCAGCTTATCCAATAGGTAGGGAAATGGGCAGACTGGGTGGGCCAAGTGGTCCTTATCTGCCATCAAAATCTATGTTTCTATATCTGAAGTGGCAGCAGATTCTGTTGATTTGTTCTGAATTGAAACATTCACTATTGATTTTTACTTACTAAATGGCTGAAAAATCAGAAGGAAAACTTTCTGCATCAGTGGGAGAGTTTTTTTTTATCCTCAAATTAGCCAGTTCATAAGTTTGTTCACTCCAGGCTTCCCAGAGATAGGCACCCAGCAGGCTGTCACTTTACCTAACCAGCCATAGGTGATCCACGTAAGTTGGCTACAGATTTAAAGTCTATCATATACCTTTTCATGTGTCAGAAAAAGTTATAGTACAGTTCTAATTTGTTTCTGGCTCAGATTCTGGTATATCTAGAAGGTTGTTGAGTTTACCTAAAATTGAAGCACAGAAATTTTTACAAACTTTAGTTAATAAGTAGGGTAAGTTGCAAGGAAACTGCTTTCAATTACTGTCTGTTCAGTAAACTGAGACCAGTCACAGCAGCCCAAATTTAAGGGCAATATTAAAGAGCTGTGCCTTGCTGTTGGACTTTGGGGGCAAATTGAAAATTGCCTGGTCTGGGGCCTCAGCCAAGTTATAATTGGAGGAAGGGAGTCACCGCATTGCTGTGTGAAGATTGGTTTGGGATTTGTGTACAACTCCCACATGTCCAAGCATCACGTAAGAATTCCAGGAGCTGTAGACAATCCTAGAAAATCCTATTCGGGGTACCCTGATAAAAGGACCAAAGACTTAATGAACAGTATTAAAGAAAGTATTAAACAAATTGGAAACGTAGGTTGTGGGGAGCTGAGTGAGGATTGGGGGGGGTCTAATAGTTGCAGCACCCTTTGGTGCAGTAGCACCCCACCATGACATTCTGACAGTGAACACCACCACAGCGACAAATCTCACCAGGTCAAGATTGGTCACTGTGGTAGTCCACTGTCTGCTGACGAGGCGATTCCCAGTGTTGTGCCCCCACCCTGAACCAACTTTGAGTCAGAGTTGGTTATTTAGAGATGGGGGGTGGGGACACAGCCCCCCTCAAACAAACATTTCTTACTAACAAAAACACTGCCGACAGTCAGCACTGTTCCCATCAATGTCGGGTGTGTCGATAATGACGGTGTCATTGTATTGACATGAAACCCTTTGCTGCAGTCATCTCCAGAAAACTTCTCTGGAAGTGATGGTGTTATTCAGTGTGCAGCATGAGTGTGGCACTCACTGAGGAATTGGCAGCAGTGAAAGCAGAACTGAACCTTCTCTGAAGCCGGTCCCCATGGTTCTGCTGACGCAGATACTATTCTTGTTCCCAAAAGGACACCTGTGGTCTGAATTCATTAGAGTGAGGGTCCAGATGGGGGAAGAGATCCTGTGGTGGTAGCAACAAACAGATTTGCACCTCTGTGTGAGTCAGTCACTACAATGTACCCAATATGTAGGCCGGAGTCTGTAGCTCTTTATTGTAATGGGGACAGAAGAGGTAGTGGGAACATGGAACCAGGGCACAGAGTAGCAAGATCAGTACTTGCCAGGAGCCTTGGTTGGGTGAGATGCTAGCAGGGTAGTGAGAATAGTCAGGGATATGGGATTAGAATGTGACCTTAACTTCATTGTCCAACTGGGGACCAGTGACCTGGCTTGCAGACGCCTTGAGAAGGTTACCCCAACTAAATTAAGGTGTTTCCCTTATTTGAGATATGCATATTATGCACACCTCAACTGCACCTTATACACACACCTCACAAATAGTATGCACCTCAAATGCATCTAAAAAGCATAACATTAAGGGCTGGCCCAGTAGCATGGCAGTAAAGCTACCACCTGCTGTGCTGGTGACCCGAGTTAAGTAACAGATGCAGTTGTTTAGTGGCTGGCTGGGGTGGGGGAGTATTGAGCAACCCGAGATAGCTTTCCTCCCACAGTTAGCTGATACACAAGTCCCACTGGTTGGCTGCCACCTGCAGTAATGGGGGGGGGGCAGTATAATGGGAAAGCAGATTTAGGGAAGGGGTCCTTATGCTTTGAAGCTGGAGGCATCTTCATGGAGGTGGAGCACACACATCATATCACTGCATATGCATTAAACCCAGAGACAAAATGGAGGCAAAACACCTTTGGATGCAGATGGGTGATAGCTCAATCCCCACAGGCCCAGCACAGATGACTGGGCCCTTCGGACACAAGTCCTGTGGCAGAGGATGCACCAGAATAGGTACATTTTAGATAAGTCAGGTGATGGGGATTGGTCTAGATTTGGGGGGGGGGCCAGGGGCAAGCAAGACTGAGGATAAATTCAGGACTGAAAAAAAGCAAAAAATAACCTCAGCTGCACCTTCACTTATGCCTTATGTCACAGAGTGTAAGGCTATCTTATTTGGCCCTGGAGGGACATCAGAATGGTAGAAGCAATTAGTGTGAGCAGGCATCGGGTTATTAAAACATAACACAGCTGGTCACAGGACAACACTCACAGTTCTTTTATTGCTTACAGTAAATATTCAGTGCACCACAACTGCTCTGGCTGCCAATGTTTCACGCATGCATGCACCTTCTCAAGGACTATCCTTCTAATTTAACTTTGACATGCTGTGGCTCCATGTCTCTCATTCCTTAGGCACAGCCTACTACTACTACTACTACTACTACTACTTCTCTCTGTAGGTACACCATTGGTAGCGCTGATGTCTGAATACCCCTTCAGTACTTCCTTATTACTGGCATGTTGACCTCAGGCAGCAGTTGGAGTTTTCTATGTCCAGTTGGGCACTGCTTCCAAAATAGCTAATCCTTTTCAGAGAAAGACAATTCCTTTACTTTAAAAGCAGTTTGCTTATGTTGCAGAATGTGACAAGATCTTGCTAGGGTCTGTAGATTTCTTTATGCATCTAAATCTCTTCTCTATATTTAGAGGAGGGTGGGACCTGTAACTCCATAATACTTTTCCTGTGCTTTTTGAAAGGGTCACTATTTCCAGTGACAAACGTATAAAAGAAAATCTTTTAAAGAGAACAGTAAAGTAGCTTTGGCTATAATGTGGCTAACTGTGTGTTTTAATGCTGACAAAACTATTAACATACAATTTATTGCGACTTGGTATCATTGTTTTAGGTTTCCAATATATTTTCTGGCTACTAACCCGAAGCCGCCCCTCAACATTCTTTTACTGCTTGAGCCTGCTGGTGAGACATGCCTGCTGCAGATGACAACTTAAATTATGCATTCTATCTGCGCACAGTTCTCCATTCAAAATCAGTACTAGCATCACACCTGCTTCACACACAATGTATGTTGTCTATTGTGGGAGGTTCGTACACTGCACTAACATGCTGGAGGCTACTGATCTGCTCCGAGTTGTTTTATCATTTGGGTACCAGTCTTTACTACAATCCCCAGTTCTCGCCACCATTTCATCAGTTCAGTCACAATTTTAATTAATATTTTATTTTTCTTCAGACTGCTGTCACCTGTCACATCTGTTCTATAGTGTGATTGTTTATTTTTCTGGTGGTGTTTGTTTTTAACAAGCCCTCACGTATCCCTCAGTTTACATTCATCCTGGGATGCAGGCAGATTAGCTTGCCTCAGGAATCTGCAATGCAAATCAATTGGCTTGACTAGTTTCATTACCAGAGTGTTATCACGGTGATTGAACTCTGTCGTGATCAGTTTGCTTTTTTTTATTTTGTTTTTAACATGCACTCAAGTTCAACCTGCTCTCTCTCTCTCCCTCTGTCTGTTGTGATATACCACTGGAATGCACGTTAGTATGATTCAGGGAAATTAGCTGGCTTTGATGCAGGTTAGTATGATTCAGGGAATCTGTAAGGGAAATCAGATGGCTTCAATCAGACTAGTTTCATAATAGAGTATTAACACAGTGATCTGACTTTGTCATGATTAGTTTGCTTTAAAAAAAAAAAGCCCTCAACTAGCTGTCTCTCACATGGTTGTGACATACAACATAAATGCAGGCTAGTATGATTCAAGGATTGCACTGGCTATCAGACATCAGTTTACAGGAGCTGCAGCACACTATTATGCGACAGGTGATGAGAGGCAACTCGGTGTGGAAGTGGTGGTGTACTGAATTAAATAAAGATTGTTATTTACCATAAACAGCAGAAATAGCTACATGACAATTAAGAAATTTAGATGACACACACAACACATTCTTCGGTAATAAGTAATACAGTGTGTGTGAAGCGGGTCAGCAGCTTTGAAAAGTGAAGACACGATTACTGTGCGGATAGGCTACAGGAAACTTGTTACCAAAGAATGTGTTGTGTGTGTCGTCTGAATTTCTTAATTGTCACATAGTTATTTCTGTTTATGGTAAATGACAATCTATTTAATTCAGTGCACCACTTCTTCCACATGGACTTGCATCTCATCACCTGTCACATACTAGTTTGCTGCGGCTCCCATAAACTGGTGTCCAATCACCAGTGCGATCCCTGAATCGTACTAGCCAGCATTCCAGCTGTACATCACAACCATGAGAGAGAGAGAGAGTTTTTTTTTTTTTTTTTTTTTTTAAGAAAGCAAACTAATCATAACAAAGTTCAATGGGTGGACTGTGGGGATGAGTTTTAACAAGGAAAACTTTTATGTTATTCACCTAGGGTGGCAGAACAAGGAAGCAAGTTACTATATAAAGGGTCTACCTCCTAGAAAAACAGTGGAGGAAAAGGACCTAGGTATTACAATATCCAATAAATTCACATATGACATGCATACTAATGCCCAGGTGGCAAAAGCTAAGAAACTAATATGGACAACTAAAAGAAACTTTAAAAGTAGAGAGGAAAGAGTGCTTATGCCACTGTATAGATCGTATGCAAGACCGCTACTGGATTATGGGAGCCCGGTGTGGGGACCAATCAGGAAGGGCAATTCAGATAGAACAGAGAAAATACAAAGACAAACAACTAAATTTGTCTACAACTGTAAAGGTCTATCCTATGAGGAAAGACTTCAAAAACTCAACTTTTTGTCACTTCATACAAGAAGAATTGGGGAGATATGCTATGTTACGATATAATGCAAGATAGCCACTTTCTGAATGAACTAGATCTGTCATGAAAGAATGATAATATGGGTACTAGAGGGCTTCCACTCCAATTAAGACCCAGAAAATTAAACTCCGAAAAAAGAAAGGCCTTCTTCACACAGAGTGGTGAACCTCTGCAACAGACTGCCACCGAAAGTCATAGTCAGTAATGATAAAAAGCATTTCAAAAGTAATCTAGACAAATATATTCTAAGCATAAATAATCTAACATACTATAGGTAAAGAAGAAGAAGAAGAATCAGCATTTACATAGTGCTTTTCATACACAGTGTATCCCAAAGCACTTTACAAGCAATGCTAGACTGGTAGTGAAGCACCAGGAGCATACATGGGCTCACTGTCTTCTCAGCTCCTTACTCCTTAGTAGAAGTCCGATTGCCATGCTAATACTCTGATTATGAAATTAGTCCAATTGAAGCCAACCGATTTCTCTTGCAGATTCCCTGAATCATACTAGCCTGCATTCCTGCTGTATATCACAACAGAGAGAGAGAGAGAGAGAGATGGTTGAACTTGACTGCATGTTAAAAACAAAATTAGAAAAAGAAACTAATCATGACAGAGTCTGATCACTGTGCTAACACTCTGCTAATGAAACTACTCTGATTGAAGCCAGTGAATTTCAGTTGCAGATTCCTGAGGCAATATAGCCCGCCTGCATTCCAGGGTGACTTTAAACAAAAAAAAAAAAATGCTGGAGGAGCTGCCTATTTTTTTTTTTTTTTTGGTTACATCCAGCTGCTGCAATTAATTTCCTGTTAGTCTCTTGCAGGCATTTTTTTTTTTTAAAGGACGCAACTCACACTGACTGGAGATGGGTACTGCTGTACAGCTCAAGAACATCAACTACTGTGTATCTGCTTACAGTTCTATCAGACTACTTCATGCTTTATTGAGACTAACAGTTTGACAGCACTGCAAGAATACTTATTGCTTGGTGCGAGTGCAGCAGGTAGTGCCAAAACAGGAACAGGCACGTCATAACTGCTGATTCCAAGATGGCAGCCATGCTGGGCTAGCCGTGTGTATAGCTCTGTAGTGCTTCGTGCTTTTTAGTGTTTATTTGCTCATTGCATTGTTATTTTGTCTGTTTGCTTTGTTCATTTGTTTTTAATATATTTTACTTTTATCTACATTTGGAGTCCTCCCAGGAGTCGGGAGTCGGAAGTCGGGAGACGGCGGGTCATGGATTTGGCGGTTTGGAGGACTTTTTGAAGCTTGCCGCTGTTGTGACTGGGAGATTATGGTCTATGGTTCTGGATCTGGCGATCTGGAGGACATGGCATGATTTTGTAAATTCCCCTGAAAGTTTTGAAATCTGCCGATGTTGGGCGAACATTGTGAGTACCTGGAATCGGAAATTGGTGCTACCTGCCTCAGCTTTTTGGGGATGACAGTTGGGGATTTGTCTGGAGTGTAGCTGTTTGCTGCCTCCTGTTTTCTGCTCGCTGGATTTGTTTGAGTCTCCAAGGTACGATTTATGGGGCTTTTGTGGGTGCCAACAGCAGATTCACTGATCTGGCTGCTGCTGTATCGAAGTCTCCTGTGCATATATGGGAGTTTGGTCTTAAATAGCGAACTTACGGATATTTGAGTGACCACCTGCTTGGATTTGATTTTTATTTGAGCCCTGCTTTGGAGAAGGAAGAGAGGTTTAGCCAGTCCAGCTGGCCTGAGGTGGGTTGCGGGGCATGGCCATTTGTCCCTGGGAAGGTCGGGTGTGCCTACTGGAGGGTTGGTGTCCTCAGGGCCTCCAGGAGTTGCTGGAACTGCCTGGCAGAGGTTGGGCTTTTCCTTGCATTCCAAGTGGGGATGAGTGGTTGTATATACTGCGACCTGCCCTGGGCTGTTTTGGTGCTGGCTATAGTTGAATCAAGGGAACTTTATCTCCACTTGTAAAGTAACTATTGATACCAGGAGTTTTTACTGCGAACAGAAATGTACTATTGTTCGATAGCCTGCTGGTTCCCAATTCTTTATGATTCTTGGATTTAATTTGTTTTTTTAAAGCTGTTGTTGGATTCACCAGGACTTCTACCACTGATTGACTTCTTCCCCAGACTTTTTATTTTTTGGTCTCCTGGTTGGTGAGAGGACCAGAACACCTGTATTTATTTTTTCTTTTTGTTTTACTGTGTTGTTTTTGTTTATTTTTATTTTTGTTTATTGTGTGTATTTGGGTAGTGAGAGTGCCCAGAATTCTCCCTTTCCCTCGGCTGTGAGAGGGTGGGGAAGGGAGTTTATATTTGTATATGTATTTTATCCTGTGAGAGGATTTTTTATTTCTTTTATTATATTTTGTTTTCTGGGTTTGAATTCTTTCCAGTTGGGGAGGAGGGTGTTTTTTATAGATTTTGTTGGGTTGGGTTTATTGTTTAAGTTACTATTGTTTTGGAGGATTTTAGGATTTTAATTGTTAGAAATTTTGTTATAGGTATTTAGAGTTTTTAGATTAGTTTAGCTAGATATTTGTTGTATATTGTTTAGTTTGAGCTAAATCATGTGCTGGCCGGCAGGCTCTACGGTGGTGCACTATTCATCCTCCTCTCTTCGTGCCCTCCACCCTTTTTATACTCCTCCCCTACAGTTTGAGATGTACCAGTGCTGTAGAGCACTAGGGATTGTTCGTGGGAGAGTGAGGAGGGTGGAGGTCGATGGACAGGAGAGGATGAAAGAGCGGGGCCACCATATCGGAGTTACTAAGTCCAGAAGGCGTCCTGGGGCAAAATGGAATCCAGACCGGGGTTTCCCATGTCTGGTGCCCATACCCAAGGGCACTACTGAATTTGGAGGGCAGATAGGCTGGACAGCTTCCAAGGTTTGTCCAACTCGGGCGGTGTTATGCAATGCCAGGTCTGTTCAGAATAAGACAGCTATTTAGCCAATCTTATTAGTTCAGCTGACCTGGCTTGCATCACTGAGACCTGGCTGGATGAAAATTCTGGCCCCACATTGGAGGCCATGATTCCAGCTGGGTACTTGGTGATACACCGCTCGAGATTGGAACCCAGGGGTTGGGGGGGGGTTGCAGTCTGTTTTAAGACCAAATTGGGCCTCACGAATGTGGTAGTAGGTGAGACTGAATCCTTTGAGTGTACAGTTGTAGCAGGTGTAGGCATTCAAATCGTTCTCATCTACCGTCCACCTGGAGATGTGAAATGCTTCTTACAGGAAGTAGCAGACTTCCTCGTCGATATGTCGTTTGAGTCGCCCAGATTGATGGTTCTGGGCGAATTTAACGCCTGGGTCAACGAAGAACTCTCACAATTTGGTAATTACTTCCTCCAATTTATGTCTTCTCTGGGCCTTACACAGGTAGTTTCCACTGCTACACATAAATCTGGGCACTCCTTGGATTTAGTCTTCCTCTTAGGGATTGATTCATCTGATGTGGGGGTGGAACCAGTCACCTGGTCTGATCACCACACCGTGAGGTTCAATTTTTACACCCCCCTGAGAAGGCCTTCCCCGTGGAGATGTTCAGGTACTGCCCATTATGGAATATTACTTCCCAGGGCCTTGTAGCAGTCCTTGACCTCTCATCCCTCGTGTTGACTAGCAGTAACCCAGAGGCACTGGTGGTGGCCTATAATATAGCTGTTACAGGGGCCCTGGATCTTATTGCTCCTGTTCGTGGGCGCCCCCCTCTATCCCTTCACCTCAGGTACCCTTGGTTTGATGGGACACTGAGGGAGTTGCGGAGACAGGGGTGAAGGTTAGAGCATTGTTGGCGTAAATCCGCCCTTGATGCCGACCACCTTAGATTGATGGAACATTATTGTATCTATCCATCTGCAATCACCCATAAGAAGGCAGAATTCCTGTCCAGGGAGATTGCAGTTGCACAGAATTGACCAGCTCAGCTGTTTTGGACTGTAGACAGACTGTGCAATCCAGCCTGTCTGCAAGTCCGAAAAGCCTTTTCGCAAGTAGAGTACGAGGAGCTTACTTGGTTCTTTGCAACTAAGGTGGCTGACATCAGGGCGGGCCTGTGTCCGGCAATCTCTAAGGGTGATGTTGTGGAACAGTGCAAGTTCACAATACCTCAGTTCTCTTGGAGTTCCTTTTGCCGACTGGAAGTCGTGGATATTATGAGGATCATCCATAGTGTGCGGCCAACGAGCTGTAGTTTGGACCCTGGACCAACTCCCCCTAATTTTGGGTTGTCTTGAGACCATTGGTCCAGTTATGGTGCAAATAGTCTGGTGCTCCTTAGAGTCTGGTGAGTTTCCTAACTCCCTGAAAGAGGTGGTGGTGACACCCCTCTTGAAAAAAGCTATTCTGGACCCAGACTGTTTTTCAAACTACAGACCTATCTCTAACCTTCCCTTTATTGGGAAGGTTATTGAGAAGGTAGTGGCAGCCCAATTGGAAGACAATTTAACCATCCATAATGTGTACGAATCCTTCCAATCTGGTTTTCGTAAAAGACACAGCACTGAGACCGTGCTGGTTCACGTGCTTAATGATCTTCTGAGGGCGAGAGATCAGAAGAGACGTTTCCATTCTAGTTCTTCTTGATCTCTCGTCAGCTTTTGACACTGTGGATCACTTGGTGTTAGCACACCCGAGGTCAATTTGTGGAATATCGGGAACTGTTTTAAAATGGTTCACTTCATTCCTCACTGGGAGATCACAAAGAGTTGTGTCAGGGGTTCATTCCTCCACTCAACTCTTTTGTTGTGTGGGGTGCCTCAGGGTTCAGTGTTGTCAACCATGTTATTCGCAGTGTACATGCTGCCCCTCGGAGACATAAGACGGTATGGGCTGAGGTTTCACTGCTACGAAGATGATACCCAACTATACCTGTCTTTTGCACCTGACCAGGATGGAGCACTCTCTGTGTTTAATAACTGTTTGGAAGAAATCCAAGGGTGGATGGATCCTAGTTGGTTAAAGTTGAACTCAGAGAAGACAGAGGTGTTAGTGGTGGACCCGGGTGGTTAGATAGCGAGGTCGCATGATGGCATGCCCTCTAGAATTTTTCTTGGGGGTGTGTCACTTTCGACCTCTGAACAGGTGCGCAACCTTGGGATTGTCCTAAACGATAGGCTGACCCTAACATCTCAGGTGTCGGCCATTATCAGGACTTCCTTTTACCATCTTAGGAATATTGCCAGGGTGCGTCACCTTGTTCCGTCTGATTCCCTACCAACGTTGGTCCACGCTTTTGTGTCCTCGCGCTTGGACTACTGCAACGCCCTTTACTTTGGGCTTCCTGGGGTTGAAATCCATCGCCTTCAGCTGGTGCAGAATGCTGCAGCCAAGGTTTTGACTGGGACAAGGAGATCCAGTCATATTACCTCGGTGCTGCACGAACTGCACTGGCTGCATATACGGTGGCGGATTACCTTTAAAGTCATTTTATTGACTTTTAAAGCCCTTCATGATCAGGGTCTGACCTATCTGAAAGAAATTCTGGTGCCTTACTTTCCCGGCCAATCGCTCCGCTCGGCCAATGAGGGGTTGTTAGAGATTCTAAGTGTGAATTTAAAATCCTCTGGTAGTAGAGCATTTTCGTATGCCGCACCCACTCTTTGGAATTCTCTACCATGCCGGTTAAGGGAGTGCACCTCTGTGGAGGTATTTAAGAAAGATTTGAAAACCTATTTATGGGATCTGGCATATGCAGTTCTGGAGACCCACTCTCCGCCAAAGACATAGACAGGATGGAAGCTGTCCAGAGGAGGGCAACTAAAATGGTGCATGGTCTGCACCGGAAGACATATGAAGAGAGACTTAAGGAGCTTAATATGTATAGCCTCGAGGAAAGGAGGGAGGGGGGGACATGATAGAAACTTTCAAGTACCTCAAGGGAATCAACAAAGTCCAAGAGGGTAGCATCTTTCAAAAAAAGACATGTGCAAGAACAAGGTGGCACAATTTGAAGATAGAGGGGGGGCAGCTCAGAGGTAATTTAAGGAAGTATTTTTTCACAGAGAGGGTTGTGGATGCATGGAACAGCCTTCTGGAGGAGGTTGGGGAGTCAAAAACAGTGGTGGAATTCAAGCATGCATAGGACAGTCATAAGGCAATTCTAGGGGGGTGGAGGTAGGAAGAAGTAGGCTGCTGGTTAACTAGGATCTGCAGCTTATCCATTAGGTAGGGAAATGGGCAGACTGGGTGGGCCAAGCGGTCCTTATCTGCTGTCAAAATGTATGTTTCTATGTTTCTATCTGGATGATTAATGGTAATTATCTGTAAATATTTGTTGATCGTATGGATGATCGCATGGTTTGTTTTAACTGAGTGATGTTTTAATGAATTTATTTTATATGTTTAAAATTGATACTGTATATTGTGTTTTGATGTAAAGCACCTTGATATTTCTGAAAAGCGCTTTAAAAATAAAGTTATTATTATTATAATAACACAACTGGCACATTCACTTCTCCTGTACAAGTACCAGAATGGTTAGGGAAGTGGCTGCAGTAACAACCATATTGTGAAAATCAATGACTTTTTTCAATATTAAAATAAAAATTACACGTTACATTTCCTTTCAGCTAATATTCAAACCAACATAAGAAATAATGACAGGGCACGTTTCCTAGGACATGTATCATTTTTAATTTTCTGCCCTCTTTAAATGTTGCTTCTGCAGACACTGCCCCATTTATCTATACAACTGCCTTAAACTGTTATTAATATAATTAGAAAATGTAGAATATGCATTAATATTTGATGGTTCTTTATTTAAAGATATCAAAATATAAGGATGAATGTTGTATTGCAGTGCATAAAGGTATAGCAGATACTGTATGTAGTTTATATGCATTAAAAACTTGTTTCCTGTTTTATTTCCCCTTGCAGGTATAGAATTTAATATCAAAACAACTGAGTTTAATTACCATGGAAATTAGCTGTTTTTCTACCTCACTTAATTTTAGTTGTTAAAATGTGAAGTTACTTCTCCCTCCTGTTTTGGCTAGAACATTTATGCAGTGCTATTTAATTTCCTGTCTGAAGCTGATTAAACATTTAAGTGAAGTAACTTTAATTACATTGTTTTCACACATGCAAATATATGTACAGTACTTATGGAAAGGCTTTTTTTTCTAAAATGATGACTAAAAAGCACAAACAAAAAAGGCTCCCAAACCACCAAGGCTGGCATCAGTATGGAAAACATAGGGCTTAGCAGGGTCTACAAATGCCAGAACTGGCAAGTGAGTCAAGCAGGTGAATTATTTCCTGCAGTGCTCCTTTATAGCAGGTTTCCAACAGAGGTATGAATGTTTCCCACACACTTCGTGTATGCTTCAGGCACTTTTCCATCTTTGGTGCTCATCTTCAAAGCTTTGTTGGTGGGTGGGTACTATTGAGTTAAATTCAACAGGGGCCTTGCCATGCAGGTATAATCTCTGATAAAGCATCTATAATACCCACAGAAACCTAGGAATCACTGCAGTATTTTAAGAGTCCTTGATCGAGGCCAAGAGGTCAGTGCTTCCAGCTTGCTGGGGTTAGTGATTGAATTCCATGGGCAAAGACAATATTGTCCTGCATACTTATAGGATTAGTCTTTTGCTGCATTCTCAAATAAATGTTTTTTGCTGTTAAAGTTTTTGGACTTTGCCTGGTTTTGCTTGCTTCAGTGCACCAGCTTTGTGTCTGTGTACTTTACAGAAATGTTAAAGAACTGGCACTTGTCCGTTGAAAACTTATGAACAAACGAATCAAGCTGAGTACATTGAACAGCCAAGTCTCGTGCTCCTCTAGAGTATTGCCAAACACACTCACATCATCCAAATGGACTAAGCACACCAACAAGTTCATAACATACAGTGGCGTGAAAAAGTATTTGCCCCCTTCCTGATTTTCTCTATTATTGCATATTTGTCACACTGGATGTTTTCAGGTCTTTAGACAAAATATAATATTAGATAAAGGGAACCTGAGTGAACAAATAACACTTTTTTTTTTTAGTTATTTCATTTATTTAACGGAAAAAGTTAACCAACACCAACTAGCACTGTGTGAAAATAATTGCCCCTAGTTAAATCAACCCAATTAAAGGGATAATTAGAGTCAGCAGGCTGAACACAGCCAGGCTTGATTACAGCCAGCCCTGCTCAATATAAACCTCACTTATTTTGACCTCACCATCAGATTCACGCTTGCCTGCACAAAGATTCAACAAGCACAGTATGCCATGATCAAAGGAAGTTCCTGAAAAGATCAGAAAAAATTTGCTGCCCTCTATCAGTCTGGAAAGGGTTACAAAGCTATTTCTAAGGCTCTGGGACTCCATCGAACCACAGTGAGAGCCATAATCTCCAAATGGAGAACACTTGGAACAGTAGTGAATCTTCCAGGGTGGGCCTGCCAAAATTACTCCAAGGGTGCAGCGTAAAATCATCCAGGAAGTCTCAAAGGATCCTAAAACAACATCTAAAGAACTGCAGGCTTCTCTTGCCTCAGCTAAGGTCAGTGTTCATGACTCCACAATCAGAAAGAGACTGAGGCAAAAATGGGCTTCATGTGGGAGTAGCAAAGCGAAACCACTGCTAACCAAGAAGAACATAAGCACTCGTCCCTCATTTGCCAGAAGCACCTGGATGATCCACAAGCCTTTTGGGAAAATGCTCTATGGACAGATGAGTCAAAGTGGAACTTTTGGATGACATGGATCCCATAATGTCTCGCGATAAAGCAAACACAGCATTCCACAGTAAGAACACCATACCAACAGTCAAACATGGTGGTGGTAATGTGATGGTGTGGGGATGCTTTGCTGCCTAAGGACCTGGATGACTTGTCATAATTAAAGGAACCATGAATTCTGCTCTGTACCAGAAAATTCTTAAGGAGAATGTCCGGTCATCCTTCCATCAGCTGAAGCTGAAGCGTGAGTTGGTCATGCAGCAAGACAATGATCCAAAACACAAAAAGCAAGTCCACATCAGAATAGCTAAAGAAGTAAAATTAAAGTTTTGGAGTGGCCTAGTCAAAGTCCAGACTTAAACCCAATAGAGTTGCTGTGGCAGGACCTGAAACGAGCAGTTCATGCTTGAAAACCTACCAAATGTTACTGAATTAAAGCAGTTCTGCGAGGAAGAGTGGGTTAAAATTCCTCCACAGCGATGTGAAAGACTGATATTGAATTATAGGAAGTGTTTGGTTGTAGTCATTGCAGCTAAATATGGCGTAACCAGTTATTAAGTGTAAGGGGGCAATTACTTTTTTCACACAGTGCCAGTTGGTGTTGGTTAACTTTTTTTCATTAAATAAGTGAAATAAAAAAAAAAAACAAGTGTTATTTGTTCACTCAGGTTCCCTTTATCTAATATTACATTTTCTGTAAAGACCTGAAAACATCCAGTGTGACAAATATGCAATAATAGAGAAAATCAGGAAGGGGGCAAATACTTTTTCACGCCACTGTACACTGCTTTTTCCATGATATGCTAAAAAATGGCCAGTGCACCAGAAATGCCTTGGGGCATGCACTGAAACTAGTAGAACCCCAACTGGTAGATGAAGGCTGCCTTTTCCTGATTTGCACGGGCTATGGGAATTTGATAATACTCACTCCAGGTCCAACACCGAAAACCAGTAACTTCCATTGAGACAGTCCCAAAGCATCCTAAATGTGGGGCATTGTGAGTTGGTCAGGTATAGTACAATTATTGAGGATCCAGTAGTTGACATACATGCATACAGTTCCATTCTTGTTCTGAATCATAACAACAAGTGATACTTAAGGATTTCAGGGCTCATGTATGATCCCTGCAACAGGCAGTTCTTGCAAGTGCCATTGTACACCATCAATATCAGCAGGCGCTAAGTGTCTAGATCTTTCTCTGAAAGGCTGATGGCCATGCAAGCAAATATGATGTTCTCTAGTCACACATCCCATGTCCCATTCACATACTGAGAACATAATCTTTGCAGTCAGCTTCTAGCTGACCTGAGGCCTCCACTCCTTGGTAGGGGTGATTCTCCAAAATCAAATTAAGCAATATCCACTTTAGCTCTAGGCCTGTCCACTCTCATTTTAGGCTATACAGCAATGTCAGAGCAGTATATCCAAGTCAAAGTCCTTTCAATTTGAACAGTGAGGCCTCACTTTGTCATATCCTTGACCTGAACAGTGATCCTGCACACCATGGTATATATACTGTAACAGTAGATCTTCAAGAGAATCCCCTCTATTGAGCCACATCATGGAACTATAAGCTGTCAGCATCTGGACAAGCTGGACATTTTTGCTGGCTGTGGCTACTTATATGATGTGGGCGTCTCCAGCATGCATAAGTTACCTGCTGGAGAGGAGCTCAGAGGATCAGACTGGCAGGGACTGAAGCAACCAGGATCAAACTAGGTCACAGGAGAGGAAATGGTAACCTGAGTACAGATGCCAAAGGAGGCATCAGAGCAGAATCAGCTTGTGAGAGTTGGCAGGATAGTCATCCATCACCTGATAAGGGGGTAAGGTGGTAGGGAGAGCTGTGGTTCAATGGAAGAGATTCTCTCAAAGATCCACTGTTACAGTAAGTAACTATTCTATCTTCTTAAAGGATATCTCTCTCTGTTGAGCCACATCACAAAACAATTCTCAAGCTATACCAAGCAGAGATGGAGGATGGCAGGACCTAATGATCCTGAGTAAGGAAGCCTTGCAGAACAGTGAGGCCAAAGTTGACACATCTATGACAGGCAATGTCCAGACTATAGTGTTTAGTAAATGTATGAACAGTACTCCAAGTGGTGGCAGCACACATGTCAACAATGAACATATTGTGGAAACAAGTCACTGAGGTAGCCATCCCAAGGGTGGAATGAGCATAGACAGGACCAGGAAGCTGTTTACTGTGCTTCTGGTAACAAAAAGTAACGCAAATGGCCAATCATTTGGATAAGCCCTATTTAGAAGCATGGAGCCAACCATCGGGGGGGAAGGGAATGCCACAAACAGTTTTGAGGATTTCTTACAATATTTGGTACAATCCACATACAGTATCAGTGCAGCATCCTGCAGACATCCAACATATATACACCACATTCCCCACTATCTGTCGGAGTTGAAAAATAAACAGGAAGGTCAGTTGTCTGACTCAGTGTTCTTTTCAATACAATCTTCAGAAGGAAATGGGGAACGTTACCTAATGTAACCCCATCCTTGTGGAAAAATTAAAAAGGAGTGTCTAAAAAAAGAGCCTCCAACTCTGAAATGCATCTAACAGATGTCATAACCACTAGGAAGAGTGTCTTTCAAGAGAGGAATCATAGGTCACAAGTAGCAGCAGGCTAATAGAGAGGTGTAGTCAGGTTCTCTAGGACCAAACTGAAGTTCCACACTGGAACTGGATCGAGGACTGGGTGGTGTAAGAGGATGATTTTTCTGTAGAACTCATGGGAAACCTCAAGCTAGGCCACTGTTTTGCTTTTTGTGAGGGTGTGAAAAGCTGACACTGCAGACAAGTGGACCTTTGTAGAGGAATACCCCAGGCTAGAGTCCATAATGGACAAGATGTAGTCCAGTACTTGATTAACTGGACATGTATAGATATCTAAGGCACATGCAATACGCCAAACTGTAATAAGTGTACAGCATAGATGACTTTCTAGTTGCTAGCAGAACAGCTGCAACTGGTGGGGAAATCCCAAAATGGGAGAGCTCCATGTCCTCAGAACCAGCTGTGGAGAAACATAGAACATTGAAACACAGAAGCTGTCTGAAGATAAAGACCTCTTGGTCCTCCCAGTCAGCCCTATTTTCCCTACCTACAGTGCTACCACAGACACTACTGGTCTCCAGTTTGCTCTCCCCCTTGCCTTACTTTTAAGATCCCCTTGTATCTATCACATGCTTTCTTGAATCGTGTAACTGTTTCAGCTCCCACCACATCCCCTGGGAGGCTGTTCCAAGCATCCTCCACCTTTTCTGTGAAGAAGTACTTCCTCACATTTCCCCTCAGCCTTCCCCCACTCCAGCATCATATTGTGACCCCTTGTCCTCTAGCATCTTTTTCTCTGGAAAATGCTCCCTTCTAGTACCTTGTTTATACCTGTGAGGTATTTGAGAGTTTCTATTATATCCCCCCTTTCTTGCCTTTCCTCAAGGGAGTACATATATATAATTCCTTAAGCATCTCTTCATAGGGCTTCTGATGCAGGCCCTGCACCATTTTGGTTGCCTTCATTTGCATTGACTCTGCCTGGTGTATGACCTTTTGAGGTGGGGCCTCAAGAACTGGTCACAGTACTCAAGGTGGGGTCTCACTAATGATTTATACAGGAGTATTATTACCTCCATCTTTCTGCTGGCGATACCCCTGCCTATACATCCAAGCATCCCACTAGTCTTTCCCACTGCCTTGTCATACTGTTTAACTACATTCAGGTATTACCCCAAGTCTCTTTCCTGTTTTGCAACTGCTAGTACTTCTCCTCCCATTTAATATGTTGCCCCCAGGTTTCTGTACCCCAAGTGCATGATTTTGCATTGTTTTACATTGAAACTTAGCTGCCAAACCTGTGAACATTCTTCCAGCATTTTTTAAATCTTCTCTCATTCTTTCCACTCCTCCTCAGTGTGTCTACTGTGTTGCAGATTTTTGTGTCATCCACAAACAGGCATACCTTCACTTCCAGTCTTTCTGCAATGTTGCTTAAAAAGACATTTAAGAGGACTGGGCCTAGTACTGACCCTTGTGGCACCCCACTGGCACATCGCCCTATCCAGGGTGTACACCATTTCCCACCATCCTCTGATTCCTATTGTCCAGCCAGCTCTCTACCCATCTAACTACTTTAGGACCCACTCCCAGGCTTCTGAAGGTGCAGGAACCACAGATCCTGGTGCACCAGAGCATCCTACTCCAGTCCCATCTGCAGGGGGGGAGTAGTACAGGGGATTCCCACTGCCATTTGCTGGAGTAGAGGGAACCAAATATGTCTGGGCCAGTAAGGGGCCACCAAAATTAGGGTGGCTCACTTGGTCCACAGTTTGACCATGACCACATGTACAGCAGCAGCCACAGACACTGCCAGTTATTTTCTGAAATGTCTGTGATATTTCCAGAAATATCTTCTGATTTCTGCATTTCCACAGTAGGGGCAGCAGAGAGAAACTTCAGAAATTTAGTGAAATAGCTGACAATGTCTCTGGCTACTACTGAGATGGAATTTAGGGAAAGCATTCAGGAATCTCTCTTTCCAGGAGAAGGACAATGCATCTCACCAGAAAACTTCTAGCCCTGGAGAGAGTGAGCAGAAACATGGCAGTTTTGTGTTGCATGTAGACACAAAACTGATCTATGACTGTGTGACCCAATTTTTCCAAAAAAGGCCATCCACAATGGATTCTGAGAGTTTCCACTTGTAGCAGGGCACAGGGGATCAACTGAGGTGATCCACCTGGGTGTTCTGATAAAAAGGCAGGAACACTGCTGACACGTTCTACCACCTAGTGCTACTCTCTCATTGCCTCAATGCAGAGAGAAAGTGAGTGCACTCTGCCTTGTCAGTTGATGTAGTACATCACCAAAATATTGTCTTTGTGGATCAGCAGCTGATGCCCTGGAAGGAGGTTGTTGAGTGCTTATAGGCCATGCAGAACAGTCCTCATCTCCAGAGTGCTGCTGTGCAGAACCATATCCAGAGGGGTCCACTGGCTCGAAGTTCTGAAGTGTCCCAGATGGGCACACAAGTCCAAACCAAAAATGTCCATGGTGATCACCAGGAGTGGGGATAGCCAGAGGAATAGGGACCCAATCTCTAGGTTGAAGCAGTCCAACTACCAGAGTAGAGAGCATCGGAGCAGAGGAGATACTTGCATAAGACACTCCCAATACTCATCATAATGCTATTCCCACGGTGCCCAGAGCAACCATTGAAGGAATCCTCATGTGACGATGCACTAGTGAAATGGTCAGAATAGCAGCTGCCATGAGGCCGATAAGCTGTAAGAGGCATCTGGCCGATACAAAGTTGCTGGAGGAAACCAGCTGAGCCTGTGCCACTAGTGCCATAGCACTACGGGCAAATATGTCTGACCCAGCCACATGTTCAGAACAGCCCCTATGCACTGGAGTTGCTGGCACAGGGTAAGGACCAACTTTTTGTTCACTGACCAGGATACCCAACTGGTCAAACAACTGCCTAGTCCCAAACAGTGTACTAACAATGGCCTCCCATGATGGGGATTTTAGAATCCAATCATCTATGTAGAGGAAGATAGAGTCCCTCCCTGTACAGGACAGCTACCACTATGGCAAAAGCTTTGGTAAATACAAATGATGTAGAGCACAAACCAAAGGGCAAGTCATGAAACTGATAGTGTGAACCCTGGAGTATGAAATGCAGGTACTTTCAATGAGTCTTGTGGATTCTGACATGAAGGTATACAGTACATCTTTCATGTCCAAAGCAACCATCCAGTCCCTTCATAGTAAAGGGGGAAGGAGGGACTGCAGAAAGACCATTCAGAACATTTTGTATTTGATGAACAGATTCAGTCCTTTAAGATTTAATTACAGGCCTTAGATTCCTCATTCATTTTGGGACTAGAAAGTACCAGGAAAAATAATCCTGGTTCTCTTCTGAAACCAGGACTACTTCCACAGCCCTCCTATGTAGGACGGTTGGAATCTTCTCCAGCAGGTGGGCAAGATGTCCCAGAGGATATCTGTGTGGTGGGGAGGGGGGCACTGGAGGAACAAAAAGGAGCTCTAGGGCATGTCCTATTGAAACTACCTTCAGGATCCATGCAACATTCCTCTTCCGTTCGGGAAAGGAGAAAACACCACAAGTTGGAAGGAAGCTTGATTGGAGAGGGTGGAGCTGAGGGAGCCACCAAATTCAACAGGCAGGCTCTGGCTCCATTTTACAAACACAGCGATCGGTGACAATGGAGAAGAGAAGGTGGAGCAGGCTTGATTTTAAAGTACTACTCTCCGCTCAACCTGAATGGAATGCCAGCTAGCTGCAGGGTGTCACTGGGAAAGGAGAAAATGCTGCCAGTCGAGTGGAACCTTGATCAAAGGGGGCAGAGCCTAGGGAGCTGGCAAATTCAAAAGAAAGGTTCTGACTCCATTTTTCAAACACAGCAATTGGCAGCTAGGGTTGCCACCTTTGAAATGCAAAAACAAAACCATGACCACCTACCCCTCCCCCTGCTTAAATCTGTACTACATAGTGTGTATATATATAAGGTTCCCAGCGTCTTCAGTTGCACGCTCCTCTGGTCAGTCTCTTCCGGTGTCTGCTGAGTGCACCAACTGCTTTGGAACGGGACTTGGGAGATGGTATATAGCATGGTGGGAGTCTGTGTAGATGCACACAACCCCACTGTGTGAAAGCATGAAACTCAAAGAAAGATTAGCCCATGGCAATGCCTCTTGCTGGTGCCTAGCGGGAGTGTTTGATGAGTAAAACAAAGTAACCTTTTTAAGATCAAAACCGTCCTGCATGCATTTTATGGATAAAAGTGATTGGAATGTTCATTGATAGGGTAAGCTTGCAATCCGCGCACACAGGTCAGGCACAGAAACAGTGCTTGTTACTGACTATCATAAAAATATCTGGCAAATAAAAGTGTTTCACCAGCAACCCCATAGAAAAACCGGTGATGCCAGTTGAAAACTGTCCAGTTGGCAAACCTATTGGAAGCAGTGGAAGGGAGAAAGGAGAGGAACTTGATTTTTAAAGTGCCTCTCTCCCCTCCACCTGAACAGAATGCCAGCTTGAGACTGGCTGTTGCTGGGAAGGGAGAAAACACTGCCAATCAGGGAGAATCTTGATTGAAGGGGGCAGAGATGAGGGAGCTGGTTCTTGGCATGAAAGTTCTTGCCGACTGGCCCATGCACTAATGACATGCGAAAAGGACAGTGATGACTGGAGTCTGACAGGAGTCAGCCATCAGCCAGGAATCCTGCTTGACAGAACCCAGGTAACACCTGTATTATTGGGATTTGTCAGAGGAGTGTGAGTGAGGGTGGATTGTAGTTAACCAGAAGCAGGCTCTGGTTTGGGAAGCTTGCAGCCAGATTGCTGTTTAGATAAGAGCACCCAACTAGGGATCTGAGGTTCGAGCAGACTCAATAGACCATAAGGCCTAATCTGCTGGCAAATAGTATGCGAGTATGTTAGTATACTGTCTTGTCTGGGATGAAAGTTACATATAGTGTTTGCGTTTATAGCACACCTGTATCTGTGTAGGGATTTTGTAGTGACTGTTATAGCATACCTGTATGAGTAGTGATTGTGTATCTGTGTAGTAATTTGTTGTTCTAGTATATCTGTAATCTTCAACATACTTACTAAATTGTGTGTATTGCACTACAGTGACTTGTACTGCATAACAGTTTTGCCTTACTGAGTTGTGGGAAAGAGAATGAAAGCACAATGTGGGGAAAGTTGCAATGTAGTAGTTGTGGGGAAGCGGTCTTCAGGGAGATCTTCTGGAGACTGCAATGCTGACCCATCAAAGTGCACCTCTCTGGGTTGGCGGAGAAGGTCTCTAGACTCGAGGCTGCATTGGTTATGAGTCAGAAGGAGGTTACTAGACTCAGGGCTACATTGACTGGGAGTCGGGTGGCCTTTTCTCCTGCCTAGTGACCCCCAAGTCCAACACCTTTACCTCAAAGAATGCCAGATAGGAGGAGCGGCAGGACTACTGTGGGCTTAAGCAGGAATGGGGTGGTGGGATACATAAGGTTGGGAGGGAGGTTGTAGGTACATTCCTCATCTGCATCCAGTACCACTTCAGAACTCCTACATTACTCTAGCAGAGTGAGACTGTCAAGAGGAGGCATCCCGGGTAGTGGCCAGGGAGGATGTGGGGCCCTCCCAAGTGGAGGCCAAAAGAAGGGTGGAAGACAACCCCAAATAAGGGGGAAGCAACTGCTGGTGAGGGACTCCATTGTCAGGGGGGATATAGCTGGGACTAGGAAAGGGGTGGAGAGGCAGGTCAGGTGCCTGAGTGGTGTCATAGCAAGGAGGGATGGCAAGCATATCCTACAGAATGCTAGGGCAGTAGGAAGGGAGGGGGAGCTGGATGTCTTTGTCCACCTGTGGAGAAATGGCCTGACTAGGGACAGGGCAGGAACAGTGCAGGAGGAGTTTAGGGAACTGGGAAGAAGTCTTAGGCAGGTAGCAAGCCCTGTAGCTTTTGTGGAGCTGCTGCCCATCTACAACAGAGGTAAGGAGAGGGAGCTCCACACCAAGGCCTTCAACTCATGGTTGAAGGAATAGTGCAGACAGGAGGGGTATGACTACACTGGGGACTGAAGGCCCACCTGGGAGGATAAGAGCCTATACAGAGGTGATGCCCTGCATCTGTCCAGGAGGGGAACCTCACTTCTCAGTGGATGGTTTAAAAGTTACTTCGATGAACATTTAAACTAGCCAAGGGTGGGGGGAAGGAGACAGAAATTTCCCACAACAGGATGATATAGAGTTTAGGGAGATCCTGAGTGGTGAGAGTCCCACCACAGTGCAAGAAAATCAGGGAAGAAGCAGGTTAGTAAAGGTGGAGGGGGGAGGAAGCGGTCAGAAAAGATAGAGGAAGGGGGGACAAAAGGAAAAAAGGTGAAGAGACAGGCAACAAGCTAGCAAAATCTGGAAGGTCATCTGCACTAATGCTAGAAGTCTGGGAAACAAGATCCCAGACCTAGGGGCCATCATGGCAGAGGCCAACCTGGATATGGTGGCCATTACAGAGTCATGATGCACTGACTACCATGACTGGGACATGGTCATACTAACTATACAATGTTCAGAAGGGATAGGGTAGGTAGAAAGGGAGGGTGAGTGGTGCTTTATATGAAGGCAAGTATAAAAGCATCAGAAATATTGTACAGGGAATTCAGAGGGGGGAGAAGTGATGTGGGGGTCACCCTCAAGTCGGGAAACAGAACCACTATTTAGACAGGTGTGATCTACAGGCCTCCAAGCACAGAAGGAGCACTTTGATAGGGAAATGTTAGAGACAATTGGCAAAATGACTGAAAAGAGGGGAGGTGCTTCTGGTGGGGGACTTCAATCTACCAGATGTGGATTGGAGTCTCCCTGCTGCATTTGCAGCTAGAAGCAGGGACATCCAGGACTACCTGCAGGGGGAATTCATCAGGTATCTAGTCAGTGAACCCACTCATGATGGGGCAATACTAGACCTGGTGCTTACTAACAAGGACAGTGTTGCAGATGTCATGGTGGGAAGCCATCTGGGGACCAGTGATCATTGTACCATTTGGCTCAGCGTGTAAACAGCTGAGGAACTCAACCACACAAGGGCAAAGGTCCAGGACTTCGGAAGGGCTGATTTTACAAAGATGGGGGAATGCCTCAGGAATGACCTGGGGGAGGAAATGTGGGCCAAACTAAAAAAACAAAAAGGGTATAATGAAGGCAACAAACCTCTGTCAAGCAAGTAAGCAAAAGTAAGAGGTACAGAAGACCACTATGGTTCTCAAAAGAGGTAAAATAAAAGGTAAAGGCTAAAAGGGTAGCATTCAGTAAGTATAAGGATACTCAGAGAGAGGAGGATAGGGAAGTGTGTCAGGAAAAAAAGAAGGAGACGGGTAAAGCAGTAAGAAGTGCATAGGTCCAAACTAAGGAAAGAATAGCTCAGGGTATATCAAAAGGAGACAACACATTTTTCAGGTATGTCAGTGTAAAATGGAAGACTAAGGCAGGGATTGTACAGTGAAAGAGGGAGGGGTGACTGAATGGAGGTGAATCAAGAAAAGGCAAACATCATGAATGAATATGTCTGCTCACTTTTCACAGCAGAAGGGGAGGAGGCAGGGATCACCAAAAAGTACCAGGAGCTTTGATAGGCGGGAGATGGATACTAGCCCATCTTCTGAGGATAGAGTCCAGAAAGCACTCAATAACCTGAAGGTGGACAAAGCTATGGGCGAGACTGGATACATTCAAGCATGCTGAAGGAGCTCATGGAGGTACTGGCTGCACCTTTGACAAATTTATTCAACAGATCATTGGCTCTGGAGAAGGGCAGATGCAGTTCCATTTCACAGAAGTGGTAGCAAGGATGAGGTGGGGAATTATAAGCCTGTCAGCCTGACATCGGTGGTGGGTAGGTTAATAGAAACAAGACTAAAGGAAAGGATTGTGGAATATTTTGTATCCAGCAGATGAATGTCATGCCAAAACTGATAGATTTTTTTTGACTGGGTGACCACGGAGCTGGATCATGGAGAAGCAGTGGACATGGCCTACCTGGACTTTATCAAGGGAGACTTTTGACACTGTTCCACATAGGAAACTGGTAAGCAAGTTGGGTAACTTGGGTGTGAGTAATAAGGTGGTAAGAAGCTGGTTAGCAGGTAGGATAAAGAGGGTACTGATAAATGGAGTTTGTTCTGAAGAAGAAAGGGTGACAAGTGTGGTACCTCAGGGATCAGTGCTGGGACCAGTTCTCTTCAATGTCTTTATAAGTGACATAGCAGAGGAACTGGAAGAGAAAGTCTCCCTCCTTGTGGATGACACCAAAATCTGTAACAGAGTGAGCAGTCCGGTGTGGGGGTTGGAAAGGATGGGAAGGGATCTGAAAAGACTGGAATAGTGGTCAAAGATAAAGCAGCTGGGTTTCAATGCAAAAAAGTGCAAAATAATGCACTTGGCTCATAGAAACCCAGGAGCACATATACAAAATGGGCAGAGTGATACTGACAAAGATCAAGCAGGAAAGAGACATGGAATAATAATATCGGATGACCTAAAGGTGGTCAGGCAGTGTGATAAGGCACTCAGAAAAAGCTAGTGGGATGCTGGGGTGCATAAGAAGGGGTATCAGCAGCAAGAAGAGGGAGGTGGTGCTGCCCCAATATAGATCACTGTTAAGACCCCACCCTGAATACTATGTCCAGTTCTGGAGACCACATCTCAGAAGGACATAGAGTGAATGTGATCCAGAGGAGTGCTACCAAAATGGTGCAAGATCTGCATCAAAGCCCTATAAAGAGAGGCTAAGGGGACTAAATATGTACATCTTGAAGGAGAGAATGGAAAGAGGGAATATGATACAGACAGTACAGTTGCATAGGAACTTGCCATAACAGTAGATCTTTGAAAGAATCTCTTGCAGCGGGTCTTAACATATAGGAATGTCCAGCCGCAGGTGTCATTTCCTCAAAGATTTCTCTGCAGTTGACCTGGAACCACCCCCGATGTACCATGTATTGTGTCTTTGCACGTATAAAAGGGGGTGGTCCCAGAAGCTTCTTGTTTCTTTTCCACCTCATTGACTGAAATGAGAATATGATCTAACTGGCCTCTGAGAGGAACTGAGGAGTAAAAAGGGAGCAGCCTAATATCTTTTGGAGAGTATAGAAGCATGTCACCCTCTTGAAGCAGGAAGCAAGTGGGGTGGAGGGAGAGGCAGCATGACCTGCTGCAGGAGATTCTGGTGAAGATCTACTGTTACGATGAGTTCCTACACAACTGTACTATCTTCTTCAAGGAAATCTCCTGCAGCAGGTCATAACGCATAGGAATGAGTCCACAGCAGCTGGGATTCATCGGGGAGGAGGTAGCAAGAATAAACTTAGGATAACAGGCCTTGGAGAATGGCCCTTCCAAAATGTTTTCACTTTTTGGAAGCAATGCCAAGGCTGTAATGCTTAGTAAATGTGTGTACAGTAGACCAAGTAGCAGCTTCACAAATTTCAGTTGCTGAAATGCCTCTAAAGCATGCCACTGAGGCAGCGATGCCCATCGTAGAGTGAAGTTTTATCACTCTGGGAAGTGACTTGTACTTTTTATAACAAAAATGAATGCAGTTGGCCAACCAAGTGGAAAAGCACTGCTTGGAAACAGGAATGCCCTCTTTACCAGGGGTGAAGGAAACTAAAAGCTACTCACACTTGCATACTTGTTTCGTGTGAAGAAGATAATATCTTAAGATTCTACATACATCTAATGTATGGAGCAAATATTCTCCTGGATTAGCAGGCTCCACATAATACACAGGTATGTTCAGTTTGATTCAAAGTAAATTCAGATACCACCTTTGGGAGAAATTTAGGATTGGTAATTAAAGGTACCATATCCTTGTGAAAATTAAGGGAGGGCTCCTTGCACATCAGTGCGTGCAACTCCAAGATATGTCGTCCTGACGTAATCACAGCCAATAAGTTTTCCAGGAGAAATATCGCAGCTCACAGGAGGCTGCAGGTTCAAAAGGACTTAAAATCAGTTTTTCAAGAACAAAATTCAAGTCCCAAGAAAAGACAGGGTCCCAATTGGGGGCATGGGATGAAGCATGCCTTTCAAGAAGGTCCTCATAACTTGTAGTTGGGCGAACAGTTTGTTGTCCACAGGCAAGCAAAAAGCAGAAATGGCTGATCAATGAACTTTGATGGAGAAATAATTGAGCCACTGTTAAACAGGCAAAGAAAAATAGTCCAAAATATGCTGTGGAGGGCAAGCATAGGGATCCAAATTGTAATTTTTAGCTCACACAGAAAACCTTCTCCACTGCATGGAATATGAAGATCGGGTAGACAGCTTACGGGCAGCCCATAGGACCTCCGCAACTTGCGGGGAGACCTGGAACCAGGAGAGGACTATGTCCTCAGGAGCCAGGCATGTAGATGCAGGGAGCGAAGGTCAGGATGAAGTAGGGAACCCCCTGCCTGAGACAGCAGAGCAGGGCAAATGGGAAGAAGTAGAGGGTCCTGGACAGTCAGTTGTAGTAACAATGGGAACCGGACCTATCTCAGCCATAGAGGTATGATGAGGAAGATGGCAGCCTTGTCCCTGAGAAGTTTGAGTAGAACCCTCTGAATGCGAGGGAAGGGAGGGAAGGCATAAAGAAAATTCCCTTTCCAGGAACCAGATAATGCGTTTAGCCATAAAGTTCCAGGACCTGGCTCGAGTGAGCAATAATGAGGTAGTTTGGCATTTTTGCAGTGAGGTGAACAGATCCAACTCTGGGTGGCTCCAGGGCAGGAAGATGTCTTCTAGAACTATCTGGATGAGTTTCCATTTGTGTTTTCAAAACGTAGATCTGCTTACAGCCTCCGCCAGGGTATTGTTGACTCTGGGGACATGTACTACAATAAGGTGCATACCTTTTTGGATTGCCCAGTACCATACTCTCATGAACTGCCTGCATTTGGGATAAGAATGGATCCCCCTTGTTTGTTCAGATAGTGAACTACCGTGGAGCTGTCTGATTGGATCAGGAGACAGCCCCATTGGAAGGAGAGTCTCAAAGGCCTGCATGGCATACAGGACCACTCACATTTCTAGGATATTGATGTTGAGGCATGCTTCCCTCATGGTCCAAGTCCCCTGGGTGCAAACTGCTTCCAGATGGGCTCCTCAGCTGAGCAAGGATGCATCCGTTGTCAGAATGAGGCAAAGGATTGGGTACTAGAAATGGAAGCTGCACAATAGATTGTCCAGGGACATCCACCAGTGGAGCTCCTGGATGGCCAGAGAAGACACGAGAACTGGAGCTTTGAAATTGTTTTCTCTCTGATCCCACTGGACTCTTAAAGTCCACTTAAAGGAACCTCATGTATAGACATGCATGAGGTACTGTGGAAATGGTTGCTGCCATATGACCCAGGAGGCAGAGGTAGTCTCAAGCTGAGACAAAACGAACTGCCCCTAGTTGAGATGCCAGAGTGATCAATTTGTCTGCTTGAGCCATGGGGAGAAAGCCATCCCTTTGGCAGGTATTTAGGACTGCCCCTATGTACTGGAGACATTGGAAGTGATCCATTTTGGATTTTGGTATGTTGATTGTGATTTCCACAGAGGAGAATATCTGAAGAGTGCGAGACAAAGTGTCCATCAACTGAGGGCTGGAAGGAGCTTTGAGAAGCCAATCGAGCAGGTAGGGAAAGACATATAGGCCTTCCCTGCAGACAGCCACTGCCACTACTGCAAGGCACTTTGTTGAGACCTGGGGGGCCAAAGACAAATCAAAAGGGATGGCTCTGAAATGATAGTGCTGACCCAGAAAACTGAAACAGAGAAACTGTCTGTAAGCAGGATGCATCTGGATGTGAAGATACACATCATTCATGTCCAGAGAACAGAGTCAGTCTCCTTTGTTTAGAAGGGGCAGTAGAGTTGGAGGTGTCACCATCTTGTGGGGTCATTCATACATGTGGTAATTCACACATTCTAACAGGTATTTCACTCTACTACTGTCTGGGGACTCTTAAAAGCAACCATTTTCCCTGGAGTTACTGTGATAACTCAGGAGAGATTTCAACAGGTAAATCACAGATATTAACTTTCCCAGTATATTAGTTTTTTTTGGCTGTACCGACCTTCCAATTTCATTTCTGCAGGTATAGGAGCAGCATTCTGGGCAGTCAACCAGCCATCTGCCACAGCAGCTCTCCAGCCACTCACAAGGGATTGGAATTAAGACATGAGCACCAAGAAACAGCCTCACTCATTCGCTATGAGCAAATTACTAAAAAGTCTAAAAATGGACTGTCTCAGCTGTGCTAGTCTTCTAGTAGCCCACTCCAGCAGTCTAGTTCCAAAATGAGCACTCACCAGCTCACCCCTTCCAACCTCCTCGCTTGCCCCACACTGCTACACACCCTTTCATCTTCTCACTACCACCTTCCTCCCTTCCACTCTACTGATTCTCCCCTGTCCCCACTGCTCCCCTCTGCTAATTCCCCCTTACTAACTGTGCCTCTCCCCGCAATGCCACTTGGCTACTTTCCTACATCTGATTCACCTCCTCTCATTGGGCACTCTATGTTTCTACTGCTTTGGTAACCTGTATAATAAATGCAATTCATTGACAAAGCATTTAAGCTGCTGCTATGACCTTGATTTTGTTACCATGTATAATGCTTAATGTTTTTGCAATGTTAAACCGTTTGTACTTCCTTGACGTGGAACCTTTGTAAATGAGCAATGCTCAAAGATGTTACTCTGAATAATGAAATAAATAAATAAAAATGCACTCTTACATATGCCTGTAGTTCCCTCTGAGCTATGAGGGAACTACAACTCCCAGCAGTCTCCTGTTCTGGTTCAGCCCCACAGAAAAAGATAGACAGAGATAGTATTTTTGGGAGGGTTTTTTTTGTTTTGTTTTAAGTTTGTTTTAATCACGCAAGCCAGCACACTGAGTGGGATAATTTGGGGGAAGGGAAGTTTCATATCACACACATACCAATAAAGATTACTATGGCAACTGCCAGTGCCGCGCCTGCCTCTCCCCCTACTCACAGAGGCAACAACCCTCCCTCCCTCCCTCCTTGGAGGAAAGCATCTTTTGGATTGCTTGATCCTCCTGTCTCTCACCGGTCCACCAGTAGTTTAGGCACATTCCTGAAGCTGGGTCACTGGCAGAATGAGTGGTGGCTCTCCTAGTTGTCAGTGTGGCTCATTTGGTAGCAAGACTGGATCAGAAGCCTGTAGGTTCTTGTCCCACTCTGGGACTGGGCTCATACCATAAAAGCTGGCTCCCAAGTGCAGCAGTGCCATCCTTTTGATGAGATGTTAAACCAAGGTCCTTTCTATCCACCTCTAGTGGATGTCCAGGTGGAAGTAAAATAACCCAAGGCACTTTTCACAAGAGTAGGAGTATTTATATTGAACAAATAGCAATACAATCATAGAAATCAGCATTAAACAAATAGTAAAAACTCAAAACAGTCCCAATTACCCCACACTCCCCCTCCTTAAGCATATTTTTTAACTCATTGCCTCCACAGGCTCACTCTGAGATTACACCACTTGCCTCCTGAATCTCTGCTATACTTTTAACAGTGAATCCTAGGCCTTTCTAAGCAAAATCAAGCCATAGTCAGCATGTCGCAAACAAATGCTAATATCTCAATAACTACATGCTAGACACAAAGTATGAGTGGCAGAGTTATTCAGCACAAAATTGCCTTTCCAATGGTGGCATGCATGTAATAATAAGTAATTTAGTTTGTTTTCTATGCTGGTTGAAAGAGCAAACTAAATATTTTTTTCACTAAAAAAGGGCAACATAAGCCATTTTTTTGCTAGAAAATATGTAAAATATCAACACCAAATTAAGCATACAGACATTAGATAGTGTTTTAATATTATGTTATTTAAAAATAGATATATTTTTACTATAAAACGTAATTTTTCCCCATTTTAGTCAAGGTGCTTTGGTGAGATTTGAGGGATGAATCTTAACCACACACACCATATCATAAACAAATGCGTATAACTCCAAAAGTATACATGATACACACAAAGTATCAGCATGAAAGTTGATGAACACAAAAATGCCTTTCCAGTGGTGCTATGTGTGAGCGTGTGGGTATAAACAACTCAAGAAGCAGAGACTGGAGACAGTACTTCAGGTTAAACACACATTTACTTCATGTGTGCTGTTTATTGAAGAATCAAAACAAAATAATTAAAAGGAAAAATAACATTGTTTTGAATGAAAAAAATTACAAATCAAAGCCTGGCTCACCAAGAGCGTTTCAGTTACATCACACTAAAACTTACACCATAGAGTGAAAGTTACTAAAAGGTCCCACTACATCTATGGTATTTCCCTAGAAGAGAGGATATGTGCTCTCTCCCACCAATCTGCTCCAGCTGTGTACAAGAGCTCCTTATACACCTCTATGGAGCACAGAACAAGAGGTCACATGATTGTGTAGATCCTCCCCTATTGTTATTATTAGCAATTCCTTCCTTTATACAAATTATAGGAATATCAAATCCTAGGTTTACTTTGCATAAAAATATGATTGCAACATAAAGTAATCCAATTTCCAGAATATGTTAATAGAAAAGACAAAAAACAAGATTGCATATCTAATGGCTCATTAGAACAAAAGGTTCTGCCTACAAGGAGGAGTTAGGTTAGTATTCTGTCCTATAAATAAGCGTCATGTTGGACTGCTGTTCCCCTAGTAGGAACCTATCCCTTTAAGGCACAGAACCAAGCTTTAGGTAAGCAGCAAAATTATTTTGTTACATACATCACTTATTCTTACTTCTTAAAAGATCTAATAGTTTACTTTAACTACCCTGATTAATGTGGCACAAATAAATGTAAATATAAAACATGTTTTCCCCAGGGAAATTGTGAAATGCAGAGTTTTGCTTGCTGTACAGCCGACTCCCCATGTAAACCTAGAGAGAAGATGCAGGGAGAATGGCTGAAACTGTACAGCAAACTGGCTAGCTGACTGCTGCTACTGCCATTACCAAAGTGTGTTTGACTTCATTTAACAATTAAACAACAAAGAAGGGGCAAGAGAAGAAGTGGATCCTCTTGTTTTATGCATCAGGGAAAAGGCAGTTTCTCTGTAAAGTGCAGGATTAGTGCTTTCATTTTTTCCCTTTACAGCGTGACCTAGCACTTTCATCTGCAAAAGCTATATTTAGCCTACTAATACTACATATTTCAGCATAAGACTGCTTATTTGCTAAAAGGGGGTTTTGAAAGGAACTTATTACTTTCTTTTAATGGGGCATTTTCAGATGAAGCTAAACAACATACCCCCCCCCCATTTCTGAGGAAGCTGTATGCGGAGATCCCAAGGCAAGAAAAGAAAAACGGCGGGGAAAGAACAGTAAGGAGCTATAATAGGAGGCCACCCTATTATAGTGGGAAAAGGGGAAGTATAATAGAAAAGGAAGACTGCTGCAGCAGATTTAATAGAGTATAGGGCATAGAAAAGGGGGAATGCCTCGAGATACTGGGACAAAAAAAACAAACAAAGACAAACCCATAATTTATAGGGGCAGAACTGCCACATACCCCCATGATTAAGTAGAAACCTCTACAGGTTTCTAAGACAACCTACCTCACATCCTCGGGGTAGGATGGAGCTCCGGCTCTCTCTCACCATGGAGCTCCACCTCAGGGTCCCTATACAAATTAGACAACAAGAATAACTCCATAAGTATTCTATTTTCCTATACTTATTACCCTGGGGTGTCTAAATCAATGTTATACCTGGAATCTAGACAAATAGTCTGCATTGGCGTGAGCACTGCCTGCTCTGTGACATACAGAACATTTAAATGGCTGTAATGCAATGTACCAACTCATAATCCTATTATTTTTGTCTCATCTGAGACAGAAAACAAAGAGGATTATGATCTGTAACTAGTGTAAAGGGAGCTCCCCACAAGTAAAATCTTAAAGACTCAAGTGCCCATTTGGCAGCTAACCACTCCAGCTCTACAGTACTGTAGCTCTCTATCATGTAATTTTCTGGATATGTATAATATTGTATGTTCTTCCCCATTAATGGTCTGAGTACCGCCCCCAGACCTGTGCCTGAGGCGTCTGTATGTACTTCGAAGAGGTATTCAAAGTTAGGACTTCTTAGGACAGGGAAGGAACACAAGGCTGCTTTGATGGACAAAAAGGCTTGTTCACATTCCTCAGACCAGGTTACTGTATTGCCACATTTCTTTTTGGTCAGATCTGTGAGGGGAGTGGCAATAGTTGAGAAATTAGGGATAAAACGTCTAATATCCCGCTAATCCTAGGAAAGATCTAACTTGTTTCTTTGTGTGGGACCTTGGACTATTAGCTACAGCTTCAAGTTTGTCTGTCTGGGGTCTGATAAGTCCATTGCCCAATAGAAAACCTAAATATTTGGTTTCCTTCATCGATAGGGCACACTTTGTGGGGTTTATTCTCATCCCAGTTATTTTGATGGCATTTATGACAGCGCATAGATGTGATAGATGTGATTTCCAATCTTGACTAAAGACCACTACATCATCTAGATAAGCAGCACAAAATGCTGTGTAAGGATTTAATATTTTATCCATGTACCTCTGAAATGTGGCTGGGGTCCCATGGAGTCCAAAGGGCATGGTGCAAAATTGGTACAGCCCTTTTGGAGTGCTAAAGCAGTTTTTTCTTTGTCAGATTCTGCCAAAGGATTTGCCAATATCCCTTTGTCAAATCAAAGTTGAAATATATTTAGCATTCCTATTTTATCAGAATGTCATCCACACGGGCATTGGGTAGGCATCAAACTGTGCAACTTGATTTAGCCCTCTAAAATCTAGACATAAGGGATTCTCCTTCCTTCTTTGGTACTACTACCACACTAGGATCCCAAGCACTGTTAGAAGGCTCAATTATATGGACAGCAAGTAACTTATCCACTTCTTTCTGCACTTCCTCCTAACTCTCAGGAAGTCTGTAGCCTCTTTCTAATGGGACCTGCGTGTGTTCGAATATGGTGTTCTATGTTTTGGCTTTACCTGGGTACTAGTAAATGTAGTAGAAAATGATTGTAGAAGGTGTTTGTAGTTCTGTGTGTTGTTTCTGATCCAGAGAGGGTTACAGAAGACATCCTGAGGACCCTTTGAACCTTCAAGTCGTCCATATGCGACTTCTAGGTCCATCTCCTCAGTATCAGGAATTACCATTAGACTAGTCTCCTGGGGTACTCTCTCATGACTTCTTTAATAAATTAACATGATAAATCTTTTTGCCAGGGCGGATGTCAGGGGTGGCAATCTCATAATTTACAGAGGCCAGTCTGTCTGAGTACATGGTATGGACCCTGCCATTTCATTAGTAGTTTGTTATGGGAAGAAGGTAACAACAACACTTGTTCCCTACTTTGGAAATGTTTATCCCCTCTTATCTGCTGGTCGTATGCCTGTTTCTGTATATGTTGTGCATATTCCTTATTCTTATGAACCTTTTTAACATAGGAAACCAGCCTCTATCATAAAGAATTCATGTACTCTGCAATGCTGGTGGTTCTCATCTCCTTCCCTCCTTCCCATAACTCTTTCACAACATCTAACAGTCCCCTTGGGTTCCTACCATACAGTAAGGCAAATGGAGAATACCCTGTTGATGCTTGAGGTACCTCTCTGTAGGCAAATAACAGAAATGGTAACAGTTTATCCCAGTTATTCCCTTCCTCCTGCACAAATTTCCTTAGCATACGCTTTAGGGTCTGGTTGAAGCGTTCAACAAGGCCATCCGTTTGTGGGTGGTAGGAAGAGGTTCGTACTGCTGCAATACCCAATAGCCAATACAACTCTTAACAATGCTGAGTTAAAATTACTCCCTCTATCAGAGAGTATTTCTTTGGGGATCCCTACTCTACTAAAGAGCTTTATCAATTATTCTGCCACCTTCTTAGTGGTTACTGTACGTAGAGGAATTGCTTCTGGGTATCTGGTTCCATAATCGCATATGACCAGGATGAATCGGTTTCCACTAGCACTCTTAAGCAAGGGGCCTACAATATCTATCCCAATCCTTTCAAAGAGTGTGTATATCAAGGGGAGGGGTACCATGGGTACTATTTCTTTACATCCTACTGGACTAACTTGTTGACATTCTTTACAACTTTGACAGTATTTGGCTATATCATCATGAATGCCTGGCCAATAGAATTGTAATAATCTCCCCAAGGTTCGATCCTGCCCTGCATGTCCTGCTAGGGGTATATCATGTCGCAGATGTATTAAATTTCTATAAGAAGTGGGTACCACCAGTTGTTCCACCTGTTCCCCTGTGTCTCCCTTGGTACAAACCCAATATAACATTTTATTTTGGATTACAAATCCAGGGGTACCTGGATCTAGTTCCTTTCCCACCTGTTGAAATAGAGGTAGCAATGATGTATCTTTCCTTTGTTCAATGGGAATGTCACAATCTATAAAAATAGAGCTTACAGATTTAGCTACTCTATCTTTGTCCTTTCCCCACTCCCTTTGCATTTTTATCTTGGCACTACGGGTTTGTTTGGTTTTACCAGGGGGATCATATAACTCTTCTTGAAAAGGGAACACTTCTCTAAGTCGTGGTGACTGTCTACTTTGTGTTCTTGTGGTGACCGCAGTTATAGACTCTCTATTGTTTAATAATTGAGTAAATTCTGGATAGTCATGTCCAACTAATATGGTTACTGGTAGTTTAGGTACTATACCAGCAGTCACCTCGGCACTTTTTCCTTCAACAGTTACCCCTATCTTGACAGTAGGATAGTGATGAGTATCACCATGGACACATATTACATGCATATCAGACCCTGTTCATACTTTTGTTCTGGTAGCTAACACATCTGGTCTTATCAAGGTATGTTTGCTTCCAGAATCAATTAGACCGATGATCTTTTGATTTTCTAAATCCACCGTGGTCATAAAATACCCAGCATTTAACAAGGCTAGATGTGTACTGTCTGACCATTTATTAGGGCAATATCTAGCTATATGGCCCATTTTCTGACAGTTGTGACAGATTATATCTGCTGGAAAAGTTCATTTTTTAGAGTCATTTCTTTTGTCCTTTTTAAAGTCAATAGTACTGGTCTCACCAGGCCTTACCCCAGGTATCATTCGCCCCATATTCCCATCTTGAGGATGAGGATTCAATCTTCAATAAGGCTGGTGGGCAGTTAGAAAATCTTCTGCCAATAATATGGCCTTCTCTGCAGTTTCTGGTTTGTGTTCCTTTACCCAGATCTGTATGTCATGGGGAAGGATTTGTAAGAATTGTTCTACAATAAAGGTCTCCATAATAAGTGTAGTTGTCTTTCCCTCCGGTTGGATCCATTTCCAGCATAGTTCCTTTAAACGAGTAAAAGTCTCTTGTGGGTTGTCTTGGGGTTGATATTTCAGAGCACGAAACCTTTGTCTATAGGCTCTGAACTTATATCATACCATTTCAAAATTGCAGTTTTTACTGCATCATAATTCTCTGCATTTCGAGTGTCCATATGACCGTACACTAATTGCGCTCTCCCTGTCAGATAGGGGGCTAATCGTACCACCCATTGACTCTGGGGCCAATTACATGCTCTGGCTACTCTTTCAAAAGTTGTTAAGTAAGCCTTTATGTCATCAGCATTGGTTATTTTAGTTAGTTTGATGTCTCTAGGGTTGGAGGTAGTAGCATCTCCACTAGACCCTGCATTAGCCCCCATTTGCTGTAAAATTTTAACAGTTTCAGCCCACCTTATCTCTTGTTGCCTCATCTCCCTCCATCTTTTCTTGGCTTCTTGGTCACGTTGTTTTTCCATTTCCATCTGGTGGATGGCCAGCCAACGTATGCGACTCGATAAGTCCTCTGGTGGTTCTTCTCTGGGCAGTTTCTGTTGCTTCTCCTCCTCCATCTCATCCTCACTTGCTGCATCTTCCTTAACGTTGGCCTCCTTTCTCAGAACAGCTGGGTCCAGTCCTGGATATAGAGGTTCCCCAGTGATGGCTGTCTGGGTCCTGGTTACCATACCAGCCTTCTTCTCGTCCACACCGGATGCCATCTCTGCATAGAGTTGTTGGGTACCTGGTCAGGTCCCCCACTGGTTTCTCCCTTTTTTGGCACAGACAACCAGTAAACATCCCACTTGTGACACCACTTTGTGAGCATGTGGGTATAAACAACTCAAGAAGCAGAGACTGGAGACAGTACTTCAGGTTAAACACACATTTACTTCATGTGTGTTGTTTGTTGAAGAATCAAAACAAAATAAGTAAAATGAACAATAACACTGTTTTGAATGAAAAAAATTACAAATCAAAGCCTGGCTCACCAAGAGCGTTTCGGCTACATCACACTAAAACTTATACCATAGAGTGGAGGTTGCTAAAAGGTCCCACTACATCTATGGTATTTCCCTGGAAGAGAGGATATGTGCTCTCTCCCACCAATCTGCTCCAACTGTGTACAAGAGCTCCTTATATACCTCTATGGAGCAGAGAACAAGAGGTGACATGATTGTGTAGGTCCTCCCCTGTTTTTATTATTAACAATTCCTTCCTTTATACAAATTATAGGAATATCAAATCCTAGGTATACTTTGCATAAAGATACGATTGCATCATAAAGTAATCCAATTTCCAGAATATGTTAATAGAAAAGACAAAAAACAAGGTTGCATATCTAGTGGCTCATTAGAACAAAAGGTTCTGCCTACAAGGAGGAGTTAGGTTGGTATTCTGTCCTATAAATAAGCCTCATGTTGGACTGCTGTTCCCCTAGTAGGAACCTATCCCTTTAAGGCACAGAACCAAGCTTTAGGTAAGCAGCAAAATTATTTTGTTACATACATCACTTATTCTTACTTCTTAAAAAATCTAATAGTTTACTTTAACTACCCTGATTATGTGGCACAAATAAATGTAAATATAAAACATGTTTTCCCCAGAGAAATTGTGAAATGCAGAGGTTTGCTTGCTGTACAGCCGACTCCCCATGTAAACCTAGAGAGTAGATGCAGGGAGAATGGCAGATACTGTACAGCAGACTGGCTAGCTGGCTGTTGCCACTGCCATTACCAAAGTGTGTTTGACTTCATTTAACAATTAAACAACAAAGAAGGGGCAAGAGAAGAAGTGGGTCCTCTTGTTTTATGTATCTGGGAAAAGGCAGTTTCTCTGTAAAGTGCAGGATTAGTGCTTTCATTTTTCCCTTTACAGCGTGACCTAGCACTTTCATCTGCAAAAGCTATATTTAGCCTACTAATACTTCATATTTTAGCATAAGACTGCTTATTTGCTAAAAAGGGGTTTTGAAAGGAACTTATTACTTTCTTTTAATGGGGCATTTTCAGATGAAGCTAACAACATCCCCCATTTCTGAGGAAGCTATATCCTGAGGCAGGAAAAGAAAAACAGCAGGGAAAGAGCAGTAAGGAGCTATAATAGGAGGCCACCCTATTATAGTGGGAAAAGGGGAAGTATAATAGAAAAGGAAGACTGCTGCAGCAGATTTAATAAAGAGTATAGGGCATAGAAAAGGGGAAATGCCTCGAGATACTGGGACAAAAAAAACCAAAGACAAACCCATAATTTATAGGGGCAGAACGGCCACACTATGCAACCAGTTGTAATCGATACGGTTTTTATTTTATACCTGCTGAAGTGCCAAAAAAGTGAATTTTATTCAAGCTGCTTAGGTGAATCTTGATGGAAGACATGTCAGCCATACACACCATACCATAAACAAATGTGAATAACTCCTAAAGTATACATGATATACACAAAATATCAGTGGCAAAGTTGTTCAGCACAAAATTACCTTCCCAATGGTGGTATGCAAATAATATGTAATTTAGGTTTTTTTTTTTAAGCTGGTTGAAACAGCAAAAACATTTTTTTTTCACTAAAACAGGCAACATAAGCCATACACACCATACCATAAACAAATGCAAATAACTCCTAAAGTATACATGATATGCACAAAATATCAGTGACAAAGTTGTTCAGCATAAAATTACCTTTACAACGGTGCTATGCAGTCAAATATATATTATATTCCATTACACTATATATTAAAATATATAAGTGACTTCTCCAGACATTGCAAGGGCACACTGGGAGTCAGTAGCTGACTTCTGCAGATGTCCTCAGGACACACCAGTGTATTTTACTGATGACTACAGGCGTCTGCTAAGAGACAATAAGTTAATAAAAGAAAAACCCAGAAACCAAACCAGCACTCATGTTCTTGGATGAAACTTTAAACCCTTGTTAAATATTTCTTGCAATGCAGACTCGCACAATTTACAAAAGGTCACATAAGTCATAAGCTTCTGCTGGAAAAGAAACTGGCATATCCCTTGCCACAAATAATACTTTAAACAAGCAAAAAAAATATTTTAAGAGTTCCATAGTCCTGGGTTATCAATAACGGAGGAAAATTTCCTAGCACCAGCATCCCATAAATCATATTGTTTAGCCAAGGCATCTTCCACTGATTAGCCAGATACATCCATAATGCAGAAGAGTAGGAACAGTCCAACAGAAAATGTTCCCGAGTTTCCAACTAAGCAATACACTTGGGATAGAGACAGGTTAGTTCCTCCAGGGCTTTATGCTTGTGATTGCCTCCGACCTCTACCTAGCCTCCCGTGGACATGTTTACTTGTGGCCCATAGACTACAATGAACCTGCTATGCAGATTATGCCATATGCCATCTACAGTTGGGCATTGACCTGGCTGCAGGTCAATTAATCTGTATAATCTGAACCAAAGCCCACAAAATAAAATGCCCACCTCGTCTGCTGTCTCAGTCCCGAAGGACCAATAAGAAGGCCTCCAAACCTAAAACCTCTGGGCTTGTGAGACCAAAGATGTTGAGTTTAACCAAGATTCCTGTATCAATACAACATCTAGTGCTAGAGCTTTAAGCACTGAAAATACAGTGTCTCCATTAGTCCCATTCAACAGACTGTGAACATTCAAGGTTGCAAGAGTAAAAAGACATTTAAACATTGGGACAAGGTCATTTCTTTTTCTTGTGCTTCTCGCCTTCCAGTCATGAAGCCTCCATCACTTGAGACACTGAATGAGAGGAGGAAGCATCAGAATCCAAATCCCCGAGCTCTGCATCTCCCAAACTTGCAGTGAACAAGAGACTATAGGGGTTATCTGTCTCCATGACATGTGCAACAGATTTCTGCTGCCACAGGCTCCTACATCTTGACAGTGGAGTTTTCCATTTTGGGTGGAGGAGGGAAGCTTACCCTCAATATCTTTCTGGGGCATCGCTGTTGCATCATCTGGGGCCACTGGGAACAGAGCAATGGGACCATTCCTTTCTCCTACCTCTATTTCTGCTTCTTGAGGGACAGAACCAGACATGGTCTGAGTCTCTTTGGCCTCTGGGAGAACTATGACTGAGCTGTATTCCCAGCTGGTCACTCCTTGGGGGTAGGGCCCTGTTTATGCTGTTCTGCCAACCAAATAAGGTAATCTGGATTCATGGTGTGGGATGTATTGTCCACAGCCCAGGGGCAGCCTTGAGAAATGTGAACATGTTCATCACATAAGTTGCATCGGGTATGACTGACACAGTGGATACCAAAATGCCCGAACTCCCCACATATGCCACATCGCAACTTATCAAACACATTTTTCCTTGTTAATAGTTTTTATTAAGTTTTCCACACAATATACAGAAATAAAACAAACATGATATATTAACAAAAATGCAAGCAGAGAAGGAACATACATACACATACGCTATACTCCCAAAACAGTGTTATACATCAAGAGATAACAAGAAGGGCCTACATGACAAGTGGGAGGGGGGGATCCCTTGTGAGAATATACAAAAACTGGATATGGAAGCTAGGAGCATGAATGAAACAGGTCACAACCCAAGGGGCCTGGGGTGGACAGATTCTCTGTAGCAAGTAACATTATTATCAAGAACAGCAAAACAACGTAAAGAACTTAGATGGTATGGCTATCAAGATAGTGTCTTAGAATACCAGATTGGTGAGACATACTAGATAATTCAAGCCAATCACGGGGATATAACACATGGCAGTCTATACAGGAAGAAAAAGCAAGATAAGGCCAAGTAAGACCTCACCCAATTCCTGTCCGTGGCTTCAGGTATGCATGGAAGGGGGCCCAATAAGCAAAGCAGTCATTGAGCTTGCCGGTTACCACATGGGATATATGGTCTAACGATGCCAGCTGAATAAGTACTTGATGAATCTCTGAAGGAGAAGAGACTTCGGTAGTTCTCCAGTGACACAGAATAAGGCGCTTGCTGATAAATTCAAGCCAGTGGAGTTGTTGAGCTTTTTATCACACACATTTGATAGATGCATCCAGGCCCCACACTTGTAGCAAGCTTTTGGCTGCCCAGATAAAAACATACACCCCTTTCTCATTCCCAAAAAGAAGCTATTGAGCAGATGCAGTACCCCCTCATCCGAATGCCTCAGCTTGAGCTTAAATTTCCAGCCCCCAGTCCAATTAAATTCATCATCAATGATAGCTTTTGGGGCACTCAGGACCTCACATTACTGTTGTAGACAGTGTACAGTGTTGCTTACTGTGGCAGTATTGCCCCAGATTTGGACTTAGAAATCCTCGAGCCAGACTTCTAGTGTTTTGCCCTCTTGTTTCTGTCTCTTTCTCCCCCCCCCATCTGCCTCTCCTTCTATCAAACTCTGCTGCAGCAGTGTCCTCTATCTTTTCACACTATAATGGAGTGGCCGCCCATTATAGTGTATTCTCTACCCCCCCCTTTTATTCGTTCTTCCTGTCTCGAGAATTCCCACTTCAAATAAAGAAAAATGCACAAAACGCCCGAACTTCATTATGGCATTTGTTGCATTGTTTAACAGAATGAATAATAAAAATGAGCCTTTTTTCCCCTGTTAAGGTTACTGAATTAAGTCCCTCCTTAAGAAAGCTAGCACTAGCACTGTTACAGATACAGCTTTAGGAGAGAAGCTGTGGGGCTCTGAAGGCTGGTCAGGAGGTTTAAAATACAAGGGTATTCCTTGTCACATGTGAGTTGTGCAAACTAGTTCAGCTGCAAAAGGAAAGCAGCATGTCCCACTAAATAAAAGGTTTAGTCTGTCTGTCTATCAGACTTGTAGGTTATCTTTTGTTTGAGTTTTTATCCACATGCATGAAGAAAACATAAGAATACATTAAACAAATGTACTAGGCAGTATTTAAAGAAAAATCCCCTACAGATTACCTGGTTGTTGTCTTGACCGAAGCTCTCCTAAAGGATCTGGCAGCCCAGAATGAAGCACATTTGTAGAGGGTCAGAACTGAGTGACATCACAATGTGGGCAGAGTTATTAGCTAATTTAGGTAATTAAGGTTTCAAGCTACTGAATATGTGTTTTTAACCTGCTTTGAAGACTGTAGTAACTAAGATATCAAAATTGTAAAATAAAATATCAACTTGTTATAACTGTAGTCCCCATTCTTATGTATTAGCGTAGAAATAAAGTGTAATTATTTAATTAGGGGGCGGACTACAGTGACCACATGACTAATTATGCCCTGTGAATTCCTATAAAGAGAGAAAGGTTGACACAGATGTTAGATAGCAGTGGAAGGGAGTAGGTGAAACTCTGTTCCAGAACCATAGAAGATAGTGGAAAGTTAGACTAAAACTACTTCCACTCTATGTTACACCTTGAAAAGTAACTGTAAGCTCTTGGTGAGCTAGGATTTGATTTGTATCCAGTTTTTCAGTGTTTTTATTTCCTCCTTGGTTATATTATTTGAACTTTTATTTGGATCATTATAATAAAAGGCACTCAAGGCGTTCTTGTGTGTCACAACCTACCTTTGGTCTCTACCTCCTGTGTTAAGTTGTCTACATCCACACCCTACGACAAAGTGGTGTCAGAAGTGGGATGTTACTGGTTGTCTAAGGCATATTGGGAGAAACCAGTAAGGAACCTGACCAGGGTTCCACACAACTTGGAGTGGAGATGGCATCCGATGGAGAGGAGAAGAAGTTGGGAATGGTGACCAGAACCCAGACGGCTTTGACAGGAGACCTTTTGAATCCAGAACTGGGTCCAGATGTCAGGAGAAAGGATCCCATGGCAAAGGAGGAAACATACAGTGAGGAGAAGTCTGAGGAGGTTCTACAGAAGACGCCCTTCAGAGAGGAACCACCTGAGGACTTGGCTGGTTTATTACGTTGGCTGGCGATTTGACAGAGTGAGATGGAGAGACAGCGGGAAATAGATGCCCAGGAAAGGAGATGGGAACTGCGGAAGCAGGAAATCAGGTGGGCTAAGACTGTGAAAGTGTTACAATTAATTGGGTCTAATACTGGCAATAGTGGGGATAGTGATACCTCCAACCCAAAAGACATCAAGCTAACTAAAATGACTAATTCAGATGGTATAGAGGCCTACCTAACTACATTTGAGAGGGTGGCTAGGGCTTGTAATTGGCCACAAACTCAGTGGGTGGTACGGTTGGTCCCCTATTTGTCTGGGAGGGCCCAATTGGCTTATAGTCACATGGACTCTAGAGATGCTGAAAATTATGACCTGGTAAAAAACTGAAATACTGAAAAGATATGATAGTAGTTCAGAAACATATAGGCAAAGGTTTCGTACCTTAAAGTACCATCCCCAAGACAATCCTAGAGAGACATTTACACGTCTACGGGAACTGTGTTGGAAGTGGATACAACCAGAAGGAAAGTCTATAACTGCAATTATGGAGGCCTTTATTGTTGAACAATTTTTACAAATACTCCCCCATGAGGTACAAATATGGGTAAAAGAACATAAGCCAGAAACAGCAGAAAAAGCCATTTTCTTGGCTGAGGACTTTTTAACAGCCCACCAGACATATCGGAAAGGGACTTCACGTCCCCAAGAGATGGTAACAGGAAGAACTATTTCCGGAACAAGGACTAGTGTTCCAATCACCAGTGACTTAAAGAAGGACAATAAAACTGATAATAAAAGACGGTCTTTTCCAGCAGACATTGTTTGCAAAAATGCCAAGACTAGCCATATAGCCAGATACTGTCCAAAAATACGTGGGGTACTACTCATTTGGCTCTGCTAGGTGCTGGATATTTTACTACTGTGGTAAAGCTGGGCAATCAAAATGTAATAGGATTAATAGATTCAGGTAGCAAAATACTTTAGTAAGGCCTGAATTGCTTGATACCGGAGTAGTAAAAGTGAAGGACCTGATATGCATGTCATATGTGTTCATGGTGATTCTCACCACTATTCTACAGGGCAGATATGTATCAATATAGATGGGAAATGCTCTGAGGTGACTGCAGGGATAGTTCCTAATCTACCAGTACCGATACTAATTGGCCATGACTACCCTGACTTCCAAGCATTAATACAAAATAAGGGAACTCTGTCTGCAGTAACCACTAGAGCTCAGAGTAGACTGCCACAACAATAATTGGGGGATGTATTTCCACTTCAGGATGAACTGTATGATCCACCAGGGCAAATAAGGGTGTCTAAAAATGCTAAGAGATGGCTCCAAAGAAGGTGGGTTAAAAGGAAAAAGGGGTTACCTGAATCAATATCTTCCATTTTTGTAAAAAGTAACATAGCTGAAGAACAGGCTAAGGATTCTACCTTACAATCCCTGTTTCAGCAAGTGGATAAAGCAAATGGTCCTGGTGCCCCTAAGATCATCATACAGCATAACATATTGTATCGGGTATGTACTAAAGAAGATACAGGAGAACAGGTAGAACAACTGATAGTTCCCACCCAGTATAGACGCAATTTGATTTTTCTAGCCCATGATATCCCATTGACAGGACAAGCAGAACGGGATAGAACTTTGAGGAGGATTTTACAAAGGTTCTATTGGCCAGGTATTCACGAAGATGTAGCTAAATATTGTCAGAGCTGCAGTGAGTGCCAAAAAGTAAGTCAGGTAGGACGAAAAAGAGATTGTTCCCCTGGTACCACTTCCTTTAGTGACAACCCCATTTGAATGGATAGGAATAGATATAGTGGGACCTTTGACTAAGAGTTCCAGTGAGGTCAATTCATATTAGTCATCTGTGATTATGGAACTAAATATCCTGAGGCCATCCCCTTCGCACTGTCACCACCAGAAAATAGCAGAAGAACTAGTCAAATTATTTAGTAGAGTGGGTATACGAAGAGATTTTATCGGATCAGGGAGTAATTTTAATGCTTCTTTATTAAAAGAACTTTACAGATTGTTGGGTATTGTGGCAGTATGAACTTCCCCCTATCATCCCCAGACAGATGGACTCGTAGAACGTTTCAATCAAACTTTGAAATGGATGTTGATGAAATTTGTCCATGAGGAAGGGAAAAACTGGGATAAATATTTACCCTATTTGTTATTTGCCTATTGAGAGGTACCCCAGGCCTCTACTGGTTATTCCCCTTTTTCCCTTCTATATGGCAGAAATCCTCGGGGACTGTTAGATGTCATAAAAGAATTCTGGGAAGAATGGAAGGAGATGAAGCAAAAAGGCATTGCTGGGTATATGAAAACACTGAGGCAGAAGTTAGTGACTTATGTAACTAAAGCACATGAATCCAGTGTTCAAGCCCAAAAAGTGCAGAAATCATTGTACGATCAAGGTACAAGTAGGAAACAATTTCAGAGTGGGGATCAGGTATTATTGTTACCTCGTCCAGTAACAAGTTACTCATGAAATGGCAGGGCCCTATCAGGTTCTGAGGCAGACAGGCCCGTTAATTATGAAATAGCTACCCATGATATTAAACCTGGAAAAAGGTGTATCATGTAAATTTGTTAAAAGATGGTATGAAAGAACAAATGATGACATCAGTCTCATGGTCATACCTGATGAAGGGAGACAGATTTTGAAATAACTATGGGCAACTGGAGGATAGGAAAGGACCCCAAGACATGTTTATAAACCCCAGTTTAGAACAAAAACAAAGACAGCAACTAGACGCTGTGATTCAAACCTTTGCCACAACCTTTACAAGCATACCTGGTAAGGCTAAAAATGTGGAACATCAAATAAAAACTCACGGAGGCCCAGTAAGGAAAAGACCCTATAGATTCCCTGAGAGGGTTCGAAAAGAGGTGCAAGAGGAAATCAACAAACTGCTAGCCTTAGGAATCATTTAGCCCTCAAAAAGTGCATGGGGGTCTCCAGTTGTGATAGTGCCAAAGAAGGAAGGAGGTATTAGGTTGTGCCTCGACTTTAGAAACCTTAACCAAATTGCACAATTCGATGTGTACCCTATGCCTTGAATAGATGATATTATAGATAAAATTGGGAATGCTAGATACATATCCACGTTAGATCTTACCAAAGGATATTGGCAGATCCCTTTGGCTAGTGCAGATAAAGAAAAAACAGCTTTCAGTACCCCTACAGGCCTTTTCCAGTTCTGTACTATGCCATTTGGGCTCCATGGCGCAACAGCCACTTTCCAGCGGTATATGGATCAAATATTAACACCATACACTACATTTTGTGCTGCATACTTGGATGATGTGGTCGTATCCAGTAAAGACTGGATTCCCATTTGACACATCTCCGAGACATAATAAATGCAATCAAAATGGCAGGTATGACCATTAATCCAAGTAAATGTGCATTGGCTATGAATGAGACCAAATATTTGGGATTTGTGCTTGGTAATGGGCTCATTAAACCACAAATGGATAAGGTAGAAGCAGCTGCTAACAGTGCCAGACCAACCACAAAGAAACAAATCCGCTCATTTTTAGGACTTGCTGGTATTACAGGCGTTTATCCCCAATTTCTCTACAATTGCTGCCCGCTAACTGATCTGACAAAAAGAAATATGGGAATAAATACAATGGTCACAAAATGTGAACAAGCCTTTAATACCATAAAGAAGCACTGTGCTCTTCCCTGTGTTAATGAGCCCTGATTTTGATTACCCATTTGAAGTCACACAGGCGCCTCTGGGACAAGTCTGGGAGCCGTACTTAGACTATAAATGGAGAAGAACACCCTATAGTATATATCTCCCGAAAGCTACATGATAGAGAGAGGAAATATAGTACGGTTGAACTAGAATGTCTAGCAGCAAAATGGGCAATTGAATCATTACGATTTTATTTATGGGGAGCCCCTTTTACCCTAGTAACAGACCATAATCCCCTTTGCTTTTTGTCCCAGATGAAAGATAAAAACAACAGAAATCATGAGGTGGTACCTGTCATTACAGCCTTTTACATTTACTGTACAACATCGAGCTGGTACCTCGCATGCAAATGCTGATTATTTATCCCGACAAATGGGATAATGTACAGAATATTAAAATATTATTCTGAGGTCATAACTCTATTTCGAATAGAGAGAATGATATTGGTATAGACACCCCAGGGTAGTGTTAGAATGAATTAGGTTGAATTGTTCGTTCCTATAATAATCGAAGTATTTAAGGGACCCTGGGGTGGAGCTCTTATGGTGAGGGCGCGGAGCTCCATCCTACCCAAGTGTAATGGGGTAGGTTGTCTTGATAACCTAGATAGGTTATCGCTTAAGTATGGGAGTGTGTGGCAGTATTGCCCCAGATCTGGACTTAGAAATCCTTGAGCCAGACTTCTAGTCTTTTGCCCTCTTGTTTCTGTCTCTCCCCCCCCCCCATCTGCCTCTCCTCCTATCAAACTCTGCTGCAGCAGTATCCTCTGTCTTTTTCACATTATAATGGTGGCCGCCCATTATAGTGTATTCTCTACCCCATTCGTTCTTCCTGTCTCGAGAATTCCCAACTTCAAATAAGAGAAAATGCACAAAACACCCGAACTTCATTATGGCATTTGTTGCATTGTTTAACAGAATGAATAATAAAAATGAGCCTTTTTTCCCCTGTTAAGGTTACTGAATTAAGTCCCTCCTTAAGAAAGCTAGCACTAGCACGGTTACAGATACAGCTTTAGGAGAAGCTGTGGGGCTCTGAGAAGGCTGGTCAGGAGGTTTAAAATACAAGGGGTATTCCTTGTCACATGTGAGTTGTGCAAACTAGTTCAGCTGCAAAAGGGAAAGCAGCATGTCCCACTAAATAAAAGGGTTTAGTCTGTCTGTCTATCAGACTTGTAGGTTATGCTTTTTGTTTGAGTTTTTATCCACATGCACGAAGAAAACATAAGAATACATTAAACAAATGTACTAGGCAGTATTTAAAGAAAAAGTCCCTACAGATTACCTGGTTGTTGTCTTGACCGAAGCTCTCCTAAAGAATCTGGCAGCCCAGAATGAAGCACATTTGTAGAGGGTCAGAACTGAGTGACATCACAATGTGGGCAGAGTTATTAGCTAATTTAGGTAATTAAGGTTTCAAGCTACTGAATATGTGTTTTTAACCTGCTTTGAAGACTGTAGTAACTAAGTTATCAAAATTGTGAAATAAAATATCAACTTGTTATAACTGTAGTCCCCCATTCTTATGTATTAGCGTAGAAATAAAGTGTAATTATTTAATTAGGGGGCGGACTACAGTGACCACATGACTAATTATGCCCTGTGAATTCCTATAAAGAGAGAAAAGTTCTAACAGATGTTAGATAGCAGTGGAAGGGAGTAGGTGAAACTCTGTTCCAGAACCATAGAAGATAGTGGAAAGTTAGACTAAAACTACTTCCACTCTATATTTACCTGTAAAAGTAACTGTAAGCTCTTGGTGAGCTAGGATTTGATTTGTATCCAGTTTTCAGTGTTTTTATTTCCTCCTTGGTTATATTATTTGAACTTTTATTTGGATCATTATAATAAAAGGCACTCAAGGCGTTCTTGTGTGTCACAACCTACCTTTGGTCTCTACCTGTGTTAAGTTGTCTACACCCACACCTTACGACACTTACATGAACGCTTTCATTCCAAAACACTATTGTGATATACTTGATGGTGGATTTGGTGAAGGGTAGAGCCAGAAAAGAGGGTCCACAGAGGTGAAAATGTTCACTGGTTGTACTTGGACCAAAACCTGTCCAAAGAATAGGAGGAATGGCAACTGGCGTCAGACTCCTCTTATCCTGACACATGGATCAGGGTGTAAATTTCCGACTCCATGAATCTTACGGAGTCTTTCAAAAGCATAGGACACACATGACGACGGTCAGGACTAGTCATCCATGCCTCCTTTGTATCTCAGCCTCACCGCATTTTGGTGGGGGTTTGGTTCAGAATCGGTGAATAGGTCAGAAAACCATGGCCCAGCTCAGGGTGGGGGGGCTTGACCTACTAGCACCTAAACCTGGACTGGCATCTGAGCTCTGGTTCTCATTTTGAACAGTGGGTGACCCAGGCATACTTCTCTGGACCTCTTCAACAACAGTACCCGCATTGTCATGTGTCCTATTCACAGCTAAGTCAGGTTGTGTAGGATGGAGATCAGGCACTACTTTAGACTCCTCCTGCACCTCTGTAGAAGAAGAGGCAACAGGGTCTGCAGAAACATCTGATTCAGACCATGGAGCTTCCTGAGAGTCCCGAGCTACTGTATTTGAAATGTCTCCTCCATTTAGTACTTCATTCCCCTCTTGCTCCATAACAACTTCCCCCTGTTCTTCTGGGCACTTAACTATTGAAACAGCTTCCCCCTTATTTCTGTCCTGTGGACTTACTGCCTGACCCCCAGTTATCTGTGGCACCGCGTCTCCATTGGCTCATTGTAAAATTGCTGAAGATAAATCCATCTGGGTGGAATCCAGAGAAAAAATACCTCATTTGAAATTGGTGATCCAGTTCTCTTTTGCCATCTGCTTCCATCCAGCGCCACATAGTGCTCTCTCCAGGCACCACCCAGAAATCCCAGGACTCTGCCATCAACCCAAGTGTCCTGAGCAGTAGTAATTTCTGGTAAATTTACAGCAGGGAGAGACCTTAGGGGCTGATTTTCCCTGTGTTGCGGTGCTGAAAAGGAAAGTTGAGCACTGAGCCTGGGTTGCTCTAATGATGTGGACCTGGTGAGATCCACTGGAGATGACTGCAATGCCACCTTCCTCTTCATATACCTTTCTTCTACATCTCCTAACATTTTAAACAAGATATTCTGTCATTCTTCCACTCTTTCTCAAGTTGTGCTGCAGCCAACCATCCCTCACTGCCGTCTGTGTTATCAGCTCCTTCTCCAGTAATTCCACATCGCCCAGTAAATTATCCATGGAGGTGGCATCAGAATCTTCCATCACCAGTGTGGAACCAGTAGAATTCCTCCATCTTTGTCCTCCTGTGCTCCACTGGTTGGGGCAGAGGACTGGCTCCCAACCTCCTGCTCACCAGAACCGAAGGCCACCTCTGGCTCCTCCATCCTGGGAAATGGGCCAACCGCGCCCCCTTCCACAGATTAGGGGATTTTTCCCCAGCATCCTTCACATTCCATCCTATCCTTATCTAAACTAATCAACTACTCCCTGTAGGATGCTAGGGATGGTTAGGTCACAAGGCATAGAAGGAAAACAAAAACAAAATTGGGGTTTAATTCTTATCTTACCAGTGTAATGCCAGAGGCTAACACATAACAGGATATACTTACAATCATCACCTCTCTTGTCTGTACATTTACTAACACCTGCCCCAGTATAACAGCAAGCAGTTGTACAAGTCACATCTCCTTCTCTTTCATCCAAGTATGCTGTAAGACAATCAGCTATTCTCACCTAAAAGCCTGCACAGAGTATTACAGCCACTATGGATCTTGTAAACTGCAATTGCTGTGTCACTCTGTTTAGCAAAGCTTTTATCCTCAGAGTGGGGCCACTGTCCAACATGATTTGCATTCAGGGACCATAAATCTCAGCTGCATGCAGCCTGGGCTGAAATACAATACCTTCACACTATCATATATCAGCCCCCAGTGGTTAACATCAGAACATCTACAGGTCCTAGACAAGCTGCACAAACACCCCTACCTCAAAGGACAAACAGACCAGGGAGCTGGCAGATGGTCAGGAATCATAGAACTACCAAAAAAATCCTCTGCTAAAGGGAGTTCCAATCCTATTTTGACATTGAACAGATACACACCACTATCTTCTGGAGTGACAAGTGTGGACGACGTCAAAGATTCTCCAACTCACAAAATGGGTGAACAACGTTTTCCACATCCAAAACGGCACAAGGAGGTGCACCCCACCACTAAATATACTAAATCAGGAATAAAAGAAACCTGTTCTAATAATAGGGGACTCCATGATTAGGGGTATAGAACCTCACATCCAGAAAGACTACGCTTCAGTTGTGATCAGGTGCCTCCCAGGGACATCAGCACTGAGGGACACGAGCCGCATTGAGGGGATCATTGGCGCAGTGGACCACAACACTCATGTCATTCTCTACATAGGTACAAATGACCTTGCCAGTAGGTCAGTGGAGATAACTAAACAAAATATCACCAGGCTGGCTGATGAACATTTCTATTTCATCCGGTCTCACCTTCTCAGAGATTCTGCCTGTCTGGATTAGGGGAGAAAGCAGGCAGAAGATCAGGGAAAAGGACATCTCTGAATTTAACATCTGGCTGAAAAACTGGTGCCAGGAAAAAGGTCACCGGAATATATCGTTAATTGGCAGGACTTCTGGGAATGTGCTTTTTTTAAATTTGATGGCCTGCACCTCTTTAAAGAAGGTACATGAGTGCTTGGTCAAAAGGTTGATGTCCATATTGCTCAGTTAAACTAGTGAACGGGGGGGTGGCACAGGCACCCCTTACATCTCAAGGGCTGCCTTGGACCCCTTCCCCTATCACCAACTAGTTCAGCAAACATATGCTCCTATCATACTCACAACAAGTAGCGTAAAACACATGCAACAGAGCCAGAGTAAGCCTTCAACTAACCAGAATAAATGGTGTTGGAAGACAATGTGTGTCAAAGCTTGTAGTCTGATGAATAAAATTCCTGATCTTGCTGGCCCTCCGGTGCAGCGGTTGGATTTCCACTTGCGACCCCGGTGACCCGGGTTTGGGAATGGACCTGGATCGGCGGAGGGCAGGCCAAGGCAGAAGAATGGAGCATCCCATGGACAGTTCTCCTCCAGAGGGAGGGCAGGGTTGTGTCCAGCACAAGGAAGACCCCTGGTGGAGGCCAGGAGTCGCTCAAGCTACTGGCACTTGAAACGTAAGGGAGGAGGGGTGGATGCTGGCATCATTGCACTTCCCCACCTCCAAAACAGAAAACTAGGAAAAAGAGGTAGGCAGGTGGGTCCACTGTCTAGATGAAGCCCTCCCTGGGGCTTTGATTAGCCACCATCACCATCACCATCACTCCCCCGACCAGTCACTAGTTCTGTGGCTTGTATACAGGAGTCTGATGCCACAGAATCACCCTCCAGTGGGTAAGCCGGGGGTAACTGGGGGAGGATGGCTATAGATGGTGGTGAAAGTCCCAGGGGCAATGACCAGGTCTGAAGGTAGACAGTAGGGATCCACCAAATAAAGAATGAAAAAAAAAAATTCCTGATCTCACGGCCATGATGGCAGAATTGCAATTAGACCTGGTCACTATTACGGAAACATGGTTCACCAGGAACCACACATGGGATGTCACCACCCTGGGGTACATGCTATTCCAGAAGGATTGCAACGGTAAGAAGGGAGGAGCAGTAGCATTATATGTGAAACAGGGCATCAGTGCAACAGAAATCCAAAGGAAGCGAAGCAAAGCAGAGGCACTTTTGGATTATCCTTAGGGCTGGAGAGAAGGCCCCGATCCAAATCGGAGTTATTTACAGACCCCCATTCCAGGAAGCTGATATAGATAAAGAGCTCATGGAGATCATCTTGATGATGGCAGACAGGGGAGAGTTGCTACTGGTGGGGGACTTCAACTGCCAGATGTTGACTGGTCCTCATACACAGCATCCTCTGACTGAAGCAAAGATTTCCTGTTTGCACTGCAAGGAGCAGGTTTGCAACAGTTGGTGAATTCCCCCACCAGAGACAAAGCAATACTGGACTTATTGCTCACAAACAGCACAAAAGTCTCAGATGTGCAAGTAGGCATCAATCTGTGGACCAGTGACCACAGGTAAATTCAGCTAACTGTGAACACGGTAGAAGATACCAGTCACATTAAAACCAAGATTCTAGATTTCAGGAGAGCTAACTTTCCTGAAATTAAATGTACAGTCACATCCATGCTAGATGGCAGAAACTCTGAGGATGTAGAAGACTGTTGGGAGGCTTTAAAAACTGTGCTAAATACAGCTACAGCTACATGCACTACACAGATCACCAAATCCAAAAGAAAGAAAAATCCACTCTGGTTCATCAAGAAAGTTGCTACCAAAATCAAGAAAAAAAAAAAAAAAAGAGGGCTTTTGCAAAATATAAACAAAAGCGAATTAGATAGAGAAGAATACAAAAACAAGTTGAGTGAGGCAGGCAAGGCAATCAGGAAATCAAAAGCACAGACAGAGAAGAAGATAGCACAAGGGGTCAAGAAGGGTAACAAAACCTTCTATAGGTGTATAAGGGAAAAAGAAAGAGTAAGGGGGGAAATAGCCAGGTTAGCAACAAAGGAAGGTAAGATGACAGAGACAGATGAAGACAAAGCAGAGTTACTAAATAATTTCTTTTGCTCTGTGTTCACCATAGAAGACAGCGGGAAGGGTCCTACACTAAGTAAGCCAGTACACAGCACAACAAGAGCAAACACAAGACCCTTCACAAGGGAAAGGGTCCTAGAAAAGCTGAATAAGCTCACGGTAGATAAAGCAATGTGGCCAGATGGCATCCACCCTAGGGTACCTAGGGTACTGAAAGAGCTTTGTGAAGAACTCATCACACCTTTGACTGAGCTTTTCAGCAAGTCACTGGAAATTGGAATAATACCTCAGGACTGGAAAAGGGTAACAGTAGTGCCTTTACACAAGAGTGGAAGTAGGGGGGGAGGCAGGAAACTACTGACTGGTCAGTTTGACCTCCGTGGTGGAAAAAATTATGGAGTCATTGCTAAAGGAAAGGATAGCAGAAAATTTGACCCCAGGTAACATGGCTTCACAGCAGTATGCTCTTGTCAAACCAATATGATTGACTTTTTTGACTGGGTCACCAGAGCAGTTGACCAGGGAGGAGCAGTGGCCGTTGTGTACCTGGACTTCAGAAAAGCCTTCAACACCATCCCCTACAGAAGACTAACTAACAAACTAGAGCATACGGGCATCGGGCAAAAGACAGTGAACTGGATCACCAACTGGCTACAAGATAGGATGCAGAGTCTGCTTGTCAATGGAGCATTATCAAGGGAAAGCAAAGTGACCAGTGGCGTTCCACGGGGGTCTGTGCCTGGACCTATTATCTTCAACACATTTATCGGGGACATTGCATATGACTTGAAGAGGAAGGTTTGCCTGTCTGCAGATGACACAAAACTCTGCAACAGGGTAGACAAGCAAGAGGGAGCGAATGATACGGTAGTAGACCTGAAAAAAAACGTGAGGAATGGTCCAGGGATTGGTAGCTGAAGTTTAATGCCAAGAAGTTCAAGGTTATGCACATACATTAGGAAAAGGAAACCCAGGAATAAAGTACACACAGGAAGGGCATCAGTTAGAGGAGACAAAAACAGAAAAAGACCTTGGAGTAGTCATCATGGATGACTTAAAGGTTGGAAAACAGTGTGAAAAGGCAGCACAGAGACAGAGTGGCATCCTTGGCTGCATCGGTAAGGGAATCACAAGCAAAAAGAGTGAGGTTATCATTCCTCTCTATAGGTCCTTGGTGAGGCCACATTTAGAGTACTGTGGTCAGTTTTGGAGGCCCCACCTCAAAAAAGACATAGACCGCCTGGAGATGGTACAGAGAAGTACTACAAAGATGATGCGTGGACTACATCATAAGACATATGGGGCAAAACTCAGGGAACTAAATCAGTACACCCTTGAGCAGAGAAGGAACAGAGGAGACATGATAGAAACTTAAGTGCATTAAGGGAATTAACACAACACAAGCAGGAAACCTCTTCCAGCAAAACAGGGATACGCGTACAAGGGGGTACAAGTTGTGTCTGGTGGGTGGCAGGTTCAAAAGCAACCTCAGAAAGTACTTCTTTACAGAAAGGGTGATAGACCCATGAAACAGACTACTGCAGGAGGTGGAGGCATCCAAGACAGTACATGAGTTCAAACTTGCATGGGACAGACATTGTGAACACACTAGGGTGCAGTCTAGATAGGAAGGGGGCAAATGCAAATGCAAATGCATGGGCAGACTAGATCATGCAGTCCCTATCTGCTGACACAGTTCTTCTGATATGTTCTTATGTCCTGACCAACATTACCCTTCCCATAAAGCTAATTATCAACTGTCCAAGGTTGTGTGTGGGTATTAATGTATGAAATGGCTGCAACTACACATTCAGTCACTTCACTACAAGTCTCTCATTGCTTGTAAAGTGTTTTGGGATACAATGTGTGTGAAAAGTGCTGTATATATGAAACGTGGTATATAAAAATTCTGATTCTTCTTCTTCTTCTACCATTGTACTGATCGACAGGAGGAATAATGTTTTTAATATGTAATCTCAAATTGTGCTCATATGCCCCCCCAGTAATAATATATGGTTTCATTTTTTTTGTGTGTGATTAAGTAACATTGGTGCCAATGATGTCACATAATTCTCAGATGATATCTCTAGAACTGTGTGTGTTTTGTGCAAATTACTGAAATTGCACATTTTTTATGATCTGTTTTTACCAAAATGCTCAGTTTTAACAAAAATGTTTTCTGCTTCTGAGAGTGGGGGCAGGTATCCAACACTCTATTCCCCCATGATTGTTGGTTGTTTTTCATTAAGCATTCATCCCAATCAATCTCAGATTGCCCCTGTACTCAAGGAAAAGCAATCAAAGGAGTCAGACCTATCTTTGTAGTTCAGTTCTGAATCCAGAAGTATTAAAAACACTTCAGAACCCTTTATTTTGCCTAAACAACCTTAACATGATCTAGAAGTAATTAAAAGCAGCAGTGTATACAACACAAAATTCTGACCTATACTTTTTTATTCCATTTCAAATTCTTCATTACCTCCTTCCTTGCATGATACCCTTCTTTATTTTTAGTATGCTTTATTTAGCACTTATTTTTACTCCTTTTAACATGGCTCATACTAAGTTTTCATCTATATTCTCAGCTGTCTTATACATTTATTCAATGATGTGCTGGAGTCATCTTGCACTCTCACTCAAATCAGTAGTTAAATCTCCAAACCTGTTTTACTGGCTCGTGTGAGATGGTAGTTCTGGTCCCAAGAAGTCTGCAAATTTAAGTATTTGTCTGTACTTTACAATACCTACTTCCATCTTTCACCATTTTGAAGCCGCCCCTGAATAGAAGCCACCCCTAAATAGAAACCACGGCTGAAGAACGTTTGTTAATAGAAGCTGCCCCTGTATTGTAGCCATGTTAGTAACGGGGTCCCATGGGGTCCATAATTAGACCCCTGTTCTTATTATTCATCAATGATCTCCCACAATATGCAATACAGCAAAAATCACCCTTTATGCAGATGTGTTGTACATAGCAAATAAGAATATTAGTCTCCACTCAGCTATGCAAGAAACTGGGAGCATTAAAAAACAATTAGAGATTAGTTAATGGAAGATACAGTACTTACAAGATTCTTTCTCAGACCAGCTTGATACCATCAATAGACTATGCAATGTGTAGATTTACATTATGTACAAAGCACCGGGAACACCATTGCAATCTATATGATAGACTTAGGCTGCCACTAGAGTACTGAGATAAGGTCTATGTGAATTATTTGGTTAGCAAGGCAGTAAAAAAAATGGAGATGCTGGCCCTTTGACTAGTATCACTGTATCAAAAAGTAGAAAAACACCTCTACATTTTGATGACACTGTGACATGCTATGCCTCCTTGAAAAAAAACTGGTAAGGGCCAGAAATCTTTCATGCATGATGCTATTATTAGGAATGTAAACAAATTAATCTTTTTAAAATTACTTTGCAGAAGTCAACTGAAGATAGAAACTGGTACCTTGTCACGGGTATTTATCAATTAAAGCCGCCCCGAATTTTAGCAGCCCCCATTTAGAAGCTGTGGCTCAAAATAGAAAAATGCAATAGAAGCCACGGCTTCTAAACTGTGAAATATGCTATCTCTCTTCTCAGTTGATCAGACACACTGACACTAAATGTGGAGAGAGGGGAATGTCAACTAGGAGTAATATTGAACTGAAGAGTTTTGTTCCTCTACCCTGTCCCTTCAATTACATGGGTGCTGCTTGCTTTTACTTTCTGTTCCCTCCTTGCCTCTTTGCTATACGGTCACATGCCAGTCACCTGCTGTGGCAATTAAGAATGAACCAATCAAAATAATGCCTGTCCCGGTCATCCCGCCCAGACACCCATCCATCAACTCCCCTTGCACGTGAATTGTGTGTATCGAAACAGTTGTTTGGTGCCACAAATGCAATATTTATAGTGACACACAGGACAGCCTAAGATAGTCAGCAGCAGTGTACTCTTATGTTATTGTGCAGTTCAATAGTGTTCGCTTGTCATCTTGGAGCCTCTGTGTCCATCATCCAGTCGCTCTGAATCTATGTGCATTTCTTTTAAATTTACTATTTGCAGCCTGGCTTTTGTGAATGATCTACCAGGAAGGATGGGACAGAAAGTGACTGCCAGGTTATGTGTCATCAGGTAGGTGGTATGGCTGTCCACTGCAACAGACACGCCAAACATCAGGTGTTCAAGTCAGAGGAGAAGCTGGATGAGACAGCCATTCGAGGCGCAGGACCTTTGATGGTACAATAAAGTTTTATGTATGTATATAGGCATACCGTGCTACTGCACAACTTTACTTTAGCAAGCACTGTATGTATGTGTGCATGTATGTATATTTCAGAAAAGTTTCAACAGGAAAGACATACAGAGCTGCTAACAGCTCATTTCCAGATGTGTCCTGGAGGTAGATGTGGACAATCATATACAGCAAATACAATGTTTAGAGGATAATGTATGGTCCTCTATCGGTAACCGATCTATTAACCATCGAGAGGTCACCAGGGCAACCATGTAATCCTTGAGAGCGAAGCTCGAAAGGTTTAAGTCACCATGGCAACCTAGAGATGGTTAATAGTAACCGATTGCTGATAGAGGGACCATACATTGTTTTTTATAGTGTATGGTTCCAAGAAATACTGAAGAGGGCTCCTTACTTTTTAAATAAGTCACTGCCGGGGCTGTTTGGTCATTCCATCACTGCTGCATGCATCTGTCAGTTCCTGAGAGAAAAAATGTGTGCGCTCATGCAGACTGTTCCCTGTTAACCCATCGATGTGACGCACCATCGATGGGTTAAAAAGGATGAAACATTACATCGATGGGTTAACAACACTGGGAAATGATGATTTTTTAAGGGTTAACAATGTCCTGCCATACATTATATGAAGGTGCATAATCAAAATGGAACACAATTCAAAATAGATCTGAGTAAATCAAATTATTGAGGTAAATTAAGTGATGGAACTACTCTGCAAAACAATTAACAGGTAATGAAGGAAACAGATTACAAGGGTAAAACTAATGAGGGAGGGACAGAAAGAGTCATGAACAGCTGCAGGAGGGAGGGAGAAAAATAGTCATGAAAGAGACTTTAAGGAGAAAGCAGAAGAGATAGAGCGAATTGACAAGGGAAGGGAGGATCAGAGTTAAAAGTAAAGCATGACGTTGTCACTAAATGCTGCTGTTATTGTATCAGGGAGGAACCCCATTTGTGTTGCATAATGCTGGTACTGTCCATCTCTTATCCTTTTTATGTTTTTATAAATTTGTGTATCTTACCTAAGCTATTGGTGCAGTCTGCAACTCTCAGTCTCCTTTTCTGTGATGAGCAGCTTGACCCCTAGGAAAGGCTGGGGGTGGGTGCAGGTGTAAAAGACTACAGCATCCTCTGTTCCCAAGTGGACAGGATGAAGAGGAAGCCAACTTCATCTGCCGAGATCCTGCTCATTTCTTTCACTTTCATCACGCAGGGGTGGAGGGGTGCAAGATGGTGGGGGAGTGTACCATCACCGCAGAGAAACCCCAACAGTGAACACCACCACAGCAGCAGGAATCGGGCAAAATCCGCCCATTGCTGTGGTGGACAGTGTGCCAATCAGGACTGCCTCACTGGGTGATTGCCCCCCCCCCGGTCTAACTCCGACTCAGAGTTAGAATCCTAGAGATTGGGTGGTGTGGGGGGCAGAGCCCCCCCAATGGGGGGATTGGGGGGGCACAGCCCCCCGATTGTGAGCACCGACATCCCATAACTACAATGTCAATGGTCAGCATTGTAGCTGTCGCTGTAGGCGATATCGGCACTAGTGCTGTTGAAGCACTATAGGTAAACCGGGTGGGGGCCAGGTGGCTGAGATTAGGGGGTTGGGGTTGAAATGTAAAGGGGCAGGGGGTTGTTAAAAATTTGGCTGCACATCACTGCATTTATTAATTAAATGTTTTGCTTCAGTGAAAACATATGCCAAACTCATGAATCTGAATGAAAGTCATCAGTCCTGTATGTGAAAATAATCACTTAGAAATGTAACAAATGACAGGCATTCAAATACTGCACTAAATGTTGTGTATTTGCTTGAATGTTTGTAGGTACTGCTCTCATTTTTAGCAATTATACAATTTTGATAAACTTGTATAGATTTGTACACCAGAGAGTGCACTACACCTTGATAAACACTTGATAAGAGTGTGAAATGTCAGTCTAGTGGTGGCATCCCAGCGCTACACCAGTTTGCACAGTTTTTACTTGTCTTGCATGACATAAATATATTTGGATGGTATAACTTTGTTCAAGTCACTTCTGTGATTAGAGTGCAAAGTCCTTGCTGGTTGCTCACTTTAAGAACAGTCTGAACTATTGTTAAGAAAACTGGGGACCATTGTCTGACACTAGCTCCAGTAGTAGTCCAAAAGATGAAAAGAGATGTGTTAGAAGACTCACAGTCCTTTCTATAATTGTTACTTGTGTGAGAAGCACTTTGATACATTTGGAGTGGACATCAATCACTACTGAGAAATGCTGTTTGTCCACTTCGGCATAGTCACCAACACAGATGCACTCTCAAGGTGTGGTAGCCCAGGACCAAGGATGCAGAGTTGCAGTCGCAGGTTGGTTGCAAACAGCTGCACAAAGCACACATTGGCTGACAAGATGCTGGATATCGTGATCAAGTCCCAGCCACCAGAAGCATCTCCAAGCCAATGCCTTCATCCAAGAGATGCCGGGATGACTCATGTAAGTTGGAAAGTAACCTCTTTCGGAACTTTGGAGTTATCAAGACTCTGGTGCCCTCACAGAATACAGCCCTGATCTGTTGACAACTGGTCCTTCTTGTCAAAGAAAGGCTGAAGAGTCAGGTCTCTCGTGAAGCTGGCCCAACCACTGAGGGTGAAATCTAAGACTTTGAGAGGACTGGATCCCATTGGGTTTCCCATCGATGTGTGAAAGTTAGAACACTGCCTCATTGTCTTCATTTTCTGTTGCACCCTTGCATGGTAGATCTTGAGGACGTCTGTATTCAATGTCATAGTTGTAAGACAACTACATCAAGGCCCATCGCTACATATTTAGTGCTGAGAGCATTAGTATTGCTGACTTTGACCCCAGAATGGCCAGTAGAGGCTTGTGATCTGTTAGTGAACTGAATTTCCATTCATACAAATATTTATGAAACTGCTTGACCCCAAAGATCATGCTCAGTGCTTCATTCTTGATCCAAGCATAATTTCTTTAACTTGGAGACAGGGTTCTTGAAGCAAAAGTAATGGGATGTTCCTCCCGAAGGTAACACATGAGAGATTATTGGGCCACCCCATATGGGAATATGTCGCATGCTAGTCTCAGTGGTTTTGCTGGGTCATAGTGCACTAGCCACTTGCTGTTCAGAAGTCATTGCTTGCATGATTAGAATGCTTCTTCACACTGTAGTGACCAATTCTATTTTACATCCATTTATTGCAAATTTTGTAGTGGTTACAACATTGTGAACAAGTTTGCCAGGAAATGTTCATAGCAGTTCAACAGGCCCAAAAATGATCTTAGCTGTGTCACATTTGCTGGTTCTGGTACGTTGACAATTGCTTCTACTTTGCTGTCAGTGGGTGCTGGCTCTGGGCATGGATTTGTTAGCACAGGCACTCAAAAGAATCTTGTAGAAACTGACATTTGTCTAGCTTTACTCCCACACCATATCACTGCAGTCTGTACATGACCTTGTCCAGGATTGTCAGATGCTCTTCCACTGAGGGCACTGTCACTAAGATATTATTCATAAAGCAGACTACATGGTCCAACCTATGCAGCATCTGGTTCATTGTGCGCTGGAAAATTGCTGGCACTGTAGAAACTCCATAGGTTAAGGGATGATATCTGTAAAAGTCCCATGTGGTTGTTTATGGTGAGATACGCCTCTACCCTGGCTTCAATTTCAACTGCTGGTATGCAAAGGATAAGCCAAACTTACTAAAAACCTTCACCTGCCAGGATGGCATACTAGTTCTCAGCATTATGTGGTGGATATGCTTCTGGTTCTATACAATGATTTACTGTAACCATGTAGTCCTTACACAGCCTCACTGGTTTGTCTCACTTTGGTACCATGACAAAAGGTGCAACCCAGTCACTCCTCTCTACTCGTGCCAATACCATGCTTCTCCAGACAATCCAGTTCTTTCTCTACCACTTCGTTCAAGGTATAGGGTACTTATCAAGGCTTGTGGAAGACGGGAGTGGCTCCTGTTCACACTCTGATCTTTACCTTGAAATCCTGTATTGTGCGGTAGCCATCCTGGAAAATAGGACTATGTTTGTACAGCGCTTTCCTCACTGCATCTTGAAATACTTTTGTTGCAGTTCCTCAGGTTAAGATCTTTTTCCAGTTCAACAATATCTTCTCAAGCCAGTTTCTTGCCAGTAATTCAGGTCTGTCTCCTTGCATTACCACTAGAGGTAGAGTCCCTGCTCCTCTCTTATAAGTAACTGGTACCTGAATCTCCCCAGAACAAAGATTTGGTCTCCCATGTAAGATGTGAGCTGCATACGTGATAGGTGCAAGGGGCACTTCCTGAGATTCTCCTTATAGATGTGATCTGGCACATGAGATACTGATGCCCCAGTGACAAGCTGCATGCCAACTGGTTTGCCTTCCAACTTGATCTGCAGATAACTTTGTTCTCCGTTCCCATGAATTGTGTAGACAGTAAACAGCTCCAGTGACTCTTCTTCCCATTCAGTCTCTGGCATGGAGTTGGTGACATACTGTGCATGAGCTGCACTTAATGCACTTTTGCACACTCTCTGCAGATTACTGACTTTCCCACAGCTGTGGCATTTTTCTTGCAATCTGTATTTGCTTTGCTGCTGGTTACCCCCACAATGGTAACAAAGTTGTTTGGAACTGGCCTGTGGCGCCTGCTTCTGATAATCTTGTGATTGCTGATGAAGTAGTGCTGGACCACTTCATGGTCTGGAATGTCTCTAGACTGCTGGAGCAAAGATGACTCTGTGAACCCCACTCCTTGGTGGTTCAGAATGTCCCACTATCTCCCTGGTATCCTTCCAGGTGAGCTCCAATGTAAGTGCAATATCACAGGATGACTTGAAGGTTAAGTCCTTTTCTGACAACAGCTGTTTGTGATAGCCTTCTCCTCTCAGACCACAGACACACTGATGCCATAGCGCATCAACCAGAAACTGGCCAAACTCACAGGTGCTTTCCAGAAGTTTCAAAACAATAATGTAGTTGGCAAGAGCTTCCCCCTTCTCTTGGTTCTGACAATGAAACCTCTTGGGCTTGAAATGCCGTGAAAGTGTCTCAGTGAGTTGTGTGTACTCTATGTCCACCAACTTGACAGGATCATTCAGACTCTTGAAGAGTCCAAACTCTTTAGGTCCCGAAACTGCCCAAAAAACTTTCACCTTTTTGTCATCAGCAACTTCATTTATGGCCAACCAGCATTCAAAGTTTTCCAAGTAAGACTCAAAGTCCTCTTTTGACTCATTGAATTTTGGCACTTGTCCAATTGATTCTATGGCACCAGAAATTCAGTGTTGTGGTGCATGACATATAGCCCCTGTGGCTTTTTGAAGTGCTATCTTCAGTGTCATACTGGTGGCACATTGCTCCATAGCTCCGCTGTCCAGAAAAAAAAAAAAAAAATTTGTTTCAGTGCCTCTGCACTATTTGCTTCAATTTTACTGTTATGCTGCTGCTGAGCTGCCTTTGCTGCTGTGTGCCTGCAGTACAGTCCTCTAACGTAGAGGGCACTGTTGCAGTCTTCCTGTGCTGTGGATGTGCAGGCTGGAAAGAAGGTGGTGCCTGCTTGCTACTTTTCACTGTCTGTTGCTGTGCAGATCTGCTGTGCAGATTTGCAGAGATCCTGATTCCTTTTACCTTTTTCTTTTGCAGGTACAGCTCTTTTTTGTTAAATATATATATTTCATGCTGCATTCTTTTTCTCTCCCCCACAGGCTTGTCTCTTGCCTGTATTTTGGTTGGTGAGTTTTTTTTTTCCTTTCAGCAAGCACAGACACTGATAAAAAGAGCAAACTCTGGCATTTATTTCTCTTTGCTTTACCCAAAGGAAGCAGCAGCTTATCAAACCTCCTCTGGCACCCGTGGAGTTGCTCACTTCATCGCCACTATAATAATCTGAGGTAAACAGATGAACGTGGATACAGAGAAACTTGCTTGCAGCCGTCTTTATTCTCAGACTGAACACTACCCTCCCCTGTGCCCCGCTGAGCATGACAGGAACTGTACAGAATGACTACAGTACTGACAGGCATGAACTACAACAGTTATGGCTACCCGAGAACTTCCTATGATAAGTACATATCTATAGTATACTACACTCCAAATCTTTACTTTCCTCAAGAGTACATGACTCTGCTCTAATTCTCCCTGACCATCATCTCTTCTGTCAGGACTGAGGAAAGCATGGTGGTAGGGTCACCTTATATGTTCATCAGAACCTGTTCTGCTCCATCTCCTTCTCTGAGTCTGTCCCCTTCACTCATGAGCTCCAGTTAACCAAGCTATCTCTTCCCTCCACTCTCCTCATCTTTGTCACTGTCTTCTATGCCGCTCCTAATATATCTCCCTTATCCTTCCTTGACTCGCTCATCTCTCATTTCTCATGCTGCCTTCAGTGAGCCCATCCTCCTTGGGGACTTTAACTTAAACTGGCTCTCCCCTGCTTGTAGGCCCACTGTCCACAGGACAGAGTCCATAAATTTACACAATCACCAAACCCACCCAGCTTAATCCTCAGCCCTCCAACCATTCCCTCCTGGACTGGGTGCTCTCCTCCAACCCCCCCTCCATATAAATTGCAGCAGGCATTCTTCTGAACACCAGTGACCACTGTCTAACTTACTGCATCAAGAAAGTGCATCCAACCCATTCTTCTCCTAAATACCTTTGGTATACATCTCTCAGGTCACTTGAAGCTGATGCCCTCCTAAATGACTTGACAGCTTTTGATTGGGCCCCCATTTACTTAGCCCCAGACATCAACACGGCCCTCTCCCTCTTCACTGCTATATTTACCCATACCTGCAATATTCATGTCCCTCTTAAAAAGTTCAAGACCAAACACTCCCACCACCCCTGGATTGCTTTGGACCTCATTAATTTATGCAAATCCCAGGACCAAGCTCAGGCACATTATAAGTTCTCCCAATCCCTGTCTGACCTCTTAACCTATAGGTCACTCAGAAATTCCTGTACTAAGGCAGTCCACACTGCAAAGGCCCACTATTTCGAGCCAAACCTCCAGTCCAACCTAAACTCCCCATCAATCTTCTGGAAGGTCACCCACTCCCTATTTAACCCCCCCCCCAAGCTCAGTTCATCCCCCATTCCATTGGTAGATGGCTCACTTGTCTGACACCTCATTACTGCTCATTTCAACAACTTCTTTACCACCTGTGTTACCCTCTCCTCCTTCTCCTAATCAATCTCCCCCTCCTGTCCCCCACTGTCTCTCCCCCATCCTACTCTCCTGAAGGTTTCCACTTCTTGCCTGTTTCTCCCCAGGAAGTCTTCCTTGCCTTCATGTCTTTCAGCCCTTTGAAGTCCAGCACCTACAAGCTGGACCCTAAACTCCTATGCATCTCTGCACCCACCATTGCCTCTCTGCTAGCTCACCTTCCTAACCTTTCCTTCTCCCTCAGTACTGTCCCACAGGCCTTGAAGGTTGTCAAGGTTCTGCATCTGCACAAATGGGGTAACTCCTCATCCCTGACAACTTTTAACCAATCTCACACTTCCCGTTTCTTGCAAAGCTCCAGGAGAAAGTACAGTTGTGTACTTACTGTAACAGTAGATCTTTGAGAGAATATCTTGCAGCAGGTCACACATGTATGAACTTTCTGGTCACAGGCACCGAATCCAGCTGGAGGATTTCACCAGCAGTCAACTTGGGACTGTTCATGGTGATGTCACGTGTCATGACACAGGGTATATAAGCATGGCTGATCCCAGATGCTCCTCTGTTCTTTTCCCTGTGACCAAGTGCCACTTAGGTTTCATGGTAGGCCTTGGGGGGGGGACTGAGGAGAAAGTAGGAGTGCTCTGCATGAATGGGAGCAGAAGCAAGTATCTCCCTAAAGTGGGAGTTTCCCATATGTGTTATGAGGGAAGGAAGAAGGGACAGCATGACCTGATGCTAGAGAGTCTCTCAAAGATCTGCTGTTACAGTAAGTATGTAACTGTACCATCTTCTTTGAAGATATCTCTTAAAGCAGGTTCTACATGTAGGAATAAGTCACTAGCAGCTGGGAGGAGAAGGGCGGTGGACTCGTGATAAGAGACCCTGAGGAACTGCATGGCCAAAGTTGGCCTGTCTTTGGGAAATTATGTCCAGGCTGTAATGTTTGTTAAAAGTATGGACTTTTGACCACATAGCCACCTCACAAATCTCCATGGCTGGCTTTCTTTAAAGCAAGCTAATGAATTAGCCAGTCACCTTACGGTGTGAGGTTTCACCACTCTGGGAAGGTCCTTACCATATTTTTGTAACAAAATGTTATTCAATTGGTCAGCCATGTGAACAGGCACTGCCTAAAATGTGAGTGTCCTGATTACCTGGGGCAAAGGAAATTAAAAAGCTGCGTGGTCTTGTGCATAGCTCAGGTGTGAGAGAAATAGTAGCTCAATATTCTATGTATGGCTAAGGTGTGGAACAATGCTTCCATTGGAATAGCATGCTGTGTGTAATACACCAGTAGTTGGAACTCTGAAACCACCTCAGGAAGAAAATGGGGATTTGTGCATAGAGAAACCCTGTCTTTATGAAGACCAAGTAAGGCTGCTCACACATCAATGCCTGTAACTGAGAAATCCATCTTGTAGATGTGATCAATTTCGAGTAATACAGAGGATGACATTGAGTGTTTGAGGATACACTGCTACTCAGCAATGCACTGGTCACGGGAAAGAAGTTAAGTAACTTCGATGAAATTGTTCGACTGTGGCTATACTGCTTTGGGAGGTGTAGCATGCAGGTCAGCAGCAGAAAAAGAACCGAGGAGCATCTGGGACTGCCCACATGTATATACCCTATGGCATGGCACACAATGTTGTCATGGGCAGTCTTTGGTCAACTGCTGGTGAAATTCTGTGGCTGGATTTGGTGCCAGCAGCTGGGAAATTCCTACATGTGTGAACTGCTACAAAAGATATCCTTGAAGAACATTTTAGTTTACTCCAGGCTTGTTAAACTCCTCTACTCCTTCAATTTCCTCTCTCCATCTGGCTTTTGGAAAAAACACTCTACTGTCTCTTCCTTACTGCATGTAACTGACTGTCCTCACAGGGGTGGATATTACTTGAGCCATATTCATTGATCTGGCCAAAGCTTTTGATTTGGTGTCCCACCCACTTCTCCAGAACAAGCTGAACTCTGCTGGCCTTTCAGTATCTGCAGTGGACTGGTTCTGTTCATACCTCATTGGCTATCAAGAGACTGTTCATGTTGGTGTTACCCAGTCCACCCACATCCCTATCCTAGCTGGGGTCATCCAGGGCTCCATCCTGGGCCTGATACTTTTCTCCATTTTCTTAAATGACCTCCCCTCAGCCTGTGCCTCAATGCATATTATAAAATGGGTGAAAGAAATCCTGTAACCTGATTGGCTACAACATCTTCTGAGCTGTGTCCTTATCAGAAGATATTGTAGCCAACTGGCACTACCTGCCATTCCTGAGCCCCACTACAGTACAAAATCAGTGAGCTGTGCCAACCCTAAACAAAAACACAGGTTGGCACAGCAGCAGCTTACATTGCCTGTCAGCTAATCACGTGCCACCTCTTTCAAACCAGCTATGAATGCACAAAGAAAGCCTCTGTAACCACAAACCATATCAAAAGTAATTTAAATATTTAAATAAATTCATCCATCGTGGTTGTATCCCCATGTTAACAAAAAAACAGAAACACCTCACTCAGTGGCACCTCGACCACTGAAACAGGAACTGCTCCCCGAACATGACTTTCCCTTTCACCACATGCTGCCTCCAGTTTTGTCCCCCCATCCCTCGCAGTCTTCAGCATCTAAATTCCACAGCCCAAGTGCTGTCTACCGCGGGACAACTCATCTTTCAAGTGAGACAGCACCACAAATGAATATAAACATATATTAAACAAAAACGCCAGCCCGGAAACGGCTCCATACGGTGGCCAGCATGGGACATGCTCATTGTGACTCAACAAAACCACTGACAGCAATATTAAAGCAAATGCGAAAGAAACAAATAAAAAATAAAATAACAAACAGTGTCTTCATGAAGGGACAGACTTGTGAGCACATAAAAACAAATCACCTCTACTTGCTGTTAATTAAAGCAGTCATTCAATGAGTCAGTGCAAGATTAGCACTGTAGAACGCTGGACAACAGTAGAAGATAAGCACTATGTGTATAGGAGGAAGACAATGGGGAATTAAAAGTGTATTCAGAGAGAGGACAACCTGACCTGTGTCTCTGTAGCTATCTTGGGGGGGGGGGGGGAGCATGCAGTGGAGATCACAGTACAGAAAGTACATCAGTAGAGGGACTATTTTACTACTTAAGGTAATAAAACCTCAAATTATTAAAATGCTTTCCTTCTTTTTATTTTATTTTTTCCCCCCTAAATACTTACTTGGGAAACCCATTTTATAAGTGCAATAACACACTCTGAGGTATGGGTTATCTCCTGATAAAAGCACGCCTAGATGCATAAGGCACTCGGTACAAGCGCCTCATGCCTAACAATGCACCTGGGTGTGCTCTTATCAGGAGAGAACCCACACCTCATTGTGTGTTATTGCTTGCATATCCACATGTATGTGGATATCACGGTCATCTACACATCTGGCCCATCGTTTCCTGTAGTGGTAGTTCCACTGCAGAAAAACTTCCAAAATGTGCTATATTGATTCCATGCTAACCAGCTCAGAGTCAGCACCAAGAAAACTGTCTTTATGACCTTTGGTACCAGCCAGAAATTGGCCAATTGCTCTCCTCCCACCCCATTCTCTCTACACTAGATGGCACTCCACTGCAGGTTGTCCCTGCCTTTAAGTACTTTGGTGTGTGGCTGGATAGCATAAGAATAGAATAAGATAGAATAAGAAAAACTGCCAAAACAATAAGGTATGCATACTTTGCTCAGTTACTAAAGAGGGTCAATCCCAATAATGGGAAGCAGAATACATCTCTTGCAGTGCAGTGTGATGAGTGCAGTGACAAACAGAAGTTACAACTATGTTGGTCTGTTTTTAAACAGGGAATACAAGGAAAACTATGAATCTACATTGAGCCATAAATCTAGTAGAACAAACGAAATATAACAGGAACATGTTCACAGAAAACATAGCTGATGATAGAAAGTGCTAAAAACTGAGAGTTTGAAAAATATTTTGCAAATGCAAAAAAGTATAAAAAATGCATTATAAATGAAAACTAAATATGATCTAAAAATGATGTATTTACAGACATTTTTGAGAAACAGAATACCCCACGAACAAACTCATTACAGGAGCAAAACATAGGGGAAGAATAAAAAAGATTGAAACTACACTTGCAAGTGTATTGGCATTCTTTGAGTAACAAATGCACCCCCATTTCTCTGCTTGGTTCATCACATCTTGTACATATGGATTTGACTTGTTTATTGCATTTTTGTATGCTTTGTAATTTTACTGTTCTATGTCTACTCCATTCTCACTCACACCGGGAAATGAGCCTCAGGCCAGTGTGCCTTTGCCCGTTACCAGTTTTAAAATAAATAAAATAAACATTTGAAGATAATATATTTGCATTCTGCAAGCTGATTTTCCCACAATTCTGTTAAATGCTTTCAAATACTGTAGGTGCTTCCTGTCTGTAACAACAAACAGAGGAAAGTATATTCAAAAGAATGGCATAAGAGCACAAGACTTTCTTCAAGTACATAAGTGAAAAGTGGAAGGCAAGGGGAGGAATAGTGAGGACAAAGAAGTCAGTAGATGGTGAATGTACAGAGGAAGATCAGGAGAAAGCTGACCTCCTGAACATATACTTCTGTTTAGTCTTCACAGGGGAGAGAGAGAGGTGGTTGGACCAATGAGGAGCAGTAGAAACACTGGAGGGGGAAGATGAACACAAGTCCATTTATAGAATAAAGTTCTTGAAAGGAACTGCAAACCTAAATGTGGACAAGGCCATGTGTCCAAATGGGATACATCCAAGGGTGCTAAGGGAACTCAAGGGGCAGCTTGCTATACCACTGGTAGCCTTATTCAACATATATGGAAGCAGGAGAGGTTCCAGGGGACTGGAGGAGAGCTCACATAGTTCTGCTTCATGACTGCAACAGCAGGGAGGAGTCTGACAACTATAGACTAGTCAGTCTCACATCAGTTGTGGAGAAATTAATGGAAACTCTGTTAAATGAAAGGCTAGAGGAATATCTTAATTTCAAATGAAAGGCTTGTAGAATATCCTAAATCCAGGGGGTGTGCAAGATGAAAGACAGCATAGATTCATAATGGGGAGGTCATGCCAGACAAATCTTACCAATTTCTTTGACAGGGTGACCAGGGACATAGATCAGGGAAGGGCAGTAGACATGGCCAACTTGGACTTCAGCAAACCTTCTACATTGTACCACATAGGAGACTAATAAAGAAACTGGATATTCTGGGGTGGGAGACAAAATTGTAAATTGGGTAAAAGACTGGTTAATGGATAGGCAGCAGAGGGTGGTGGTAATGGCATTGCCTTTAATGAGGGGAAAGTGACCAGTGGGGTACCACAGGGTTCAGTACTGGGACTGGTCCTTTTCAACATCTTCATAAGTAGCATCATAGAAGAGCTTGAAGGTAAGGAATGCCTTTTTGCAGACATCACCAAAGATCTGTAATAGGGAGGATAATCAGGAGGAGGAGGAGGAGGAGAAAATGAAAAAGGTCCTTAGAAAACTTGAGGATTTGTAAAGGTTATGGCAGCCAGGGTTCAATGCCACAAAGTGCAAAATCATGCACCTGAGCATAGAAACATGGGAGCTGAATATAAAATGTGGGTGAGGGGAGTGGGAGGTACTGTCAGTCACTAAGCAGGAAAAGGCTCTTGGGATTATAATATCTGATTATCTCAAAGTTGCAGAGCAGTATAAGAAGGCAATGGACAGCAGCAACGGGATGCTAGGGTGCATAAAGGAACATACGTAGAAGGAGTCATGTGATATTACTGCTGTATAGATAATTGGTGAGGCAACATCTGGAGTATTGTGTACAGTTCTGGAGGCTGAAGAGACAGGGTAGATGCAGTCCAGAGGAGGGCAACTAAAATGGCACACAGCTTACATGAGAAATCATATAAAGAGAGAGTGAAGAATCTCAACATGCGCACCCTGGAGAAGAAAAAGGGAATGACATTATCAAAACCTACAAGTATGGGGTTGAACAGGGTACAGGTGGGAACCAGGTTTCATATGAAGTGCAACAGAACAAGACGGAATGAAATAAAGATGGAGAAAAATTGGGGAGGAATGTGAAGAAATACAACTTCATTGAAAGACTGGTGGATGCCTGGAACAGCCTGCCACCTTAGATAATAGGGGCAAAAACAGTGGAGGGTTTCAAATATGCATGGGATAAGCATAGGGGAAAACTGGTAGATTGAAAAAAGGAGGGGGAGACTCACTAGAGAGCAGTTATGGTTTGCTGAGGCAGAATAGGCAGGGAACAACTGAACAGACTGTATGGGCCAAGTGGTACTTTGCTGCTGACAATTTGTATGTTTCTAGGCTTCTATGTTTCATGTGAAACTTTTGCTGACTTTACTGTAAGAAAGAGAAAACTGGCAGCCATGATCACCAGTGAAAAGTTAGTGCTGTAACCAATGGTATTAGCCAATGAGTAACCAAAAGCTAAGACCACCTAGAGCTAGATCTTGGCAACCTAGAACCCATGTCCTAGAAGTTGATGAGGCTCTGTTAGCAGTTCTCTGGCATGTGGAGTCTCAGATATGAGACTTTCAGCTTGTATCAGTAAAAAGACATAATTGGCCTAACTTGCCTACAGAATATCAAAGGAGGCACTCAACTGGTGAATCAGCTGAAGCTGGCACCACCTTGTGGTCCCCCTGTGTTGAGTTGATCTGTAAGACTGCATTGGTGATGGCTTTTGCCATCCATGCCTTCATGCCAAGGTTGACAAGAGATGGCAACATTAGATTAGAGTCCAATGAAATCTGCAACACTAGGGTGATGTTGGGAGAAATCAATGCATCATTGGATCTTCAAGGTTAGGCCAGACTCCAAAATTACCACAGCGTTCAATGTGGCCGATGCATTGTCTGTCATGGAGTCATCCATCAGCTGTAATGACTGATTGTTGAGCAGTCAAGGCTTGTACTCCCAAAGCATGATCCTGGAGGGGTTGCTTAATATAGAAATGAGTCACAATGTGAAGACTCCAAGCAGCCTGTCAAATTTGAACAGAAACTGCTGCAGCTCTCTGAGTGGTACTGATGTTTCTTCAAGCACTTCTGATGTCAGGAAAGTGACTACCCTTGAAGATGGAAGGCGTACTTCAATCCTGCCAATGTGATGCCAGACAGAAAGGAGTTCACCAGATTCTACTTTAAGGACAACAAACATTGGGCCCTATGTACTATTGGGGTGAAGTGGCTATGCACGCATATCTGGGGTACAGAGTCTCTCTGCACCCTATGCGCCCCCCGCGTAGGATGCACCAAGGGGGGAGAGCAGCTCCTACACACCTGATCCCTTGGCCACATGAAGAGCAATGTGCTGGGGTGAGCGAGAGGCATGCCAGCACTAGATGCCAAGCATCAAGGCACATAGTGCTGGCTGTGGGGGTGCACAGGTGGTGCAGGTTATGCCAGGGAGAACCCCGCTATAAGCCCCCATGCACCCCCACAACCATCGGAACTCCACTGGGAGAGGGTGAGTAGCTCATCCATACAGACCGCTGCCACCTGCTTCTGTACACATTGGTGTGGGGCCCCTACCTGGCACCCCCTCACCCTACACATGCCCATACAGAGGCACTGGACTAAGGATGCTGCCCCCCTCACCCCAAGGACACCACTGGTCCACCAACATAACTGGCCCCCAATGCTTCATGTGGTAGCTGAATGTGGAGTACACCCCCCTCAATTGCCTACAGACTCCCTCCTCATCTCTGTGCACCAGTCTGGTGCTGCATTAAAGGGCTAGCAGCTTTGCTCTCCTCTCACCACCACAGCTCTTGGCTGTTGCTCATCCATGGGGTGCACTGCTAATGTGTACCCTGCTGTGGAAGGGATCCACTGAGCCTCCTGGTCTGGGCATCTGACCAGATGCCCAGCTGGACCTGTGACCCTACCCCCATCTGCACTGCAGAGTCCTGCATGCCAGGGGGCAAGGCCATGGACAGATGGCTGGTAGTTGTGAATGCCACGATTGCACACCTCTCCACAGGTGCAGAGCTCTGTGGGTGGGTAATGTGCCCCCAGCACATATTACCCACCCATTGGTGCATAGCACCCATTGTCAGTATAGATCCTGTGTTTCTTGCTGATCCAACTGCTTAACTGGAAGATTCAACTCCCAATCTAGAAGTTTGATAAAAGTGATATATTTGACATCTGGGTGCCAACAACTCCACAGAGCCCAGCCCAGCCACTGGGCACCCTTGATTTAGAGCTGGCCTACCTTTTTGGATCCTAACCAGCTGATCCTTAAGCAGTTTGGATTACTTATCATAAACACTTGTAGCAATTTGCCACATCATGGGAAAGCCCCAAACTGTGCATGCAGGCGTCATGTTCACCCACCACTGGCTCAATAAAATCACACATTATTCAGCTTAATGTCCTTCTCTGGTTCATCACAGTAATGCAACAGCAAGTCAGAGTAGTGGGGAACAGAATGAGTCGAATGAAAAAGCCAAAGGGAGTTGTAAAACTCTAGAAAAATAGACAGGACCCATTTCTTCCAGCAGGAAAATATGAAGGTAGCGGAGGTGGAGACCAGAAGATATTACCTAAAGGTGGACAGCGAATTGAACCAAGGTAGTTAGAAGTAATGTGACCTGGTTGGGAAACTAGGCCTATTGAATACCATCCCTGTGCTCTACCCGTTGATCAGACCAACCAGTAGCCTAATCTTTCACCATCACTTTTTTCCTCAGTTAGGAACACAGTAAGTGATAAGTAATCATCAGCTGAGATACTGAGCAAACTGGTAAACCTGAACTCTTTCTCTGCAGTACCATCCAGCTACAAGTCCTACAGATATGAAGAATTTAGATGGAAAAATAATTACCATAAAAAATAACTGCAGTTTTATTATTGAAAATAATTATACTTTTATTCAAACTCTTGTTATTTTCATTGACTAAAGCAAAACACACGGAGGAGTAGCCTGCTTTGTAAGAGAAATAATTACCTAAAAATATTTCTATAATGCCTCTCGATAGAAATATTTGTGGAGACATTTAGCTCTACTTAAAAAAAGAAAATTAAAATACTATCTTGAACATTGAGAAATGTAGTGAGTATATTCTTCTGCACAAATAGGCTATTTCATGAAAAACCCTTACTGCTTCACAAATTGGAAAGAATTGGGGTTTGTTAGGATTTGTAATTTAATAAAAGGTACATACCACTTTTACTGATTGTCATTCTCTTTACCTCCTAAAAACCTGATTTACGAACAATCAAGCTACAAAACCACTCCAGTGGGTCAAAGTGGAGGAGCCGATGTGAGACTACATGTTGATTTGATAATGGCTTTACAGTCTCCACCTTAACAACCATGGCATGGGAGATCTGTTTCACAATTATTTGTAATAGACCAGGTTCTTTATGGTCCATCACATTTTTTTTTTTGTTTCTTTTAATGCTCATAATCTGCCCCCATCCCATATGTCATATGAGTACACTGTTTATGTTTGTTTATGATAATTCAGGGCTGCAACAAAAAACCTGTTCATCAAGGTAGCACTGCTGCTAATATTGCAATTCATGTAACCACCAACTCAACCAAGTCATCTATACATATGATGATAACTGACCACACTCCAATCTTCCTCATGATAGAGTGGGCCATTCAGCAACAAAGTCACTTACTCCTTCCTTTTCCTGAGTACATTTATCTTTGCTCTTTCAATGCATGTAAATAGATCATTCATACCCCTTGCAATAGTGACTGAAAGGACTGCTCCAGTCTCATTGATACCAAATTTTATATATAAAAAAACTTGGATGTACTCTATGTTTGTTGCTTGTGAATGACAAGGCTCTGATGATATTAGAAACAAATGACCTGTATTTATCCACATACAAGGTGCAGAGTGAGCAGGTACTGTACTATGCAAGTTTCCCCCACTTGGGGGCTCTGTCTTGGCACCACAGACCTGACCTGGGGGAACCAGGATGAGGGGGAATGTCAGTCTACATACTTAAGCAGTCTCTAAAGTCTTTTATAATCCAACATTGCCACTAGTTGTGCTAAGTTATGCAGCATTGTGAAATGGGGATTCTTGTGAACTAAAAATTCAGCCGAGTCCATAGAATTAATTTTATTAGTGAGTTGATCTAAGAGTCAAACTAAGGTCACCAACAGAGAAACAAATAGTCTTTCCCCTTGTTTGTTCACCATGAATATATGTTCTACTTACAGTCAGTTAACTCCTTTAGCTGTTGCTGTAGTGTAATGGAAGCATTGTACGTTCGAAAAACCTTAGCAGTCAGTCCATCCATTAGAGACTGGAGATGCTTGTTCAGCATTGGTGTCTAGAATATAAAAATGTGGTTCACACAACTGCTACTGCATACTAATTTCAATTGATTGATATTTGCCCACCATTGCTACAATTAAACAGGAGCACAAGAGAAAATTAATTACAGCTATACATTTTTAAAAGTATTTTGGGAGAGATGATTTAGTACACTAGTTTTAAATCTGGGAAATCAATGCAAGCACAGAGCTGTTGGAATGTTCCTTGTGTTATGTAACTGGAGGAAGGAGGACAGAGCTATTTTCTCAGTAAGGAGGTGACTATTGTGATAAAGGAAGGGGAAGAGAATGCTGCATGCTGTGCCTGTGTGGACATTTTTCACCCTGTATACACACTGCTCATACAAAAGCAGGACACTCGTACTTATTAACTATCTTTAATTTTCAGGAAGGTTCTGGATATTCCGCCCCTCCCTCAAAAAATGATAGTCTGTCACTCAAGAATAAGATTTTGAAGCACAAAATAACATTAAACATGACAGTTGCTGCCTAGATATTCTGTAGAAATATTTTTACACTCCATCAGTTATGCAAGTTTCCTGACTTAGTATTAAGATTTTTGACATGGTATCCTGGATTTTGTTTGTCCCAAATGTTTTACACCAATGGGCTGAAAGATAAGATGACACTGATTCCCACTGGTAGTAATGGGTTTGTCCTTTAATCAACTATTCTTAGTGCATGGAAATTATTTTCAAGATTGGAAATGGTGTTATGTAAGAAAAGGTGGTCTGTGCAAAGCCCCACCATCTAGTAGTGAAAACAGAACAACAGACATATGAAGGGTTAAGTGCATGTAACTGCAATAAAAATCATCTAGAGACCACTAGGGTGGTCAATTGAATAGAAAGCATGACTGTTAATGGAGCGCTCTATCCTCCCAGCTGTGAATCCCACCTTTAGCTGAATGGAGAGCCGCTTCTTTTGGAACTAATAGTCCAGCGTTTAATTCCCAGCAAGGGCTGGAGGTGTATCTGTCCAAGTACAGTAGGAAAGAAGAGGCAGAAAGATATCTTTCCCTAGAGTGGGAGAAACTGGAAATTCATATTCTACTATTTAGCAAAGCATACTGGAACATAGGTGCTGCAGAATTCAAATCAGAACATTTTATAGGGACACTGTCAGATTTTGAATGTTTATTTTTTAGCAGCTGTCTTGTTTTACCTTTTGTCATCATCATCTGTCAGAGCTTTTTTCTGTCCTTCTCTGGTTAGAAAATTGTGCTTTATTAGAAATAACAAAAATACTATTTTCAGAAATACGAGCTATCTGCTCTTTCAGCTGCCTGCATGTTCATATTCCCAATATGGCTCAGACTGGTGCCAGTAAACTTGTACATGCACGAGTTGGTCATTTTTCAATGTATTTGAGTTAAGACTGCTGTATGATACAATATAATCTTCTGAGTTCTGCAAAGTGTTTATTTAAAATGAGTGATCTAACAGTGTTTATTTTACATTTGAAGATGACCCTATTATACAATCTAAAGTGGTCAACCCGACTAGTTTCTCTGGAACTTCCCCCATGGCTGACACCCAAACCCTCACATATGCCTTGCCATTGCAGCATCGACTACAGTGGTACAATCACCATAAAGTTACACAATACACCATATATATGTCTCAGCTAAGGCCCCACTGCTGGGTATATAGATCCCCACTAAGCCTAGTCGTCAATCTGCTAATTGGTATCCCGACGCACTACCTTAAATCCACAGGGAGCACCCAAAACAAAGAGTGGCAACGGAATAAAAAAAGGAGGACCAAAGACAGCCCCCTCTCCCTATCACTGGCAGCCCTTATGAAATTACTGATCTTCCTTTTGCTCTGTATTGGTAATGTGGAAATCAACCCTGGACCTCTTGAAAGTATGACCTCTCCATCAGACCTAACCTCAACTAAAGGCCTCAGGTTCCTGCATATTAATGTATGCAGTCTGTTGAAAAAATTTACATTGCTACAAGTCTGGGTTGCCCATACCTTGCCAGACTTTCTTGTGATAACTGAGACATGGCTCAAGACCGCCACAATGGACAGGGAAGTTAACCTACCTAACTACCAGCTATTCAGAACTGATCACCAAACAAGGGGAGGCAGAGTAGCCATACATGTAAAAGCTGGTTTAGTTGTATCCTGTACTGCTGCAACATCTATGCCCAAGGAATTTGAGTGTCTATCTCTAAAAGTGTCTCCTCAATACAGCAGCTTTCCATTTAATTGATGCTACAGACCCCCTCTGCTGAACACAGCTCTTATCCCACCTGGGAAACCTGTTCAAGTCCTGTACTGAAGAAGTCATTATCATAGGGGACCTGAATTTCAACTGGCTCACCCAGGCAGCTACACCTCTGGTATCATTCTGTGACACCTATGGCTCACACAGTTAATTAATGAACCAACAAGATTAAATGCAAGGAATAGTAGTAACAGTACTCTACTTGACATCATGCTAGTGAGTAAACCACATCTATTCACACATGCTGGAGTGCTCCCATGCGACATAAGTGACCACTGCCCCATCGCAGGGGTAGGATCCAACAGCATTAAAACAGATCCTGCAAAACTCCTCATGAGGAGATCCAAGAAAAACACCAATATTGAAGGATATCTGCATGATCTAGCCTACTCTCCACACTGGCAAAAGTTCTATCTTGCACATTCTGTAGAAAAAGCTCAGCAGGTGCTAAATAGCATTATAATAAATGCCCTAAACACCCATGCCCCAATCTCTAGTATCCAAATAAAAAACAAATCCTGTCGCTGGTTTTCAGCTGACCTCAAAGCTGCACTACTGGAGAGAGATATACTTTGGAAAGTAGCAAGAAAAACTAAAAATATCATGGACTGGATGATCTTTAGGAAAGCCAGGAATAAATGCACCAGGAAAGTTAGGGATGCAAAGGCTGCCTACTACCTGGCTGAGCTCGACTCCTCCTACCATAATACTGCTAGATTTTGGGGCACCATCAAGGGTATGATGGGCCAGGATGTTAACAACCCCCTTCCAACCCAATTACACAGTAACTATGGCCCCATTACTGGCACAATGGAAATCCTGGATGCATTCAACAACCACTTCACAACAGCTGGCCTTGCCTTTGACTCCTCCCCAGCTAACCTATTAAGGGATCAATTAAGCTCCCACTATACTGGTGATCAAAGAGTTGACTCCTCCTTTAGTTTCAAACCTATACTGTTGAAACAAGTTGAGGATCTATTATGGCATCTGGATACCAAAAAAAGTGCAGGAGCAGATCTTCTGGACCCATTCTTTCTCAAGATTGCATGTCATGTGCTTGCAGTCCCCCAGCTCACCTCTTTAACCTTTCCATAAACTCTGGCTCTATTCCCACACTGTGGAAGACTGCCCAAGTGGTCCCCCTTCTAAAATCAGGGGACCCTATGGATCTTAATAACTACAGGCCCATTTCCATCCTGCCTGTGTTATCCAAGATGCTGGAGAAATTAGTGAGTATTCAGTTAAGGGAATATCTGGACAATGCTAATCTATTAAATCCATCTCATTCTGGATTCAGGGCCAAACATAGCACTATCACTGCATTAGCCAAGGTCACCAATGATTGGCAAACCAAATTGGATAAAAAGAACAATGTCTGTGCAGTATTCCTGGACCTGAGCAAAGCATTCGACACTGTGGACCATGAACTGCTACTCTCATCCCTACACTCCATTGGCCTAGATCCATCCTCCCTTAAGTGGTTCAGATGCTACCTCTCCGGTAGATCACAGCAGGTAAAAGCTGAAGGTGACCTATCCCCATTAAGACCACTGTCAAGAGGAGTCCCCCAAGGCTCTATTCTGGGTCCTATCCTTTTTGCCATTTATATAAATAAAATTGATTCAGCCCTTACCAAGTCCTCAGTACATCTCTTTGCTGATGACACTGTACTGTATGTTAGCAACCCCTCACCTAAAGTTGCTCATGAAATACTACAAACAGAATTCTCCCTGTTACAACATCAGCTTCTCGAGAAAAAGCTTCTGCTAAATGCAAAGAAAACCAAAGCAATGATGTTCACAACCCAAAACTCCACCAACACATCCTCTTCAATCAATCTCCCCCCAGCTATGCACTATACTTGGAGAAAATCTGCAGTATGTTGAAAATTTCAAATACCTAGGTGTGTGGATTGACAACAGACTTGACTTTACTCAGCATCTAGAACAACTGCTGAAAAGCTTTTGCCTAAGGCTTGGCCTCCTATACAGATTAAAACCCTTCCTTAATAGAGATTCAAAGATGAGATTAGTCCAGGCCATCTTTCTATCAGTCATTGACTATGCAAACTTCCTCTATAGTCACTGCCCCACTCTCTACCTTCAAAAGTTGGATACCTTATATCATAGAGCAATAAGGTTCATTACAGACCTGCCATATAATACTCACCATTGTTCTCTCTATGATGCAACTGGATGGGTTTCCCTTCATGTCAGGAGGAGCAGAAATGCAACTCTATGGATCTACAGAGCTTTATCAAAAAAACTCCCAAGCTATATCCTGGACTGCTTCAACCTGACCACTCCTAGCTCCTATGCCCTAAGAAGCAACAATATCATCCTGCTCAAATTGACCAAAGTCAACACCAAAATAGGGAGGGCAGCAATCAGCTATTCTCTAGCCATAGCATGGAACACCTTACAAAAATCCCTTAAACTGTCCATTATCATTCCATTTACATCCTTCAAGCAGCACTGTACAGCCTTCTTCACAGAGAAATGCAGTTGCTTATCGCTAGAGATAGAATAGTCATCCACAAAACCATATTCCAATCACGTATGGCATATTCCTTCCAGTCAGACACCGCCAGTATATGGCACCCAATATTCCCTTCAGCATCCTTGTACTCATTATGTGAGTGACTGTCATGATCCTCATTGAGATATATTTGTACTGTACATATTGTAGATGTTAAACTTTCTCTTAGCCAAGCTTTAACATGTGAATTCTCTGTATATTATTGTGTTATAAATAACATTTTCCTTTCTTCTGTATGTATAACTGTCTCATAAGTATGTGATGTAATTGCTGTGCATCAACTCGAACCTTGACCTTATCAGGTCCATCTTGTAAATGAGCCTTGCTCAATGATGATCGCCTGAATAAGTAAAGATTTGATTGATTGATTGAACTATGACCATGACTGTGCCATGTTTGAAGTCATGACTGTACTCTTCAAATGTAAAATAAACACTGCTAGACTGCTAGCTTTTGATAAAGAAACACTTTGCAGAACTCAGATTATATTGTATCATGCAGTGGTCTTAACTCAAATATAGTGAAAAATTACCAACTCATGCATGCACTTTACCAGCACCAGTCTGCCATATTGGGAATGCAACGTGCGGGCGATTGAAAGACTGGGTTACTCATATTTGTTAATACAGTATTTTTCACTGGTTTCCAATAAAGTATAATTTTCTAACCAGGGAGGACAAATAGAAGCTCTGGCAAATGATGATGACAAAAGGTAAAGTAAGATGACTGCCTAAAAAAAATTTAAAATCTGACAGTGTCTCTTTAAGTTAACAGAGAACTTAAAAATGAAAAAAAAAAATCTTGTTTAGAAAAACAGAAATGTGAAAAATGTAAAAGGAAGGGGTTGTTCACTAATTAAGAATAACCCACTAAGAACAATATCACATTGTTTCTGTGGTTCTATGGCAAGAATTCAATGGCAAGCAGCAGTACCTACAGAGGTTTTATCAGAAACACACAATGCTGCAGGCAGAAAAGTACTAGGGGTCCATCCAAACTGCTGAAGATCCTAGTCTACTCACTACTAAATTTGGTGATATCACATCCATTCTAGTACTCATCTCTCTGTATTTCTATCAGACATACATTTGAATTATCATCTCTCAGATTTACTACCAGTAAATTATTCTTTAAATAATTTATATTTGTTCATCGCTCATTTTCCATCATCAGTGCTCTGTCCCCTTTTTCTATTACCCCTCCCAAAACCTTCTTAAGTTGACCTTTTCTTGGGGCAGTGACCAGTATCTTAGCACCCATCCCCCCCCCCGTGCAAAAATGTTCCCTTTCAAATCAAGTAAAAGGCAGCTGCAGTGATCAACTGAAAGGCAGCTGCAGCACCCCAGATTATAAGGGCAGGGGGTTATACCCAGGAAAATGAGTAGCTGAACTACAAATAAAAATGCAGCCAAAGCATTAAGCAGAAAGTCTGGGTTCTGTTCAGAGTACTTGAACTTGACTGGTCAAAGGCAAGTTTACCCAACCACTTTCTTAAACTCTATTTCCTATATTCTGCTGCCTCAAAGAAAGAAGACCAGTGTAGCCTAATCTTTACAGTGAAGTTCTGTGAATCAGAAGGCCCAGGCTGGAATCCCACCGAGTCAGTTTCTGACTGTGTAAACATCAGCAAGTCATTTTAGGGGAAGAAAGGAAAGGAATTTGGTTTTATATAGCACCTTTCATGCACACTGCACCCTAAACAGCTTTACAATCCATGAGCAGTTGGCAGCCAACACTCTGTGTGCACACCTCTAAGTTAAGGAAAGGTTAAGGAGGGTCTTGGGCACAGAAAAAGAGAGGCTTAATTACTGAGAGGTTAAATGAGTTGCTTAGGGTGGCACATTAAGTATATGACAGTTATGGGATTTAAGCCTGGATATCCAGGTTCACAACAATGTGCTTAGACCAATATGCTATACTACCTCCCTATCTGATTTTTTTTTATTTCACTACTAGTTATTTACCTCTCAGTATTTCAGTCTAACTGTCCCAATAGGTAAAAGCAGGAATCCGCTGAATGATAACAAGATGCTCCATCATTTCCTCTGGGCAATCCAGGATCAGCAACATTTAATAATGAAAAAATATGGGAAACCAGTAGTATTTCACAGACCAGACACTGAACATTTAGTGCAGTACTAAAAGTATAGAAATGGGATACCGATTAAATTGTTTTGAATTTGCTGGTTTCAGCATCTAGAATGAAGAATTCTCTTCCACTAGACTTGGCATAGGTGTAATCAGTAATGCAACTGCTCTGATCTTTTGAAGGTAAATGTACTGTAAATGTTGCTGTCAGCAGCACTAACTGGTTTAGTAAATAGAGATAATCTGAAAATCTGGCTGAAAGATACCCTTTTCAGAGATGTTTGGTGCTTAAAGACGCTTCAAACAAATTAACCAGGGTTGCTGTCTTGCACACAGATGGGAATTGGTGCCTTCATTGAAATCGACTTGTTTTTGTGAAATGGGATGGAAAGATGTTTTCTTGACAAAGCATAAACTTACATAAAAGTATACTGAAAAAAGAAGAAAATTGATGGTAATAAAAAATGGGACTTGAGATTTCAAAGAAAATAAAGCTAATGTGTTAGCTAGCATACTTGTAGAAACTGCTGAACTTTTTCTTTAGGCTACTTGGAAAATATTTTTGTTTTAATATAAAAATCTGCTCCCTAAGTTAATTATACATTTAGAGTGCACTGCATTAATTTGCAGAAAAAAAATGGCTATATGCAGAGAGAACAGGAAAGAGGGCACTGGCATAATTTTAAGGAAGGGGGGGGGGATTTGGCACTTTTTTTTTGCTTCATCTGTGCCTAGAACTGTGTGTGTGAATTGGGGGAGGTGACTGATGAAGGGACAAAGAACTAAGGAACTGCAGGAAAATGTCTTTCCTGTGTATTATGTTCTGAGAGAGAGATGTTCATTCTGTGTTTCTAATACTATTCCTATCAGCTTTGGTTCGAAAATTGCTTCATATCCTCCCACCTGTGCTTCTGTAGGAGTCTGCTAATAGTGTAAGACAGCAGGTGCAAAGTTTCTTTCCTCCATGGGCCATTTCTCCATCTGGCAGCATGCTAAGGAGTTAAGAGTCCCAGAATTTCCAAAACATCTGCATTCAACATGGACATAGAGATAAGCTCTGATACTAGGGTGTACTTACATTCAATCTGTCAAATAGGTCATCGCCATCCTGCTTGTTCTCCATAAACAGATGGAGGTTTCTGTATACCTTAGAGAACCAAAACACAACAATCAAACTTTTGGTTTGAGATTAGTACTCATACTGTATATGCATTGGTTTATACAAGGAGATCAACTTGACTGCAGAGGGCGGAAGGAGGGGGAAGGGGAATATTATGGAAATCAAACAGACTGCACAGCATGTTCCATATTCCTTTAGTTTTCCACAATTTATAATTGAAGTTTTTTTCAGAATCAACAAATCTTTTTATTAGAACAGTAAAGTACAGTACTGAAGTATTTAAGGAATAATTTTACTGCATCTTGTCATAAACTGATGCTAGCTGCAGTTTCCTATCCTCTCAGTCATACCCTTCATTCCAAGAACTGAGTTCCTATGTTTCCTGACTGCAACTCTTACTCACCTCCCTGTGGTAATAATATGTGATGTTGCCTTTCTGCATGCATGGCTAGTGGCTTTTTAAACCTTGCCTTTGAGATACTGTCCTCCACAAATTGTTGGAGTTCATTCCATACCCCCAGTTATGCTCCACAAAAGCTGGCTCTTTTTCCTTTCTTCAGCAGCTCATGCCCATCTGATGATTATCATCAGCTCATGATATCCAAGTCTTTTGCTTCCACACTGTATAAACCAGTGGTAGTAAATCTGTAAAGACTGTTATCTCACACCCAACCTTCATAACAACATGTTACAATTGCTGTATGCCAGGGCACAACTGATACCTTGAAAGGCTGGGTACATCATAGTGGAATACTTAACCAACCAGACAGCAGCTTTCACAGTTTTGATGACAAAATGCTCTGTAGAGCACCAAAGCCCACATTTGAAGTCAAAGAGAAACAGGTACATTTTCACACAAACAGCAGTTTTGAAAGTTGTAACTAACAAACACATTCTCCATAAACCGAATATGCAATTGCTGACTCAAGATATGTAGTTTGTCATCACTTGTGAGGTGGGCAGGACTTTCATAACCCACTTGTGGCTCCATCTCTAGAGGTCTGGCATTGACCCCCCACACATGAAGACAAATCGCATTTTTGCTACTGTAGGCACACAATTGCAATAGGAGAAAGAAACAAAAATACTTGTCAGCAGTTCCATGGGGCTTAAAATCATCAACTCAGGGTACAACAGAATCACGTATACTCACAAAATACTTTTAAATCATACTTAAAATGTTATTGTTCGGTGATGTCCATGTTGTCAATAGGAATTACATGCAACATGGGTAATATGCACCCCATCCAGGAGCAGACTGGTACAGCTATAGTTTTTTTGTTTGTTTAGTTAACTACAGCTATAGCTCTTTTTTGTTAGTTTATATGTTCATTATTTTGCAAACAATTTGCAGCAGAAACATCAGACATACAAAATGAGGAAAGTGTTACCAACACACTGGGGGCATCACTCCTCTTAATAGTAACAGAATGTAGAATATTATATGCCATACAGATACATCTCTAGAGGAATAATGTAATTAGTTACAGTAATGTAATTTTACATCTAAAAAGCTAGTCATGTGGATGAGCTGCATGGCAAAAGTTTGATAGTCACCATTGTAATGTCTATCAGCGTCTCTGCCCATCCTTGGAAAGAAAAGACCAGGCTTTTACAAATCTATAGTGAGAAATAAGGGTTGTTTTCACACCTAGAGTATACTGTGAAACACAAAACTACAGTTACAGCATAGTTTCTTTTTAACCAATTAATTTCACGGCTTTAAATTCCTAATTCAGAGTATAGATGTAGACAATAAGCTGTTTTACAACAGATAAAACTTATCTCCTCAGTCCTCTGTTTAAGAGCTGAACCTAGCAGCTCAAAATGTTGGTGTCATAAGGGTCCCAATGCTTAATTTCAGGCAGCCTTTTGTACCTGTGTACTAGAAACAGCAGCACATTTAAGCAGCTCCTTATCTAACGTGTTAAACTTCACAACTTGTTTTTTTCTTCCTATTTAAGTACCTCTAGCAGTACTTTAGCAGCTGTTTGCTTCTGCAGGCAGTTTCTCTAAATGCAATATTTATTTTTCTTTATACAATGGGTTGCAAAAAACATCCAACCCAATTGGAGTCGCTCTGCATGGCCATGCATTAAATTCCCTTTTTAATGCATGGTTCCACAGAGGGACTCAGGAAAAGTATCATCAGCACTCATTACCTGCTTGAGAAAGCCAAAGGAGAACAGCAGCCATTAAAACATGTGGGAAAGTGAGAGAGTCCAGCTTCAAGGTATCACACAGGACTGTGGCCCTGGTGCACTGTTTTCAGCTACAGCACTCTCTTTCTCTTCTTGATGCAACAGTGAAGTGCCGTTTCCCTGCAGAGCGAGGTGCTGTCTGATTGCTGTATCACTGTGTGTATTTGGAGAGTGCCAGCCAGCCACTCCCCACCCCTATCCTATAGAGCCATACTTATTGCTAACTTAGCAGATAGCACACTGCTGTAAAAAGCAAAGAGATAGAAAGTGCTTCACCACTGAAGTGGTGCACCTTGCATGAGTGAGACAGCTGCAGTTGGACTGCCACCATATATACAGCTCAGATTAAAGTAGCACTCCCAGTTATTGCCTGTGTGTGGTATTTCCCTAGTGCAGTCTGGTGGGAGAGATAGAGTGGGAGATAGACAGTGTAAGGCAAACTGATCTCACTCTGTATCTTACTGTCTGTGTGTCTGTCTGTCGCAGTTGCTGTCTCTGTAGCCTGCTACTCTGTTGCTCTCTGTGCTGCATGGGGCACATTGCCCGTACATGGGAGGGAAGATGCACAGTGGCAACAGTAAGCAGAAGCAGTGAGACAAGTGGAACATCCAGGATTGGGTGGGCTTCTGTCTCTCAAGAAAGAGAAAGGCAATCGTGCACCACACGCTAGGGAGAGAAAAACAGTGACAGTGAGCATGAGAGTGGGACCTTAAAGTCAGAATTCCTCCAGTCTCCTGTCTCTGTGTTTCTCTGGTTCTGTGTGTGCAAATCCATGGCCAGTAAAGTTCACATCATGGACCACAAAAGAGAGGGGGAGAGAGACACATAGTGACAGACAGTGAGCTAGCAGATCTTAAATAGCACATGTCTGCAGTGTGCTGTCTGTGTCTCTCCATTCCTGGTTTTGAACCATCTTTGCCAGTATGCTGCAGACTGCAGAGTGTGAGACAGTCAGTGACAGTGAGCAAGACAGTCACAGTTTACAGCAGCATTGTCACAGTGCAATCAGGAAACAGTGTCACTGTGTTCCTTCTTGCCGATCCCGAGTGCCACATGGGGGGGGTGAAGAGAGACAAGTCTGGTGAGGCCATACCTCTCAACTGTCCCAGATTTCCCAGGACTTCCTGAATTTAGACTCCCTGTCCTGAAGTCTTGACTTGCTTGCTTCTAATACAGATTTATAGTAAGCCTAGCAAACCTTTTTAATCCTTAAGCTACCAATGAAATAAGCAAGTATAGGAATTCTGGACTGATATATCAGTCAACAACACAGCAAGGGTTAAGCTGGCCCATGCATACAGAAGTAGTTTGCAAGAGACAGCCCTCCCCCTGCATTCCACAGGCTTATCTGTTTCTCTAATGAGACAGAGAGAGAGACACACACACACACACACACACACACACACACACACACACATTGCATTCCAATACAGTATATTTTTGTTCATTTATGTCAGGAAATTAACAACACTGGATCCTTAACAGCCTAGAAATTAGCTTAACACTGAATCCTAAAGAAAATGATTTCTGTAGCAGTTCCCATATTACCCTTTAGTTTCAAGTAGGTAAATGAACCGAAAGTAGATGCAAAACATGTGCCTATGTTTTTTTTTTTATTGTGCCATTTGGTAGTAGGCAACTGAATGTGACATTTTAAAAAGCATAAACTAAAGGGATTTTACATATGTTGTAGTGTACTGCATCATGTGGTGTACATATCATGCAATGGCATGGTGCCATGCTGAATAAAATATGGTGTCCCTGATTTTGGTCATTTGCCCCTGATTTTTGAGGGGAGCGACCCTGATTTTGGTCCTAGCAGGCTGAGAGGTATGGGTGTGGCTCTGTCTCACTCCTCTCCCATGCCTTGTCCCAACACTGTTCTGACTTCTCTCCCCAGCTCCATTCCAGACATCAGACAGACATTGTAACACACTACACAGCTGTGTTAGGCACAAAAAAAATGACACATTACATCAGTAGTGTATGTGTGGCATTTCTGTCTGCACAACACCCATGCAGTGCGCTTCCTTTCTAAGGGACTACTTTGTGAGGCAGCAAGATACAGACCCTGCTTCTCTCTTTCAACAGGCCAAAAAGCTGTTTGTCTATCCATTTTCAGATTTTTGACAGAAACCAAGTTATATCTGCAATAACCCACTCCAAGGTATAGGGTTATAGGCATTTAATGCATGCCTGAGGTGCTGTGAAGACACTCTGGCTGCAGCTTCATGTCTCACAATGCACCCCAGGCATGCATTAAATGCCTATGACCCCAAACCCTGTCATGGGCTATTGCTAACCTATTTCATTTTTATTCACCAGGTGGGTGAATTAGACAAATCAGTTGCCTATTTTCAGGCACAACCTGGGAGACTACAACAAAGGCATTCAAAATTAAGGAACAGTTAAGACAAATATTTAATACAAACGGTGTTCAGTACAAAATAGACAACAATAAAATGATGGTAGGGAAACAGTGCTGGGAGTAATATGGGATTCAAGGCATACGATCAGTTTAATATAATGCATTCCTGTATACAATAATTGACATACAGGATAAGGGTCTAGGATATTATCTTCAGTTGAGGGAGTGAAGTGCATACATAACATTGGGAATCCATTCCATAAATAACCTAAGGGCAACAACACACAGTTGATTGTCATAGGAAGGTTCAAAGTGCAGTTTTAAAGGCACGAATGGGCGAGTGCTGGCAAACTGTGCTTGATATTGAGTTACACACTATAAGAGCCATGAAGTAGAATGACATCTCTACAGGTTTGGATGTGGTTCCAGGGATACATAATAATCTAGTGACATTAGACCTCAGTGGACATTCTAGGCTGTCAGGTTTCAATAACTCTGAGATGGACCTGGGGCATTGCTTGTTCATGAATGAATCAAATAGCCCATAAAAAATGTCTTAGGGCTGTTGGAGGGAGTTATTCAGGCTTAGAATAGAGGTCACAGTGATGAGCATACCTGTTTGTGGCTAAAGCAAACCTACAAATATATTGTAAGACATGTCCCATTTCTGCAGGGTGGTTTTGGATGCAGAGTAGTAGACTGCCATCCCATATGTTAGTCTGAATAGCAGGATGCCTCATGCATTCTCAATACAGACCGAGAATGAAAAGTTATTTTTGACTTTATATAAAAGTCCAAGTCTGGCATTAACCATACATGCAGTGCTGATATATGCCAAGAAGTTCAAGGATGCATCAAGTGTCACTCCCAGATAAGTGAAGTTAGTGAGTGTGGTAAGAAGAGATCCACCTGTGTAAAAGAATATACCTGTGTAATAAATCAGCAAGCCTGCTTTTTCCTTATTAACAGCTTCTGTGAAGATCTAGGGGAGTGCCACTGCCAATATTATTTGATAAAAAAAAGCAATACAAGCGTTTTCAATTTGAAATGTTGCTGTACTTTCTCTGTTCTTTCTTTGCTTGGTGCCTCAGATAAGTTTGGAGAATTGTTTACTTTACTGTCATTTAGACCTGCCAGACATCATTTCTCTGCTAATTATTTTCCTGACTTCGCTGTATAATGATTTTTTTATATTTCATTTTTAGTGGAGATTTTGTTTTCAGTTTTCACCTTGCATGGATGCTACATGTGAATCCTCTGCCTTTAGCAGTGTGAGCACCATTTTCACACTCTGTCAGGATTGAGCTACTTGCACATAGACCCTGTCTACCTAGCAACTGTAAGTGTTCACTAACTCCCACGATCTTCATGATGCATGTGCATTACTTGCAAGTTCATAACATCAAGTGTGGTATTTTAATCAGCATTTCCCTGCTACAAGCTGTTTTCTGCTGTTTCTTTTTATGTTCACCATAACTTATGGTGTTTGTTAGTTCCCTAGAGTAAGGATTCTTAAATTTGGGTCTGCTTTCCAAAGTGCACTTATGAAGTGCTACTCCTTCAGTCACATGATTTTTGACTAATAACCAGTGCAAACTGGGAATTTTCAGTACATTCATCCATTTTTGGCAACATCTTAGCTTTTCTATTGACACCATAGCATTCTGCAGACCATTTTGTTTCAAAAAGTGTAAAGCTTGCCACAAAACATTGAGTCATTCCCTCTATGGCTCATTTTATCCTTTTTGTGTTAGCCAAACAAACATCACTTTTTCAGCCCTTAACAATGTGTGTTATGGGGAAGGTACAGTACATCTGGCAGTTTTACTGAAAATGTTGCAATTTAATTACACCTGCCCATCTTACAACTTCTTAATGACATTTTCAATGCTGAAGAATCAAAGGCATCTTCTGTGAAGACACCCAGTGCAGACCCCTCATTCCACAGCAGTGGAATGCCATTTGTATGAAATATAAAAATTGACTCTTTTCAGCCCTAGACAGAGCCTATGTTATAAGAACATTAGTAAAGTAAAGTCTACCATGGGTTTTGTGGCTACAGACTTATATGCATTAATTCATGCAGCTGAAGAATAGATCTTTCATATAAGTGTCTGCTTAGAAATATTCTGGGAAAATTGCAGTGTACAGGAAGAAACTTCACTCTGGACACCATTTATTTCAATACCTCTCACAAAACACACAAGAAACAAGTTTGCATATTGTTCTGCAATGAAGATATAAATATAGCACATGTGACTGATTAGCTCTGCCAACTGTATTTGGTCCTAGATCATCCTAACCCTATACTGGAGGTCAGTCTTTTGTGGGCAGGGGGGTGGAAGCGGAAGGCAAACATCTAGCAGATTAACAATGGGATTGTACATCTCCACAGGTGTTTTCACATTGATAGGGACAGGGGGCCATATTTCTTACCCTGGTCAGTCCAGAACATGTCATACATGTGGTGCAAGAACTCATTTGAGTTCTTTTTGTGATAAACCAAAATGTTATCTGTGTTTCAAATATGGCCATGTCAGTCTACAGTGCTCCAATCCATTCCTTTGTGGTTTACATGGAGAGATAGAATATGTCTATAAATAGTGTCCTTATGTAGCACATAACAAGCTTGACAGAGTGGATTGTGATCAAGTGGAAATTATCGCTGAAAGTCTGCAAGGCTAAGTACTCAGAAGCACATCCCCCTCCACCTCCCTCTCAGGAACCAGTTCAAACGGGTGCTAAAAAACTTTCATAGTCTCTGGACTTGCAAACTACTGCTGATGGCCCTCAACACCCAGCAGAAACCCTAGTACAGACTGAGCCTACTCCATAAGACAGTGGTACATCCTGCCCTCCAGAATGAACTGGAAGTTACTCCTCCATAACTCCAGTCTCTACCACCCCAGTATTCCATGAACAAAAGGTAATAAGGCCAGCAGAGTTTGCTGGAACCTCTTAAATACCAGTTACCTCAGGGTGTAAAATGCCCCCCCCATCCAGTGATGCAGACATGACCACAGCGACATGCAGAAAAGGAGGACATCTGTGTAAACTAAACCTAAGTTTGATTAAGTACCTGCCCTTGTCACCCGCAATAAATATGGAGCACTTCATATTGTCTGAAGATGGGGGATATGGAGAAAGGTGGAGGCTGAGGAATCATCCCTTCCCTCATCCATCCAGGACAATACTTCAAATAAAGAGGATTTGCAGACAAACATTAGCTGTGAAGTGACAAAGTTAGAACATGCACCAGTCCTAGATTATCATGAACTAAGTACTCGTACCTTTAACCATGACACAAGTGCATAGGTGTCACCCTTAACTCATAACCTTAAATGTTAGTAGGTTAAGGAATATATATATATATATATATATATATATATATATATATATATATATATATATATATACATATACATATTTATACAATAGGGGTGAGCATGTAACCTTTACAATAAAAACATGTATTCTCACTGCAGTGGAATAACTCTGTGATGACATAGACACTGTGGGTTTACTTCCTGATAAACCCACAGTGTCTACATCATCAGCAAATATACTCACAATGGTGATGTCGCCAGAGTCAGACTATCTACACTGCAGCCTGCATGTAATAGCTTCACAGTTTTTTTTCTCCCTGAATCCTGCAACTATCTCAATTAGCATTGTAAAAGACAATCACCTGTGCCCCATAGTTATTCTGACAATCCTAGCAGACTGCTATGCTGCTCTAATCTTCAAACCAGCCTCCTTCATAAACCAGTTTGTCTTTCTGAGTGCTGACTGCAACAGTTTCTCTGTCTCAGTGAAGCCTGCAACTTACTTAATAAACAGTCTGTTTCTCATTCCTAGCTGCAGGTAACAATTATCATTGTAAATCACATGCACCTGTTTCTCATAGTGTCCAACACTCCCAGCCTATTCAGAAACACATAGGCCCCATCCACACTACACCACTTGTGCCCGGTAATGGATGCAATCTGTTACGGCCGTGGAGTGGTGCAGTGCGTCCACACCTCAGCGGTTTCCATTACAGGACCGGCGCTGCCGGTCCACACTTTGGGATCTGGGTGACCGTTACAGTGGTGCCTGATCCCACAATGCAGCTTGCGCTGCGCTTTGTGCCCTGCAGCGGACCGTTACCTGTAGTCTACACTACCACCGGTAATGGTCCCAGGGCGAGACCAGTTTCATAACCGTTGTGGGTTTCCACAATGGTTACGAAAATGCCTCCTGTAACGTTACCAGTGTAAACGCACACCGTTACCGATGCAGTTTACACCCTTTGTAATGTTACAGAAGGGTTTTTGGGTTGCAGTGTGGTCAGGGCCTTACACACACACACTGTCAGACCACACACAAACCGTGCTGTCAGTATAGCCTAGAGGTGAGAGTAACAAGCAATGAACCAACTTCCTACATCTAGCAGCCCAGACCACTGTTTAATTCTCACAATTTCCATTTCAATACTGTGCGACTCTGAATAAATCACTTAACTGCCCAGTGCTCCCAGGTCCCCCCCCCCACAAAAAAAACTTATCCAATTACCAAAATAAAGTAAACAGGGAGAGAACACAGAAAAAAATGTTCCCAAAATGTACTAGCCCTATTGTATAAATTGCACACATGATGTGCGACTTGTGGAATATGGCAAACATTTGCACTCGTGCAGAGTGAACTGCAATAATATCATTTTGCCTTGGAAGATTATGTTTCCTCCATGATACAAAAATTAAGACAGCACACAAAATAATATAGGCAAAATGCTCATAGGGTTTTTGGGTGCTTCTTTTGGACCCAGGGTACTAATGTATGTGATGCTGCTTAAGGGGTATTGTTTTACTATTCAAAATCTGGTTGATTTATCTCCAGGAAGATCTTTGGTTCAGGATGTTTCCTATATGAATCTACAATACAGATTTATCAACATTTATGCTTCTCAATCTATTGCAGCCAGAGTTTCATTATTTAAACAAATGTGACCTTATTTACACACAAGTAAATTAATTATTATGGGAGGCGATTTTAATAGTATGCTTTTTCTGACTGACAGTGGAATTAAAACAATGGAAAAAATTAGTGATTCAAATTTTTTGAGCAATACATTACAACATGCAGATTTATATGATGGTCATAAAACAGTACATCAATCTGGTTGTGTAAGTTATACAAGAGGATATCTAGCAACTATCTTTTCTTTTCAAAAAATATAAATATTAAAAGGTCACAAATGATTGCCATTTAAAACCTCAGACCACTTAGACCTAGTGAGTAATCATCTACCACCAGCATGTACATCTCTGACAAAACCAAAGCTCCAGCACCTGAATGACTGTTACTTAGAAAATGACAACATTAAATGGTGTGATTTGTACATGGCGAGACTTTCAGTTATGTGTGTGCGTATGATACAGATGCAGAATGGTGGAAGGATTCAAAAATAGATTTTAGGCTTATTTTTCCACCAAGCAAGCAAAACAAGAATATATATATATGAAGATCTCATTTACACAAATTGATTTCCACACTGCATGAGCAAAAGGTCAATTTGCCAGAACAGACAGGGGTGGAAAAACTTGAAATGTTTCAGTATTAGTACTATAGACTCATGTTTTTAAAGTGTAACCCCCTCCAAAAAGGGGGTCTTGCCTTTGCCTCACTCTAGAGTACTGCTGCTGTCTTCCCCTGCACCACTCCTTCACCCTGGTCCTGGGTCCAGACTGTATGCTACAGGAGCTGGGAATGGATTGAACACTCATTTCTTCTGTAAGCTTGTTCAGTGCCCATCTCACAGTGGCCATTGTGCTGCCACCCCTCTTTGTTTAACTGGCCCCTAGACTGCCATCAGGATTGGGAAACCCACAGGCAGGTGGTAGCTCAGATTCAAGCAGCTCTCAAAACTGCACAAAGTGCAAAACAAATAAATTAGTACATCCTGTCCCAGTGAAACTGACATCAGTTTGTATACGGTTCCATGTCAGAACCACGAACATGAAACCGCAACTGTAAAAACAGCAATGGCTTGAAGGTGAAATGCAAAGACAGTGAGGTGACTGTTTTTGCGTGGGGGGGGGGACTTTGTCCCCTGCATCCACCTTTCTAAATATACCAATTCTGAGGTCATAGCACTTTGGGAAGGGGGGACTGCAACTGTCACCATCATTTTGTTTGCCATCAAGCAGTTGCTATTTTCACAGTCACAGTTTTTGCATCGTTGTCATCACAGGTAACCTTTGTATACTAGTTCAGCTCTGCAAAACAACTAAATTAGTACATCCTGTCCATCGAAACCAACATCTATCTGGGGCTCAGCTTTGCAAAACAGCTGTGAATTGCAGGTTGGCTCAGGACTTGTATGCATGATTTTCCCCTGGAACTGGCAGACATCTAGAGACAGGGATTTAGCATAATGAATAATGCATGAGATGGTAGCCATTGCTATTTAATCCCTAGATTTTTGTACAAGGGAGAGCCATCTGCAATATAGTAGATTTGTCTGATACAAACCTTTCAGAAGAGTGTTTTTGAATAGCTGTCAAGTCCAAAACAGACTTGAGATCCTTAGAATAGGGATTAATGCAGTTAGAGTGCCAAGCCTGGGCTTTAGCATTGAATTAGAGCAGGGGTTGCCTTGAAAACTGCTCTGCATGTGGGAATGTGGTGAGCCACTTCCTTCTACTGGTTTTATGAATTTATTCTGACAGGGGATTGAACCAGCTGAGGTCCTAAATGCCTGCCTATGTGTTGGGGTGAGTAAAGATATGTCCCCAGAGGGGATGAACAGGATCATCATCACCCAGTGTCATGGCCCTCTCCCCTCTCCACCAAAAGAGCATTGGGTCCACCAGACCTGTAACAAGCTTACAGAACAGAACTCCCATCATACAAAGTCACCAGAGCCCATATCCTTAGCCACAAGGGGCACATTTGGTCCACCATACCTGTATCCAATCTACAGAAAAGACCATCTAGCCATCATACTGGGTTATCATATTGGGTGCTGGATGGAAGAAGGCAACATACTCATTAGTTCTGTCCACCCACATCAACAGGTCCAACTGGTCCCTCCATTCATCAACAGAGAATCAAGTCTCTTCTTAAATAAATTCAAGCTTTAACTTTCTACTATGTCCTTAGGTAAATGGTTCCACAGCCTACCAGTACGTTGCAAGATGAAATTATATATCCTGTTTATAACAACAGTATCCACTTAATCTGGAGCTTGTGTGCTCTCGAGCCAACAGGCTTAGCCTGGATTTCAACCCCTAGTTCATCCATCAGTTCCACTTCTTGCATAATTTTGTAAATAGCTAACAGATCCCCTCTGATCCTTCTCCATTCCAAACTATATACTGTAGTCCTGAGTGCTGTAACCTTACATCATAATGGAGTCCCTTCAATCCCCAAATAATTTTCATTACTCTATGCTGAATCCTCTCCACTCACTCTACTTCCCATCTTAAATGTGGGCTCCACAACAGAGATCCATTATCAAGATGTGACCTGATGAATGACTTATACAGAGGCATTATGCAGGCTGCAGACCAATTTAGAAAAGCTCTCAATATTTTTAACCACTTAGTTAGTTTTCTGTATTAATTTCATACAGTGTACTCTAAAATTTAGATTTTGGTCCACAAATATACCAAAGTCCTTCTCAACTTCCGTTTTTTAGTAGAGTTGCATTCAGATAGTAATCTTGTTTTTTTATTATACTTTCCTATATGCAGAATTGAACATTTTTCTACACTAAATAGAATATGATTTCTCTGTTGCCTATCTTTCAATCTTACCCAACTCACACTCTAGTTTCATATTATTTTCTGGAGTATCAACAGGCCCTCCCAACTCAACATCAATAAATTTCACCAACCAGCTGTTGATATCTAGGTGCAAGTTGCTGATGAACAATGCAAATAATACAGGTCCCAGGACCAGGTCCTATGAGACCCCACTGGTCACATCACCATCATCTGAATAGCATCCCCTCATCCTGGCTCTCTGCTTTCTCATGTTCTGCCAGTTCCTGATCCAATTAAGTAGCCTTGTGTTCATACAAATCTTTATCAACTTTTCTATTAATAAGTTATGTGGGACTTTATTAAATGCTTTCTTAAAATCTAAGAGAAGTATGTCAAGAGGTGTGTTATTTATGCTTCTATTTACATTTTCATAGAAGTGGATTTGGTATGCATGCCTTATTCTGATGGAAACCATGTTGCTTAACATCACTATAATTAGTATTTAGAGTCTTCTCCAATTTAGCTTTCAGAAAGCTTGCTGCAATTTTACAAAGAACGGGGGTTAAACTAATTGTTCTATAATTTGATTGTACCACTCTGTCCTCCTATGCAAGGGAGATGTTCCCACAAAAAGAGCAGCAACTTGTCTTCTAAAGGTTTTGAGTACTGGTTTTACCCACTTAACTTATTATTCCTATTATTTAGCTAGCCAGATAAATACTGTCTGGACATTCCTGTCTTGAGCCATCTTAGAGTCAGCCCATAACTTCAGTTTACAGCCAGGAGCTGTTGTTTTACTGTCTATCAAATTGTGTAATTTGCCAGTCAGCAGCTGCAGCCAGCAACCAAATTTACACAGTACCACACTTTGGTCCAAGTGTCACAGGCCTGCAACTCTGCATCTGTGTTCACACTCAAACCATGAAAGAGGACTCCCAGAGGAATCATGGGGTTAACTGGTGTACCAGCAGGGGAGAGGTGTTGAGACATGTCTCACAGTGGGAGTGAATGCAAACTGCTGTCTTTGTTTATTTTTATCTTCACTTTACTGTCCACTACATTGTTCTCTAACCTCAAAATATACTCATTGGTTATTTGCAACTGCTGATGTATTTTACCATTATTGCCTTGTTTTTTATTTGCATGCTTAGAGTAGTAAGTGGGGAGGGGATTATGTTACTGTGTTCCATCTTAGAGTGTGGGACTTGTATCCATTTCCTGTTGGGAAACACCCTGGTAGTGCCCTGCATAGAGAACCCCATAGTTGGAAGTCCTATACTACTTTCTAAGCCCATTTATAACCATCCACCCAGGAACAAAGGCATAACAGACTTTACTATTTACCTTCTTCAGGTTAACCATTTATTTATTTATTGATTGATTCAGAAAAGACCTTTGAGTGCAAGCTCTTTTACAAAGGTTCCACATCATGGATTGCAAAATAGAGTACAATAGGAAAAAGCAAAGTTACATTACAATGAATGATACAGCTTGGATTCAGAACTTACAGAATAACTCAAAACATAGGTACAAGTTAAAATAACAAGAAACACACTTTATGGGGGTGTGGGGGCTGATAAGCAGCCACAAAGTGCCTTGTCAGTAGTTCAGAGGGATGGTTTAGGATGGGGATAGCTGGCAGTGGGGTGAAGAAAGGAGGTACGAAAGAGAGGCATGTACTGTGGTTGAGGTGAAGGGTGGGGGAAGAAGGGCGATGAGGTGTAGGGAGAATGGTGGAGTGAGGTGAGGCTGAGTGGAGAAGACACGCTAGAGTAAATGGTAGGGTGTGAGGGGGCATGGTCAGGCAGCCTGCATTATTAGTGACTGTAAGGGAAACTCACAGGACTGTGAGTTGGGGGAGGGGGAGGTGGTGGGTACAGAAGAAGCATGATGCAAACTGATTGCTGAGGCAAGTCATGAGAAGGGACAGAGGGAGAGGTATCTGAGGCCTGCCTGGTGCTTGCTGGGGGACAGAGAGAGCAGGTGTGGCTGGACTCAGGGGCAGGTGCACTCAGAGAGTGTTATTAGGTGCTGTTTGAGGTCAGTTTTGAATTGTGCCAGACAATTGGTGGCCAAAAGGTGCCCAGAGAGTTCATTCATCCACTGGGACCCCAGTAGGCAAATGTACATTGCCCAAGTGAGGTGCAATGGAAGGGGATTGCCAATGCCCTTCTAGTCCTCCCTCTGGTGACCTGTAATGAGTTGGCTGTCTTGATCAATTTGCCTTGTGGATGGGGGTAGTTACAAAAGGATGAGTTACAATCTTGTAGGGAAATGGTAAAAAAAATATCTAGATATTTTTAAAAGTTGCACCGACTGGGTAAATCAAAGAATTTTGACTGGGTTGCAAAGAGCTGGAGATCATACAGTATGTATGTCCATAGAGGATATACAAATAGTAGTGCATTTATAAGTCATAACATTTTTTGGAACAATATATATCCCAATTGATATATATATATATATATATATATATATATATATATATATATATTATAGAGGCAAAAAACTCAGTTTAATGCATTAGTTAAGTTGTTCCACAGCAGCAAAAGTGAGAAACTTCGCTGTTGGGTTGAAAACCCCTTGGACCCCACCCACCCCCAACCAGCATTGGGGTGCGCATTGGGATAGTCAGCCTAACTCTCACCCCATGACATGTGTAAAGCAGCAGAAGTATAGGAGAATGGGGTGAGAGTTGGGACCCACCCGGATGTCGCACCCCAATGCCGGTTGGGGGGTGGGCGGAGGTCAAGGGGTTTTCAACACTAGCGAATTTCTTCACTTTTGTCGCTGTGGAACAACCCTAACTAATGCATTAAACGGAGTTTTTTGCCTCTAATTTCCCTTCTTTTTGAGAATGATAACGAGAAATAGTGAATGTAATGCAGCGGGAAGGGCCCCGCTCCCACCACATGATGTGTTGTGGCATACTAACAGGGACAGCAACGCAAACAGAAATGCTAACAGTGGCGCACATGGTAACACAAGCACGAATGAGAACAGAAAGGGTAACGCACATGGTGGCGTAGACGGGAATGGTCTGCCACGTGATGTGTTGTCACATAGTAACATGGTGCCTGCAAACAGAAATGTCAATGGGCATGGTGATGTAAAGTGAAACAGTAAGATAAACAGTACTGTAGACAGAATGGCAAAAATAACAGAAATGCAAGTGCAAATGAAAACGCAGCGATAACGCACATGGTGGCAGACGTCAATGGTAAGTGAAATGGGTATGATCCAAGCGGAAAGGGCAACAGTAATACAGTAATGTAATGCACAGGCTGGTTTTCCCCAAAACCTGCATTGAGAAAGACAGTGAGTACAAATAATGTATGCAAAATAATGAGTATTGGCGCAGAAAATGAGATCTTGGAATACTAAATACATTATATCTCAGGAACCATCTGACGTAGAAAAAAATTTAAAAGTCATATTATTTACAACTGTCCTGGCTAATTTTAGTCTTAGCCCGTGAGAGACTAAGAAGTTCCGACACGAAAAGTCCGTATCGTACCGTTTCGAGATATGGGCCTGAAAGGCGCTGTAACACCGTAATGTTATCCTATGGGAAAGAAAGAAAGTTCAGAGTGCCATAATCTTTGCCTCCTGTAATGTTTTTCACCAAACTACTGAAAGGCACATCTGTGGGCTGTTGGCTGTCTTCCCTCAAATTTCAGGAAAAAAGACCAAACCGTTATTTTGCAGCGAGGGCTCCAAATGATTTCTGTTAAGTGTTGGCGCCGTAATGTTATCCTATGGGAAAACCGTCAATTTTGGAGTGCCGTAACTTTTCCGCCATGTAATATTTTTCACCAAACTACTGAAAGGCACATCTGTGGGCTGTTGGCTGTCTTCCTTCCAAATTTCAGGAAAAAAGACCAAACCGTTATTTTGCAGCAGGGTGCCAAAGGATTCCTGTAATGCTTCAGGCGCCGTAATGTTATCCTATGGGAAAAACTGTCAACTTTGGAGTGCCATAACTTTGCCGCCATGTAATATTTTTTCAATACAACACTGAAGGGCACATCTGTGAGATGTCGGCTGCGTTCCCTCCAAATTTCAGCCCAAAACTCCCAACGGTTATTTTGCAGTGCAGTGCCAAAGAATTGCTGTCATTTTCCCACAGACTAGAAAATTACTGTCGCAATTTATGACTTAGCATAAAAATTTGCCACACTTTCGTGAGCACGAAAGTAATTTGCAAAAGTACTTTTTCAGAAATTTGAAAACATATTTCTGGGGTGTTTTACCTACAAAATAAAGACATGGCAAGCATCCTCAGGGCCCGACTAGGTGAATACAAAAAAATTAGGTTGCTACAGGGTCCCAAATTTAAATGCCAACCATTTTTCTGATCACCAACTGAAAACAAAATGGCCGATTTGCAAAGTAACAGGCCCATTGAAAATAAAATGCATTCTTGAAAGTGTTGAACTTTTGTTAACTTTTCCCATTGACTTATAATGGGAAACTGTTTTTTGAATAACTTTTGAACCGTTTAATATTTTTTCATGAAATCTTTGAAAGGCACATTGGGGACCCCAGATGCACATTCCCTGAAGATTTTGGACCGGTCACGCAAACCGTACGACCTGTAGGCACGACCACAGAATTCCAGAAAAGCATAAACGTGCGCACAGATCACACTTAACTCTGCAGCCGTATATCTGACCAGTACAAAACATGGCAGATCCTAAGGCCTATGGTTCTTAATCATAAATTCCAAATTTCAGGCAAATCCATCAAACGGTTGCAAAGTTATTAAGGTGCAAAGTTTTGGGGTTCAACATAGAAATGGCTCCTCAACCCTAACTATGGTAGCACTACCGTGCTACCATAATATATATATATAGATATAGATATAGATATAGATATATAGATAAAATAGGGGTGAGAAGATAACTCATTAGATAAAAACAGGTATTCTCTCTGCAGTGTGACAACTCCAGTTATTACACTGTGATGACATCATCACAGTGTGATAACTGGAGTTATCTCCAGTTATCACACCCCTATTGTATAAAACAGATACATGATATGCACTTGTGTAATATGGAAAATATGTTCATTCGTGAATATCCAGAGGTCACTCTAAACTAGTGAAAATATTTTCCATATCACACTCATGCCCATCATGTATCCCCTTAATATATATATATATATATATATATTTTTTTAGAATTAGATATTTCAGTTATACCTCATAGTATGAAAAAGGTTTTTGTGGCTCCCATTACTTTGGAAGAAGGAACACACTGTACACTATGGAAAGGCTCAGTAATAACACTGCCTGAGGATGTGGTGGTCCCATTCCAGAATTATATGAAAAATATATGGAATATCTGGGCCCTTAATTGATGTTACTGTATAATGTCATTCTGGCAACTGGACACTTGTCAAGTGCCATTTCTCTGGCTTTAATGGTGTTTCTCTACAAAAAGGTGATATGCTAGACATTTTAAATTGGAGTCTCTTAAGCCTTTTAGATAAAGACTTTAAATTTTGACATGGATTTTATCAACTAGGCTTTCAAAAGCACTTTGATTGTACTGGCCCCATATCAAACTAGTGCCTTTTCAGGAAAATCAATACACAGAAACTTGATTACTACTAGAGACCTGTGGTAAGCATGAAACTTGGGTGCTACAGTAGGAAATGTTTTGTCCTTAAGTACATGACTGGGAACTTCATAGATATGCTACAAATTTTACATCATTGCGGCATCTCAGAGTCATTTGTGTCTTGGATACACATTTTATACAGTGAAGCCCACCAGGATGAACCACAGTGCTGCACAACTCTGCAGTAGAGTTACCGCAGCAAACAATGCAATTTCAATGTGAGTTAATCCCTTTTGTCATGCAGTAAACCCATGACACTCTGCTTCATCCTGGTGGGCTTCATTATATAAACAAGTGGTTATCATATCGATAGTAAATGGAAGGCTAGGGAACTACATACTGTTACTGTGAGGTGTATGAAAAGGGTACCCTCTTAGCCCCTTATTACACATATTTACATTAGATCCACTGTTGAGGGAAATTCATGGATGTCAGGAGGTTGTTGGGATACTAATACATCTCACACAACATTCAATCATAATTATGGCATATGTAAATGATGCATGTCTTTTCCTCAAAAATATTGCATCCACATGAGACATACAGCTGGTATTCATACAGTACACTAGGCTAGCTGGAGCACCAAAAATTTCACAAAACATGGAGGGGTGAAGTAGGTTTGACATCCAAGCCACACTAATATGACGTTTTGCAAATTCCTATTGTAGATATTTCTGTATTGATCCTGGATGTGTGTTCTGGAGGCCCCTCCATAGCCACATGAAACTGGGAAAGTGCTTTGGAAGAGTTAAACTAAACATTTGGAAATGCAGAGTTCTGTCCAAGAAGAAATGGGTTTACATACAGTAACAAACATTACTACTACCAGTTGTGTTGTTTTTATTTTATTTATTTTTTTTTTTTACATTTGAATGATCTTTTCCCCAAACTATAAAACTGGAGAGAAATTATATAAAATTTATTTTTTCAGTGTGTCTAGGGAAGTGGACTTAATCACATTAAAAGGAAATGTTACGTAACAAGATTACTTAGATGGGGGTATGGATGGCACCTCCAATATTTTTTCCTTAGTATAACAGTGACACAGTAACACCACTATAGTTAGGGTTGAGAAGGGGTTTCTATGTTAAATCTCAAGCTTTACACTTTAGTAGCATCGCAACCATTCAACAGATTTGCATTACATTTTGCATGCGTGATCTTGGGGGATAGATCTATTGATGTACAGAGTTTTTTTCCCCAGTCAGATGTATGGATTCCAAGCTCCATATAGTGAAAAAAAGTTTGAAAAAAAAAATGTTTTTGCTGGGGTTTTTTTGCCCTCACCTAACCCCCAAACGGTTTGGAATTTTGGTCTGAAATTTTCAGGGTAAAAAAGGCTTGGCCCACAGATGTGTCTTTTGCTAGTTTGGTAAAATCATTAATCTGTTCCAAAGTAATAACATTTTAACATTTTAGTTATAAGCATGCTCAGCACAGTCTTTTTGATAGCAGCTTGGAACAAAAAAGAATTTGGTCCATACAAAAAAGGATCCTTTTTCATATGGGGTAACCCTTTTGCTTTGTACCATATGAAGGTATTCTTTTTTCATATAAACAAAACAAACAAAAAAAAGCATACAAAAAAATTGGAAGAGTTGAGAAGGGATTTCAATGTTAGACCTTAAAACCACATTTTTGGCTGGCCTGGTGGTGTAGAGGGCTGAGGCACTGGATGCCACACCTCTCACTGCACCACTGATCTGGGTTTGGGAATGGACTTGGGCACTGGGGATTGGCAATGGAAGGGTTGAGGACTGAGCTTCTGTGTGAAGCTATCCTCCCTGGCTCACAGGGGGTGGGGTAGACCAGCAAGTCAGTGACCCCGGTGGAGACTGGAGGAACTGTAGCAAGCCTGACATGGATGTACTGGCATGACCGACACTGGCAGGATTGCTGTGTGCCAGAGCATTGGGGGCATGCCCACGCATGGGAGAGGAAACCACAGCAACAAGGAAAAAACCCATGAGGGACAGATAGGTGATGGCATCCCAATGCCTCAACCACCAAATGCCCAACACTGGGCCTCTGCCTCCACCCCTTGATCTCACTGAGGTATGGACCAGGGGCCCCCAGGTAGTGTTAAAGCCTTTGAGGGGGTAGACGGTCACAGTGGGTGACAGAAGTGTCAGGTGTGTGGATTGCCTGAGAGAGTTCCAGTTCTTGGGGAGATAAAATGAGTAAAAAAACAACAAAAAAATGCATTTTATTATCTTCTCAACTGTTCAATGGATTTGAACAAAATGTTGCATGCACCATCTTGGGAGGTAGATATCTTGACTTGCCAAGTTTTGTTCTAGTCAGATATGCAGATTCTGAGACCGGACAGCAAAAAAAGTTTAAAAATTGCTGGGTTTTTTTGTTTTTTTTTTAATCACCTAGCACCCAGATGGTTAAGAATTTGGGTCTGAAATTTTCAGGGTAGAAAGGAGTTGGCCCGCAAATGTGCCTTTCACTGGTTGGGTGAACAATATTGATCTGTTCCATAGGTATTAGATTTTAAAAGTTTGGTTATGAATATGCTCAGCACAGTCTTTTGGTTAGCAGCTTGGAACAAAAAAATTGTTCCATATATGAAAAAGGATCCTTTTTCATATGGGTTACTCCTTTTACATGAGGAGAAAATCTTTTTTCATATGGCCACCATCTTTTTTGTTTTTATAAAAAAACAATGTCAAAAACCCCCAAAAATGACATCCTGCACACAGACCAACACATGTATCTTGCTAATTGGGATCCCCTTAAGCAAATTCTGCACTTAATTTCTGGACAAATAACCCATAAATGTATTTTTTTAACATTTAAAATTCCTTTCTTGTAAGCCGATTTTCTTTTTTCGTAATGGCATACTAAAAATAATTAGTCTATACAAAAAAGGATGGCTTCATACCAAAAAAAGAGTTTGGATCCCCCCCCAAAATTCTTCTTTTGTATGAAGGCATTTTGTTTTGTATGAATGAAAAAAGCATATGAAAAAGGATACCTTCATATGAAAAAATAATAGGAAAAAAAACCTAAGTCCAAATTCTCTTTTCATATGAAGTCATCTTTTGCGTATGCTTTTTTCGTTCATATGAAAAAGGATGCCCTTGTATGAAAAAATATTTAGTCCCCCCCATTCTTTTTCCATATGAAGGTATCCTTTTTCTCATGCTTTTTTTATTCATATGAAAAAAGAATGCCCTCATATAAAATAAGATTTTGGACTTTGCCTTTTTCCTACATTTGAATTTCAACAAACCATAACTCCTTCAATATTTGGACTTAATCTATACATCAAAGCAAAGGTCTTAATGACTACTAAAAGTTTAATACTTAACTGGCCTAAAACAATTTAGGGCCCACATTAAAAAAAAAAAATACAAATTAAAAAAATGGAAATTCTCACAAGAGAACACTGGAATTTTAACAAACCATACCTCCCTCAATATCTGGACTTAAGGGACAATCTATGTGTCAAGACAAAGATCTTTAGTACTTCAAGAATATTGCCCCACCAAAAAAATGTAGGGTAAATTAAAAAAAAAAAAAAAATTTCTATAGGATAATATTGGAAGGTCAACAAGCCATAACTACCTCAATATCTGGACTTAGAGGACAATCTATATAGCAAAACAAATGTCTTAATCTGTAGTACAAGAGTACAAGAATAATATATATCATCCCCCACCCCAACATTTAGGGGTAATATAAAAAATTAAAAGCAAAAACAAATGAAAATTCCCATAGGATAACATTGGGACTTCAACAAGCCATACCTCCCTCAATACTTGGACTTAAGGGGCACTCTATATATCAAAAAAAGGTCTCAATGAGTAGTACAAGAGTAATGCATTTCCCCCAAATTTAGGGGCAATATAAAAAACAAATAATAACAAATACAAATTCCCATAGGATAACCTTGGAACTTCAACAATCCATAACTTGCTTATCGGGACTATGCATGAAATGGGCACACTCACCAACATAGCTCCACACCTTCAGACAGGTGTGCATCTGGCAGCATGCATGACCACCATCCACCTGTCCTTGGACCCCCTGCACACAATGTCACATGGGGCAGACCAGTGGACCCAGGCAGACATCCAATCAGATGCCTGTCCTGGGTTCCTCAGTAGATCCCTTATGCAGTGGCGTGCACATTGGACCTGTGCACCCTGGTGGATGCCTGGTGACTGTGGAGGTGAGAGGAGGGGAGTGCCGCTGGCCATCCTGAGTCATGGCACCGGCATACCTGTGGAGGTTGTTGGTGTCATGGATGCCGTGAGGGGTGTGACCTCAGGCTCGGCCCATACTGTGTGAATGGGGGGTTAAGGACAGCTCTCGCAGGGGGTCAATACAGCCCAGTGTGGGTAGCAGCGCCATGGTAGCCAGGGGTGGGGTGTTTCCCAGCAAGTTGGGGGCCTGTGTTAAACTGCCATATGTGTGGGGGTTCTGGTTTGTGTCTGGTTATTATGGGGTCACCCAGACAGGTGCAGGGTGGGTAGTCTGTGGGAGTGGGGCATGGTGCACAGAGCAGGTACACTAGGGTCCCCCTGTTGTAACCCCTGCCCATCTCCACACCCATGTGGCCAGCACTACTTGCTTCAGTGAATAGTGTGCAGTGCTGGCACACCCCGACATGCCCCCGGCCTGCCCCAGCACACTGCTCAATGCATGGCCAGGGGGTTGAGTGTGTACCCTGGTTTATGAATGCCACCAGCTCTATAGCATTTAGTCATAGCAATACCAATGCACCTGGTTTATGCAGCATGTTGGCATCGTGCATATGGCCCAATATTTGGACTTAAGGGACAATGTGTATATTAAAGCAAATGCCTTAATGAATACTACAAGAATAATAGACATCCCCTCTAAACATTTAGGTACAATATAAAAAAAAATGCAAATTCCTATAGAAAAACTAACAAGCCATATATCAAAGGAAAGAAATTGCTGTTTCATCAGAAAGTAAGTGCAGGGCCCTCTGGGCTCTGACCTTCCACAGCAACATACAAGTATGCATCTGTGGAGGGATGGAAGAGCAGGACCCTGCACTCCCACAGGAAAATGAGGATACAATTATACTATCTCAAAAAGTAAGTTATACTATCTCAAAAAGTAAGGAAATGCATTACAAAAAACAACAATACTTTGTTAATGCACTAGTTAGGGTTAGGTCAAGAAAAGTAGAGAACTATGGTGTTAAGGTTGCCAACCCTAATACCCCACCCCACCCTGCAGGCAGCAACAGGAAAAAACATTACAGTTTGAGGTCTCCTGTGTCTTTGTAAATCAGACATGGCATGTTCCTGGGGGTTGTCAACCCTAATGCTCACCTGATTCTCATATACAGTACACATCTCCACTTATTTACTGATGGAATGGGTGAGCATTAGGGCAGACAACACCAAGGCACATGCCATGCCTTATTTACAAAGACATAGGGCAGCTCAAACCCTAATGGGTTTTCCTGTTGCTACCTGTAGGGTTTGGGTGGGGTGTTACGGATGGCAACCCTAACACTGCATTTCCCTACTTTTGACAGTTTAGCCATAACTAGTGCATTAATAACATTTTTTGCAATTAAGTTTTGCAATGGAGCAATAAAGTTATATATGTCACAGATTCACTCAGCAGGTCAGGCCCTCTACTCCCAAAGTGCCAAACTCTGAGCGCAGTCTTGTGATCAGTGCAACAGACAAGGTAACACTCTTGTTTGTTTTTGTGAGTTCGGATCAATCTTTGGTCTCCAGTTCTGTAGGGATTCAAACTGTTAACCTCTTGTTAGCATACCCAATGCACAGGCTCAGATATATCTATCTTTGGGGGGCCATATATCTTTGCCTACGGGCACCCAACCAGGTATACAGAGATGAACCCTTAAAACTTCAATAAAGACCTCAAATTTATAACGCTTCTCTTTCCAGTTTGGAACCACCATACAAGCTTATGTCTGCTGTCTGCTATAACCAGAAATATTTCTTAGCAAAAAAGCAATTCAAAGACAGACCAGTTATGCTCTAAAATTAGGGTTTTTACTAAAATATATAATAATATGTCAAACATACAATACAGAACTCTTATCACAAGACATACATATTTTAAAACAAAACAAGGTTTAAATCACTAAAATTCCTACAACAATATTTAAATTTGTCTAGCTTTCTAAATATCTCTTTTCAGTACTCAGATGTTTTCTTGGTCAGTGTCAGATTAAAAAAAAAAGTCTCTGTAGTGGAAAAGAATAATCTTTACAAGCAGTATTTGCCTACCCCTTTTGGATGAGGTCATTCAGCTCCTCCTCCGTCAAAATATATAAAATATATATATTTCTATACAACCACAGGATGTAATTTCAAAGTATTAATTCTGCAACCTTAGCATAACTCAGTTTCCAATGACACCTTCTTTGATCTCATGCTGTACCCTCCTCACACAGGCTTCATAGGGTTTTTCAACCTTACACCTCTATGTAACATCCTAGCTTCCCTTTCTAACATCATAAACCTAGTTTGTGATTTCTCTCTTAACAAAATTAACTTAAACAAGTCTGTAATTAACTCGGAGAAGCAGGATCCCTAATAAAAGTCTTCCATGTAACACATTGTCTTTAAAAAAACTGAGTGTGTGTGTGAACTCGCATACTGTCAGCCATTTCCCATGGCTTTTATCTCTCAGCTGGAATCTGGGGGGGATGAGTGAGGTCATTCCTAGAGCATTTGAATTTTCAGCAGAGACATTAATACATTTTATAGTAAAACAAATATAATACAGCACTCAACTGGCTGTCTACATCACACTCCTCCACACCTAGACTGAATTTGTGGGATCCATCCCCTACATGGGATGAGTTTCCTAAATCAGTTCACTCCTCATAGACCCTAGACAGTCCATCTGAGTTCTTCGCTCCAGCCCCATGTACAATTTTTAGATCATACCCTTGTAAAGCAAGACTCCTCCTTAGTAGTCTGCCATTGTTTTTTCCCCATCTGCGACAGCCAAACCAGGGGGTTGTGGTCAGTTTGCACCACAAAATGCTGCCCATATAAGTATGGCTCTAATTTCTTCAGTGCACACATTTTGGCAAGACACTCCTTTTCCACCGTGGAATATGCTTGCTCTCTGGGAATAAGCTTCCTGCTCAGTTACACAACTGGATCATCTCTCCCTTGGCTAGACATCTGGCTAAGCACTGCCCCAATATCCACGTCTGAGGCAGCCGTCTGAACTATAAAGATTTTGCTATAGTCTGGACTTGTCAAAACAGGACCACTGCACAGTGCCTTCTTCAGTCTGGTAAAGGCTTCCTCACAGGCTGGGCCCCAGGTAATTTTCTTTGGCATCTTTTTCTTTGTCAGGACAGATAGGGGGGCAGCCAGGGCAATTAGGTACAAACTTTCTGTAGTACCCTGCTGTCACTAGAAAACTTCTGACCTACTTCTGGGTTTCTGGTCTGGGCCACACCTGAATCACCTCTGTCTTTAATTGGTTAGGATGGAGCTGTCCCTGGCCTACCACATGCCCAAGGTATGCCACTTCCCCATGATCACCTGGCACTTCTCGGCTTTGACACTGAACCCGGCCCTCTATGTCCTGCCCAGCACTTCCCTAAGGTGTGAAAGGTGTTCCTCCCAGCTGGTACTGAAGATGGCAATGTCATCCAGGTACGCTACAGTGTACTTCTCAGCACCATTCAACACCTGGTTCACCAACCTTTGGAAAGTGGCTGGGGCATTCTTCATTCTGAAAGGCATTACTTTAAACTCAAATAAGCCTATCGGAGTGAAAAGGCCGACCTCTCCCTAGCTCTGTCTGTCAATTCTACTTGCCAATACCCCTTGGTCAGGTCAATAGTTGTAAGGTAGGTCACCCCTCCCAACTTGTCCAGGAGTTTGGCCATCTGGGACATTAGGTAGGCGTCGGACTTCGTGACTGCATTCAGTCCATGATAGTCCACACAGAAACAAATTGAGCCATCTGGCTTGGGTACAAGGACTACGAGTGAGGCCCAGGAGCTGTGGGATCTCTGGATTATCCCTAAATCCAGCATCTCCTCCATTTACCTCCTAATGTCCTTTTGGACAGACTCTGACACCTGATATGCTATTCGCCGTATGGGCATCTGTGTCCCTGTCTCCACATTATGCGTCTCTACGGGGGTTAGTCCAGGCTTGGTGCTAAACAAGGGGGAAAAGTCTGCTAAAACCTCCCTTAGTTTCTTGACCTGGTTTGGGGTCAGCTGGGGATACAATTTTACTGCCTCCACAGAGGACTCCCGCTTACTCTCTTCCAGCAAGTCCAGAAGAGGGTCTCCTTCATCTGTCCCCTCCTTATGACTACACACTGCAAACACCATGTCAGCCCTATTTGCATATGGCTTCATCATGTTGGCATGGTAAATCCTTTCAGTCTGTCTTCTGTCAGGTAACTCCACAATGTGGTTCACGTCATTTACCTTCCTAACCCTTTGTACGGTCCTGCCCAGTCAGCTTGCAGCTTGTCTTTCCAGACCAGAATAAGGACCACGACTTCTTGACCCACAGTGTACAAACGAACTCTGGCTCTCGGGTCATACCACATCTTTTGTTTCTGTTGGGCAGCTGCCAGGTTGCTCTGGGCTGTTCCCATAAGCTCCTTCAGCCTTTCCCTAAACCTAAGAACATAATCCGCAATGGGATTTCCCTGGGTGGTGTGCTTGCCTTCCCAGTCCTCCAAGATTAAGTCTAGGGGCCCATGTACCTGGTGTCCATATAAGAGTTCAAAGGGGGAAAATCCAGTCGACTCTTGGGGCACCTCCCTGTATGCAAACAACAGATGAGGAAGGTATTTCTCCCAGTCCCTCCCATGCTGTTCAGTAAACACCCGGAGCATTGACTTTAGGGTACCATTGAATCATTCCACAAGCCCATTAGCTTGTGGGTGATGCAGTGTCGTGCATCTCTGCATCGCCCCACACTTCTCCCATAAACATTTCATCAGGTCCGACATGAAGGAACCCCCTCAATCTGTGATTACCTCCTGTGGAAACTCAACATGGGAGAACATTCCAAGTAAGGCATCTGCCACTTTGTCTGTCCTCAGTGAGGATAGGCTGACTGTGTCTGGGTACCGGGTGGCATAATCCACCACAGTCAGGATGAATCTCTTCCCTAAGGAGCTGGGGGTATTTAAAGGCCCCACAATATCCATTCCCACCCTCTGGAATGGCTCCTCCACTATGGGCAAGGGGATCAGGGTAGTTTGGGTTTTCTTGCCTGCCTTCTCCATTTCTTGGCACAGGTGACAAGACCTGCAATACTCCTTCACCTGCTGAGTGAAGTTAGGTCAGTAGAAATTCTGGGCCAACCGCTGCATTGTGGGTGCAATTCCCAGATGACCAGACAAGGGAATATTATGTGGAATTTTGAGCAACTGTTCACGATACCCCTGTGGACTGACAAGCTGCCCGCCTAGCATCCCTCCCTCTGTCTCTACTGCCTGTACATACAGAAGTCCATTTTCCCAATAAATCTCATGTCTGCTCTCAGCTCCCTGAGTGCCTCAGAGTCTGCCCAAGCCCTCAGCTTCTCTAAACTAGGGTCACTCCTCTGAGCAGCTGCAAACCCCTCAAACAGTCCCAAGGCATAGGACAAGTCCACTTCAGCCACTAAACTAGGGTCCCTATCACTAGCATCAGGGCCCTCAGGATCACTGTCAATCCTAACCATCTGACAATTGGTCACCCCTCCCTCTTCGGAGTACCCTTCTGTAGCTGTGTGGTCACTCGCTGCTGGGGAAATTTCTACCCCCTTTTTATTAGTCTCCCCTTCTGGAGACACAGGCTGGGGAACCAGCTTCTCCGTGGCTTTCACACTTGTTTCTGTGGGGTTCAGGGAACTGCTATTTTCCTTTGCCACTTTGCTATGGGTAACTGTACAAACCATCCCCTGTTGGAGAGTGTTATCCAGGATCACAACTACTGCTAACTTTTTAGCTACAGCCACCTGTTGCACAGTTCCACCTGTTTCACCCCAGTCCAGGAGAACAATGGCCAGTGGCAAGGTTTCTCTTCACCCACAAAGTCCTGTACAGTCACGTACTTATTGGGTATAAGCTGACCAGGCTGGACCAGATCCCCCTTTACCAATGTCAGGGATGCCCCATGTCCCTTAACCCCTTCGTCTGTACACCATTTACCATGACTGGGTGCATGTGTTCCCTCATGTTCACTGGCATGCTTCCAGGGACACACACACACAACCCACTTCCTTTCTGGTACTACTTTACGTATTATTGCTTGTCCTTCTTGGACACTGTCTGGCAATGTGCCCAGTTTCTTTACATAACCAAAAAACATTTTTTTACTTAAGAGAAATCTTTTCATTGAAACCTGGGGCTAACTGGTTTCGATGGAGCCAGTGAGGATTTTAGCTGCCCTGAAGGCATGCTTTTCCCTTTCTGCACTGCCACGCCCACCCCATTCACTCTGAGCAGGTCTGCTCTTGGCATAGCGGTCTGAGAGGTCAGCAGCCTCTTGCATTGTTTTTGGATCTCGATCCTCTAGCCAGGTTTTTAGCTCTGCTGGGTAAGCCCAATAAAACTGTTCTAATAAAAATCACATTTTCAATTTTATCAACAGAATTTGCCTCAATTCCTTCCCACCAACATTTTAAAAACTGACGTTGTTTCATGGCTAGCTCCTCGTAGCTCATATCAGAGCTTCTCCTGAGCTTAGGGAATTTAGTTATGTACGCTTCAACAGTTAATTCAAACTTTTTTAACAGTGCAGCTTTTGGCTTTCTGTAATCATTGCTATCATCATTGTCCATTTGACCCAATGTATCTCGAGCTTTCCCGGTAAGTAGTGGGGATAGCTGGAAGCTCCAGAACTCTGTAGAAATTTTGGCCTGAATAAAACCTTTTTCAAAAGAATTTAAAAAGGCATCCATGTCCTCCCCGTCCTTAAACTCAGCTATCAATTTTGAGTTCAATTTGTAACCCAGTTCTACAGTCCCAGTTAAACCCAAGCCACTTACCTGCTCTGGTGCCGCTGGTTAGAGTCTCATCTTCTCCAGCTCGTGTTGCCTCTGGCACTCCTACTCCTCATGGTCTGTGTCTTGGTATTCTCGTTCTCTCTTTTCCTCTGCATATCGCTTGCACTCATGCTCCTCACAGTCTGCCTCCCTCTGTTGTCGCTCTGCCTCTCTGCGTTCTTGCTCTGCCTCATGCTTCTCTCGCTCTCTCCTCTCCTGGGACCCCAGCTCCATCCTGCACAACTCAAGTTGCAACCTAAGAACTTCCAGATTCAGGATACTGGTGACTTGTCCCTGCTGCTGTGGCCCTTCACTGACAGTGGCTCTGCTGTCCTCCTCATCAGCTTGGGACCCCTCACTGGCCACTAGTTCTGCCACACTCGGGGTCACGGTCTGCGACTCCATGCTCAGAGTATCTGCTACTGTCAGGGCCTCTATGAGGTTGTGCTTTTGGTCCGTCACCTCGAACAGGACTCCTCTGTCCTCACACAACTGTTTTAACTCTTCTACAGTGTGCCTGCTGTAGTTGGATGCCATCTTTCCTAACTAATGGTACTCTGACTTTGCACTTTAGAAAAAAAAAAATAGGTAGGAACTTGACTGTACACCAAGTGATATATTGTTCTGTTTTCTTTTTAAAATAAAACTCTTTCTTTCTTTGCAAGAGAGCTTACGGTCTCAGCTGACAGAACAATCAAGCTTGTGATACCAAAATTATGCCACCACTGCCAACCAATCTGTCACAGATTCACTCAGCAGGTTAGGGCCTCTACTCCCAAAGTGCCAACCACTGAGTGCAGTCCTGTGAACAGTGTAACAGATAAGGTAACCTTCTTGTCCATTTTTGTGAGTTCGGATCAGTCTTTGGTCTCCAGTTCTGTAGGGATTCAAACTGTTAACATCTTGTTAGCATACCCAATGCAGAGGCTCAGATATATATAATAGTGGATGGGTGAACATCCACAACAAGGCTGTGTTTCCATCGAGGGAGTTGATGACATCACAGAGACCTCGAGAGCGAAGCTTGAGAGGTCTCGTTGATGTCATCAACTGCCCGAGATGGGGATGCAGACTTAGTTGTGGATGTTTACCCATCTACTGTTTTTTATAGTATATGTTTTTTTTTTTTTACATTTATTTTTTTCATTACTTGCCATAGGCGCTGCTCCAGTTTCCCCTCTGGTGCTTCTGCTTGTGGCCATTCCCGCTTAGGCTCCGTCCTGCTCCTCAGCACATCCTTTTTTTTCCCCAAAATCGGTGAGAAAAAATAGAAGCAATTTATTGTTTTTAGAAAGGGAGCCATGTATGGCTCTCTGTGTCCCGATTCCTGACTTCTCCAGTCGGTGGCTCCTTCTTTCGGCCTTCGCTAAATTAACACTTATTTTTTTTTTTTCTATAGAAGCACCGTCTAAACCAATCAGTCAGCAGGTCAAGGTTAAAAAGTTGTTGTACTATCGATGTGATGTCAGAACGATAGTACAACAACTTTTTTGACCTTTGAACTGTACTACAACAAGATTTCAGCAGTTGCTGAAATCCATTGACAATAGGCAGCACCCATATACTATATATCTATCTTCTGGGGGGCCAGATGGCTTTGCCTATGGGTACCCAACCAGGTATACAGAGATGAACCCTTAAAACTTCATTAAAGACCTCAGATTTAAAATGCTTTTCTTTCCAATTTGGTACCACCATACAAACTTATGTCTGCTGTCTGCTATAATCAGAAATATTTCTTAGCAAAAGAAAGCAATTCAAAGACAGACCAGAAATTAGAGTTTTTACTAAAATATATAATAATATATCAAACATACAATACAAAACTCTTATCACAAGACTTGCATATCTTTAAACAAAACAAGGTTTAAAACAGTGCAATTCCTATAACAATATTTAGATTTGTCTAGCTTTCTAAATACCTCTTTTCAGTGCTCAGATGTTTTCTTGGTCAGTGCCAGATAAAAAAAAGTCTCTGTAGTGAAAAAGAATAATCTTTACAAGCAGTATTTGCCTACCACTTCTGAATGAGGTCATCCAGCTCTTCCTCTGTCAAAATATCTAAACTATATATATATATAAATATATATATATTTCTATACAACCACAGGATGTAATTTCAAAGTATTAATTCTGCAACCTTAGCATAACTCTGTTTCAAATGACACCTTATTTGATCTCATGCTGTACCCTCCTCACACAGGCTTCATATGGTCATTTTCAACCTTACACCTCTATGCAACATCCTAGCTTCCCTTTCTAATTTCATAAACCTAGTTTATGATTTCTCTCTTAACAAAATTTACTTAAACAAGTCTGTAATTAACTCAGAGAAGCAGGATCTGTAATAAAAGTCTTCCATGTAACACAGTTTCTAAAAAAACTGAGTGTGTGTGAACTTGCATACTGTCAGCCATTTCCCATGGCTTTCATCTCAGCTGGAATCTTGGGGGGGTAAATGAGGTCATTCCTAGAGCATTTGAATTTGCAGCAGAGACATTAATACATTTTATATTAAAACAAATATGATACAGCACTCGGAACATGCTGTCTATGTCACAATATACACACACACACACACATATATGTATGTACATATATTTATGTGTAACATACTGTGTTAATGCATCATTTAGGATTAAAACACAAAACATTAGGGAATGAGGTCTTTAGGGTTGCCCCTTCCCCCCTCATGTAACCCCACCCATCCTACAGAGATTGACAGATGCCGGGGTGTCTCATTGGGGTTGTGGGGCCTAAATGTCACCCTATTACATGTGTAATCTGGGAACAAGTGACTACCAAACAGTGTGGTTCATGATAAACACAGCCATACAATCAAGACATACAAAAGCAAGAGTATTGGACTTTAGGAGGGCTGACTTTGGGAAAATGAGAGAGTGCCTCAGAAAAGCAGTAGCAAACAGGTGAGGAGGAAGGGTGGAGGAACAATGGGGAGTAATCAAAACAACCATCAGAGAGGCAACAAGCCTTTCTGTAAAGCAAACAACACACAGTGAAGGAAAAAAAAAACACTATGGTTCTCAAAGGAGGTGGCAAGGAAGGTTAAGGAGAAAAGGATAGCATTCAGGAAATATAAGAAAACACAGAATAAGCAGGCCAGAGAACTTCATCAGTTAAGGCAGAAAGAGGCAGGAAAGACGGCCAGAATAGCAAAGGCCCAAACCCAGGAAAGGATATCCAACTCTGTTAAGAAGGGGGATAAGACCTTTAGAGGTACATTAGGTAGTGAAGAAAGACCAAAGAAGGGATACTGAGGCTTAATAAAGGGGAGGGAATGTGGGCAGAGGGTGACAGTGAAAAAGCAGGGATACTGAACAAATATTTCTGTTCAGTATTCATAAAGGAAGAGGAGGGGGAGGTACCTAAACCAAACAAGAGAAACACTCTGAAGACAGGGGTCGTTACCAGTCCATTTACAGAAGAAAGGGTTCTAAAAGAACTAATAAAATTGAAGGTGGACAAAGCAATGGGGCCTGATGGGATTCACCCAAGAATTCTAAAAGAACTAAGGGTAGAACTAGTGACACCACTGACTACTGTCTAACAAATCATGGGAGGATGGGGTGGTACCTGAGGACTGGAGAAGGGCAGATGTGATTCCTCTTCACAAAAGTTGGAGCAAGACAGAGGCAGGAAACTACAGACCAGTTAGTTCAACCTCAGTGGTAGAGAAAATGATGGAATCACTTCTGAAGGAAAGAATTGTTGAGTACCTAGAGGCCAGTGGGCACAGGACCCTAGGCAGCATGGATTCATGATGGGAAGGTCATGTCAGATGAATCTAGTAGATTTCTTTGACTGAGTGACCAAAGTAGTAGACCAGGGAGGGACTGTGGACATGGCCTACCTAGATTTTAGCAAGGCATTCAACACAGTCCCACACAAAAGATTAATACACAAGTTAGCCAGCCATGGAGTGGGTCCCAAGGTGGTAGCCTGGATAAAAAAATTGGCTATACTACAAGATGCAAAGGGTAGCTGTAAATGGAGTACACAGTGAAGAAAGGAGGGTTACTAGCTGGATACAGCAGGGTTCAGTACTGGAACTGGTCCTTTTTAATGTCTTTATAAGTGTCATTGCAGAGGAAGTGGAAGGAAAGTATGTCTCTCTGCAGACGACACGAAGATCTGCAACAAGGTTGATGCACAAGATGTAATGGAAAGGATGAGAAGGGACTTGGCAAGGTTGGAGGAATGGTCAAATGTATGGCAGCTCAGATTCAATGCAAAGAAGTGCAAGGTAATTCACCTGGGAAACAAAAACCCAGAGGAGGAGTACACGATGGGAGGTGAGATACTGACAACAGTAAAAATGGAAAGAGACCTGGGGGAAATTATATCAGATGACCTAAAGGTGGGCAAGTAATGTGAGAAGGCAGTAAGGAAGGCTGGGGGATTCTGGGATGCATAGGGAGAGGTATCAATAGTAGAAAACAAGAAGTTGTTATCCCTCTGTATAGACAGCTGGGAGACCCCATCTGGAGTACTGTGTGCAGTTCTGGAGACCCCATCTCCACAAAGGCATAGACAGAGTGGAGGCTGTCCAGAGGAGGGCAACCAAAATGGTGCAGGATCTGCACAGAAGACATACAAAGAAAGACTAAAGGAGCTTAATATGTATACCCTTGAGGAAAAGAAGGAGAGAGGGACATAATAGAAACTTTGAGTACCTCAAGGAATCAAAGTCCAAGAGGGTAGCATCTTTCAGAAAAGAGATGTGCAAGAACAAGGGGGCACAATTTGAAGATAGAGGGGGGATGGCTCAAAGGTAATGTGAGGAAGTATTTTTTCACAGAGAGGGTTGTGGATGCATGGAACAGCCTCCCTGAGGAGGTTGTGAAGTCAAGAACACTGGGGGAATTCAAGAATGCATGGGACAGACATAAGGCAGTCCTAGTAGGGGTAGGAGGAAGTAAGCTGTTGGTTAACTAGGATCTGCAGCTTATCTGTTAGGTATGAAAATGAGCAGAGTAGGTGGGCCAAGCGGTCCTTATCTGCCATCAAATTCTATGTTTGTATGTAATCATATTGACAAGTCACAGTAAACAAGAATGGGGTGACATTTAGGGCTTACAATACCAATGTCACACCCCGATGTGTTAATCTCGGGAAGTTGGGGTGGTATATGAGGGGGTGGGCAACCCTCAAGGTCTAATTTCCTGACTTTGTGTTTTAACCCTAAATGATTTATTAATGCAGTTTTTTTGCATAGAATTTCCTTACTTTTTGAGAAAGCATAGAAAAGTACAAATTCACGCAAGTTAGTTGGAGTGCGGGGCCCACCAACTTGCAAATTTCTGCCTAACATAATACAAATACTGAATATCATCTCTATTTGTGGGAGCGTGGGGCCCTTTGGGTTCCACATTCCCACCAGCTTGAAACAAAAAAAGTTTCATTCATCAGAGTGGCATAATTCTGCACCTGTTTACATGTCAGACACCTAACCACTAAAAATTACCTCTATGGCAGTAAGGCTAGTTATCCTGTAAATGTCAAGCCACTACCACAATACAAAACGCTATATGCAAAACATAGAGTGTGTCATGCAATAACTCTGCAGCAAATTAATTTTCCAACACCTAAATACCATAATTCACATGTACAGGACATCCCCTTAACACCCACCAAATTTCAAATTAAAAGATCAAACCATTTCCGAGATATTACATTTTAAAGTTGGAGATTTTCATTCTTCGGAGTGGCATAATTCCGC